>OZ012637.1:28438575-29688575 GCA_963942525.1 Ptychoptera contaminata
AAATTAAATCTTTAATAAAAGGGAAGAAAAACTATAGAGGCAAAAAAAATTTATTGCAATTTCTATTTTTCTTATTATCCATGTTTATTATTTAATATTTTCAAATATTTTCTAATTTTACTTAAGAAAATTAATTTTTATTATTATTTATTTCGTCGTACCCTCTACATTTGTGTAATTTATTCGCAATATAACACGACACGATTATCATTCGTTAAAAAATAAATTTTATCCAAATACATGAAGAATTACATATATGAAAAAACAAAAAATATTTCGCATAATATTTTACATAGTCGAATGTAAAAAATTATTTTTATATAGTAAGTGATTATGATGAATTATTTTTTATTATAAATAAACAAATACACACACGCATTTAGGGTGTGTTAATACAGATTTGAAATAATAAAAAAACAACTATAAATTAAAAGGGGTGGTGATTTCTCATATAAGCAAATTAAAATTGCGAAAAAATACTTAAAAGTTAATGGTGGTTGGTTCGTTGTCCATGTTTTCCTTTAAAAGTTTTCTTTTAAGCAGTTAAATAAATTGTCGTTAATTTATTTGGTCGAATGAAAAACAATAAAAATAATAATAAGAAGAAAAAATAAAATAAAAATAAAACACATTTCAAGACGCCATCAAAAGCAGCAAAAAAAAAAATTCACACACACAAAAAAAGAAAAGAAATAAAACGCCACTAACAAAATGCCCATTGTACAAATTTTATAGCAAGTACAAAAGAATAAATGCGGATAATGAACGTTAAAAATATATAAACATAAAAAAGACAAAATAAAAACAGCAAATGAGGACAACATTTCAGATTTTAAAACCAAAAGCAGCAAGTATTTGTAACACCAGCAGCAATGGCAATACAGCATAATAATAATAATAAAAAATAAAAGAAAGAAAACAAATATTTCATGGATTGAGTATTGTAGACGACACAAGTTGACTGATTGCCACTATTAAGGATAAATAAATACAAAATGGGGTTGCTTTTTTATAGAATTTATTTTTCGGTCATATGAATAATAGCAAAAGAATGAAAAAAAAAATTATAAATGACATATAAAAGAGGGCGGAGAATAAATTGAATGGATTAAGAAATTTGCTTGGTTATGTAAAAAAGAAATCTCTTAAAAAAGGGTAAATTAATGGAAAAAAACACAACCTTTAATGGTGAACGTAAAACATCACAAAACATAACCAAACCAATGCCATATAAATAAATTATGGGACAACGATTAATAATTACAATTTACAATACGTTAAACATTTAGGAAAAGACAGATAACCGACTTAAATGATTTTTTAAATACGTTGATGTTAATAACTTTTTGTTTTGTTTTATTTAATTTAAGTTTTCAATCTTCCAATTCTTGTGGATTTAATGAACGTTCTTATTATTGCAATTGTTTATAACTTAATCTGTTAAGCTTAGAAGAGAAAAAGAAAACGAAAAATTGTTAACCCCATATTATGTATCTGTTACGATGACTTTAAACTTTAGGGTGATACAGCTACATAAAATTTTCTTGAAAATTATTTTTCTTTTTAAACAATTTGGTTAATTGTCGTTGTTAACGTACGTTACTGTATAACGAATATTTCGACACTTGTTTAATAACAAAAAAATAATTTTTAATTCCATTGGGAAAACCTCAAATTCACTTAGTTTGGTCAATTGAACAAGGAAATATACAAATACCTTTAATGAAATTTAATTTTCTAAATAAAATAATGGATACATACTTATTTTTAATCAAATTAGTAGAAATTAGAAATAAAAATATAAATATAGCTTCTATTTAAAAAAAAAAAAACTATTATCAAAAAAACCAGATGGTGTTTAATCAAATTTATCTCAATAAATTCCACCCTAAAATACTGTTTAAAAAATAAACAAAAATCATTCCCTGTGGAAAATTATTCGTCAATTAGAGTAAAACTAGTTTTAAAGACTATTTAAATTTATTTTCTTGTGATCCCTTTCTAGATGTAATCTTTCCATCCCTTAAAGTAAATCAGGATCAAAAAATAAAAAAGAGAGAAAAAAATCAACACGAAGAAATTACTAAAATATGAAGATATTGTTAAATAATCTTTTATTTTATTTTAAATAAACAAAGGTTAATGTTAATTTATGATAAAATTTACAAAACCACCCAAAAATCCTATCCCATATTACACAATAAACAGCAACAGTAAAAAGGGATTTTTCAACGAAATTGTGGACAAGTCATTATTTTTTTTCGACGAAAATCCACTTGTATATTTTTGGTCACATGTGGTCAATTACAAAATACACACTCAGTACGATGATATATAAATAAAATGAATTGAAATGAAACAAAAAAAAATGTTAATCGTACTTACAAATAAAATATTTCAATTGGTATCACAATATTTTTTTATTTCGGTTAACAAAAACTTTTACATAACGCAGCAAGGAGCCAATTTGTACGACCCTAAGTATTATGCATTTTATATATATATATTTCTATGCAAAGATAAATAGTTAAGTTTAAAATGATGACTTTGCGTTATATAGTGGACAGAAGAACGACCCATTATCAACTATTACGATAAAATTTTCAAGTCATTTTTGTGTCGACAACTGACCGTAAAAAATTGTATTTATTTCTTTATATTGAAAATTGTGTGTAACAAATTGCAAATAGGAACATCACTTAGAAGAGCTTGAATTACCCTCAATTGATTAAACTGATCGAGAGAATATTCAATATTATTTGCAGATGGTGTAGTAGCACAGTAGCCTTACTGGCTGTAGGCAGCAGCAGCATACAACTAAGTACTTATTATATTCAAATAAATAAATTAAAGAAAAGTTTGACAGGAGCACAATGTAATAACGTTTATTATTAATTCGTTATAAATGTATAACCCTCGTTTTAAAACATTTAAAAGAAATAAACTGCATAAAGCAAAGATAAAACTTCATCAGTATAATATAATCGACTGTTAAACATCGAAAACAGTAGCATCGACGGAATAATGATCTAGCAACCAACAGCGACATTATAATAATAAAAATGTTACATCGTTGGAAATACTCAAAGTAGTTAATGATTTACAGAAGAATGCAAAAGCAACATGAAAAAAGAATAAAAATGAAAAAATCATTTTAAAGAAAATTACAAGATAAATATTTGGGTGAAAGTTTTTATTATTATTATTCTCTCCATTTATTTATTATTATTTGGCTTGAGGAGACGTTTTTTATAGTTTGTTTGTGTTCGGTTATGTGATGAAGAAAAATTGCAGAAAGCACTTCTTGATGTTATTGTCTGTGGTAAACGATGAACCGTTCAAGTGGTGCCAGCACAAAAAGCAAAGAAAAATAAACAAAAGTTGTTGCAGCACATTGAAGAAATAAAGCATTGATAAAAAGCATGGTAAATGGAACACAGGTGGTACAACCACCCATTTGCTTACAATAACACGCTGTCGTCATTCACTGTTGAGTTCGCTTCGTTTTTTTTTTGTTTTGTTCACTTCTTTCTACGATTTTGACTATTCTTTTTTTTATCAATTTTATTTTTTCTTTTAAGTGAGTTGTGGCATAGGATGGTGGTAAAGCTTTCTTTAAATGCAAAAAAAAAAACAGAATAAGAAAAATAACGAAAGAGGGTTGATGTTCTTGTTGTTGTCGTGGGTTAAGCGCTTTTTTATGAATTTTTTTTTTTTTTGCTCTTCTTTCAAATAAACAAACCAACAACTGACAACATTGAATGTTGTCTTTCTTTTAAAGCACAATATTTTCTCGTTACTTACATAAATATTTCTTTTTTATTTTATGTATCTTTTTCTATTATGTTATTTTTTTTTTGAAACCATATAAAGGTGGAGAAGGATGCAAAAAAGCGCGCAATAGTAAATGAAAGAATTTTCTTTTATTATTTTTATTTATTTAGTTTTTTTTTTATTTCTTTTTCATCTACTTTTGCATGTTTTGGCAAACATAGATATAATGAAAAATAATATTTTTATCATTATTGAAAAGCCCAACCAAGATACAGTTGCTTTACAATTCTTTATCTTTGCTTTTATTTAATTTTTTTCTATTCTACATTTGGTAAATCAAATTTGGTGATGTTATGTGTTACTATGCCATATACATAAGTACATTCTTATCATTCTTAGTTAAATATTTATCTTATTTCCAGGCGAAAAAATAATAAAGGCACCAAAGAGAAGGGACATACAAACAATACTGTCACCCAAAAAGTTAAAAAAAAGAAGTAAAATGTAAAATTTAATATTTTTTCTAAAGTGATCTTATAAATAAAAGGAGTTAAAAACGGTTTACAAAAAAGAAAAGAAATTCCAACAATAAAGTCAACTCAACTCTCTATATAAAAGGCAAAGACAATATGTACAAAATTGATTTTGATTAAATAAAGTCAACTAAAATGAAAAAAAAAGAAGAAAAACCGAAAGGAAAACGATTATTATTTTTTCATTAAAAAATGTTTTTCTTTTTCATCTTCAACATTTTACTGACTAAAGGTGATGAAAAGGTCATATTGGGTTTAATAATAATAATAATAAGAAGTAGAAGACTTGACTTAATTAAAAAAGAAGACAAGAAAAAAAAATATTAAAATTTATATACAAATATTATCTAAAATGAAATGAAAACTGTATATAAAATGTATAAAATATATATTTCATTTAAATACTTGAGGACACTGATTGTAATTTTTTCAGTTTTTTTTTTCTTCTGCAGATAAAATACGAAAAACCATTTAGCAATTTTAATTTGACTTAAGTTAAGTTGTTAACTTACAGTAGGGTCTTAACATATTAAGTATTTTTTTTTTTTTAAGAAGAAAACATTTATTTTTAGAGATAAAATTAATTCAAAAGATGATTATTTTTAATGGAAATAAACAAAATATAAACATCAAACATTATTGTTATTATAGCGATTTCATTTATTGTATTTAGCATAGAAAATATAACCATCACTGTATTACTTTACTTAATAAAATATTCCTAATAGTTAACATTAACATTTCTTTATCATTATTTTTTTCAACCTTATAATTTTTGTATTGTATTTTTTTTTTATGATTCGTGTTACCTTGCTGCTTTATATTAAAAATATATTGTATATAATAAAAAGGTGAAAAGATTTAAAGAACAAAAAAAAAAGTCAAAATATATACATATATATATATATAAACATAGCTTTATACACACAACGATAACAGACGAGAGAATCACACAATAAGAAGAATCATAAGACCCACAAGACAAAAACCGTGTTTTAAAATACCTTCAGGCTAAATATAATATTTTAACTTTTATTATTAAAAATAAAGAAAATACAAAAAAATTATAAAAATAATAATGAAAATATTGCACGGTATGAGTACTTACATATACAGGAATAAAAGGAATATTATTATTAAAAAAATAAAATAAGAAAAAAATCTTCAAGATTTTCGTTAAAAGAGAGGAATAATAATAATAATACTCGATTCACAATTATGCTGTAGGGAATGATAAACGGTAACAGGAACAAAAACAATAATAATAACACCAACGACAATAATACCAACGAAAGCCACTAAACGCAGTTTTAAGATGAAAATACACAAAACAATAATAATAACATTATGAAATACCAATAAAGTTTTTTTAAAAAAATATTTAAATTTGAATTGGTTTTTGTTTGCGTAACAAATAAAATATTTACACAAAATTTTTATAATAACTTATAATAATTATATAAGAAACTCTTGTTCTTTTGTAGTATTTTTTTTTTTTAATAAATAATATGTAATCTACCGTGTCTTAATTATACCGATAAAGTTTCTTATTATTATTTATTAATATCAAATAAAAATCAATAAATAAATATATTTCTTTTGCAAGATTATGTATTCTTTATGTTTTCCCAATTTCTTCTAATTTTTCTTATGAAAATAATAAAATTTGTTATAGATATTAAAGTACTTAAGAAAATTTCGTTGTTGTGCTTTTTTATAGTACTTAACTTTATTATATTTTTAAAGAAAAATAACTGAACAAAATTTACATTTTTAATTAACACAATCAGTTCAATTATTTCATCGATATAGATAAATTTATTGTTATTCTAACGGCTAAAAGAAATGGATCGCTTATTTTCAAGAAATATTGTTTTTTTATTTAAAGCTTTACGAATAATAAACGAAAGTAGCACCCTTATTTAAAGTAGAATACAAAATTCAATCAATATATATATATATATATGATATAAGCTGGTTTTAAATTTTCCTTTACTTAATTAGCATATTAATGACGTTAGTACCTTGTGAATTTCTTACGATTCTAATTATCTTATTTTCTATTTTTGCTTACAAAGTAGAAGAAAAATTATATAAAATTATGCTTATCATAAATGAATTCAAGCACGATTTAATCTAACGTTGTTATTAACAAAAACGAGAAGATAATAACGTTTTTTTTTATTTTTTGAAACATTAATTTTACAGATTGCATTTCTATGGTATTCTTATTATTAAATGATTTATATTCAGATGAAAAAATGATTAAAATGACAATATGTTTTAGAAGATTTAATTTTTTCATATTTAAGGAAAAGTTACATTGATTTTTTTAAAATAATTCCAGTAACAAAATGACTCTAATTGCAAAGACAGTCTTTTTTCTTTGCTAGTAGAAGCTTTACAAATGAAATTTAAACACTGCATATTTTGTGCAAAATAATATTTATGCAGATGAGTAAATAATACAAGAAAAACTGAAATCTTGTTTCTAAGATAATTAATTATTTATTTATTAATTGTTAATTAATATTACATAAGAAAATAATAATAAATAATAATCCCTGTAATACATAATAGTAAAAGACTAAAGTTAAATAATATTAATAAATAAATAAATAAAAATTTTCTGTAATAAAAATAAAAAATAAAATGTATATTATTTGAATATTAATAAGAAAAAATGAATTTAATGACCCATCATTATAATGTATAGAAAATGGAAAAAAATATGTAAAAAAAAAAACACATAAAAATCATAAAATGGATATGACTAGTTGTGAACAACAATAATAATAACTATTCAAAAGCAAGGCAGCAGCAGCAGCATCATCATCAACAGCAGCACGTACATATAACCAAGCGCACTAAATATGATGAATAACTTGAACTCTTATTTTACCATTAGCATTACCATAAACATTAAGTTAACGTTAACAAATTTACAAAATGAACAAAATACTCGGCAAACGATAAAGAATGCTCATTTATATATTTATTGGAAAAATAATACAGAAAATATCATTTGGAAAACATAATATAAAAAAAAAACAATAATTTTTTTTTCTCTTTACTTCTAAAACATAAAAGTTAAAGGTGCGCACGCACGATTAAATGTGATTAGGTGTGCTTTAAAGTTTAATTTAACCGTAACCGTTTTGTTATATTTGATGCAAAATGTTTTTTTTTTCTCTCATTTCTTTTTTAACATAGAAGAAAAAACCTACACAGTGGCGTTTATGTTTTTTATTAAAAAAAAATTATTATACTTTAATAGTAAAACGAAAACAACGTGAAAAAATCTTACACTAACTATCCAACCAGCCAACAAGTAAAGAATAAAGGAATAAAATTAATTCTTCATTTTCTTAATACAAACATATTAAAATAAATACAATTTTTTTTTTTTTTAAATTAAAAATAATTTAAATAAGTATTATAATTTTTTCTAAAACTATATATGATATGAAATTATGAAAAGAAAAAGAAATAAAATGTACCAACAACAGTAATAATAACAAATGCATAGGTGCGGCAACCAGCAACCAACAACATATATCAAGATACATAACTGTTGCATACGTATCCGTTCTTGTTCGTTATAATAATAAAATAAATAAATGGAAAATTTATGTATTTTAATTCACTTAATAATGATTAAAAATGTGTGATGGCTATAAGCAGATGTATAATAAATTCTTTTATAAGAAAAGTTTGATTTTTTAAGCCTTTTAAATTGTTTTCCTTTAACAGCAGCACGGATTATAATTTACTTTTTTTTTAAATAATTAAATAATTTGATATACAGAACAGATGCTTGATAGAATTTTTGATAAAATAATATTATTATTGTTTTCGTAATTAAAATTACTTGACGTGTTAACAAAATTTCAAATAATAAGTATGGTACAAAAATGATAAAAAAATGCTCAAAAACACTGAATGCGTTTTCATGACGCATTACTGTTTTTGTTGCATTTAATTAAAAGTTCACTGCTGATTTAGTACTAAAATTTATTAATTACATTTTAGGTGTGTACCATTTATTATAATTTATAATGTGTCAGTTGACTGTATAGTGTTTATGTAAATAATTAATTCATAAATAATGATGAAAACAAAATTGAGAGAGTATATTCAAAAAAAAAATACATGAGATGAAATATTTATCATATATGATTCATTTAGTGAAACCATTTCGAATAATGTCATTAACAGTAACTGCTATTACAGTAACAAGCAAGCTAATAATAAACAAGAAATATATTATTCACAGTAATAATAATTATTGTCTATAAAAGTTTAATTAATAATTATCTCTTTTAATTAATTAAATAATTAACAATTTAATCATTTCAATTGCTTAATTTTACAATTTGGTGTTTTTTTTTGCTGTGCTATTTTTGTTATGTTTTTTTCGCATTTATTTCTATGTAATACTCGAGTTTTACTAGGTATTTTATGCTTTGAATAATAATTTATTTATATATTTTTCGTGGTTAATTTACATTTGATAGCTTGATTTAATATTTATAGCATAATAATTTTTGATTTCGCAGTTTTATGATTTTTTTTTTATATTTAATTAAAAATATCCTTAAAATTTTTTAATTATAAATTTCAGCGTAAAAATATTTAAAAACAAATTAATCAATTATATTTTCTATAAAAAATAGTTTGTCTCTATATGCAATGAGTAAATGCTTTGAGAAATTTGCAAAATTCAATATTATGATTGCGTATAAATCGAGTGATACCTTTATTTACTTTTATGTATATTGTTATGTTATGTATTTAAATCTAAATTGCAAATGTACGATTTAAGCGATAATAAATAAAAACATTAAAAATGTAATAAACAATATAACTGTTAAACTTTTCAAAAAGAAAAATAAAAATTATTTAATTAATTTAATTTAATTTCAATAAAAAACTGAGTTAAACGAAATAACAAATAAACAGCAAATAATTCATTAATAGAAATTAAAAGATTAGAAAAAAATAAATAGCAATAAAAGTAATTGTTACTAACTATCTTGTAGTAATTATTTTTTTTTACGTTTTAAATTAATTAATTAACTTTTTATTGAAAGAAATATTTTTTTTTAAAAAACAAAGAACATTAGAAATTATGCTAACAAAACTGTAACCGCAATCAATCGTTTTGTTTTGTAAATATATATAAAAATAACATAAATTCTTTAATTCTTCTGTATTAATTTATTTAATTATTCTTCTACATAGTCGATTGTTAATATTAATTGAAGGCAGTTAAACAATTTGCTTAACGTTTTTCTTCTACTAATACATATATATGTACAAATGCTATGTAATGTTATTTGTGAAAAAAAAACATTTCTCGTACATATTTATGTTACAAAAATAAAGCAACAAACAAACATAATTGAACAGACACAAATGCAAAGAAAGCGAAAATATTTTTATTTTAACCTAAGAGAGAAAAATTTAATCAAAACGTGTGTTCTAGTTTCGTAAATAATTTTATAATTTCGTTTCTAATCAGAAAGAATGAGTAGAAATAAATGAACAAAATTAAATGAATTTCAAAAGTTCAAAGTATCTTGATTTTACAGTAAAGTAAAACCATCATCAGATCAGCTAATTTCATCTTTTAATGTTCTTAATTTTTTAATTATTTCGTTTGTTTCTTGTTCTAGCTTGTTGTTGTTTAAATATATAAATAAAAACCACTCTGTTTTAGTAATCAACAAGTTATCATCTGAATAATGTGGATGGTATTTAAAATTAAAATACAAAATAGATTTTACACAACAAACAACATATTAATGAATTTCTTTTCTGTTTAATTTTTTTTTTTGAAAATATTTAAGTAAGTCAAATAACTAAATAAAAATATAACTAAGAAAAAATTTAATTTTGATTTATTTCTTTACAAAATAAAAACGACAATCATTGATTAAATTTAAATTAAATATTTTTCTTTTGTACCATTAAAATACCATAAACAAACTGTTTGCTTGTTATCGTTTTCAACAATTTTCTTTACATAACTTTTTAAATTAAAAACATATGTATGCTGCTATGTAATGTATGAGTAATAAATTGGAACAAAATATGTTTTTATGTTTTGTTTGAAATAAAAAAGAATTATTAATAATGACAAAAAACTTAATTATGCACGCATCAAAAATATACGGATGAATTAAATAAAAAAGAATAATAATAATAATACACATTGGTTATATAGTATTAACGTATTTATTGAAACGAATTCATAAATTATAAATAACCATAGGAGTAAAGAAATAAAAAAGCACCGTAAAAGGTGTGTATTATATTGTATTAATAACTAAACCACAAAAAAAAGAAGAAAAATGCTAACTACAATTTATTTTTCTTCTATATTTCTTGCTCTAATAACAAATTTAATAATCATCATTTTATTTTATATTTTTTGCTACTGATGTTATTTGCGCTACCGTTGTTGTTCTTTTTATTTCTAATAAAGAAATAAACGAATATAAATACTCAATTCAATAGAAATAATTCGTTTAAATTACTTTAATTAATTTTTAAAATACAAAATCAAGTGGTAAATTATGAAAAATAAATTTTTATAGTGAAAAAATAAACACTCAAATTTCCGGTTTATTATTTAATGAAAAAAAAAAAACAAAAAATAATAATAAATTAATTAATGTAATTATAAATAATTAGTATAATAAATAATATAAATTTATATTTAATTAAAATTAATTTAATTAATAAAAAGAAAACCATTTTTTTTTCTACTCAAAAATTATTTAACTCAAATTATACAATTCTTCTCATTTGTGTGTTAAGTATTTTTTTCTTCTTTTATTTTATTAAATAATAAATTAAAAACAAACAGCACGCGGTCATTGTACTTTAATAAAATACAAGTTAAAAGGCAACAAAAATGAATAAAAAATTATATACATTTATAAATAAAATAAAATAAAATGTATGTATAAGAATCACTGATCTTGTGATGATCTTGAAACATTAAATCTTTTTATTATATAAATTGGTAACTGTCAGTATTTTGTGCAATTTTATACAACATATATTCCATTTAAATAATAATGAAAAAAAAAATTTGAGAGAATAAATAATGTTATATTATATTATTGTGTGCAATTATTATTATTATTATTATAACTATTATTGCGTGTATTTGTTTCATTGGGTTAAGAACTGATTAAAGATTTACGATCGACAGTCAATATTATATTTATTTATTTATTATTATTTTTTTTAAATGTTATTTATTTATGTAACGTTTTGTTAAGTTTCGTCTCCTCTTATTAAACTGACCATTGACCATTAACGAAATATTGTCGAAAAATGAAAGAAAGAAACTGAATAACAATCAACGTCGACTTGTTCGTAATATTATTTTTCTGTAGTTTTTACTCTTGGTTTGTGTTTCATTTATTATTATTATTATTATTTTTTAAAAAAATATATATTCTTATACAATATTTTTTTATGTTTAGTTTAGTTTTTATTATTATTAAAATGTATATACCCCAAAGGTTTATTTGTGTTGTAATGGCATTTTTGTTTTTCTTGTTTATTTCTTTGGCAATTTTTATTTCTTTTATTTCTCTTCATCTTTAAATGCAAAAACATTTTTATTATATTTAATTTTCCAGTAAGAAAAAAAAGCAAATAAACAAAACAACCAGCAAACGAACGAATAGATTTTATTTATTTACCTTTTTTTTGTACTTGGTTTTGTTTTGCAAAATTATTGTGCAGTGGATTTTTAATAATACAAAAAAAAAGTAAAAAGAGAAGTTTAACGCGGCATTAAGAAACGCGAAACATCGAACAATACACAAAGACTAAGGGATAACAACATGAATAACTTCGACAGCAAGCTAAAGAGAATAATAAAAACTGAAGAAAATAATAAAACAAATAAGAAAAAAGATATCCGCATTGGAACTGCAAACTTTAAGTAAACTTAAAATGCAAAAAAGGAAAACCCAATAGAGAATGAAAAAAGCACTCAATGCTTGGCAACACTGTTAATTTGTACGAACAACAAAAAAAATGAAATTTAACTTTAAACCATTATAGCAAATTCAAAACCATTGGACAAGCAGCCGCAAAAAACACGATTTTAAAAGAAAAGAAAAACATATAAAAACCAGCGAAGAAAACAACTTTTTATTTTCTTTTACATTATGTGATTTTCGTTGTTTTGTTAAAAAGTGAAGGAACAAGAGAAAAAAGTGAATCGCGAATAAAATCATCACGTGACGTGAATATTAAAAAAGAAATCTGAAGAGATTTTGTACTTTACTGTAACGTTAGTTTAGACTTTATAGTACTTATGGATGGAGAACAAAAAATATAAATAAATGAAAATAAAATGTTATCTGACAATACTGCAAGTAAAATAAGAGGAAAGTACAAAAAAATAAACGGAGGAAGCAACAACAAACAATAACAAACAAAATAAAATAAAAAAGAAAACGAAAGACACGTTTTTAGACTTTTTACGGAAAAAAAGTTATTATTTACCAGAAACAACAAAAAAAAAAAAAAAATTCAACAAGCTGCAACAGCAGGAGCCGAAGCCACGTATAAATGTTTAAAAGTACAATAACTTGATGGGTGCTTTTGCTTTGCTTTTTCCTGTTTTTTTTTTCATGACAAAACAAAAAATTGATAAAATGAAAAATAACACAAAAATGAAAAAAAAATGATTCAAATAACAGCAGCAGTAACTAACAACAAGTTGAAGGCGCAGTAAATAAAAATTGAGTAAAAATAATAACTGGACAAGGTAGAAAAAACAGCAGACGAAATTATAAGCATAAAAAATTACAAAAATTAAATTAAAAACAAAGCAAAAAAGATCAAAAAGGATTAATAAGGCTAAAAAAGTTAACTACTTTTAAACGCCATCGGGAGTTTTCTTTACGCTTTTCTTTTCGTTTTTTTTTATATATATATATATTGTAATCCGGTGAATGTGAATATTTCTTTCAAAAATAAATAATCACAAAAACTAAATGAATTTTTATTTATTTATTTATTTTTTCAAATAAATTTAATTAAATTAAGAAAATCTGGAAAATAATAAATGAAAACGCAACAGAAAAGACAAAATAAAACATGAAGAAATTGTTTGCTTGAACTTTGATTTTTCATTTTATAATTTATTGCAAGGAAAAATATTTATTTATTTTTTTATTTATTCACAAACACAAAAAAAAGCTAATAAATCACATCGTGATAAACGAAAAAAAATTTTTATTTAATTTAAAAATTTGCATTTTGGTTAATTTTTGACTTGCCTTTTTTTATTATTATTATTTTTTTAGAACAAAATAAGCATATATATGAAACCGAAGACACACAAGTCATCTAATATTATATAATGTTGAGTAAAGGGTTTAAATTCTACAGTGGTATTCAACCAAAGATACACTGGTTGATATACGCTGGTCTATCAAGTATTTAGCTACGTACTGAAAGTGACAATTCAAACCAATAAATAGTTTTTTATAACTTTATCATTAAAATGATGTGGAATTTCTATAATGATTAAATGTGAGTAGTAACAAGTAGTATTTATTTCAAGGCAGTTCAATTAGCCTAAAGTATATAAAAAGTTAAAATGCAAATAAACGTAGTAAAAATTTCGCAAATTTTAAGTTTAGGTTACAAAGCACTATTTCAAATGCGATGATTCTTAGTAGCAACAATATTTTTTTTTTGTATTATTTTTATTTTTCTATTATAAATATTATATGTAGTTAAGTTTTATACCAAAAATTAGCTTTATATTAATTATCCAGCTTATGATTTTTCATTATTATTATTATTATATTATACTTATTTACATATATAATAAACTTTTAACCTTTTTAATAGTTTTCTATACTAAAAAAAAATTTTTTTTTAATCAAACTCGTGTTTAACAAAGATAAAGTATTTTTGTGCATTTTCTGTTATGTTATTTCACAGTCTTGTTTAGCTTCACTAAGCTAATAATATGGAAGAAGATACATTTTATATTCTAAGCTTTAAAGCTTTTAGCATGTTTGATTTTTTTTTTTATGATATTTAATGAAAATTTATTTCACTTCTTAACAGAAACTTTAGAAATTTATTTATTTTGAAATTTTGGTTTTAATTTAATTTTAGTAAATCAGTGAGAAATAGAATAATGACAAAGGATTGTCTATTTGCCGCTGGCCATTATAATGGTTAATTTTTTATTTTAATTATAATATAAATAAGCCTGCTGTGTAAAATATAAACAATCTTTAAATTTTGTTAATAATAATAGTAATAATAATAAAACAAAAAAATCAATTTTTATTTAAAAGGATAAATTTTAAAGAGTCTAAATAGTTTTAAAGTCGTTTAATAGTTGTTCATGAAGAGCAAAATATAATTTAATAGCCATCATAATGAAGAAACGTTGTTGTGTTTTTCTTTTATTTATTATTTATTGTTTTTTCGTTGTTTCCTCTTCGTCTTATTCTTATTTTCGTTTAACATTTTTGTTATTTTTCATAATTGATTTCGTGACCGTAGAAAATTGATTACATAACGAAAATATTAAAACAAAAAAAAAAAAAAAAATAAAATTAACAAAATAAAGCAAAAGGAGAAAATAAAAATTAAATACTTTTTAATAAATAAAATTAAAAAATAAAAATAGAAAAAACAAATTGTTAATCCACCTTCGCATATTTTTAATTAGTTTTTTTTCTTCATCTTCTTCTTTTTCTGTTACTCTTTTTTTCTGTTTGTTTTTTGAAAACATTCGTCGTTTTACTTCTTAATTTATAACAAGCAAACAAAAAATTTAAATAAACGAAATTTTTAATAATAATAATAAAATTTATTAACATAAAGAATGAATAAAATACAAAACAAAATAAGAAAAAGAATTATTAATAAAATAAAAACAATAAAAACACTAAACGCCGCCAAATTGTTGTTTCCTAATAGCAATTTGGCGGGGTCCTTTCTGGTTAATAAATTAAGAATATTAAAAAAAAAATTATAGTTTATTTTCTATTTTTTTTTTTTATATTTTTTAAGATTTCACACGCAACCCAAATATAAAAATGATATAAAAACACAGCACCAAAATAAACAAGAAAAAAAAATTATTAAAAACAAAATAGTGAGTGGCAAATTATGAAAATTATTATTAATTAAAAAAAAAAAAAAAAAAACGAAAAATATAAAAAACCAACACACAAAAATTTAGCGCTTATTCATCAATAATTGGTTAAAATAATAATAGTTATAAAAATAATAAATAAAAACTCAAGTGAATGATATAATTGAACTCACCATTTGATGTTCCCGCTTTGTTAACACTTGATGTACTAGAGAATCCGGGCAATTTACGCCATCCTTTTCGATTCCAAAAGCTTGTTTTTGATTTTGTTGCTGGATCAACTGTATTACTAGTGCCACTGCTACTGCCACCACTACTCGGCGATGATGTTGCTGGTCCTGGATCCTCAGCAGATCCCCTTTGCCCTCTCAATGTTTTCGTAACACTTAGAAACACAGATGATATTCCTGGATCCTCGTGTGATCTTTGAGACGATCGTGTACTCCCACCATATATTGAACTGCAATTTCCACCGCTAGCACTAGGAGTAGACGATCGTGTGGGAAAAGTTGACATGGCTGAACCAGTACGATGATAGCGCAAGCTTCCAACATAACTAGCACCACTGCTGCTACCACTGAAACCACTGTCAAGATCATTACCACCGATCGCTTGACTACTTGCTGGTGATAAAAGTTCATCTGTTGGACCAACAGCACTTAAGAGTTCGGCCAAATTATGATCATGGACTGTATGGCGGGAAGAGGATGATACGGATGAAGTAGATGCCCGTTGAGGAGGATCTTCTTCATCGCCGCTTTCTTCCTCATTAGGCGGGGTTGAAGGCATAATCATAGCCTCTACAGATAAATTCAGTTCGCCAAGAACTCGTCGATGACGATTCTGAACACGACGAAATTCTTCTTCAACCATACTTTGATTTAGAGAAATCATTGACTGACCAGGCGCAATCATTCGTATCCGCCCGTCGCCACCAATTTCTTCATATATATTTTCTTGCGTACCGTAACGTGTTGTATACGTGTGACGCGTTATAGGACCATTCATGGTCATAGCACCGTTTGCACCTCGGTTGCCTTTCGACAAAAGTGCACGTATTGAATTGGGTGGTGGTGGTCGCGACGGACCAGCCATAGAATGAGGATCACAATTTCCAGGGCCTGGAATATTTGAATGTCTCATTGCAGCACCTGGTTCATAGTAAGCATAAGAATAATCTTGATGATGTAAAGGAACACCACTGCCAGAAACTGATGATGCTCCTGACGAAGAACCGGATGGTTCAAAGCGTTCCATTGTTGCTGCTATATTATTTCGTGACCATTTTATCTGGAAATTAAAACAAAAAAAAAAAAATAAGATAAGAATACCAAATTTATTGTTCATTGTTTTTTTTTTTACTTGTGGTTCAATGTGATGCCCTGATGAAGAACCGCTACTAGAACTTTTATACATTAATGTCTTTGAGTTTACAATTTGTGGTTCATCTAGGCATAGTTCAATTGTGTCTGGGTCTTCTGGGTATCTGTGTAAAGTTTTACTTCGACCGATCATCCGATCGTCAACCCGACCACCACCAATATGCTTCTGTGGTGGCGGATAATCAGGAGGTGGCGGAAAATGTGGAAATGGTGGTGACGGTGGACATTTATTAAATCTTATACTTCCACCGCTAATGCCAATGCCACTAACACTGCCCCCATGGCCGCCCCCACCGCACTGATTGTTGTTCATGTTCGTAGATCCGCCAGCTTGAGCAGTTATAAACATTGTTGGATCCTCTTTGTTGCTTCCACCAAAACTTGAATGGTGTAAATGATGATGTCTCGCTTGATTTGGTGTTGTCGCTGTCGTTGATGACATTGTTTGTGACGGTTGCTGCGGGTGATGTACAACTACGCCCCTCCGACCGCCCAACGATGATGTTGACTCCATAGTGCATTATTGGTGAATTTTATTAATGAATTAAAATTAATTTTGTTGTTTTTTTTTTGCGTTAGTTTTCCTCAATTATTTGCTGATAATATTTCTCTTCAATTTAATTTTAAATAATTTTTATACAATTTCAACAATTTTATGTAAACTATTTGGTTATTTATTCTGGAAATTAGAAAGAAAAAAATAAAAATAAGTTATTTTTTTTTATAAATATATTCAGGTTTTTGTGCTTTTATGGTTTTTTGTTTGCTGAATACAATTGTAAATATTATACAAGGATAAAAATATAACCAAAGATTAAAATATATAGAAAACATTCATTCGGTGTTGAGATACGACATCGTTAAGCAATTTTTTTTTTAATGAAAGAATCAACAAGAAAATAAATCTTTTATTTACAATTTAAGTTTCAATATCGTCATCAGAACTTTAAATATTTAACATTAGCATGAATTCATTATGTTTTAAATTAATGTAAAAAAAAAATTAAAATTAATTTGCAAAAGTTATATAATGCAAAAAAGAAAGAAAACATTCCGACAAAGTTTGTTATTTTATTTTAATAAATAAAAAAACTTCAATTTCTACCAGAAAGATAATAATGAATGCATAAATAACTAAAAAGAAAATAATCAGAAAAAATTATGTAATAAATTCTGTTCTAATTTGACCAATTACAATTCAATCGGTTTTTATTATTATTATTATTTTATTATTTATTTAGTTTTTCATCTTAAATTATGTTTGCAGTAAGAAATAATTATTATTACAAATAATTGTAGTGAATAGAAAAGAAAAAAAGTCTATTGAAAAATGTACAGACAAAATAAAAACATAGTTAAACGCGACTTAAGTAATTTAAAAAGTAAAAATATGCTTAATGTAAACAGCAAAAAAAGAATGAGGTTAAATACTGGAGTTTAAATAATTTATATATAATTATTTTGTTGCTAAAAACAAAACGGAAATTTTTTCGTGGAAAAAATTTAAAAAAACTTGAATGTAAAACGATTTAAATGATGAATTAATAAACACTGTTTTATTTCTTTTTAACAATTATTTATGTCTACATTTTTAATTAAAAAATTTTAATTGCATTCTCCACGTTTTGTATGTGTGTGTTTAATTAAGTAATTTTCACCAAAAAAAATTTATTTCATACAAATTTCTATCATAAATATTTTATTTATTTATTTCATTACATTTCTCATAAATAACAAAATGCTAATCCTTTAAAAATAACTAAGCAAATAACATGTATATACTGTTGAGTACATGTACAATACAACGAGAATAATAATAAAAAAATAAACTTAAAATGCTGAAAACGTTTCCAATGCACAAATCTCATTCAATTTTATTAATATGATTGTAAGATTTTCATTTCAATTTGGCTCTTTCGATGTGTTTACCTCTTGTATATACTTTATGCATAATAATAGGAATAAAAAACAAAATTGTATATGCTTTTTCTTATTTTTATTTCTTGTTATATGTACAGGCAAACAACAGCAGCAAGCAACAAAACACTTTATTTTTATAAATTCAAAACATTTTCCAAAAAAGATTTTCTTCTATTTTTTTTTTTATTTTTTTTAATAAAAATTTCATCTCAATTTAAACAGTGTTTATTGCATTTTGATATAAAGTGAATTTACTTTTATTATTGTAATATTGCTTAATACTTATAACATGTCTCAAGAAGAAAAAAAATTAACAAGTAAAAGAAATAGAAAAAAAAAACAAGAAAAATCTACTTAAATGCGACAAATAGTTAAAAATAATCACCAAATATAACTGAACAGTTTAGTAGTTAAACTATATGAAAAAAATTGTTAAATAAATAAATATATAAAGCTTTATATGAAAATCGATTATATAAAATAAAATCCGTAAATCCTTAACACCCATTTTATGAAAAACAATCTATTAAATTAGCTTTAACAGAGAAAATTGCCTATAATAGTATTTACTTTGCTTTAAAACATTATTTATGTGCGCATTCATTTTCTTTTCATTTTTATTTATTTATTTATTTCATTTCTTTTACATATTCAATATTTTATAATACTTTTGCTGCTTTCATCAATGTTTATGTTAAATAAATTATATAAAAGAAAATTCAGTTGCATGATATTACAGTGAGTTACTTTTATTTGTTTGCCTAGAATACATATGCTATTCATGACTAACTCATACGACAAAGAATTATTGGCAAAAAAACAGCCAATTTGTGTAAATAATAATTATTTTTATTTATTATATTTAATTAATTTTTTGTGGTAGGTGTCTCGATTATTTTACTGCATTATAAATGAGAAAATAAAATTATTATTCACAAATAATAAGCAAATAATAGAAAAATCTGCATTTTTATTTTTACGTTTTTATTTTCTTAGAAAAATTAATTTATATTTTATAATATAAACGAATAATTAATTCAGAATAAAATTTAATTTAATTTTTTTTTTCAAAAAGTAATCTAAAATATTAAAAAGTCAGTTGAACCTTTAATTGAATTTGCTTTGTGGTCAAATTGTTAAAGAGAATTTTACAAAATTTATAAGAGAAATTAGATAATCCAAATGTCTAATTATTATTATTGATTGATATGATAAGAAAGTAAATAACTGGCTTAGAAATTTGTTAATTTAACTATCGTAAAATTATTTCAATTTGAAATTAAAATAAATAAATTAAAGTTACATAAGAAAATTTTGTTTCTACCTTAATTAAACATTTTTTAAAGAACAAAATATAATAAAATGACCTAAACTAAAGCTTTTCAATTTAATCCTTATGTCATATTACAGTTTATGTAATACTAAGTCGAAATACTTAGTAAACAGGATTATATGTAATGACATGTACAGTATTTATTTAATGACAATGGGTTTAAAATACAATATTATAAAATTTTTAACAAATAAAACGCAAATTCTTTGAATAAATAAAAACCATTCGTTGTTTTTTGGTGAAATTGGATACAATAAAAAATAAAAACAATAAATTTTGTCACCGCATTTTAAAACTTTAAAAAAATCTTTAGTTTTGATTGCATAAAATAACTACATAAGTTTTATTTTATGTATTATCCAGAAAGAATAGTACTCAAATGACACGACTATAACCAGTACCAGTGAATAAAACATAAGCAAATGCTTAAGGAGCATTATGAATAATAACAATATAAGCAGCAACAACAACAGGTCACTTTATAAACTTTTACTTTAAACTGTTATATGAATAAATAACTGAAATAAATTTAAATTAATAACGCAGATTATATGTATGTATGTATGTACATATGAATTTAATTAAATTACGGCAACAACACGTTTTCTTTTTTGCTTTAGTTAAAATAATAAATAATTTTGACCTTAACATATTTGAATTTGCTGTCGGTTGTTAATCAATTGAGTTATGTTCTCTTTTTTATAATTTTTTACAATGCGAATATAATAAATCCAATATTGGCAATTAGACTAGATGAAACGATCCTATGATTGAGAGTATTATTTTTAATTTATTTATTTTCATTTTTTTTACTAGCCCAACCAACCAATGAGATAGTGTTATAAAATATTTATATATTGTTACATAAACGATAAACATTCATCTATAGTATCGTTAAAAAAGAAACGAATTAAAGACACGATTTAACAATACAGAAAAAAAAAATGAAAAAAGATGAGAAAATAAAGCGTTGCTTATATTATATAAACAGTTGTTGGTTCTTGTGGTTTGGATCAAATGAAAATAAAACCTATTTAAATTATAATTTCAAAATGAATAGATTAGAAGAAAATGATGATGGTTAGCATTTTGGTACATGCTCTGCTTATCGATGAATGATGATCACGTACCCAAACAACAACAATAAAAGTTTTAAATCAAAAAGAAAAACAAGAAAATTAACAAGATAGACACACCAAAAAATATAATAAATAAATTTCAATAACAATTTATTCTATTCTATTTTAATTAATTTATTTAATTTGATTTAATATTTAATTTTTAATTTTAATTCTATAATGTCACAAATGAACAAGAAAAAAAAATATCTTTCAATCAAATTTTATCTATTTAGTTAATAATAATTATTATTGCATACCAAAAAAAAAAAATAATAATCAAAAATTGCAATCGAAATTCTGGTCACATTTCATAAATAATTGAATAATTTCATGTTGGAGAAATACATACATATGTATGTATATATGTTTAATACCCCATTGGTTTTTCGATATAGTGATATAATATTTAAATAAAAAACTAGTGAGAGATGATGCAATTTTCTGATGACCAATTCAAACTAATGTAATTTGACGAAAAAAAAAAACCAATAAAAATCTGAAACTAACTAAAAAACCAACAAAGAGAAAAATAATAACGAAATGGCAGCAAAATCTGTAATGACAGAAATGGCAGCAAATTTCTATATGTATATAGAAAAGGCAACTGATGACATCACTTGAATAATTCATCATATGTGTTAGATTTCATGCGTTATCTGAAACATACGAGAGGTGACTAACATGAATATATAACGAATAAATGTATTTCACATTCATATAACTGTTATATACTCAAATGTCCTTTTCTATGTTGATAATTCGATAAAAATAAATAGATATTTTTTGATTGTTTTTACTTTATTTAATTTTTTTTTTATTTATGATGAACTCAAAGAAATATAGTAGCAAAAAATAAAAATAAAAAGAATCAAATTGTATTAAATAAAGGTTAACACATATGCCAACGAAGGCAAGCTACACATATACAATTTATATAAACAAAAGTATTATTAAAGATTAAATAAAATTCTATTAATGCTGTAGCCAAATAAATAAAATAAATCAATTTGTATTATCGCAATAATTATAATTAATATCATATTTGTATTATTCTTTTAATTTCTATAATAATATTTGACATTAATTTTCGGTTTTTTTTCTGAAATTATAATAAATTGTAATTATTAGAGTAATAATTTTAAAATGTGTACTTAAATGTTTAATAAATGTATGCAAATGCATTAAATTGTTTATACTATAATAAATGAAATTGAAAGATAAATCATTTTTTAATGTTATTATTACCATTATTATTATTTCTTTTAAATTTATTTATAATAATTTGAAATTGAGTAGAAAAAAACACTCAATTTCACATTGAATTTCACTCATTTTTTATATGTATTTTATTCGCTTGGCGTTCAATCCTAATTCATTCGTTAAATTAACAGGACATTTAAAAATAAACGAAATTTAATTTAATATAATTAACATTATTGCTGATTTTGTTAAAAATTTAATGCCTTTATTATTTAATGACTCTGACCATCTAAATAATTCAAAACTTAAATAAATAATTAAATTCAATTTGATTTCGTACTAGACATTTTTCTGTAGCTATCAATTAATGGTATGTTGGAGACAATTATGCAAATTCCTCTATTCTATTATCAATTGATTATTTAGTGAAATATTTACAAAAAAAAACATGAAACACCATTTAAATATCCTTTAAACATAAATAAAAAATTTATAGAAAAATCTTTTAAATAATAGCAAAAACAACAGATTTTCCAGTGTAATTAAAAAAAAAAAATAATTATAATAGCAGGAATTCAAAAAAGAAAAGGAATTAAATTTTAATAAATTAACCGTTTATCTGTCAGTTTATTTATTTATTAATTTATTTACGAAATAATAAATGTTCAAAAAAGAATTGTGAAGAAAAATATTCTATAGATAGAAGAAAAGAAAAACTTTAACTTTGTTTTCATTATAACTTATTTTTTGCTTTTCTTTTCGTTTCTGTTATTCTCGGTTTTTTTTTGGAAAGAACAACAAAATCAGTTTATATAAATCAAATAAATCACTAAAGTGACATGTTTCTGTAAATTTTATTATTTATATTTTTTGTTACTTTGACTGGTTGCTGCTGTTGTTGTTTGCTGATGATTTTTTTCCCATTTCGTGTTCTTTTTATTTATTCGATTTGATTATAAATAAGAAGAACAGAAATAAAACGTTAAAAACATAGAAGGAGTATGAATTGCCATTTATATTTTAAATTTATAAAAATATTTTTGTTTTTTCTTTTAATTTTTAATAAACTTCACGCAATATTTTCATCAAAATTAATAAATAAAAATAAAAGAACAAAAAATAAATAAATATATTTAACAAGAAGAGTAAGTTCGTTGTTAAAATTAGACTTCGTTTAGTTAATAGAACATGTTAACAAAGTTAATGAAAAGTCATAAAATTAGGAAATAAGACAATAAATTTTCACAATTTTTTTTAAAAGGATAAAAAAAATTTCCTGTCATTATTTACATTAAATACAGCGCGCAACAACGAAATTATTATCCTCACGCCAAAAAACCATTTAAATTGCAAACTTGTTTATTTTTATATTATTTTAAACATTTTTTATTTTTTCATTTTTAGCAAATCTCTACATTGTTCCCATTACAACATAACATAAACCGAGTCCTCCAACGATAGAGGAAAAGAAAAGATATTTATATTTTTTATTGCTTAGGGAAAACAAAAAAAACGCAACAATGCACGAAGAAGAAAACGACAAAAATCTAAAAACCCCACTTAAAATAATATAAAATCACAAATATGATGTGATAATGTGGTAATGTTTGGCACACCCCACGATTTTTTTCTTTCTTTTTTTTTGCCAACAAAACAGTAAGTAACATCATCAAACGCACTAGGCACCAGATTTTTTTTCCTATGCTTCTTTTTTTGTGTTTTTTTTCATTTCCAAAATATAACCACAATAAAAAAATAAATAACAATAATAACAAGTAGGAGAAGAAGCAGAAAAAAATGAAACCAGAATGGTAAAAAGAAAAAGAACAGCAAGAAGAAAGCATATCAAAGCTAAACCAAACCGAGGGTGATAATTTAAAGCACACATCACATAAATATCATATTCTTATTATTCCGCTACATTTTGTGGTGTATCAAGTGTTCCCAACGTCTTACCAACAAGGCAACAACCAGCACCCATCCAACTTATTGTGTTAACACAACAAAATTTCTACTTTTTATTCCTTGACTTCTTCAAATAAAAAATTTTGCTGTTATTATTTTTTCTTCAGATTTTCATATGATTTATTTCGTGTGTTTGTGGATACTCCTATCCATGCTTTTGCCCTTTTTTATTGTGTACAACTTTTTTTTTTAACAACTTCTACGACACATCTTTAGAATGTTGCTTATATATTCTATAGACTTTCTCTCATCTTATTTAACTTATTTACGATTTGTTAGCTTTTTTTTCTATCTTTTTCGTATTTCTTCTTTTTTTACTGTATTTATATGGAGATGTCGTGTCTATGTTATTAGATTGCTTGAAAATTACATATTTTTTCTCTATTCACATCACATCATCAAATTGCGTAGTTTGCTCTAGCATTAATGTGAAACAAGCATTATAGTTTTATTTTGTTTTTTTTTTCCTCTGTAAAATGAGTGAACTGAATATAATCGAAAAATATATAAAAATTGATTTATTGCCTTTTCCCATAAATGTATATATAAATAATCGCATTTTTAAACTATTGGGTTTGGTTCAGTTGGTTACAAATAATAACAACATACATAATATATAATAAAAAACGACAAAGAAAAAGAAAATAAAAATTTACATAATTTTCGCGTGTTCTGCTTTTAAAATAAAAGTAAAAAAAAAGTATTGAAGTAGTGTCATTTGATGATTGAAGATTATGACATTGATGATGAAACTTGACAAAATGTATTAATGCTGTGTTACGTTAAACAGGATATGCTGCTATTTGCTAGTAAAAACATAAACAAAAAAAAAAAAAACTAAATATAAAATTTAAATGAGCAACAAAGGATTACGTTACGATAGATGTGAAAATAAAGCGTTTAGTTTAATTTATTTTAATATTTTCATATTTATATCTGTTCTCCATAGAGTATTATGTAAATATACATAAGATAAAATGCAGGAACACAAGATGATATTATTTTTATGTTTTTTTAAACTCATTTACACTTCATTTTAGTCTATCAACAAATTATTAATATTATTATACCGTGTGTCACTATAACATATTATAAATTTATTTTGAAATATTATTTTTATTTAAACCAATTATTATACGAAAAAATGAAATATAAGAAAAAGGGATATGTAGAAATATGATATATTATTTTTTAATTACAATTAATGTAAGAGAATGTTTTTCATTTATTCATAGCTAGGACATAATTTCTAAGTGTGATCATTTCTAAAAATAAAAATATCCATAATTATGTACGAAAGAATAAATTCTTTGTAACAACAATCTATCTAGATGTTTTCTTTTTTGTTCATATTATACTTGGCGCAACATAGTGAACAACTGTTTAACGAAAAAAAAAAATATTAAAGAAAAGAATAATGAAACACCCACCAAAAAATAAATTAAATTAAAAAAATAAAATTGTTGTCATATTATTTTTCTCCCATTCGTTACATTCCTGGTAAGTACATACACATTTATTTTCATTATTATTATAAACATTAACATTAGCATTGTTATTATTATTTTTTTATATTTATTCGTTAAAGATTAATTTTTCTGTTTTGATTTTTATTATATTCTTGCTTCTCCACATGCATTACTTTAACGCTTTAGACACATTATATATATATATGACTGAAGTGACAAATATGTATTTCAAGTGATTTTTATTTCTTTTTCTATATTACACGTAACATAATGTATTTAAGCACAAGCTTTATGTTTGTGTTTTTTAAAGACTTGTAATATATTTTTTATTTTATTAAGATTTACTTTTTTACAACAAGAAAAATGTATCAAAGCATAGCAAAATTTATAGACAAAACAATGAACTAATATTACTTTGTGCTATAAAATATATATAACGATTTGTCTTTTATTATATAAAAATGTTTATATATAAAAATAATAAATATAAATATGTATACGAAAAAAAAGAAGAAAAACACAATTTTAATGGTAGAATAATAAAAAGTAAAATTTAATAGAAAAAAAACCATATAAACGAGCAAAGACAAGACAAAACAACAATTTTACAACAAAATAAAATTGATTGACTATAGTATGACACGCAATATCACGAATAACTTCATTTATTATGTTTTCGTTTTTCTTTTTTATTTAAAATTTTATACTAATAGCATAATGCAACTAAAAACTAGAGTATATAAAACATAATCGAATTTATAATATTAATATTATTATTATTTTTTTTGTTACCCCATAAAACATACTTTTTGTTTAATGAATTAAAGCTTTTCGGCGACAATGATCAAATATTCGATAAATTTATTATTACTAAAAATTTTTACTAGTAAATAATATAATAAAAAAATAATAATAATAATAATATCATTTAAAAGTTCATAAATTTAAACATTATTATTGTTATGTTAAAATACATAATTAGTTTGTCATAATAAAGAAACCATATAATAAAGTTAAAGTCACCCACCCACGGGAAAGCGAAAAAGCTTTCCAAAGTGAAACCACAAAGTTTAATAATAGTTTTTTATTTATATATATTTCATTAAAACTAAATTCAATTAAAACATAACTGTTACCCACAATTATCCAAATAAAAACTAGGAACAAATATAAAAGTGAAAAATATAAATAAAACGATATTTTTAAACGATAGAAAAATAAAAATAAAAATTAATAAAAATAAATAAAAACTTTGTGGCGTTAGTTGCCCTGAAAGCATTTTTATTTTTCCAATGAATATTACACTAATGTTTATTTAATTTGAATAATACAACATAACCATATGTCTGTGAATAATGTTTGACTGTATATTAATAATAGAGAAAACAAAGACCTATAATAAACTAAAAAATAAAATAAATAAATATTCACAAATTTTACAAACGAACAAAATCGAAAAATAGTAAAAAAATATATAAAAAAATACAAAAAAAGGTCAAAGAGTTTTTCATTTTTTAACGTTTTAACGCGATCAAAGGAATGTATATAAAATATTTCTAAAAAAAAAATTTTTTTTAAACAACTAACTAAACACCCAGTAACAACCACTCAAAAAAAAATATATATATATATATATATATATATTGCATTCAATATTCCCATTTAAATTTATTTGAATTTATTTTTTAAATAATACTGTACTCGAAAGTGAGTCAAAAAACCAGCCAAAGTGCATAAACTAAAAACCTGGAGTAAATAGAAAAAAAATTTAAACTACAAAATAAAAGTACATAGAGTGAAAATAATAGACAGACACAGTACGAAAAAAAATTGAAAAATAAAGCTGTGGTTTAAAGACACAAAGATAAAAATAAATAAATATAAATATATATGTATATTTGAATGAAAAAAGTGTAAAAGGCAACAATAACAGCAGCAACAAAAGTCAATGAATGGCGTCGTTGCCTAGTTCCACTGCAAATGTTTGATGTTCATTAATCTGTCGTTTTTTTTCTCTACATTTATTGGATTTATTTTATTATTTTTTGCTTTTTTTTACCAGACAATGCAACAACGATTTGCAATTGTAGATTTGGTTTTTCTATTTTGTCCATTGACTTAGTAATATAACATTTATAGGTTAGATACATTGCTATTCGTTTCTTAATAAACACTGAAAGCTTTAATTTATTGTAAGTAGTTTATTTATTTTATTTTTTTAACAGTATTTTGAAGAAACTTCAATGTTAAAAACTAAACAATTCAATTAGATAAATAAAAAAAGACTTGTCTAGCATAGGATAAAATAAAACTAAGCCAAAAGCACATTTTTAATAAAATCGCTAAAATAGATACACTTTAAACAAGTTTATCTAGTAAACAATACAATATTCACCATCCCGTATATATAATCTATATAGCTGCTAATGTAATTTCATGTTTGCTAAAATAAAAAACGTTTATTTAATTTTTTTTTTCTGCTGATATTGATGCCATTTTAAATGGATATGCTGGAAGAGAGAAAAAAAACCAACAAATTGACATTTTTTTTTCCATTTTTTATCAACAAATTACACAAATAGATAAAACTTTATACAATATTGTATTGCAAACAAAATTAAATAACAAAAAAAAAAACGAAAAAGTTTAATTTTTGCTTACGGAAAAACAATAAAAATAAAAAGGTGGAAAAATGGAAAATTTAATTGCAAAATTTTAATGACACAAAAAAAAATTTGTTGCGTTTAAAGCATTTTCACTACTGTGCGCTATGATTTTACTATTGTTTATGTAACATTTACAATCATACGATTGTGTTATTCGTGGTTAGTCAATTGTAAACACGTAAAACACCAACTAGAGTGAATAAAACAATTGCAACAACAACAGCAATAATAATAAATAAAAATATTCGAGTGATATTGTGATATTTTTTTTTATTAAAATGGAAAATTAAAATGTTGAAAAATAATATCAAATAAATAAATAAATAACTGAATGTAGAAACGAACAGTGAAAAATACATCAATCACATCACGAGTTTGATTTGGTAAAATAAAATAAATAATGAAAAAGTAAAAATTAAACTCTATTTCAAATTAAATTCAATCACATTTCAACTTTGTTTATAACGAAAAATTCACTAACTAAAAGTATTGAGGTGGATACTAGTGAAAAAAAAAATATACCTCGCGACGTATTGACGTTATTTTTTGCTAAACATTATTTGTGTAGACCTGAAAAATAAAAATTCTTTCATTTCTGTTTTTTTTTTTTTTTTTTGTTATTTTAATCTACCATCAACTCTAATTATTCGTACTATGTCTAGTGTTTTTCATGATGGCTTATATTATTTTGTTGTATTCAAAGTTTAATTAAACGATTTAATTAACTTTTGCATTAAATACTCAGTCGTAGCCACATTATTTTAATGCATAGCACGAGCACTGGACATACTTTTTCTTTTTATTTATTTTTATTTTTTATTTCATTTGATTTTTTTTCTGTTAATTTACAAACATATACAGACGAACAGACAGACATATAAATGATGATCTTTTGTGTAAAAAAAATAAAAAAATATTTATCCAATGTCGATTAAATAGCAGCAACATCAACAGTAGTAGGACACAAGCAGTAGCACAATTGAAAGGTGTCGCATACATAACACGGTTGAATGGAATTTTTTCACATTTATTTTTATTTGTGGTTTAATTCTGTTGTACAAACTTAAATGAGACGTACACAAAATTATCAAGAGCAGAGGTACAAGAAAAAAAATTTACATTATAAATTTTTGCACAAAACAAGTGCAGATGCTGAAGAAATCACCTAAAAGTGTATAAAAAAATAAAAATCATTTAATTGGTCTTCATTCTTTTTTTTACTTTTAATGTGATAATGTTATTTTAAGCTATCTGAGCAATTTTCTGTCTGCTGTATTTACGCAATTCAAATAATTATTTCATTCATTTTTTTTGTTAACAAAAACATGAAATGAAATTAAGGGCGAGACTTACAGACGTGAAATGAATTGTATTAAAGTCATGCTTATTTCACAGACACGACATTTCCTTGTTTTGTTTGTTTGTTTGTGTGATATTGTTCTTGTTGTCTTACCCTCTATTAACTCACCCTCCAATTATTCACAATAATTTTTTCTTGTTATTTCGTTTTATCTTATTTACGAAAAAGGAAAATCACTATCAGGGAGAAATTGTTCAACAATAATAACAAGGAAACAAACGCAATAAAATAATCAAAATAAAATTGCAGCAAAAAAAAAACAGTCTTTGGTAGATTACATCCAAAATATTATATCTTACAGAAAACAGAGGGAATTATACATTTATTCAAACGTTTGCTGCTAGTTACTTAAAATATATATATTTGAAAACTATATATAAATGAATAGTAAGACTATGACGATGACGATGAGCCAAACATACAAAATTTGTCGCATAAAATTAAATTCAAAACACAATTTTAGTTTTATTTTCACAATTTGGGGTGCATCGGGATAAAGCAATAAGTTTAAGTTGAATTTAGTGGGAAACTGTAATAAAATAATTTATTAAAAAAGAAGAAGAAATGTCTATAAAATTGGGGGTTGGTGTCTATTGCAAAAAAAAATAAAAAAATAATAATGATAATAAATACGTTTTGTTAAGGGTGCTAATTGATGTGCAAAGAATTTATGTTTACATCGTTTTGGTTTTTTATAGTAAAATCATACGCAAAACAGAACAGCATGGTAATTATACGTAATTGTTGTATTATTTTTTTTTAATGCACACATATTGGGCATACTGTTGCTATTTATCAGCCAAATAATATAAAATATACATAATAAATAAATATATTAATTGTATATGCGAAGCATGAGAGATCATATTAATTTATTTAAAATTAAGTAACAAAAGTACCCTCGATTGTAGCCCTTTTTTTTATTAATCTACATATGATAGTATTTATTGTAATTAAAATTTATAACACTCGACTCAATGTGTATAATATCTATATGTAACAAAAATTAGTATTGTTTTAATAGTATCATATATGTTGTATTATATGTTATTTACGATTTTAATTGTTTAAAAGCCAAAATTTTTATTAACTACCCCAAGTATACGCTTTGAGTATATCCAATAAAAAATTTATAATGGCTTTATTTTATTTATTTATTTTTTTTTTGTTACTCTGGTTGTTGTTTTCCCTTAATTCGCTCGATTTTAAACATGTTGAAATATGCCAACAAAAACGACAGCAGTAGTAGCAATAGCAACAACTACAATAAATTTAAATAAATATATAAAAATTGAAGGAAACGAAAACATTTCTCTATTAAATAATTTTAAATCCTCAATTTTTTTTTTTTTTTTTTTTTTTGGTTGATCTTTATTTTAACATAAATGCAAATCAAAATGCAAATTTTATTATATCTTTGTTATAAAAACGAGTGATATAAATGAAGAATGTAGTATGGTAAGACTTTGAGCTGTTTTTTTTTTTTATTTTACATTTTTATTCCTTTGCACATAGAGTAAAAGACAAAAAATTATAATAAAAAAAAAATATATTGGCAAAAATATAAAATAAGGGAAAACCATTAATTTTCTCATTTTCTTTTAAACAGTGGTGTAGTTAATTTTTGTTGTACCGAAAATAAAAAGGAAACTCAGTCAACCATTTTTCTGTTTTTCTTAATAAATTAGTTACGAGTCGTTTTTCCTTTTTAACTATAACAACAACAGTAACAGCAAGAATAACAACAGGAAAACGAAAAAGAGAAAAAGTTGTTTTATCATTTATTTATATTGTACTATTGTATATCTTTAAGTAATGTTTCCAGACAACTAATCCATTCATTTAATCTATTTTTATTGATGGTTATATTTATTATTTGGTTTTTTTTTTCATTTCTTCCTTTCATTTTATCAGTTTTTAAGGGTTGAAGGTTTTTATTAGCGCTGTAATAGCAACAATATACACATGCTTTGTTTCATTACTAGCGGATTCGAGTGTCTTCATTATCTCTTTCAAAAAAAAAACAAACAAAATAAATATATATATATTGCTACTAATTTTTGTATTGTATCTTTCGCAAGATAAATAAGAGAAGACAAAAAACAAAAACTACGAATACTTGAATACCAACAAATCTTTAGCAGAGATTAAAAACACAAAACAATTTTTGTTTGTTTTGTTTTTGCTTTATGTATTAATATTTTAAAGACTTTAAATTATTAAAGCTTAATACAAGTTTAGTTTAATTTATTTTTCTTGTTTATTTGTTTAATTATTAGTAACAAAATAATAAAAACAAAAATAAAAAAACTTAATTTATAACGTTAATAAATTAAAAACAAATACGAAAAATGTCAATCTAAAATATAGAGAAAGAGTTAAAAAAAAGAAAAGAAATGTCTACTTGATTGAGATTAATCGATAGAGCCAATTTTATTGATTATAATCATAGTTTTATTAATTTTTTTTGTGTACCATTATCGTATATTTTATACTTTAAATAATAATGCTTTAGATACAAAGTCTGTATATGCTTCTATTTTGTAAATAATTACAATAACAAAAGCTACAGTAGGAAAAATCCATCATTATGAACAAGTAAGAAAAACTATTCCAATTAGCTTTACAAAAATAAAAACAAAAAGTAAACATTATTATTTCTTAGTAAAATAGATAAGAAAAAAATAAATATATATAATAAAATATTGTTTTTAATTGATTTATTTAGTTGGTTATCATCATAAATAAAAGATGCTAAATAATCCAAGATCTTGAGAGAAAAACATATGTCATGCATAAAATATTGTAATTGAATACAGTACGAAAAAAAACATAGAGAAAATACTTGTTTAAAGCTAATTTTCTCTATAGAAACAATAACAACCACATTGTAGCCCATGAGACAAGAAAATGAAAATGAACTTCCTAGACTCAAGCTTATATAAATAAATTCAATGTATATATTATCATTTTCTATTTTTGGTTTGCTTCCTTGATAATAATAAAAATAATTATTATCATTTCAACTGAAATGTCTTCACCAATATAGAATTCACCAGTTGTAATTCGGTATCTTTCATTAAATTTTCGTATAGATAATAAGATGTTAATTTTTTTTTATTTTGTTTTATTTTCACAGTTTTTTGAAGTGGAAAAAAGAATTTAAAAATATCAAATAATAATATATATATATATATGAAAAAATTATCTTGTTCATTACAGACATATTATTTTTTACTTTATTATGCTATTTGAAGACGATGAAAAAAATACGCAGACAAAAACCAACATTGAATATGTTAAAGCAACGAAAATAAAACATTTTATAACAAAAAAATAATCAGCAACAACCAACTAACCAAAACAAAACAATAAAAAAGAAAAGTTATAGAAAAAATAATCAAATTATTATTGAATTTATGAATATATGTATAAAAATAAAAATAAATCGAATAAATTTTATTATGGTCAATTTAAAAAATATTACAGTTCTGATTCGAAATAAAAAATACTAGCAAAATTTATCCATTACCAGCAATATATAAATGATAAATTTAGAATTATTATGCAAACAAAAGTTACAGAATAAAATAAAAATAAAATATATTCAATAATAAGTCTCAGTTTGTTATTGCTGAAATAACATAATATTTTTCTTTTTAAATTGTCAATTAAAGTATAGAATGACTAAAACGTGACGAATTGACCCGAAATCTAATAAAATGTTCTTCATACCAACCAGACGCAATGTATTATATATATAAAAAATAAAATAAAAATAATAGAACAATTAAATCTACAAATAAAGCAGCATAGGCATAATTTATTTAAAAAAATATATATATAAACTTAAAAGAAAACAATAATATGTTTTAACATTGAAATAAATATTAATAATAAATGTGACAATCACCAGCAGAAGCAATAATAACAAACAACAACAGCAGTCAGTGTAAAGTATGTATAAGTAAAAATTAAAGTCATGAAATTATAAAATTGGATAAGTCTTTCTTGTCGATATTATATATACTCTTGATGATTTTTTTTTCTTCGTTATTAATATTAAGTCTCCATCATTTGACCAAGTCATTCACATTATTTTTTGTCTTTCTTTCTTTCGGTTTTTTATTTCTATTTTATTTTATTTTTTAATACTGCTTTATAATATATTTTGGAATGTTGTGACTTTTATCTTCAAGAGCTTTGAAAATATTTTCATTTAATTTAATTTAATATAAATATGTTTTTGTGAGAGAATTTAAAGAAAATAATAGAGAAAAGAAAAGAAAAATATTGTAAGAATAATTTATTGGAAAAATTTAAATTTAATTTAGGATTGTTTAGATTATTATCATGTTGATTATGAGCATTATTAATTTATATTTAATTTTTTCTTGTTTTCTTTTCTTTTATTTTTTTGGATTTCAATATTCAGGTTTTAGTATAATTTTTTCTTTATTTAATGTAGGCAGAGTAGAAATATTATATCCGTGGTGTTGTGTTGATTTTATTAGTTAGAAACTTGTTTTCAGGCAATGTGCAAATATGTTATCTTTATTGCAAAAATACAAAAAGAAATAATAAATTTCTTTGATATAATAATTTCAAATAAACAAATAAAACCTATTAAGTTTGTTTAGTTTATTGAATAACCTTAACCTTAACATTGTCAACGGTCAATAAAAAGCAAACACCATGCAAAAGGTATGTGTAAATGACAAATAAAATATTACTCAAAACCCACAAATACGTTAAAAACCACTCAAATGTGTGGATTTCAAATTAATTTTTATCGCTTAGAAATGACAAATGATGACACTTAACCGATCAATTCACAGTTGGTGGTAGGTAAAAAAAATATTTAAAAATGGGAAAAATGTGTATTCAAATCAAAAACAAAAAAAAAACAAAAAAAAAAAATACCATAAAAAATTTAATAATAAAAGAAATAAAAAAAAAATAACAATTTATTTATCTTTTTTCGTTAATTCATTTTTGTATATAAATTTCCATCAAACATAGATATATAATTTAATAATTTTAACTCATTTCAAACCGACTATTGTAAATTAATTATTTAAACATTAAAAACAATTAAAAAATTAAATATTATAATTTAGAAAATAAATAAATTTATTTAAAACAAAAGAAATAATAATAAAATTATTATTATTATTTTTTTTTTTTCGTTAAACAAAAATTCCCATTCACGGCGCCGCGTAAACGTTTTACAGGCCGAAAATTTACTTACCAAAAAAGAAACGAAAACGAATATAAAGAGTAAGAAAAAAATCTTAACATTGCCGACAACAAGAAAAAATCAAAAAAAAAGAAGAAGCAGCAACAGCTAAAGAATTCTACCACTCATTTTTCTGTGTGAGTTTTTCCTTTATTAATACTAAAATTAAAATAAAAAAAAAATTATAATCAAACGATTTAAATTCATTAAAATACAAGACATAAGAAAAGAATTAAAATTAATAAAATCTTGAACTATCATTGATTTTAGCTTCCGGTTATAATATTTGTTACTTTTTATTCTTTTTTCATTTGATTTTTCTAGCCAAGAGGATAAAAACAAAACATATAAAAAGATACTATACGGGGGGTCTAAATAGGTGGTTTTTTCTTTGACAAAATAAATAAAAAAAAAATGTGTTTTCTTAAAAGGGTTTTTTCACATAGCAAATTCACCTAAATTATTGCATCGTCATGACTTTCAATAACGTCACAGGAAATTTAAACAAACAACTTCTTCTTAAAGCAACATAATAAAAAAAAAACTATTAAATTAAATTAAATAAAAGTAAATTGTTGATTTTATTCTATTTTTCCATCAATCAAATTTTAATCAAGAAAATTAATAAAAAAAAAAACAGTTTTTTTTTTTTTTTTGGTATCAAATTGAGTGTAATTAGCCCGCATGATTTTTTCGTTTTATGTTGTTGTTCTTTTTAGTTCCTCTAATTTTCTAGTCTTTGTTATTAAAATCAATCAATGCAATTGTTGGTTTACTTTGTTCGTAAATTTTTATTTATTTAATTTATTATATTTTTATCTCTTTTTTTTTATTATTGACTTTGATCATTTATCATGAAGAAGATTTTTTTTTTGTAATGTTTCATTTTCGTTTTTTTCGTCTGTAATTTAATTTCAATTTTTTTCCAATTTTTTTTTCCCATTTTTACAAGACATATAACATAGTTGTTATGCGAAAATAACGTCATGTTCACTATACTATGAAATGTTTTATTAGCGAACATTGGTTTAGGTTTTTAAGTAAAACTAAAGTAAAGAGAATTGAAGTAAATTAAAGTAAATTGGATTGAAAATAATAATAAAAAAATAAGAACAAAAACCGTCTATTGAGAGTTCAAGTCATTCACAAGCTATAGGAATAATTTTTTCAATGTTTTTTTTTTTCACAATAAAATGTGGCTTTAGTTATTATTATACAAAAAAAGAAATACATAAAAAACAAATAAATAAATATTATTTCTTTAATATTTTTAATTTTTTTTTTGTCCATAATTTTTATCGTTAAATATAGAGAGAAAACAAAAATTAAGTGTTTATGGTTTCTTTAGGATTTTTTTTTTGTTATTATTTTTCCCGTCAAATGTTTGTTTATTCAGTTGCCCATCGTCGGTTTATTTATTTTAATTTTTTTCTCTTGTATAATATATCAAATTGATTATGAACAAGCTCACTGTATATTTTTGTTAACGATAATAGTAATGTTAATGTTAACGTTTACGTTAATGTCTGTATCTAACTGTGGTTAAAAGAATTTATAACCAAAAAAAAAAAAAAAATTAAATAATAAAAATACCAAAATAAAAAAAATATTTCACAAATTTCTATGCAATAAAAAAAAAATTATATAAGTGGAATAAAAAAACCAAAAAAATCTCCCTAAATATTAATAGACAACAAAACTATATTTATCTATCTCGATAATAAGGCGATTACATCAAAACAAAACAAAAAAATAAAAACATATCATAGCAATAAAAAAAATTACGTAAAAAACTATTATCATAAATGTGTTAAAACATTTAGTTTTTTATAGCATTAAAAAAAATAATGAAATTGATTTAAAAAATAAATCTCAGAATAGTAATTAGGATTTAGAAGCATTTAGAAACGAATGAATAATCTAAACCCGCATATATGTTGCTTTAAAATCTATTTTTATCCATTATAATTTTTATTTTTTGGTCTGTATAGCATAATTAGATAAATTAGATTGAAAAAAATAAAAATAAAATAAAAGAAAACGAAATAAAAATCACAAAACTGTCTTATTTAATTGTTTGTAATTAATATTAAAACACTTGATGTATGAAGTCAAATAAATAAGAAAGCACAAAAATTTAGACTTTATATAATCAAAATAGATTCTTATCAAAATTGATATATTTCTGTTTCTAAGAACTAAACGACACTATAATTTAAAAAAAAACCACACATGTAGGCGCTAATTAAAAGCAACGAAAAGGCCTACCAATAAATAAATAAATAAATAAACATTTCAATAAAATTAAAATCAAATCGATTATCGTTAAAAATGTAATTATTTAATAAACATAGTTTTTGTTTTCTTTCTTCACGTTTCTTATTTCATTTTAAACATTTATTTGATTATTATTATTATTATTAATAATAATAATAAAAATAAAGACGATAAAACCTATTAACAAATAAAAAAAACTAAAGAAAACAAAAAACACAACAATCAATAGCAACTGGTTTAACGAAAGAAAACCACGACAACCTGTGCTCGTTAGCTTAACATAATTTAAATAAATTTACTTTTAAATAATAATTATAAAATGGAAAATAGACAAAACCAGAGAGAGACCAAAGAATTTATTAAAGAAAAGAAATAAAAAAAAAATCTACTGAACATTTGTTGTTGTCGTTTATCAATATTCTAGAAGATGAAAAAAAAAATATTTCTTCTCAAGCAAACAAATAAAAATTAATTAATTTTTTAATAATAATAATTTAAATTTATTTGACAAGTATATCAATTATCATTTTGTTTTTATTTTATTTTATCGATTATTAATATTATTATTTCGTTAAAAGATTAATTAATAAAATTAGCAAAGAATTTAATTTTCTTCTTTTTCTTTTTCCGACATGATTGATGATCACTTTTTACACGTAATTAATTTAAAAACATTTGTTTTTCTTTTCGCCTTAATGTCATGTAAAGTTTTTAATTAAAAAAAAAACTGTTCATTTTTAAGAGATAATTCACAATTTGTAGTCACTGTGGTTCTCTGGCAAGAACTCTGATCGATGACCATGTAGAATCAAAATTCAATTCCCACTTTGAACGATCTTCGAATAGTAAATTTTCTTATAATTAAATAAACCATTTAAGTTTTTAAAGAAACGATAATGTAATTAAATAATAATATTTTTCTTTACCAACTGAGTAAAACTAGACAAAAAATAAATAAATTATCGACAGTTTTATGTTATGAAACAATTATGAAATATACGCTATAATTGATTGAAAATTAATTATTAATGCGAAATTAATTCTATTTATTAATTTACAAAAAAAGGTAGATATTTTCTATAAATATTTAATTAGTTTGTAAAGTTGACTGACTTTTAACTAAAAAAAAAATCATAAAATCGTGAAAAAAGTTAACAAATCAGTCCAACAAGCATATTTAAATTTTCTTTTATTATTTTTTGTTTACTTAAATTTTCGTTTATTTTTTTCTTATTATTATTACAGTGTTTTTTTTTTAATTCATGATAAAATGACAAATATTTAGAGCAACAAACAGCAGCAGTTAAACTAAAACAACACTGGGTAACGACAATACGACGATTGTGTAATGTCAAAAACGTGTCTTTTAATGTTTTGATTATTTTTGTTTTCTTCATCTTTCGTTCTGTTTTTGTTGCTAAAGTCGTTATAAATACAGAAAAAAAAACAGAAAACGCCAAATGAAACTGATCATGACTAAATGCAATAAATACATATGAATGTGTATAATTTTAATTATGAATAGAAAAACAAAACGAAAGGACATAGACACGCTAAAAAGGATATTGTTTATGGAAATGATTGAAAAGAATTTCATTTGTCATCATATTGTTAAGCATAGACAATCGAAACATTAATTTATTATTATTTAGTTTTTATCCCAATACCAATCACACAAAAATAACAAATAAAAAAAAACAAAATAATATTCGTGGTTTTAATTTTAAAATTTTTTATACAAATACTAAATAAAAAAAATTGTAATTTAAAACGACAAATAGAAAAAATATAGTTTATATATATATATATATATTTGCTGTTATGTTTAATAAAATATGTACATTATATGTGTGTGTCCATGCACAAAATAAACAAATGCCGAGAATATAAATATAAAAAAAGATTTTTATCCGCCCAAACAGAAAAAAAAACCGAAAACAAAATATGTAGTAAAATATTTAAACAAATTCAATGATTGATAAACGTTTAGGAGGTCAAATAACAAAAATTACAACAAAACAAATTCTGTGATTTGTTTTTGCTTTTCATGTATTGCAAAAAAAAAAAAAAAATAAATAAATTAAATGTCATTCAATTTTATAAATTGACTATTTTCTGCTTTATTATTATTATTATTGTTATTATTTTTATTTGTACGATCTAATCGAAAATTGAGTGCAAATAATATAAAGGTTCAGTATAATAATAAAAATAAATATAAAATAACGAAGCAAAAAAATACCAAAAAAAAATAAAAAGAAAACAAATTGGTTGGCAATTTGAATTGCTGATCGAATAAAAATAAATAAATAAAACAAGAGGAAGAAAACAAAAAATTATATGCATCGAGAGTAAAAAATTCATTTATTTTAATATATTAATAAATTTTATTTTATTTTTATGTACAATGGACATGCGATCAATTCAACATAATGTTTACATAATTTTATTTATTTAATAAAACATTTTTATTTTTGTTTTTGTTTATATTATCAATTAATTATTGATTATATGTTTTTTTTTTATTTTTGCTTTGACGAATTTATAATAAAACGTTGACAAGTTATTTTTACTTATTTGATGAGTGGAAAATATATAATAAATGATTATGACTCAAAATAAAATTATTTTTAAAAAATGCTCTTAAAATGAGGAAATGCTACATTGTTGAAATTCAAAATAATAGAAATTCCCTGACATTAAGAAGACAATAGTATTAGTAAATAATGACTGTACCCAATTGTAAGTACATTAATAAAGATATTAAAATAATTCTATTCTGATACTACGCAATTGATATACATATATGTATGTTTTACCGGTAAACGACAGCTTTAAATTCAATTCAGTCTAATAATTTAATTAACTAAAGACTAAAATTCCAACAAAATTAATTATTATATAATTTGGTAGTTAAAAAAAATTAATTATATTTGCATAACAAAGAAATTAAGAAAAAATTGTAGTGTTTAAGCAATAATTTAAATCAAGTGTATGCATTTACACTCAAGTGTATGCATGTCTTATATGATATAATTGTTAATAAATTGAGATGATACTTAATATTTGCAATTAGTATATAAATTGTATCTCTTGTAAACTAAGCATTGGCCTGTTTACGTATTTCTGTACTATATATTGGTTGTTATGTAGGGTGATCAAATGAGAACTATATATTTTTTAAACAGCATGGCACTTATTCGTATTTAATAGTATATAGTTCTTATTTGACCACCCTATATAAACAAACTAATAATAGAAATATTGCTAGAAAGTTAAAACATAATAACAAAATGATAATTAAACAAAAATATACAATGAGAAATATTTTTTTACAACAATTTAATTACCTCTTTAACATCAAAAAAACAACAAAAAAAAAAATAAATCAAAAATCATAAGCGATAAATTAAAATTGATACAAAAATAATTTAATAAAACAAAAAAGAAAAAAATATATACAAATATAATTTATAAATTTTTAATGAAATCATTATTATTTTATAATTAATAAATTTATTTATTTTTGGATTAAAATTTAATTTATATACATTTTTTTGTGCATAAAACCATTTAATAAAATAAATTTTAATAAAAATATTAAAGTGCAGCAGCAGCTTTTTTACATTAAAAAAAAAATCAAAATATTATTTGTTTAAACTAAAAAACGGCAAAAAGGAAACAGACAATATTGCATAAAAGTTTAATTATTCACATTTTATTATAATTAAATATATATAAAAAAAATAATTATAACCGGTAAAATTATAAAACAATTTTTTTTATAATACATTTTACCTGATTACAATTAATTTACCACCCGTTATTTAATTCATCTACCCTATAGTAAACAATGAAACCAACAATCAAACAATGCATTTTTTTACTAAATATAAATCAGTTCAGCATATAATATTATTAAAATAATAAATAATCCATCAACCAGTTAATATAGTAAACCTTTTTTTTTTTGTAATAATAATTATTGATTTCATTATAAAAAGAAAAATTGATAAAATTGATATTATCGCGTGCGAATTTTACTTTAAGCACATTTTACTCTTTGTTCGATGAGTTCGTCATTTACATTTTATGTTTTATTCCCCATCTTGTTTAAACAAGTGGTCGTAATTTTATAATATTAATTTTATAACATTTTATCAAAATCATAATTTATAAATGAAAATAAAAGAAAAAACCGTATGCATATTATGTTTTATGTATAATTAAATAAATTTTATAAAAAGTATTTGTGGTATTTATTTTTCATTTTATTTATTTATTTAATATTTTTGTTGGAAATAATTGATTTAATTTTTATTTGCTTTTTAATTAAATTAATATTAATAAAAAAATTAGGTTAATTAATGTTGACCATAGCTGTTTATGCTGTTATTTTGTTGTAATTTGTAATTTTAAAGTTTCTTTCTTTCATTATTATTAATCGATTTATTTAAACTGTAGTTTTTCTTTTCTTTAAATAAACATTAAATATGTAACAATTATAAAGAGGAAAGTAAAATAAGAAAAATAAAACAATATGGTTATGTAATTTGTGATAAAATGCTAACCGCAATAGCAACATAATTTTTTATAAAATAAAAATTCATAAATAAGCACAGAAGCTTCACAAAAAATAAAAAAAAAAACACGACAACAAAGCTTAATTAACTGAGAATTAAGCACGAAAAATAAAAAAAGAATTACATTTTAATTAAATTATAAGTTAAATAATAATCAAAAGAAAATAAAAAGCGAGGAAAATAAATAACCTTAACTTTTACAACATTCGATAAATAAAAAAAAAAGAAAATTTCCGCCTTTTTTTTTCTTTAAAATAATAATAATAATAATAATAATCGTACAAAAGTACAAAACAGTTACAATTTTTTTTTTCATTTAATAACACCAAAAAGAAATCAAAAAAAAAAATTAAGAATATAATACACAATGATGTGAAAATAAAATTCTTGTAACATATTTTCTTCTAAAATTTTACGCCATCGTCTTAGAATTGTTTTTTTTTTTCTTTCATTTTTCAATGTTTTCTTCTTTATATATAATTTAGATGTAAAAGACAAAACACCGCCGGTCAAGAATTTATAATACGACTAAATTAAGAGTTAATTAAATTTCTGTTATTGTATTAAGTAGAAGGAATAACATTTTTATAATAAAATTTAAAAAATAATTATAATTATGATAATAATAATTCATTTATCATAAAAGTCTTAAAACGAAGTAAAAATTAAATGACCAACAATGAAAAAATAAAAAAAATTATTTTTTAATGATCGGATGGAACAATGTTTGAGTGCTTTTTGGTATTCTGTCGTTTTATTTTTGAGTGATTTTAATCGTAAACGGTAACGGTTGTGGCAATCGTTTGCTACGGTTTTATGTAATAAAAACAAAACAGAGAAAAAATATTTTTTACATGAAAGAAAAAAAAAATTTAATAATAATAATAATAATAAAAATAATATTAAATGGGTGGTGGATGAATAACCTTACCATTAAATAAACCAAGTGAACGGACCAAAGTACGAGAATATGGTATTAATTTTTATTGAGTTTTTTTTCTGTCTTTTTTAGTGGCGTTAAATTTTGCGAAAAAAACAAAGAAAAATTCTACATTAACACTCTGTGGACAAAAAAAAAAAAAAAAAGAAAAGAATAATAGAAATATGAAAAAAAAGAAGAAAATATTATTATTTTTTTATTACGTTTCCGCACACTGAGTAGCGTAGGAATGGCGAAAAACAAACTTACAGAAAATTGTCTTTTCTTTTATAGCATTTTCCTTTTATAACATCAGAATTATTAAAATGGAACAAAAGTAAACACACTTTAAATAAAGAGAAAAAGGAAAATTTAATTTTTTGATAATAAAATAATAACAATTATTATTATAAAATGATTTTAGTGGTACAATTTTTTTGTTTTTGCTCATCTCTGTTTTTCCCATTTAATAACATTTAGCGTAAACAAATTACTCCACAGAAAAGGTTAAATGATGATGACAGCATCAATTTTTTTTTTCGAATATAAAAAAATATTATTCTATTTTTTCATTTAGTTTACGATTTTATTATTTTGTTACAAAAGAAATTAAAGAAAAAAAAAAAGTCCACCATTATCGCGACATTAAGTCGTCTGATGTGTTAAACATTGAAAATTTATGTTCTAGAAGAAAGAAATTTTTATTATTTTTCTTTAAAGAAAACGATAAAATTCTATTAAAAAATACATTGCAAATTTAAGTCAACAATGTATTTTTCATATAAATCTAATGATAATGCAAAATAATAATTATTAGAAAATGAAGACATTAACTGAAATTAATTCACAGACAAAAATTTGTTTAATGATTGAATAAAGAATTAATTGACTCATTACTAAGTATAATTACACTAGTTGAAAGAGACATAATTTCGTTATTTTCATAAATCGACAAAACATGTGTAATTTAACTTTATCATCATGTATAAATAGAAATTTGTAATAAAAAATAAATAAATAGAAAATAAATTCATTGAAAATATTCCAATTAAATTTTTGTTTATATTTTTGTGTAGAATAATATCAGTTATTGTTATAGTCAATTAACTACGAGCAATAACAAATGATTTAAATAAGAAATAAAAAAAGTAATATATTTATGTAGCAATAAAATAAATTTGTATAATAATAATATAAATGAATAAATTTTCCCAAACAAAAACTTTAATTGAACAAATTTGTTGACCAATTTGTTCATTTATAAGCTGTAGCAACCAGTAACAACAGTACCAAGTTCTCATCTATTACAGCAAAGAAAATTTAATATAAAAGTTATAAAATAATCTCTCCTTTTGCTGTTTTCTTCTTTGCTTTATTATTATTATTATTTTATTTTATTTTTTACTTTTTTAAATTTAAATAATATTTTACTATGGTTTTTAGTTGCTTTTAACATTTTGTTTTGGTATTTTCTTTTCAATATATATATATGGATGTATATTTTATGGCAACATTTCTATAAATCCTGTTTTAATTGACTTGGCAAACAAACATCACAATTTTTACTTTAAAATAAAAAAAATTCTCTTTATTATCTCTGGTTATATGTATAGAAAACTAGTTAAACAGAAACACATATTTAAATTGTTCTAATAAATTAAATGCCAAAAAAAAAAAAACAAAACAAAATAAATAAAAAAATGAATTTGAACAAAAATAAAAGATAGATAAGGTATTAGTGAGAATTTTAACGTTTTTTAAGCATAGCATACAGTGAACTAAAACATTACCAAATTTATGACCACAGAAAAAAATGGTATGTAATTGTTGTTAAAAGGCCCCTATAAAAATGAGAACTAAATAATGCAAAGTAAAAGTATAAAATAAAGAACTACTATGTTGCTGCTATCCATCCTTCTATAATATTTATTTATCAAAAAATAATGCAAAAAAAAAAAGAAAACAACTAAACAAATAAAAAAGAAAAATTGCATTTAAATAAACAGATAACAACAATAATAAATGCTTTTTTATCTCAAATTTGTGGGGGTGAAACCATCAACATATCTTTTTTACTCTACAACAAAAAGCTTAACTCCCAATTTATATGCAAATATAAAATTCGATTCTATTTTCATATTAATATTACTGTTTGTATATCATCCCCACAATGCTATTATTATTACTTTATTATTATTATTATTTTATTTTTGTCCGTTGATGTTTCTAAATATTAAAAATATAAATATGTGAATATGTCCACTTAGAAATGATAAAATAATAAAAAAAGAGTTCATTATGTCGCAATAAAATAAAATAAAAAAGAAATATAATTGAGTTATGTAATGTGTCCAATAAAAAGCTTTATTTTTCCTCATTTTTCTTTTAAAAAATACTTTAGTTTGACCAAATGTTATTTTTTTTTCTATACATATGTTATTCGCTTAATCAGAAAACTATATATATACACATGATAAGAAACTTTTAACGTTAAACTTCTTTTCTTTTTTTATTATTACTAAAGTTTTTTTACTGCATGTTAAGTAGAAAAGTAATTGAAGAACTTTGAGTGAGTGTATGTTTTTTTTTTCTCAAAGGCGTTCTTCAGCAGAGTTATATTTAGGACAACTGCATTGTATTAACAAAAATCAATTTTAAACTTATCGACATATAAAACAGGAAAAAAAATATGACAGTCAAATACAAATATATAGTTTAATTTTTATATTTTTGTTACATTCAAATTTAACAAATTAAGTTATCACAAAGAAGCCACTAGATCGTGAATGAATTATTTTATTTATGTTCAATTTCTGAAAGAGTTTTCTATTATTTATTTAATGCGACAAGATTTTTCATATGTTATTTAAAGAACTATAAAATATTTAGCTATTTTTAACGTTTTACGTAATCAAATCATATTATAATTTAATAAATAAATAATTGAAAAATAACAAAATTTGCAAAAATAATAATAATAAATAAATAAATAACAATTGCCCTAAATATTTGTATATATATTTTTAGGAATTTTCAATTTAAAAATAAAAAGAAAATATTTATATAAGAAAACGTTTATTTTTATTTTATATCAACGAAATAAATAACGAAATAGACAAAATTATATGCTTCTTACAAAGAAAAGAACATATCATGATGTTGACTAAATTGAACTTAAAAATATTAAATAAAAATAATATTAAAAAATTTATATAAATAAACAAAATTCGAGTAAATCATAAAGGAAAAAAAATCATTTCTATTATTAATCTATAAAATAAAAAGGTAATATTTTATTAGCTGCCTTATTATATTATTTATAAAAGTAAAATGAAAAAATGATGTTATGTAAACAGCGCTTTGTAAAATAGACTAAAATGATCTTTATCATTTGTTGCAGCAAAAAAACAAGAAAAGTAAGAAACGTAAGGAACAAAAGCTGTATAAATCCAATTTTATTTGCTCACTTGTCGTCGTTTTATTTTTACTGAATTTAACTGATTGCATACTACTACCAAATAAATTATATTAAAAAAAGAAGAAAAGAAAATAAAAAGCAAAGAAATCGAAATTAATCCCCCAATAACATCCCCTATATACATGTATATATATATATATATATATTTTAATACACGCTTAACGATTTGTTTGTCATCCATTGATTCCTTTCAATTTCTCATATCTTAATCTTTAATCTAAGACCTTATCTATATATGATGATGGTGGTAGGTGGTATCGTTGTATGTTAACCGTGGTAATGTTGGCGTCACAATCTATAACTAAACATACATCAACAAAACAAAATAGGGTGGTTTTACTTTTTCATTGAATAATAATAAATAATATTATGGTCGTGTACGTGTAGTAAAAATTTCTTATCAAAATGTCTTCAATCTTAAGTTGATATTGATGCTGATGTTGCTTGCTAGTAGTTTATTTTATTTTTTTCTTATTTTTGTTATTAGTGTTGGTGCTGTTGTGATTCTTATTGTCAATGTCACATCTTATAAAATAAAACTACAAAAATACGAAGATATATATTAAGCGACAAGATGAACGAAAACTGATAACAAGTAAAAAAAAAATCAACAGATATTAAACGAAGGGTCACAGCTTACCATGTATATTATTAAATATTTCTTGGTTTTATTGGGGGTTGATTTTGATTGTTAATTCGATTTTTTTTTGTATTAAAAATAATAATAATATTACTATAAACAATTGCTAATGTTGTCTTAGTTCACATAAATAAAGTTAATGTTAAGTTAAGTTAAGTATTTTTATCGGTTTATTTTCTTTATTATTATCTTCTATTCTTAATAATACTTAAATTGTTATTAACATACCAATAGACATTAAATGAAAGTCTTATATGATATTAATAATTTTCTTAATAGAACTTATTCTGGGTAAAACAAAAAACTTTTCCAAACCGATAATAAATATAAAATAATGAAAGAAAAAATAAAAATTTCTTCGTTAAATAAATATTAAAGTAGAATCTTTTTTTTGTGTCTTCTAAAAATCCTTTTGAAAAATAGTAAATAAACACCTAGTTAGTTTCCGATGTCACAGGAAATAGTTTTTCTATTATTTCCGGTTTTATTAACGTAAATATAGACATCCTATAGACAACAGATGATAACAACATTAATGGTTTTGAATTTTCTTTGTCCATTTTGTATTATTGGTGGAAAAAATATCTATGCTTTTATATTTATCCACAACGACGACAAATTGCGAAAACTCTTTTCTTTATTTTCTGGTAGAAATATAATAAAAATAACGAATCACACAAACAATATAATTTTTTTTTTCTGTGTTCTTTCTTTAAAGACGCGACTACAAATTCTTTGTTTCAAAAGCTTTTCCGCTTTTTTTCTATATCCGTTTTCTTCATTTTTTTTCTCTTTCGTTTAGTATTTTGTATTTCACAGATAGTTGAATTTAATGTCATGAAACTACTACCACCCACAATAAACAAATAAAAAAAAGTTGTACAGGGATGTATAGCATAAATATAAATAACAAACACGAGCAGGAGAAAAACTATAAAAATAAAATAAAATACATGTAAAAAGGATCAATTTGTGATCTATTATCAATCGTATTTTATTTTCTGAAACAAAAAAATTGAATGTAAGAAAATTCTTTGGAAAAGTAATTCGTTTATATTGTTACATTGACATTTGTTTTTGGAAAATTTAATCGTTTTTATTTGTTGTTGTTAATATTTAATCGGTATTTGCTAGAGGAAACAAATGGTCTTTACAGGTCAGGTCACGTAAATATTTCATAATAATTTGACTAGAAAATAAGTAACCATTAGAAAACTATTCACTTCAGCAGTAAAATGCAGTTTTTAATTGAATTACTTTCTTGTTAAAAAAGTACGAGCAGCTTCTGTTCTAGCATAAAGGTATCGAATACTATGAAACAATGAACTTTATTAATTTTATAAGATTACCGTCTTGGCGCCTAGCATATAATCTTCCTCTTGGTACTTCATTGACGTCTTTACGTTACAAAATTATAAATAAGATTGTTGATGCTATTTTTTTTTTGCCCTTTTTTATTGTTTCAATTATTTTATCATTTTTCTTATATATTTTTTTATATTATTAACTCGGTATAAAAGAACAAAAGGAAAGTTTTCTCGCTTGGCATTTAAGTATAAGATCAATAAAAAGAAAATGCAATTCAAGTAGGTTGATTATTAGTGAAATATGATGTGGGTGAATGAATATTTATTGTGATTGATGACTTTTTCTTATAATAAGAAAAAAAAACAAGTAAACAATAATAACAATACGTAAGAAATAAGACAAGGAAGGGAAAAAATGATAGCTGGTGTTATATTGTTAACACTATTATCAACTTCATTATTTTTATTATGTTTTTTTTTTTTTTTCTAAATCTATACATATATACAACATTGTTTTTCGTTAGTTTTTTCTTTTTGCGTTTGTTAGAATGTGTCAATATGATAAGAGCGCAAAAATAACCATTATTATCACACAAACGATGCATACAGCATACCACATCATATCATACCACATTACAAGTATTGTTTGTCCCAAGAGATCTAATTGTCGCTATAGTGGGTTGTTTATACACAAATAAAATACAAAATATCAAAAAAAAAAAAAAGAAGCAAAACAGCAGAAACAAAATACTCAATTTTTGCTATACTTTGATAAAGCATATGGGGTCACCGAGAAACAACACACCAAACACACAATACATAAAATATCACAAAAAAAGAAGAAAAACATATAAATTTAGGGGAAATGTCAACATATATCGTATGTCAAATATTATATATATATATATGTGATTATCAATTGTTATTTTAACAAAAACAACATAAACATAAAATTTTTCATCCTATTAATCATATTAAATCATTATTTATATTTATGATTAATATCGATGACTTAACAATTAAATTAATATAATAAAATGAGAAAAAATGAAAACAAATTCCCAAAAAAATAAAAACCAAATAATAATTAAATTAATAACATGATTAATTAATCAATTATTTAATTAATTAATTATTTATTGAAAATACTAAATATAAAAATAAACTTATATAAATTAACTGAGAAATATATTTTTTTTTTTTTTGAAATGGAAACTATAATTTTGTTCAGCAGTTCCGTTGTTATACAATGCCCAACGGCTATAATCAGTGTAATTATTTAAACATAATTTAATATAACACAATTACTATTACAAATTAAACAAAATTATAATTAATAAAATTTTTTAAGTAAATTATATTTAATAAAAACAAAAACTTTTTCATATGATTTACTTATTGAAACACTTCCTTCCCATCAAAACATTATAATTTTTGCTATAAACGACATACACTGTGGAAGTACTCTCCCATTGCTAGTAGTAAAGTTTTTATTTAATTTTATTTATATATTTAATTGTTTAATTAAAAACATTTATTTATTTATTTATATTTTATTTACAAATGTAATAATTAATTTTTTTGGTAATTTACGTAAATAATAAATAGACCGATGAAAATTGGTGGAAAATGTTACGCAAAACTAAAACAAAAACAAAATGAATGAAAATATTGTGTGAAAGTTAATAAATAACAAATTAATGGCGAGAACTTATTTTATTGAAACAAAAAAAATGTATGAAATAAAGCCGGAAAAGAAAAGAAGAATTATAGCATCAAAGCAGTGAATTACCATTAAATTGTGTATGTGCGGGCAAGTATGTCTGCCTGCTTATTTCGTTAACAGAAAATAACCGTAGAATTATTGTTTGTAGAAACACGACTTGTTGTTCGGTAGGTGGATTTGCCTTGCGTTAGTTTTAAACAAATTGTACATATTGTTATGATAGATCGTTGACTCGTTATTTCATTTGGGTGTAGCAATATTCGCGGCCAAACAATAATGTTAAATTATTAAAGGTTATACTGTTGTAGAATGTATGGAAGATTTTTTTTTTGTTATAATTTTTCTGAAGTACAGAAAAACAAGGCAATTGAAATAAAAAATGTTGAAAAGGAAGAGAAAATGACAAAATAATGGTAGGTTATGTACTTTGTTAGTACTATTGTTATCTATTAACACTTTTTTTCAAATTTTTTGTAATATTTTTACACGTAAGAGTTACTATTAACCATTGTAGAGCGAAAAAATAAATAAATAAAAAGAAACTTGTTATCATAAAGGACAAAACCATACATTTATATAGTGGACAAATGGTGTTGACAATTTTGAATTTAATACAAAAGCATAAACTAAACAATAGTTTTGTTGGAATGGCAATGGATCTGTTAACATGAAAAATAAATGATATGTGACAACGCAATGACAAATCCTTTTATAATAATTTTTCTTTATTTTTCTGCTGCTGCTGCTGATTCTACTGCTGTAAAGGAGAAATTATCTGTATATTTTTTATGAATGAGTACATACTCTTTCGTACACGGTATGTGTGTCTATTAGTCGTTTTTCTAACCTTTTCTTTTCATTTCATTTATTTTATTTTTATTATTATTGTATATTTCTGTGTGTATGTTTCGTCTTCTTTTTTTAATAAACGTGTGACATATTTTTTCCAAGCTTTTATTAGGATAATTATTAATTTTTCCTTCTTGTATTTTTTTTTTCTTTTGTATTTGTCGTCCCTGCTTAGTTATTCCATTATTCATTTTCTTTTGTTATAAACAAATGTTTTAAGGTGTTTTTTCTTTCCTTTTTAAATAATATTTCATTAGATTTTGCCGGGTATTCGTAATTCTGGGGATTTTTGTTTTATAATTTTTTTTTTTTACTTTTTTTCCTTCATTTAACAAAAGGTAAAATTGATAGTTTTTAATTTCATTTTCTCTATATATTTTTATTTTTTTTTTATACAAGAATTACCGTTTGCTTTAAGAAAACTTTAATGTTATGGAAATAGATAGATTCTAATAAATAAATTAAACTCTTGTTTTGAAAATTAGTTTTTAAATTAATTAATCGAGAAAATTGAATTGTTAATTAATTTCAACTTTTTTTTTAAGCGTAAGAAATAAATACTACCAATGGCTATTATGATTAGTGTTTATTTGGAATTTTTGTATATTTTTAGTTCAATATGATGTTTTAATTATATGCAGCATTAATTATTTAACAATTTACTCATTCATTTATTATATAATGGTAATACTCTTACGTCTAATACAAAATTACATTCATAACACAAACTTTTATTTAACAAATATAAATATTTATATGCGTACGATAATTGGTTTTCGTGTTAAACAATCGTAGTATATTTACTAATCTCACAGTTAAAAAATAAATAAATATACTCAAAATAACATTCGCGTATACTGTGGTATATCTCTAGTACCACGTCTGCATAATAATTGAACACATTTTACATATAATTTATATTAATTTAAATATAAATTTTAATTAAAAAATAATGGAAATTAAAATAAATACATTAGCATTACTTTGATGTTTACCAAATGCATAATTAAGGACACTTTTAACAATGAACAAATGAATAAACATCATACCGTGTAAAAAAATAATATAATACAATGATAAAGATAATAAAGTAAATGTTTAAGTGTTTTTGATGATTATTAAATGATACAGAGTTTTTTTTTATTATTATTTATAAATACATTCATATATGTATATATTTATGATACTATCATCATACATATAAAGTAAAAAATAATGCTTTATGCAACAAAAGAATTCAAAATAAAATAATATATAGGCAAAGGTAAATATATATATATATATATATATATATAGATATAAATTAAAAATAATTTACAATTTTCTAACAACAAACAAAAATGTTGAATTTATTAAATGATACGACAATAAATTAAACAACAAAAGAAGAAAATAAAAATAAATAAATAAATGAATATAAAATAATAATAATAATAATAATAATCATAAAAGGGATGAATTATGAATTCATAACACACCCTTAACACGCAATTTTAACTTTACTTTAGTCTAATAAACATACGATATAAATAATAAATAACAAATAAAAGAAGAAATTTTTAGTAATAATAATAACAATTATAACAATAATGATAATAATAATAATAATGATAATGTTAATGGAAGAAAATACAAAACCAAACAAATATTTTAAAATATTTATTTTATTTTGTTTTGTTTATGTTTTATTTATTATAATTATTAAAATTTATACAAAATAAAATATATATAAAGAAATACGGCAACAGTAGAACAACGTATAATTGTGTAATAATATTAATGTTAAAGGTAAGAAAATGACTTATTAATGATGGCATTAACAAATTGTGACAACTTTAAATTGAATTATCCCTAATACAGTAATTTTATACCAATTGCGTACAATATATACACCCATTTACTGAACTGTACTCCAGTGAGGGCAGTTAATGTTATTCATTAAGTAGTACAAAGGTATAATTCTAAAAAAAGGTTATTTTTTAATTCAATTTTATTTTTCACTCATTTTAAAATAGAACTTGGGTGCCAGAAGAGGGATTTTTATTTATTTATTTATTTTTTCAAAACAAATAAATGAATAAGTAATTTAATTAAAAAATATAAATCTAAATAAATAATTTTCTTAATTAATAATAAATATTAAAGATATAATAAATAATGATTTCACCTGTGGTAATCAGTACAATATCATCAATAATAAAACAAATAGATTAGTTTCAATAGATACAGTATTTATGTATATGTGTCTTATAATTGCTATTAAAATCATTTAAATAAATAATTTCTCTATAAACAACCCTTATTGACCATTACACTCGATAACTCGATTACTCATTCCAAAAAACAAAGTAAATTTCATAAATAAAATCATTAAGAAGCTTTATTGATTGTCCTTTATTAAATAAGGAAGTGAAAAAGTTGTAAAAATTAATTAAGCTTTTATTTTCTTCTATTTTATTTTTAATATTCATCCTAGAACTGTAAAGAGAAATTAAATTGATAAATTAAATAAAAAGAAAAAAGAAATCTAATTAAATATTTTTCCATTAAACACATTACAATTTATTAGTTTCCTGTTTTAATTATCGTATTATAAAAGAAACATGATAGTGAATCAAAGTAATGGTATAAATTCTACTTATTAAACATAAATACAAATTTAAAATATTATTGTTCAAGGTAATACAAAAAAAATATCATGAAGAGAAGACAATTCAATTAAATTTTTATTCATTACAACACAATTGAAAACACGATAATTTAACAAACCAACGAAAATTATTTATAATAAAGATAATCTAATAAAATTGTTTAAACACCATCCACCCATGTTGCACGCAAACATATATATTTAAACGGTGGCAAAATGACTATATCATCACCAATGTTACAATTAAATAAATTTGCAGAGAAAAAACAATTTTTAAACTTATTTTACGTTCTTCCTTTTTTATGAAAATTTATTCCCGTATATAATGTGTGTAGCATGTGTATGTATATGACTTGTTTATGTGATTTAAAAACACAAAGTGAAATTAAAAGAGAAAACATTTTTTTTCTTTTTTTTTTTTCATATAAACGCTCAACTACAATGATGAAGCGGAAAATTGTGCAGAAAATTAAATTAAAACCATAGTGGCAAAAACGGTGAATGAAAACAACAAGCGAAATGTAAAAGTAACAGGCGACAAAGTAAAAAAAGAAAATTAAATTAAATCATTTAAATATATGTGTGTTGCTGTTGCTGCTGCTTTTGCTTTGTGATACTTTTTTTTCAAATTTTTATTTGGCTAAATTAGAAGTAGAAGAAGAACAAGTAATGGCATCAAACAGTTAACTAAAAAATAAAAAAAAAATCCACTTTTAACAATGTAATTAGTGCGCGAACGAGAATGTCTCATGGTTTTCATCATCATTGTCGCCACAGTTTGCAGTAACCCAAAACAACCTCTTGTCTGTGCTAAAGACTCTTGTATTTTTTATATTTATTTTAAATGATTCAAATGTGGAGATTTTGTATAAGTCGTTTGTTCAAGTTAAAAAACAAAATAAAGAAATTTCTACATAATATAGAAATAATCTCATTAAATCATTTCCGTTTGCGTTTTATTTATTTTTTCGAGTAAATAATTTTTTAAGACGTGCTGTGTGCCAGCCACCTATCATCGCATTATTATTTATATTTATTTACCTTTTTTTCTACTATTATGATGATTATTATACTTTGGCACAGTAGTCAGACATTCATGTAAGGCGGTACAATTTTTACATTTAATTTTTGCTAGAAAATGAAGCATTATGACCAGTGATCACCTTATCCCACCCACTATATCACAATTAACTATTTTTTTATTTTTACTATGATTGTTTCATAGCACGCAAAAAACTAATGCAATTATATAGTAAAAGTTCCATTAAGTTACCACCTTTTCATTTAATTACAAATAATCAGAAAAAAGGAATAAAAATAGAAAGAAAAATATATATAATTGGTCAATTTTTTAAAGGGTAGTGGAATTGGTCAAAAGGTTTAATATTTGTTTTGCAGTACAATTTTTTGTTAATATTTTATTTTTATAAACAGGAAACAGCAAAAAAAAAAATAAAATAAAAACAATTAATCACATTAAATTACTTCATTTATGTGTAATTTGGTAAAATTGATTAAATTAAGTTGATTTATTTTTATTTTGTTTTTTGAAACTTTCACCCAGAACTTTGGTCATTTAAACGAAATTAAATTTCAACCATTTTTAATTATGAGAAAATAATAATAATAAAACAAACTACGAAGAGACTTTGATAATTTGTAATAAGTTGTTGTTTTGGTAATGTATTTTAATTTTAAACAGATGTGATTCTACCCTTAATAAAGTCAAGCCAAGCCGCCCATAAAAACAAAACCAACTAAAAATGAAAAAAAATATCTCCATCATTTTTATCGTTTCACCACTTCATGACAAAAGTGCTAGCAAACCAAAAATAAATAATAAAAAATTATAAGAAATGGTAATTAAATTTGTAAGGAAAAAAATAATAAAATAATAGTAGAAAATACAAGGATAATTCGTTTTGTTTTTTCTTAACCTTAAAGACTAATGCACTTACCACCACATAATTATATTTCGCCATTTTTTTTTTCGTTAGTTCTTTCTAAATTTATTCGTGCTTAAAGAATAAATATATAAAAAATTGTAATAGCACACAATTTGACCTTTGTTGTTTAAATATTTATATATATATATATATACATATATACATATATATATATATATAATTATTTAAGTCACCAACAGCAACATTAAAAAACTCTGTAAAGAAAATATTTTATATTAATTTAATTTAATAATAAATAAATGTAATAAAAGAAAAATAAGAAAAGTTTATTGTCATTCTTAAGAAAACTGTAGAAAAGAGTACATTTGAAAAAAGAAAAATAATAATAAAATTATAAAAGAAAAGTGATAAAACAGAAAAATAATCATATAAATCAAGAAAACACCCTGCGAGAATAGAACAACTATTGTACCATATTATTCCACCACCCATCAACAACAAGAACAACAATAAGACAGTAACGACAGTAGTAGAAATACCATCAAAAGTCACAGAAAACTTGTTAAACAACTAACAAGAATTTAATTAAAATTAAAATTGTAATAAATGCGACGGTGTGTTTTTAGTAAGTATGTATATTTTGTCCTTTTTATATTTTTCATTTTCTATTAAAATAAAAATATTTTAAATATCTGATCTCCAACAGTTTATTGCGACTGCTGCGAAATGAGGTTTCTTATTTTTATTATTATTATTATTATTTTACTTCAATCTTATTTCTTTTTTTTACATTGTCACCTCAATCGTAATACATAGTAAAATGTAATGTCTTAATTTTTACATCGTAACGAACCAACAGCAAAATACAATTAAACGAAATCTTGTTAGTCTTGAACAATTTAGTGTTTCAAAATATGCAAATTAAGCAGAAAATTAATTTTTGATGATAAAATTTTAACAAAAAAAAATAATAATAATAAAAATAAAATGACAAAAGCTGTTTTGGTAACTTTTTGCGGCTTGATTATAAAATCCAATTAACAAAAAAAAAAGGACAAAAATTCAATAAATTATTAAAGCATTATAGAGTCAAGTACAAAAACTTAAGTATTTCATTTTCTTTTGCTTTCATACTTTAAATTGTTTCTTGACGATCATTTACCACCTTGTTGAGCTTTTACAGTCTTTCAGACACTGTAGTAATCTTCTTAGTCACATCGACCCCTTTAATTGATTTTATTTTTTTTTTCTGCTTTTTAATTAGTTTCAACTATTTAATAAACAAAACTAAGCACAAATAGCATAAAAGAGTATTTTTCAAAGTAATTAACAGAAAAAAAATCTTTTTTAAAGCAAAACAAGATAAACTCAAAATAAATTCAATAAATAAAAGAGGAAGAAATTCAATTCTAAGTAAATTTTAAAAATGTACTTAAAAATAAGCATATACGCGAAGAAAATTTATTAAAGTTTTAGAGAAAAATAAAAATGTAAAAAAATAAACAAAATATTCAACACAACTTTGGTTGATAACGAATAGATCACATGTGATAATAATAAATAAAAATGATATAAGAATATTGTGAACCGTGTATCTTTTTTTTTTGCAATGTAAAAAAGTTTACTTTTTTTAAAACTAAAGCAAAACAAACTTTTTTAAAAGACATTTAATATTTTTTTATTCTTATTTCTCTGCTGTTAACAAAGTATAAAAATTCGTTTACATAATTTTAAAAGTAGAAAATTCAAAGAAAACAAAAATTGCTTGGAAAACAGCGACAGAATTGAAAAAGAAAATTAAATTTAACAAATATCAAGTAAATGTATCGACGGGATATTTAATTTTATCGTTTCTTTCTCGAATAAAACATATATAAGAGTTTTTTTTTGCTCTTCAATCAATTAAATCGATCAAAGATTTAAATAAATTATATTAAAGAATAATCGATAGGGTTCAGTTTTTTTTTATATTTAAACTATATTAATAAAAAACTATATAAAATATATATATTTTAATTTAAGTATTATAATTATGCAAAGAAATTACTATTTTCACAAAAACGAAAAACTTATTTAAGATTAAATTTATTGAATTATTACATTTGTGCAAAATAATTTAAAAAGTTCACAAAGACATTTTAATAAATTCATTTTTATCCAGCAACAACTTAAACTTCTTCTTTTCTTGTTAGCAAAAAAAAAATGAAATAAGAAAACGACACTTTGGTGAAGAATAAAAGAAAAACCCGAATAACTTTTTTTGTATAAGATCTACGTCTTAGAAGAAAAAAAAAAAAACAAGTAGCGAAAAAGTTAAAGAAATAACGAGAAGGGCATGTTATGATAAAAATTGTTTCTGTTTTTTATTTTATATTTTTATTTATTTATTTATAAACTATATAAAATCATAAATTTGGCGACAATGAACATAAAACTAAAAAAGTAATAAGAATAATAACGAAACTATGAAACGCAATAGCTAAAGACCGAACGGGCAAAAATATCAACAAAACTAAAGTCAAGATAAATAAAAAAACGAAATGTAAGAAAGAAAAATAGAAAATTTAACTTAATTTTTACTGTAATTTTTCTCGAATTTTTACTTTTATTAAGAAAGATTCTGACAAAGTATGTATTCAGTTGTTAGTTAATTAAACTAAAGTTCTAAGTGAAACGAATGAATAGCCAAAAATAAACAAGAATTGTGATTGAATTTTTTTTTTCGTATTAAAAATAATTCAAAAATTAATAATTTTTGTGGATTAATTAGTTCGTAAAAAAGATTTTCATTTTCAATCAATAATTTTTTAAGTTTTAATTTGTCTCCTCTATAAATAGGGGTCAGTTACCAAGTCATAACTAATATAATAAACAAAGAAAACAACTAGGTCATGAGAACTACTTATTATATTGCAAAATTAATTATATTATCAATTGTTGAGTAAAAATAATATTTATTAGATTTATGGTAAAGAGTTTTTATGATTAATCAATAAAAAAATAATAAGCCAGTATCAGACGCTGCTTTGTTACAATTGATAGAAAACAAATTATTATAGAAATACTGTAAAGTAAATGCAATGAAGAATAACGTTGAATCCAAAAGCTTTAATAAAAAAAACCATTTTTACCGTTTTATAAGTGATATGAATGTTTCCAAATACTTTACTTAAAGAATCAGAACGCGACAATCATCTACGAAATTACATATCACTTTCAGTAAGTAAAAGTCAACAGTAAATTTAATTTTTCAATTAAATAATTTTCATACAAAGTTTAATAAAGTTTTCTCAACAATATTTTATTTAACAATTTTATTTATTTAGCATTTAAATCGTACAAAACAAAATAAATAAAACAATAATAAAAATAAGAAAATCAATAAAAAGAATAAAAAAAAAATCCAATAAAAATAAATGAATTTTTAAACAAAATGAATAAATCGATAATAAGAAAAAAAAACATTTAAAAAATAAAAAATTCCCATACACATAATTTCTTATAAATAGATTTTTATTTTATAGGGCAAAACAGATAAAAATAAAGCGAAAAAAAAAATAAACTTTTAAAAAATAAACAACTTTGAACAAAAGTTTCTTTAAAATCGAAAAATTTATAAATGAAATTCATATTAAGCGAATATATATATAATAAAAAAGGAAAAATGTTACTGAATTATACAAAAAGAAAAAATTGAAGAAGAATTTATGATGGGCAATCACGCGCGCGTGCATCATTCAAAGCAATAACTGAACAAATAGCAGAACAAAAAAAAAAACTGATCAACAATAACAATATTACGACCATCATTATCATTAATATAAATATGAAATGAAAATCAGAAATTATTTCTTAAAATAAAAATAATAACAAACTTTATGTTATTTATTAATTTTGTTTCATAAAGCTTAATGCTTTATTTTAGAATAATCTACTTTGAAAATATTCTCAGCAAGAACATGTAATAAAATTAAATGAATTCGTTTTGAAATTGTTTTTTTTTTTTTAATTTTTTTTTTTGTACATTTTTGCAAAAACGCTTTGTTTTCTTTAATCATCATCAATTATAAAGAACTAAGCACAACATTGAATAGACAATCATAATAATAATAATAATAAATATAAGCTGGTTAAAATCACGAAGAATTATGAATTGAGTTCAACTACAAACTGAATACAAATTAAGAGCAAAAGCGAGAAATTTTAAAAAACAAAAAGAAAAAAATTGTTATTTATCCAGAAAACAATCGGAAACTTAAATCAGGTTAATTCGCGTGTAAAATGTTTTTTTTTTAGTGTTATTTATTAAAAAAATAAAAATATTTATATAAATAAGAGAGAATCAGCATCAAAAATCTATTCTAACAATATTGCAGCTGCTTAAGGTTCCTTATAGTTAAACTCAGTTTACTCCTTTTTATTTTTCTTATTTATTATTAAGCTCATAAACGTATTTATGATTGGCTTAAGGAAACAGAACACTAACAAAAAAAATACATATATATATATTTTTTATAATAAAAACACAGCATGCTAGACATTTTACGTAACGTCTGGATAAGTAAATGGTAAAGGTAAACTAACGTAACGTTATCTTCAGGCTATTTCTTAATTATTTTTCTCTCCTTTGTTTAAACAATTCTATTTAATTATAATTATATTTTGCTTTTGTTTAACCATTTCTATACTTTATATTTTTTATTCTTTTTTTTTTATTATTAAAAATTGAATTAAATTGCATTTTTGAGCAATTAACTATAAAAAGGTAGAAGAAAAAAATATAAAATAAAAAAACACCTGCTTTGTATTAACTTCTTCTTTTTTTAATGTTTTATTAAACATAAAAATTAAAGTCTATTGAATATTGTACTTTAAATTTTTATCACTACCTTTCTTGTGACCTGATTATTTGATGTTTTGTTAGATTATAAATGCCATTTAACAGTTTTCTATTATTGTACGTTTTTAATTTTTTTTTATTTCATTTTTTAATTATGAAACCATTATTGTTTTTATTTCATTTTAATTGTGCACCTGACACATTTTGCCGTCAATTAAATTTACATTTTTTAATTATTTTTAAATCAATTTATTTTTAATAAAGTATTATTATAAATTGCTGCTATGTGTTTTGTCGCAATAACATTATAATAGATACATGTTTATTAATACTTTTTTTTTTAAACTAAAATACATAAACAATGTTAAAATATTCAAAGTATAATTAGAATATGAATGAAATTTAATAAATTTTTGATTGCACATTTATTGTAAACATACATAATAAATGGTTTTTGTCATTTAACATTATTATTAGTATTTTGCGTGGATATAGTAGAAATAATAATAATAAAATATAAATAATACTATTGGATAGTATATAAAATTTTATTTATAACTTATTACACACCTTTATAGCCAATTTATTAATTTAAATAATTAATTAGATTTTTAAAAAACATATACAAAATAGATAAATTAATTTTCCCTAAAAAAAATTTATGTTATTTTTAGCGGCTGTGTATGTTAAAACATAAAAAAAGTTTTATTTACGATTTATTTAATTTGACATTTAACAACCTTTTCTACATGAAAATTAACATACATTTTCCATTTCTCCAGCTCAAGTCAGCGCAACACTAATCGTCTTATGCTCGAAATTTATATTTTTTCTTAAAAATAAATTTGTATTGTTTTCCTTATTTTTATGCGGCTAAGCAATGCAGTAAAGCCGGCAAAATATAAATAAATAAAAACTAAACATAAAATAAAACGAAAAACGTGATCAAAACATTTAACACATGTTGCTGTGTTGTTTTTGTATTCATTTATCTGTGATTTTTACTTTTTTTTAAATAAAAACGTGCAGGGATGTACCAGTATACAATCTTAGCAGTTCCACTGTAGTATTTTGTAATTTGAGTTGCTCATTAAAGAAACTTTTATAATTCTTTTAACAAACTGAATCAATTATCATGATTAAGGTGTTTTTAGAAGATTAAGAGAAAAAATCGATTAATTGAGTTTACCGTGCTGTAATCACACCCATAACTGTACACATTTATCATGTTTCATAAATTTTCATAAAGGTTGATAATTACTGATTTTGTATTTTATTTAATTGTTCATCCGTCTCATTTCCCAGTACAGTTTTTTTTTTGTTAGTATTTATTATTATATGTTCATCTTAAAAATTATCTTTCAGTTATATTATACATATATAAATCGCGCATACTTAATCTTTCTCCCCCACTAATTAGAAATATAATAGTAAAACGACGGGAATATGCCGGTGATGGCAATTTAGATTGAAAAAAATAAAGAAAAGAAACGAAAGAAAGAAGAAAAACAACAATACTATAAATACTAGATGAAAGAATAACCAACAAACGACGACAAAGAGCCATTCATTTAAATATATAGTCGAAGCAGGAACAACAACCACAATTTAAACGTCATAAAAATATAACAAGGGAAAATAAAATTATAAAAAATAAAGGAAAAAAAAAAAACAAAAGGAATTAAATGAAATAAGATCAAATAAAAAGTAAAACAATTGTATTAATATTAAGATGTCACCTACAATCACCATAAACAAGATTTTCATCTACTTTTTCTTTAGAAAGAACAGAAAAAACAATTATCTTTATGATTGTTTAAAAAAGATTTATCGTAAGAGTAATGTACATATTTTTGAATTGAACGCGGAAAAATAAAAAAGAAATTTTTTAAATAATTTATTTAAATTTTCTGAATTTCTACTGAATATATTTTTAAAAATTTTCTTGTAAAAATATTACAATTGACCTTGGTAAATTCAATTAACTCGAAGAAAAACAAATAGTTAATAAAGCGTAAAACGACGTTTAAAGAAATATTAAATATTTAACCAAATCACGATTCAAAAAAAAAAAAACACTCGAGTAATAGTTTCATTTATCAAAATCAATTCAAAAACATTCAGTTTACATAAACAAATCAGTTAAAAAACCATCAATAGCATTAAAATTAAAACATAAAATTGAAAAGGAAAAACATTGAGTCTATAATAAGATTAAACTGTTTGTTGAATTGGAAACAACAAGAAAAAAATATATAAGTAAATGGAAGAACAAGCTGATGTCATGGCAAACCCCAAAGAGTACGCAAAAATAAGTAAAAAATAAAATAATAATAGACAAGAAGAATATAATGAAATAGGCAAAAAAGTGTAAACTTTTTCTTTTTTCCAAAATTTTAAAACAAAAGGAAGAACAAAAATGTGAAAAAGAATAAAAACAAAGAATAGGAACGAAAAAAGGAGATATTCCACTCGATTTAATAACCTGTGCCCCGTGGTGATAAATTGCTTGTAAGAAATAAAAAACAATCAACCAAATAAGCTCTTACAGACCAGACCACCTTCTTGTTAAAAATAATAATTGCAAAAGAACAAAACACCACAACTTTTCTTGTTTACAAAATTTTTTCTTAGTTGGGCTTCTGACGCAACTCTTCAAATTCATAAATCATAAAAAAAAATGTAAAAAAAAAAAGAAAAATTGCATTTAAAAAAGGAAAAACTTCTTAAACTAACAAAAAAATTCTGTCGAGTCAAACTTAAATTGTCGTACATCAAACCACGAAAATATTTTTAAAAGAAAATAGCGAAAAAGTTATAGTAGATTTCCTTTTCGTTATAAGCAAAAAAAAAAAGGAAACGCACGCGGATGTTATAAAAAATAATAATAATATAAAAATAAATATATTGAAAAGAAATCGAATTAAATGTTTGTCCTTCCGTTCAATCGAGTTTTTTATTTATTAAATTTAAAACGAAAAAAAAAGTATTTAAACTTTTATATGCAGACTAGACTGTTTACTACCCTTATTTATATATATATATTATTATTTTATATACAAATTTATATTACCGACGATGACTACTACGTGCACAAACCACATAACTCATGAGTGGTCATTCAATTTTATTCATTTCATTTTTATTTTTGTGCTACTGTTTTGTCAATTGAAAGAAGTCAAAAGTTTTATTTGTTCAATAAAAATGAGTTTGGCAAAACTAAATTTCCACACAGGAAAAAAAAAATCAAACAAATGAATAAGAAGCAAACTTTCAGGATACTTTTCTGAATTAATAAAAGTCATGACGCAAATTTTCGGTTGCAATGAATTAATTTTCGTGGATAGACATTAAGAAAAAAAATTAAATAAAACTTTTATAACATGACAAAAAAAAAAAAACACAAAATTTCCCGAAAAAACTTTCTCGATGATTTTCAATATTCTTTAGTCCAAATAGTAAGCAAAAACCCCATTACTGTTGTGGTGGCAATGGCAATGTGGTGAAATGGTTAAACAAAAAATGATCGATGATTCTTTAACAACAAAATATAATAAAAATAAAAAAAAAACTTCTATAAATTAAATTTATTTTTATTATTTATATAACTCATATTTAAATGGTAAAAGTTATAATAAGGGGTTGGGTGATGATGGAGTCAAAGTATGTCACAAGAAAATAAAGAAAACTATAAAATGTAAAGAAGAATGAAAAAGAAAATATATATATATAAGCATAAGCAAACATTATGAAATAAACAAATCACATTTTAACAAAAATTATGTGTCTGGAAAATGTTTTTAGAAAAAATATGCATAGAGTTGAGAATGGTGGTGAACACTGACTGGGCGCTTGGTTTGATGATGATGATTTTGTTTGGTTCATTCACTTTTTTTTCCTTTTAGGTTTTTTCTTCTTTCTTTATTCACTTTGTAGGTTTACATTGGTTTGGCTGTTACTGAAGCAACAATAGTTTTACAACAGAAACGACTAACACAATAAATGATACTATTATTATTTACCACCCTTAGAAATTTTTCAAAACTCACTATTATCATATACATTGTCTATCTGTCTATCTATTTATATAATAAAATATATTCGAATCAATTCACACAAGAAGAGAGACTAAAAAAGTAGAAAAAATTTGAAAGCATAAAACTACTTTATCGTTGTCGGTATCACGACGATCAACATTCATAAATTAAAATAAAATCTTTTTTTTCGCTATTTTTTGACATTTTATTTCATTTTCTCTATACACTACATCGAATGAAAAATGTGGTATGAAAAACCTAACAACGTTTATCATATAATCGTTGTCATCTTTAACATCAGTGAAAATTCAATTGTTAATAACAAACTGTTTATGACATTAAATAATTTCGTTTTATTATTATTATTATTCTCGGTACTTAGTTTCATCAATCATAATATTTTATTTTAAATGTTTCCATTCACTGATTTTAATTTTCTGCAATTATTTATTATAAAAAAAAAAACGAAAATTTTCTCAGCTCATTAATTTATATTTACAGAAAAGCACACTTTCTATATTAAGCTTTTCATCTACTTACTTAAATATTATATAATTTATTTTCACTATTGCATTATGAACTCAACAAAACTGACCACAATAAAAGTTATTAAGTAGTTTAAGAATTAAAAAAAAAATAAAACTGTATAGCAAAATATATAAAATAAAATAAATAATTAAATACAAAAGTACGACAATACAATATTAAAAAAAAAAAGTTTGCATATTGTCATCAAGAAATTTGAGCCGACATTATAATACCAACTAAAGTTAAAAAATTAAACACAAAAGTATGAGAAATTATATGAAACCATAGAAAAGATTAATTTCTTTAAAAAAAAATAAATAAAAAAACATAAAATTACAAAAGAAAAACTACGTCGTGCTCAATGAGTCAAATTAATTTTTCAGTGAACTTTAAGGAATCGAAAAAATTATAAAAAAAAGGGAAAACAAAGTATATAAGAGGAGCAAGGTGCATGGACGGTGGTGATTAAATGATTAAGTTACATTTTTCATTCTAAAGTTGCATACTTTAAGCATAAAATTAACTTATCTAAACTGAATTGCTTCAAACTACAATAGTCTCTGCGATACCTGGAAAAATTGTGATAAGTCATAATGATTTCTTTTATTATTATTATTATTATTTTTTTTAAATTTGATAATTTTCTAGCAAACATATAACTCTTCAATAATAATAATGAAATAATTTCTGAATTGTTATGCATATTGAATTTATGTAAATTTATCAATAAATACTATATTTATAAAGCAGGGCGAATTGTCCCCTTAAACAAAAAAAAAGTAAAAAGATGGGACAAGAAAAAAAAAATATAATAATAAAAACTAGCATAAAATGAAATTTTAAACCATTACAGATGACGCTTTAATATTTTTACAATGATGACAATGTTGGCAATACGTTCCTCTACCATCTATGGGTATATAAGGATTCATATTATATTTTACGAAAAAAAAAATTATATAAATTTGGTTAGATAGCAGCAAATAATGAAAAAAAATCTATAGACATGGTATGAGGGCAGACAACTATACAAACGACATTTACTTTACTTTATGTATTATAATTTTTTTTCTTCTTTGCTACATTAGATTACTTTACATTACATAACATAACATTACATTATATTGCTATAAGATGCAATATTTGAATATCAATTGACTAGAAAGCTTCATATTGTTAATATTTGAAAAAAAGGAAAGAAAATAAACGAATTGGATAGAAAATTGAATTGACTTTAATAAAGTTTACGTTTGTAACATTTTTGACCAAATATATTGATTTGCAAAAAAAAAAAACCTTCTACATATACTTCGGCTGACAAGTATAAAAAAATAATAAAGAAAGAACTAATAATAATAATAAAAATCAATATTTAACGACATTGTGTCATCGATAATCAAATAAAATACTATTTTTTATTAAATTTTTCCGTCAAATCATAATAATAAACTATGTAACAATGAACGAACGAGGTAAATATGTTAAGTTGGAAATTAACATTGTTATGTTGTGACATTGGCACCATGCGCGCATATATTTACTAGAAGGACTTTTTAATATAAAAAAAAAATTGATGATGAACAAGCAAAATATTTTAATAACAAAATAAAAATGAAAAGGATTTACCATTATCGGTTAGGTTATTATAGATTGTGATATGATCTGATAACAGCTTGCCATTTAAAGCGATCAAACTTAATTCGAAAAAATTTATGACAGTATAATATATATTATATATATTTATATTTTTACTTGAACTAAACAGGTGCCGATAATGATGTTGACCGAACAACATTGAAATAGTAAAACTACTTTACAGTCTGATTTTTTTTTTACGATGGTCGTCGTTTATATTATTTTGTTTTATTTTGCGTTTTTTTTCTATTTTTTTATTTTTTAATATCCTCTCTAGCCACCCACCCATATAGCATTTAGCTCAATTGTGTACAATAATTGAAGGATGTGCTCTATAATGATGATGTTGCATTTTTCACGCTAGATTCAAGCTGATATTCTTTAGCTATTTTCTTTCTATTCTTCAATTCACCATATCTCAGACACAATAGAATATAATAGAAATGAAAAATAAAATTAAAAATAGAAGCATGCACAGCATATACACCATAGTAAGGAAGAAATCGAAGAAATCATTTATCATATAGTAAAGTATAGAAGAGCACAGTGAAAAAATATAATAAAATAAAATAAAAATCACAACAAAGACCGACGTTCGAGTACTTTTTCTTTGGTTGGAATTGTATTGATTTATAAATTTATAAATTGTGTGAAGGAAACTTCATTGATTTATAAATTCCCATTAATAAATATTTTATATTTAGAAAAAAAAAATACTGCTTTGTTCTTTACTCAGTTAAGGTATAATAAATATTTATATATATAAATATTTTTTGTTTATTAATACGTTAATTAGTTGTCATGTAATTACCTAACGATGACAGCATTTTTTGTATTTCTTTTGATTATTGTAATTCCATTATTTGACACATCCTTAACGAACAAAATAATCTCTTGAATTTATTAAAAAAAAAATTTATTTGCAAAGAAAAAAAATCTTTTATGTAATTTAACTCAATTTTAGTTTTTATTATTTAATAATCAAGCATTGCTTATTTCCGCTATTATATTTGTTACGCATTTTTATAAACGTAATATTATTTTTTTGCTTCGTTTTGCCATAAGCAAATTACGCTAATGAATTTGCCATGCAAAAAATTAACAAATAAAATTGAGGAAATTTTATTAGCCTTTAGTAGTTTTATAATTAAAAGAGAACTAGGATAATAATCTAGCAAAAGAAATAATTGAAATTAAATAAATTATTTTAATAAGTACGAGCGACGACATAACACAACATTTAAGCATCACATTTAATAGAATTTAAATTCGAGTGGGTTTTTATGATTTATTTATTCATTTTTTTTCTGTTAAGATTTTTATAAATTCATTTATAAGCTAATTACTTAAGATAATTATAATGTTTTTTTAGTGTAATTATATACCGGAGGTATAGTAAGAAGAAAACATAAAATACGTGGCAAGAGACAGATGCAACTATAATAAGAGCAGGTGTACTATGTACACATCAGCAATAAACAAACATGTAAATTACATTATCATGATTTATTTTCAAAAAAAAAGAAGAAAATTCTATAGACGACACTTAAACAGCGAACAGACAAAATAAATAAAAAGGAATGCAATTAAAAATTAACGCGTTAATAGACGTATATTTTAAGGATACAGAAAAAAAAACATTAAATAAATATGTAAAAAAAGCAATGCGCGACGTTTGCAGCAACATCAACAAAGATATAATAGAGATTAATTTGAAAATTAGTTTTTATAGAAAAGCTTTTTTAAATTAAAAATACTACAAAACCAACACATGAAGCGCAAATAAAAAATCTCAAGCGACGATTAAAATAATTGCATAAAAAAAACCAACAAAAATTTAGTAAAAATGTTTATTTAAATATATTTTTGCTACCCTTACCATCAGATTACTATGAACATGCTCTCCATGAATATAAATACATAATTATGAAGAAGTGTCAATCCATATGATATGTCAAAAAATTGAAATTGAAATAAATAAGCACAGTGGGTGGTCAGGATGTAAAATAAATTAAATAATTTTCTTCTTCATTACGTTTTTCCGCCATAAATTACATGCTGTGAAAAGTAAATTATTTACTTGTTTCATTTTCATTTCGATAATAACTAATCATGATCGATTCAATATTATTTTCATTTTCATTTTTTTGTTCTATATATTTTTCAACCACAAAAATAAAATATTTATTCTTCTTTATATTATTCTCTCGTTAATTATAGAGTTTTTTATGTTATATGTTTTGTCGTATATTTGTTAATAGAAAATACAATTTATGATGAATATTTATTTCCATTCATCTACAGAAACTACATTTTTGTAGTAAATATTATGACAAAAGAAAAACCTTTGATTGTTGCATAATTGGATGTAATATTGTAAAATTTTGACATTCACCAGCGCAAGTAATATAACGAAACGTTAACAAAGTTGATTAAAAAAAGAAAATCATTATTTAACAAAAATATTTATTTTGTTTCAAATAATAAAAAATAATTGCAAATCATAACAGAGAAAAAAACGATAGGAATAATTAATTTTTGAACAAAAATTAAAACAAGAATTAGAAAATAAAAAGCATGAATTAAAATTCACTTTACCAGATGAAAATTTTTTTATTGTAATAAATTGTATTCGTAGCACTTCCTAGAATATAAATTTAAAGATAGATCTCATCTAAACATTGTGTATGACAAAAATATTCAAACTTTAAAAATAACATTTAAGCTTATTTTAAGCAATAAATTAATAAAACTTTTATTAGCAAAAATATATTAGGAGCATTAAAATAAATAAATAAAAACATTAGAATTTTAAAGCATAATAACCATTATATAGGTTGACATGACACCATTTCCTATTACCAAACTATTTATATCGATTTAAAAACCAAACACATTACTATTACCTAATGTTATGTTCGAAATTTAAACATACGTCACCTGCTAATCAGTATAAACAGCAAATGGAAAATAGAAAAACAATTAGTTTCTTTTTCCTTTTTGCTTTTTCAAATAACAAAATACATTTAGCTAGATGATTTATTGTTAGCATTATCATTATCATCATCATTATTATTATTTTATAAAAACAACGACAATTTGATAAAGGAAGTTATATAAAATTTATTTTTATTACTTTAAGCGCAAAATAAAAGAAAAAATTGTTATTTATGCAAGAAGACAAGAAATACATGCTTTTTTATAGTAAAAAGCAAATAAACGTTGACATTTCTTTAGTTTTTTTTCTATAATTTAGTAACATTAATAACAAACATTTTCAAAAATGGATTTATCCTTTATAATTCATATAATAAAAAATAAATAAAACAATAAACTAATTAAAATTATAAACATAAAACAATATTAAAGCGTAAATAATAAAGTTCATATGATTAATAAAGGAATTACACATAGACACGATATACACCAAAAGGTTAGTTTTATTTTTTAATTCTCAAGAGAACCTTCAGGCAATTCAATGTTATATTATTTATTTATTTAATTTTTTTTTTCTCTCTCTTCATGATTTCATTATATTTTTTTCTTTATTTTGATATTTTGTATATTTGTAAAAAAAAAATATTAATAATAAAAAGAAAAGAAAATGTTTAATGCATTGAAAATTCAACTAGATCAGATTCTACTTTTACAGAACGATAGTTTTATTTCTTTAGTATTTATAAAAACAACAAAGTTTATAATGCAACGTTTTAAATAGAAAAGTTAAAACAACTATTTTCATTATGTGTATTATATGTACATCAGTGGCGTTGCGTCATACTAGCGAATGGATGCTTAGCATCCCTATGTTTAGAATTAAAAATGGGACATAAATAAGGATAAATTAAAAATAAAATTTTTTTATTAATTCGCAAAAAATTTCTAATAATATTCATAAATTTTCAAAGAAATCATATTTCATTATGAACTCAATATATATCATCAATATTTCAGTTCAGTTCATATTCACAAGAAAAATTCATGCGTTTTGTTGTTGTTGTGATTTAAATGCGAATGAAGTGGCAAAGCTAAATAAAAAGCAATAATGACGTGTATTTTTAAAACAAAGAGAATATGGTTAAAATAAGTCTCTCAAAAAAAGCTAGCTTTTTCCAAATTATTTGTATAAAATATATATGTAGTGGTAGAACTAGCGATTTACATAGAAAATTAAATAAAAAAAATACATTTCTCTCAATTTAAATAAATTTTTTGGCGTAAATTTTACTCATTTGGATGCTACAAAAATATTGCTTCACCATGCAATTAATATATATATAACACAAATAAATTGAAAGAAACTTAATGCAGATTGGATATGATTCTACGTTTCATAGTATTGAATCTATCTTGTTTTATTTTTCTCATGATCATGACAAGTGAAACATTTGACTAGATTGCTCTGTTGATTGCTGACTTATTGCATATCAATTTAATTATAAAAAAATTAATTGAAAGAAAGATAAATATTTAATTGTTAATTTTTTAAAAATATTACTTATAATTGTATTAAGTTAAATTTTGAAATAACAAATAAAACAAGATGAAAGTAATAAATAATTGCAAATGTTATATTGAAAAACTGTTGAAAAAGTCATTTGCAATTGCAATGCATAATTTTGTTGAAAAGCAACATATTGTAATTGATATTGAAAGGCATACACCAATTATGGACATTACAGTTAAGAATAGGTCTTGTATTAGGCATTTTACTGATAAATTATATAAAACCAACAACTGGGTAGCGTGATGCGAATTTTTAAACAAATATTTTTGCTTGCCATGCCTACTGTTTTCAGTAGAACAAAATGTTTGGTGCAAGGATGGATTTTCAGACTTTAATAACATTCATAAAGCTGCAGATAGGCATTGCAAAAAGTCTCAAAATTTAGTCATGACGATGCCAATAACAAGTGCATCAGCTGAAAGAAGCTTTTCGACATTAAGCGCATCAAATCTTATTTGAGAAATACAACTGGCGAAGAAAGATTAGGAAGCTTTGCAATTATTTCAATTGAAAAAAATCTTTTAAAAAATGTATGAATAAAAGATAGAAAATATGATGCAATTATAAATGAGTTTGCCAAAAAAGATAGAAGGATTTTTAATTTTTACAGGATATTTAAACTATTTATATTAACAGGATATTCAATTTTATTTATTTTTATAAATTTTTTTTTTTTGATATATATTAATAATCCTGTATTTGATGTGCATATAGAAAAATTAGTCAAGTGATGATATAGTTATATTATATTATATTATACATACATCTGCACAAAAAAACTATAGAGCTTCCCTAATTCAAAAAGTCACGCCACGCTACTGATGTACATATATAGATATAATAAAATAGAGGTAATATTAACCATCATCATCATTTACTTTTATAATTTCAAAAGTAACTTAACCTAAACCACCTTAGTCACCCCTAAATATGAGTAGAGAAATAACATAGTGTAAAATAGAATCAGCTTAAGGCATGCATATAACAAGTTTACATGTTGTTACAATGACGAAGCATAGAAAATAAAATAAAACAAAAATCATTTGAGCTTTTCTATTTTTACTTCTTCTTTTACTTCTTCTTATTCATCTTGTTTTTCTTTTCTATTTTATTTTATATCCTTCAGGGATGAATAGGGCGGTTATTATATCATACACATATACACATGCTAAAACCTTTTAATATTTTTTCTATCGGTTCAATTTATTTTTGCAACGCAAAAAAAAATTACTAGTGACACAATATAGTAAGTATAGAAAAAACATATTGAAAGAATTATGATAATCATAATAAAAATAAAAATAATAGCACAGCCGAACATGATTTTATTTTATTGTAATGCACAATTTGTGTTTACATCGTGTCTTGTTAAAAAAGTATTTTTGTTTTTGGTATTATATTCGTTTTATCTACCTGGTTTTTTTTATTCAATATTTCCACATAGTTATCTCGTTTCTATAACCAATAAAATTAATTCAAGTTTGTATTTTTTTTTTTGTTTTCAATTTTTCTTATGTTGAGTGTTTCATAGGGATAATAAAATATGGAAAATTCGCACATGAATTACAAAAGCAAAAGTAATGTGAGATAAATTATTATTATTATTACAAAACAGGTAATCATTTACGGTTTTATAATTGGGTAAATTGAGACAGATCGACAATTGATTGAAAATTGAGAAAAATAGCTAAATTTTAGTAATTTCCCTAAAGCATTAATAAGCACTTAAACTGTACTTATGTAACTAGATAAAAATTGCATAATTACAATAGTTATGTTTATTACAGTGCTGATGACATGAATCACTTTTAATTATAATCACGTTTGTGTTAAAAGACGCATGAATGATACATTATGCTGTCTTTAATTTCGATTTTAATTTATTTATTAAATTCATGCTAAAAAGGAAACAAAAACTACTTATTTTCTTCTTTTTTTTGTTGTTGTAAATAATATAAATAACCATTACATATATCTAAATATATTATACATATTGTTACAAATAAAGTAGAATAAAATCCTGTTAGTGAAAATTTGTAATAGGATTAAAAACGAATAACCATCTATTTACCTATCCTAGTAACAACTATATTGCATTGGACAATGTTATGACCTGTAAGTCAGAGTAATACCCAATAATAACAAAAGTTAAATTTTCTATCAAAGTCTCCCCCCATACAAACTAACTAACTAAAAAAAGATAGTATTATATTAAAATAATGAACAAAATAAAAACGTTGTCATAACATACCTGTAGTAATGTTTTTACAGCTCGTTAACTAGTATTTTATTTAATTCTTTATGAAAAGTCATCTACTTTGCTTCTATTAGTTTTTTGCTTTTTATGTAAGCAAATTAAAAATAGCAATGAATATGAAATGGTTCGTTCTGTGTTAATGTTTTTTATAGTGTTTGAAAAAATTATCATACGCTTTTTTCTTTCTTTTTTTTTTTGAAAATTTAATGAGCTAATTTAATTTCATAATTTGGTTATGTTTCTGTTCTTTTTGTATTTTTCAATAGCATTGGTGAATCTTGTATTCTTCAACTTTAGCATTAAAGATTAACAACAACAAAAAAAAAACGACAAAGTTGAAAATTCTTTGAGCAACAAAACCAGTACGAGATAAAAAAAATTTTAAAATAAAAAATAAAATTTTATTTACTCATATAATGCAAAAAACAAATAATTTTTTTTGTATTTCTTTTCAAAAAGAATTTTCTTTTTAGTATCTACCTTGAGTTTGATTTTACTTGTTGTTTGGCTTTGGTATTGCGTGATACTTAAAAGTAACATTATATTTTGCTTGTACTGAAATAAGGACCAAAAATAGATTCATGCAAAAGCAATATTTGAGCAGCAACATCCAACAAAATAAATGTTCTTATCTTGTATTTAGTGGAGCCAAATTTCTAACTGGATATTTTCATAAGAAATAAGTTTTCCCATAATTAGCTAATATATAACCATTCAGTTTCTTGTTGACTAATTTTATCTTGTCTGATTAACAAATGTTTTAAAAGTTTTAAAATTTTCATAATAATATAATGTTATAAAGACAAAAGATGTGCGGTTACTGATTAAAATAATCTTGTTTTTGGTTTGTACAAAAAAAAAATTCTTTCTTGTCTTAAAAATTTTGCGCGTCCTAAACGCATTAGAAAAACATAAAATACCATAATGGCCACCATCATTTATATACTAAATTTCCCATTATATTAAACAAAGTCAAACAATAAACGACTTTATAACAAATAATATGATAAGAATGGATAACAGTGCGTAATAAAATCACTAATTAAGATAATTAAATTTTATTTATTTTTTTGATAAAGAAAAAAAAAAATTGTAAGAAAATTTTTTGCATACTTTATCAACATAAAATGTTACATATAAAAAAAAATGTATATATATATATATAGCATAGTAAAGTACATCGAGACACATAAATAATGTAAGATTTTTTTCTTTTTTCTTTGTTATTTGTAGTGGAAAAGATGAGATAAAAAAAGAAAGATCTTCTAATAAAAATATATAAAATGTTCAAAATATCGGGTCTGATGTAAAATAAAAAACCTTTTTCTGTTCACTTAGCAAACATACATGGCATTAAGTATATTTTATAGTAAAGTAATAATAATAATTATAGCAACAAAAATATCAGGAATAACAAAAGCACATGACTTAACTTCAAGTTTTTCAATTACTTTACCAGAAAAGTAAGCACGCATCAACTTTTTTGTTAGAAAATGTTCTTCCTTATTATTATTATTTTTCATATGATGATAAAAGTTTTCTGCAATATTTGCTTTTTATTTTGGTTTTTAGTTTTTATTTTTTAATAAAATACTTAAAAAGTAAACGTACTTATCTGAATACAACAACTAATAAACTAACTAACTAATAAATGAAGAATATATATTTGAATATTTTTTTTGATATATTTTAAAAGCAATCAAAGTCGAGCTACGTTTCCTTGTTATCCACTTTGCTCGTTGAAATGTTTCAAGTTTTTTTTTTTTATTCAACTAAATTTGAAATTAAAGTTTATGAAAATGTTTTGTTTGTAAGAAAATGGATAATTATAAACGAATATTATAATGTTTTGTGCGTTTATCTAAGTTTATAATGGTTCATTCAAACACGATTGTCTTCAGTTGTTTAAACAAGTGTTTGCTGGCGTATAATTTTTGTTTTTTTTGGATGAAAAATACTATTTAATATAAATATTAAATGAAATAATACAACTTTATCTGCACTAAACTTTCCATAAGATAATAATACCTTGACACTAAATTTTTATCTTTGCAAAAAAACAGTAAAGTAATCACCCAATTTTGCAAATTCATTGAAAAAAAAAATAAAACCATCGTTGTTACTTTTTCATTTTAAAGTTTTCTTAATTTTCTTTTTATTTTATTTTTTATTATCAAAACAAAAACAATACACGAGATAAGATATACAATGATCAAAGTTATAGTTCCTTTTTCTTTTATAATGTTTCGTAAATTTTTAATAAAGACAGTCTTGTTGAATGTTGAAAAATTGTTGCTTCTGTTATACTTCGATTAACAACGTTAACATTGCGCTCAAGAATTTATGGTTTCAATATTTAAAAAAGAAGCACAGAAGAACAAAAAGATGTTTTAAGATAAACTTTATAAAACTTATCGATATTATTTTGCAAATAATTAACAGAAAAAAAAGAAAAACACAAGAACAGAAACTGAACTAAACTAAACAACAACAAAAATCAATTTATTCGTATTTAGCGATCGATGTTATTACAATTTTTTTTGTGTTTTTATTCTAGTTATTGTTGTAACAGCAATTGAGAAGTTCTTTAAAAACTTTAAATTACCCTTGTTATTAAAAAGTCAGAATGAAAGAAAGAATAGAAAAAAAAATACTCTACACATAATAATATTAAAAAAAAATTAAATTAAATAAAAAAAAGCAATAAGGATGACAATATTTGATCGTGCAAAAGTGGTAGAACGTGCTTCGTAGACAAAAAAAATAGACGTAAAAATAAATAAAATAAAATCAAAACCGAAGTGGCACTACACATTACTTTCATATATAAATATATCCATCAACCTAATACCACTAGAGAAATAGGAAAAAAAACCCCGATAAAGCAGAAGTAGGAAAAAAAATCATACACCTTAAATTGAATACTTAAAAATCAAACAAGTGAATAAATTAAAAGAAAATAATTAAATCTTACAGTAATGAGGAAAATTATAAGTGCAAGAGAGTAAAACACACGTAAGTGATCCAATTATGAAGCTAATTTTACTTTTTATTCTATTTAATAAAAAAAAAGGCCAAACTCATTAATTGAATGTAGAAAAAAAATTTAAAAGAATATGCTGCGAAAGTAATATAAAAAATACGAATAAAAAATTTTTTTTTAATCAATTACTTGTGGAAAACTTAAGTAATTTGAAAATTCTTTCTTGAAAATAATTTCATCCGTTTAGAAATTGCATAATCAGGATTATATATTTTATTTATTTATTTTACTTATTTCCCTTTTTTTATTTATACATAAGATCCACAATTATTATAATAAAGAAATAAATAAATTATGCTGTGTGTATATATGGTTTGACGAGCATGAATACTATTTTTTCTACAAAATCGTAATCGAAGAATTTAAAAAATGTAAAATCATTTAAATCTACTGGAATATATTTCACTTCAATTGATTATATATTTCTATGCAATTTAATAATACAATTTACAAAATTCCCTTGATTTAGAGAATTAATTCCAATTTTCTATGATAAAAATAATAGAAAAAGAGAAAATGAAAATCCTCTTACAACACTATAATATACCTTTTGTTTGCTGTACCCTTAAACTGGTGTGCAATAGTAGTTTTAAATCACAGAAACACAGCAGCATCAAGCTTAAATAAAGTAATCCATGTAGAAGAAGAAATATTTAAAGAATGTTGCCTACCATCACACGAATTCTATTTATAATTTATAATCAGTAAGAGCTCGCACGATGATACTGTCTACAAATTTGACTAATACTTTACCAATGCATTTTTTTATTTTATTTCCTTTTAAATAAATTAAATTCTATCTTCGTAAAAATTGACTGACTCATCTTAATTGCATAATATCTAGAAATATATATATATATATATATACATATTATATATTGTATTTTCTTTTATCTAGTTTTATATTTTCACTGAGTAAATGTAATGATTTTACGTCTAGAGTAATAATTATTTTCCGGTTAATTAATAAATTTTTAATGCAAATTACAACACTTTTTAACAAGACTGAGATTAACTTATATTAATTAAAATTGAAAATTTTTGTCATTATTATATTGTTTTCGTTTATTGAGTGGAAAAGCATCTTAAACCGTAGTTTATTTATGAAAATAAATATTTACCAATGTTGTTATCATACTCTACGACCCACCAGACATTAATTCTGTCAATAAAAAAAACGCAGATAAGTAAATTTAAGATAAATTTGACCTGGGCCAAAATAGAAAAAAAAAAAACGCACACAACATTCGTTTATTTATTTTTTTTTTTTTCATCTATTTAACCATGAGAAAAAAAAACCCTTTTGACTTCAATCCAACGATTGATAGCCAAGTACAAAATCCACAAATTTATTATTATTGTAAAAGAAAAAATAAATAAATAAAAGGGAAAAGCAAATAAATTTTCCGCATTTTCTCGAATGAATACAGTGATGCATGGTATAATTCTTCTTTTTATTTTTCTTCTATTTTTCGATTAAATTAGGATGCTGATTTGACAAAAAAAAAGCGCAAAAAGAAAATTAAGGAAAACGTAAAAACTACGTTAAAAAAAGTGAACAGACAAAAGCATTTAAAATTAATAAAGAAATAATAAGCATAAGAACATCCCACTTAAGAAAATTAAGGGCTAATAAACAGTTTTGTAAATTATTTATATATAAAAAACAGTAACTCACCTTCAAGTAATGATTACTAAGCCCATATGTGGTTTGAATAAAATTTAATTTAATCTGAAAATAAACAATAAAAAAAAAACAATAAATGATTAGAATTTCGTGATTATCTTCTATTATTATTATTAACAAATCAATTTTATATATTATTGAAGCGCAAAAACAATAAAGTTTATGAAGGGAATTTCAATATTTTTTTTTCTATAATATAGAACTCTGACCTACGATGTTGTTTTTTTTTTCTCTTCCGACTTTATGTTTCTGCTTCTCTTTTTTTTCTTTCTTAATTTAATAGGAATTTTACGATTATGAGAATCATTCAAATTTTCTTTTTCTTTTTATACTTTGAATTGGCAAATTTTATTGCAGAATTTCTTCTTTTTTTTTTTTTGTATAATTTTTTATTATATTTTTATTAGATTTCGATAAATATATGACTTTATTTATACAACGAAATAATAGTATGTATTATGTTTCTTATGTTGTAAGAACCGCAACGACATCATAGTAGAAGCAACACGAAAAAATAAAGGAAATGTTTATGAAAATTTTGGGGATATTATGACAAACACAAAAAGAAAAGAAAAAAGAAAATTAAATGAAAAAAATTTACGAGCTTCCAATATAATCCTTAAAAATAGCTTATTTTATTTTATTACATAGGAAAAATACCACATTTAATTTACGTATACGTTTTGGTTACACTTTTTAAATGACAATAAAAACATTAAAACTGATAATGAATCGTAAATAAAAAGAGAAATAAAACTAAAATTAACCATCAATTTTCATACATATATGTATGTAGAGAGAAAATAACACCCTCAATAAAAAAATATAAACAAAAAATACTAGCCACCCAATAACCACAATCTAATCACAAAGTCTAAGATTTACGAAAGAATGAAAATCAAAAACCACAAAGCAAAATAACAATATATAGAAAGATTCAATTACTAAGACATATTGTTATTTATTTTTGTAAGGTTTTTGCCTTCTTCTGTGGTTACGACCGCAAATAAATGCGAAAATAAAACTGACCGTTGATTACTTATTCTATTGTTAACAAAAAAAAAAGGATAAGCAAAATGATAAATAAACAACGAATCCACCACAATAGCCATTATATGTAATTTTAGAATTTTCCATTCTTTGCTACTCATTTCAATTTAAATTATTTTCATGTACATGTAATCTTTTTATTGACTAAAAATTATAATAAACACTCAAAGAAAAGCATAATTTAATGGATATTTCATAAAGTTGTCCATATTTTTAGCACACAAATAATTAAATTAAAATCGGTTGCGTTCAGTTACCCATATTTTGTTTGTAACATTTGATTGTTCAAGAAATAAAAGAGAAATAAGAAAGAACATTCTATTCTTTGATTTGTTACTAAGTCTATAGCAATAACTGCAAATATAAACTAGCTTATAGTAATAAAAAATAAAGTAGTTAACAAAACTAAAAAAATATATAAAAGCAATAATAAACAGAAAATTGTCTTCAATGTAATAACAAAGAGAAAACAAGCAAGAAAAGTAATAAAAAATTTCTCAAGCAATTCTGTGTGACTCGCGCGACCACAATGATATCTCTTTGTATTATAAATTTTTTTTTTTTTTGTTGCAATTTTCTAGAATAAATAAATATTTTATCAGATAGCAAAATCAATATTGTTGATTATATTCAATTATAATTTTTATTTTGATTTTGATTTTTTGAATAAAATTTTTATCACTTTTATGCGGTATTCACATTGTATATACATATATACATTACAAATATGTATCCAATTTTAATGGTTAATAAATTTTATTTATTTTTTAATATTAATAATACAAAAATTTATTTATATTTTAAAATATATTTATTGTTTTTTAATTATATATTTTCCATTTTATACAATTAAAAAATTATTATTTTCTACATGAATAAACATATGAGATTTTAATTTTTTAAATATGCGAAAATTATTAATAAAGTTTTCTTCCTAAAAACACAATAATAAAAAAATATAAATAAAAATAAAACGCTGTTCGAGTAATATTTATTACCTCACTTAATTAAATAATAATGAAAAACAAGTTACCATACTTTTTTTAAAAAATAAATAAATAATAAAAATAAACATTATATTAATAAGCCAATAATGTATATACATAAATGGGAAAAAAAGTATTTTAATTATATATACGATATATATATATATACATAAATATTATTAAATAAATGAGAATAATGAATAAATTTTTGTTAATTTTTAATGTTAAACATTTTTATGGGATTACTCAATCATAAAAATATAAAACAATAACATATTTATTTATTTTCATTTTTAATGTAAATTTAAATATTGATGGTGACCTGTTGTCCCCTTTATCCTTTATTTTAATTTTGTATTTTATTGTAAAAGTAAATTTTTAATATTTAAAAAAAAAATGATTGTTTTTCTTTTTTATATATGTTATTTGAATTGAGAGAGCTCAATTGAATTTCTATGAATTGTTATCATCATATAAATAAACATTAAACATATAATTTTCTGATTGTGTATATTTGATCGCTTTCGAACCATTTGCAACACCCTATGATATCCGTTTCCGATCGTTAGCTAAATAAAAACATTTCACAATTCAATACTCATTCTCATCCTTCTTATATATGTATATATATATACTTGCTGATAACAAAACATAACAGAAAATTTGAACCGAATAATACGAAATAACAAAATATATATGTTATATCCACACAAATAGTGAGTAGAAAAATAATAATAAAAAAACGAAATATGATTATTATTTTTATTGTATTTGCTTGCTATATGTATGTATGCTTATGTGTTTGATACATATAATAGGAAATATAACAATAAGAGGGCAAGCAAACGATGTGTCCATCAATCGATCATGTGTAACGAGAAAATAATAAAAAAAAAAACGAAACCATGTATATAAAAAATTGGATAAATACAAAAAAATAAACACGCATGTATGATTCTGTTGAACTTTTCCATCATCATTTCTAGCCAGCATTATCTGGATCACATGAGTTTTGTTTATGGAATTCAATAACAAGAACATTACAACATAAGAGAACATATAAAGAAGAAAAATATAAAATAAAAAAATAAGTATTAAGAATGATGGAAATCGAATAAATTGATCAAAAGCCTGGTGAGGTTAAGCGTTAAAATTGTATTAAATAATCTAGAAAGTAGAAAACAGCAAGAGATAATTGGTTGTTGGCCTAGTTGAACTACTACCCTTAAGTATGAGTATTCTCTTTACATTAAGTAGAAAGACGAGCGCAAATAATTTCTTTCTTAAATAGACTTTATAACAAGGAATTCTTCTTCAATAGATTATTTGTGTCGGCAACAATATCGTAATTAACAAACCATCAAAAACATTTAATTAACTTAATAAATAAAATATAAACGCGATTTTCTTTTTTTATTTGCTTTATTTAACTGTCGCGTCACTCTTATCTACAAACCATATAATCTTTATAATCGAACAAACATACACACATGACATACGTACGTATGATGCGAGGAATAACGCATAAATGTTATAAAAAATAAAATGTTTATGAAGAAATGTTTATCGAGGATATTATCATCGTACCATTGCGTATAAATGTGTATTGTTTATTTATTTTTTTTTTTTACTTTATTTGTGGGTGTGATAGGGATGACATCATTATTCTTTCTTGACCATTTTTCAGGCTAGTTTTTCAATGTACTTTACTTTATGCCATCCACAAAAAAAAAATAACCAGGCCTTGAAATCATCAACAACAGCAGCACCAAATATAAAACTATTTCTACTACTAAAAATATGGGGTCAAGCTAAAATAATAATAATAATAAAAAAACATAGAATAAAAGTAAACTGAATCTGTGACCATCCTTTGCAATATTTTTTTTGTTGTTTATTTATATTTTTCCAATTTTTATTTTTGGTTTTTTCTATATAAATATATATATTTTTTTTTATTTTTACAACACAAAACGTCGGTCAACCGTATAGAAAAATTATTTGAATTGGAATAAATATATATATCTAAAAAAATAAAACGAACCTACTATAGTAATACAGAAGAATATAGTAAAGAAGATGAAATATAATATAAAAAAGGGGCAACCGAAAACCATTTTCTTTTTTCTGCGTGAATAACTTGGACTAGAGTTAAAGTTCATCATCGTGTCTATTTTTTTTTTTTTTTTTCTATTTTGTCCTATCTTCATTTTTTCATTTATTTCTGTTTCTGTTCATTTTATATTTTCTTTTCTCATTCTTCGTCTTTTATACATATTGAAGAAAAAAATAATAATAATAATAAAGAAAAAGAGTTTTTGAACTTTTAATATATTTTTGTTTGTTTGTTTGCTTATTCATTCAGTTGAACTATCCTAATAAACAAGTCTTTAAAATAAAAAAATATATAAAAATAATATTAATAAAAATAAAATATATATGTATAAAAATGAAGAGAAAATCATTTCCAATCGATTATGTCGGCTTATCGTATTTTTATTATGTATTTTTCTTTTTTGCTTTGTTTATATAATATTTTGTTGTAGGAAAAAATTTCCTCTACTTTTAAAAGAAAACAATTTTCTTTTTCTTTCATTTTTGTTACTTCAACAAAATCTTAAATTAACAACTAAATGAAAAGAAAAATATATTATTTCTTATTAAATATTTTATAAGATGTTTGTTGTTTCTTTCATTGTTTTGCAATTAATTGTTATTTACAAAGAACAATGAATACAATTGTTTATAAGCAATGTTTTAATTATTATGTGACAACTACTACCGCAGTTAAATTAAAAATAAAAATAATTATAAAATAAATTAATAGATACATCAAGAACACGATGAAATAAGTGTTGACCAACAATACAACAACAGATATAAAAATTCATTTGTAACAAATAAGAAAATAATCTCTACTTATGAATGATTTTATCTTTTAATAAACTAAATCTAAATGATTTTTAGCTACAACAATACACTAACAAACTTGTATTCTCAATATAGTTATTACTATAATGTTAAAAACTAATATTTTTGAGGAAAAGAAAGGTGTTATCATGAGTTATAATTAATACAAATAACATAAAACTAAGACAGTAAAATTTGTCGTCACGGTTAGACAATTTGTATAAAAGACAAACCGATAGATTATTCTTTTTTTGTATTAATGAAACGATTTTTAACTAATCAATTCAAATGAACCAGAATTGAGTAGAGCATAGTAACAATAGGCCATAAACGTTTAAAAAAAATCAACTTTCACTTACACAGATTAAATGACTTAAATAAATTAATTATCATCATTAACAATAATTAAATAACAAAGAGAACAATGATATTAATTACACAAGTTAAATAAATAAAATAAAAAGAAACTTTGTCTAACAAGATCATTCATCTTTCTTGCATGAGCAACATACTAATTGACTGACTGACACCGACTTAGCATCATATATCTGCTGTTTTTTCCTCTACAATCATTTTGGATGTTCATTTTCTACATTTTTTCTATTATTTTAGTAATTTTGTTGTTGTTTTTTTTTTGTTTCATCTCCAGTAGGGATGCAAAAATCCTAGCACAACTAAAGCGGTTCACCACTTACATTGTTTTCTTCCCTTTATTTTTTATTAAGATTTTTTTTTCTCTTTTTCTTCCTTCTTTTTTGCTTTATTTATTTAATTTTGCTCTTTTTTAAAATTATTGCTGACCTTTGTCATCAAATAAACAATAGTCGACTTGTCTTCAACTTTTACTCGATTGACTTTCTATATACATACCTTCTTCAACTTCCACTTTGCAGACTAAAAAAAAACTTTTTTTTTACTTTTTTTATGTCATCTAACCAGTAAAACCCTATCTCGTTTAACATTGTGGTTACGGTTTTAATTTGATTTAAACCATTTGTTTGCTGCCACCCAAAACAACATTATTAGAACCCACTCTAATCCAAGTCAACCTAACCAAGAACAATTAATAAGAGGTGAAGTTCCTTTCCTCAAGCAGAGAATAAAAAAATAATAATAATAATAAAGACTATAATAAATACGAATCGTTTTATTTTATCTTTAGACTTCTTATTTTCTTTTCCTTTTTTGTTGCTGTTGTTGTTGCTTTTGAGGCTTTATTCCCCATAGCTTTTATAACCTGAGCCAAAAGAAAAGCACAAGAAGCGGACGGCTGCAAAAAATTTATATAAAAATTCAAAAAAAGAAATTTCAGTTGAGTAAACAAAAAAAAAAAATATTTGCTTTCAGAATGGTATGATGTTAGAGGATGAAAATAAATTAAAGAAGAAATATCAACATTAGTTATGTCTTTTTATTATTTATTTTATTTTTTTGCCTTTTATTTCGTGTTTGATAAAAGAAAATTTAGGCAGCTAGAGCAAACAAACGAAAGAAGAAAAAACTCATTTTTTAATCGAGCAAATTGCTTTAGTCATTTTAAATATGGGGGGACGACGACACAAGTTAAAAAATCCTTTTTCCATCGCATAATTTTGTTTTTGTCGCATTTAAATCAAACCAAAAAAAATGAAAAGAAAAGTAATTTACTTTTAGTTCTGTCAGTTGTTCAGAATTATGGTAAATTTTTTGATAAATACAATTTTTTTTTTAAGTTTAATAATTTATCTGAATACTTAAAATAAAAAGAAAGAAAATTTGTATGTCTTTTTCATTTCTTTCCTATCAATTAATTTATTCTGAATTCCACTATACATTGATTCTTTATCTACTTTGTTATATTTTACCTTTTTCTTCGATAAATCATGCGAGAAAAATTTTATACAGAAAAAAGAAAAATAATTCTTTATTCAAGGAGTTTTCTGATGCACTTTAAAAAATTAGCAATATGAACTTAACCAAACAGAAAAACATAAATAAAATCTAAACAAATCATTGTTTTTAGCATATTAAAGGATTTCTGTGTTCGGATGCCGCGCCGCCATTATATATAATTGTTGTGATTTTTCCCTTTATGTCAACTATTTTTTTTCTTCTTTTTGTTTTTGCATACATACTTGAAAAAATATAACAACACATTAGGTAAAAAAAGAAAAAATAAAATAGTCTTGCCGCTCTATCCGCCATATCAATAGTATTTTTTTATTTTATTTTGCCTTAAACTCAGTCAGACCCTTCCACCTTTGTCGCATCATTTACCCATTTATTGATGCAATTTTACATTTATATGCATTTTTTTCTCTAATAATTATTTTTTTCACCATTTAAAACAAATAAAAAATTTTTTTTTGTACCAAAAAAACCCTTTTTTGTGCCTTCTTTGTTTTAATAAATAAAAAAAACGAACTGCATCCCTATAATAAAACAGCCAATCAAGTTTAAGTCACACAAACAAACAACAAGACTTGTTGGAAGCTAATTTTTTAATAATCTGCAAACAGCATCGTTTCGCACGATACGTGATGGTGTAGAGTCGCATTCATTTAACAAACACCAACCAAATCCCAATAGCTGCTGCTGTTGCTGCTTTATGCTGTAAAAACAACTCTTAATACATTTTTATTCTATAGAATGTTGACGACAACCTAATAACAAATGTAAGTTTTTTTTCGATTCATTCTTTAACATAAATAAAATGCAAAATTGCTGAAACAAAACAAAAAATATATATTTATAAATAAATACGTTCCATTGCACTTCAATTGGCTTTGCCCTTGTCACATTTTTATTATTTTCAAATAAGAAAAATATGTATATAAAAAATATATATATGAAATAAAATCCGCCGCACTATACAATACGTATTATAAAATTCCCCAGGAAAATGATTCTACATCAAATGTTATGTGTAAAACGCATTCGATTTTTTTTTTACCAACGTCATCTTTTGTATTTATCTTTTAATTTACTTGTTTTTTGTTTACTTCGAAAATAAGGACTTTTTTTTATTAAATTTTTATTCAAATAAAAAAAAGCTCAATTGTTTGTCGCAAAAATTACAATATAATAATAACAATAATAATAATAATAAAAAGAAAACAGAATGTGAATTAGGATTGTCATGCAATTCGATATTAATTCACCTTTACCCATGTTTTATTAAATTTCAACAATCAAAAGCGGACAAAACTTCTTTTTTTTTATATTTTGTTCTTTCTAAAGTGTCGTGCTGTGCTGTTGTTTTCAACTATTAATTTTAGTTTTCAATATAACAGAGAAAAATACAATTAAAATTGAAAAGTAAAACGTATGTAAGGGTTAATTGTTTAATAAATAAATAAAAAAAAGCATATACAAAGAACAATAATAAATAAAGTAAAAAATTGGGTAATTAAATTAAAACTAATAACAAAAAGGAAAAAAAAATTAATTACGAATTGTTTTTTTTTTTTTTTAATATTTGCAGTGATTTTTCCAATTTTTTTCGATATTTATTTCCATTAGATTTGAGTAAATAATAAATATATTGACGTTGTTTACTGTTTGCTGCATTTACAATAATATTTTTGTTAATTAAATCAATGTTTCATTCAATTAAAATCAAAATATTATCATTTATTATAAAAAAACACAAATAAAAACATATATATATTGAAAAACAAACTTATTATGTTTCATTTTCTACTAATGCTTACGGTTAATTATGTTTATTGTTTACACAGATATTGTTTAGATAAATAGAGTAGTATTTTATTTTATAAGAATTCAACTAATGATCTGTAGAAATAGGACACAAAGTTAATCAATGTAAACAAAGAAAGGGAAAAAATCAATCCTTTTCTTACCTGCGTAGGATGAAAATTGATTTCAATAAAAATGAAAGTGTGTATACGGCTTTAAATGACTTTAATGTTGACAAGAAAGTTAAATTTAAAGAGCCTTAGCCATTCTAATTGACAAATACAATTAAAAGTAACAGAGGATCCTAAACTTATTTATTATTTTGAAGTAATTAAACAGAAAAAGGTAGAATGACTAACTTAAAATCAACAACTAACAATAAGTTCTAACCAAAGTTACAGTATATAAGCACCAATATTTCCAAGCAAAAAAAAGAAGATATTTCTCAATGTCATCCGAGTTCATTTCGAACTTTAAATTCGGAAAACTTTTTTCTAAAAATTGATACGTCACTGATACCAAACATTTAACCAAAAAGTTCTGTTCTGTTCTGTTTCTGTGGTATTTTTTTTTTTTGTTATTTCTTTTTTAAATACTAAACCATTCCGTAAATTCAAATAAAAGTTTTTGAAAATTAAACATTATCCGCATTTATACTACTCTAAATAATCTAAAAAAGAATTTTTTTTTATAAATATAATTCTGATTAACAAAATGATTTATTCGCAAAATAATACGACATTTTAAATTATGTGAAATGAAAAAAAGAAAAATTTAAAATAAATTAAATAAAAGTAAATATAACTGTCTCCGCATATATATTTTAATTTAACTTTACTTATAAAAAAAAAAATTAAAAATAAAAAACGAGGAGAAAAAAAAATCGATTGAGTTTTATCCGATTAACTGTTTTATCCTGATCCATTGAGTTAATGCGTAATCCTTTAATAAAATACATGGGACAACAATAATAATAATACTTTTACTACTTTGCTTGCGCTCTGCCTGTTTGGGGTGGTATTGCTTTAGTTCATTTTAGCTCTAACCCATATAGCTAACATAAAACAGTATTATTATTGTTATTATCCACACAAAAAAAACCAGTCAACAAACACCAACAAATAGCAACTGTAGAACCAGAGCCAAATAGTAATAAAAAAAAAATCTATATACATTTTTTTTTATTTATTTCTCGGAAGACTGAATAAAATTAATGTTTTTTACTATAAGATGCGACATTTCATAATAAATTATCCAACATTAAATCGGTTTAACTATTTATATATAGTTTAGTTTTATTATTTTTTAATGAATAGATAACAAAAAAAAACAACGATACAATGAAAAACGTTTTTAATTAATTTAATTTCCAAGGAAATAATTCGCAACACGCATTTTCTACACAAAAATAAAAACAAAAAAGAATTGAGTGTTTTTTAGTTTTTGAGTGAACTTCTATTAACTCAAATGAGCACAACAAATAAAATAAAAAACTTTTTTCTAAATTTTCTTTATTCAATTACAAAACTTTTCACAAACTCTTATAAATAAATTAAACCACTTAAAAGTAAATCATATAGACTAGGTAATTAAAATAAAATACTTACAACCAATTATAGTGTTTAAATATATTGTATATATATATATATATGTAATAAAAAGTTTATCAAATATATAACTAAATTTCCTTTTATTTTTTGAATAAAAAAGGTCAAAGTTCTTCTATACATAATATATATATATATAATATAAATTTCTGAAATTCAAATTATTAACTTATTTAACTGAAAAGTATTTGGCTAGTACATATATATTTATATGAGTTTTAGCTTTTATTTTGTTAAATACAAAAAGAGAAATGAAAAAAAAAAAAAAATGGGCAAAAAAGTTTTTTATTTATTTTATTTACTTTTTATTTTTAAGTAACACTTAAGTTTGTTGGGAGTAGATAACTAACTTATCTATAAATGTTATAAAGTGGTCAAAAAGTACGATTCATATATATTTAAACGAAATTGCGATTAAGCAGAAAAAATAAAACTAAATATAATAAAAATGAAATAAAAATTAACCGAGAAAAGTTTTTACATAAAATGATTAAATCTTACCACTTCTTTACTTGATTTGTTTAAAATTGGATTGAATTTATCTATAATTTTTGACGACTATTTTAGACGACATTATAGAATTATTTAATAATATAAAAGGGTAAAGATATTTCTTTTATAACATTACTTAACAAATGTGATTGCAAAACTTTTTTTCACTCAATTTATTTTCAGAAATATTTAGTAGTTTTTTGCCATCATATTTATATTATTATGTTTTCCATAGCAAAAGTAAAGAAATAATAATAATAATATAAAAAATCTGGTGCATCATAATTTTTTGATTAAATTTATTTCAAATACCTGCACACTTTTAAGAAGAGAAAATAAAAGAAAACATAAAATTCTATACTTTATTACATTAAAATTTAATAAAATTTAAGAATTTTTACTCAGTTAAATAAAATAAAATTATTTAAATTCCTTTTGACACTTCTTATATAACAAAAAATGTATAACTGAAAATTATGTTAAAGCAGCAATAAACACTCTAAAAAGGTTAATATAATATACAGCGAACGGAAAACGATTTTATATCAAGATAAAATTGTCAAGTGAAAAGAAGCAAACAAAAATGTATTAAATTCTTAATAAATATTTATTTATAATTAAATATATTTTGTAACAAAGAAAAAAAATTAATTCTGATATTGATCTAAAGCATATTTAAGAAAATATAAGAGATATGTAAAGTATATGTTGCTGCTAAGTAGCATGATTAATGTAAGGTAAATAAAAATTCTCAATTAAATACTCAAAACAGAAAATTCTCCTTTAAACTTTGTTAACAAGTTTGCGCTGTTAAACTTTTTTCTTTCATGATCTTTGAAAATAAAATTTCGGTTTTAATGTCTACTTGTATCAAATAGCCGCGATAAATAAAAAAATTATAATTTTTTTACTAATGATAGCTAAAATAAAATAAATGGATAAAATTTCATGATTTTTTTTTTTATTTTATAAATTGAGCGACAATAATTAGACAAAATTTTATTAAAATTTGTAATTTGATTGCAAGACAAAAAAAACTTTTTCGACAACTTTTACGTTTAAAAAAAAAAACACTTATTGTAACAATTTTAAGGAATTTCATGCTTTAAGCTTTTCAGTTTTATTTAACTCTAATTGTATTAAAAACTTCTTAAATTACCTTGCAAATGCCAATTGAACAATCTTAAAAGGTCATCAGAGCTGTTTAAATTTTTCAATAGGAAAAAAAAGACGAGAAAAATATTAATAAACCGAAAATGACCGTATTTTTTGGTGAATTGAAAAGCATAAAACTCTGTTTTAAAGATAAAAGGAATAAAAAAATATAGAATCTCTTAAAAGAAATAAATTTATTTAACTTTGTACAAACGAAGCATTTTTTCTTTGCTTTTCTTTTCTTTACATTTTCATTATTATTATTATTATTAATATTCTATTCGGTTTTCTATTCGGCTAGGCTTGGTTTTTATTATATATATATATATACATAATTTATTCTTTCACTGCTATCCTTCGTGTGCGAAATGTATGCCAACCAACGTTTCTTTGTATTTAGGCTTATTATTAATGGTTGTCATATAAATAAAGACGTGCGCTTAATATATTCCAATTTTTTCTATAATAACGGTTGGTTTTTCTATTATTTCTTTCATTTTCCTTTATATTTTTTATATAAACACTCAAAGTCATGTACTTTTCTTTATTTATCCACTGTTTTTCTTTCTATTTTTTAAAAAAATTACTTTTATTTAGATTTTCCAGTGAAAGTTTATAGAATTTATTGTGCCCACTGTAAGTGTTTTATTTTTAATTTATGTTTCTTTTTTATGGAAAAAAAGATATGAAGAATAAAACATTTTGCTCTATTTTAAAAATCTACTTTATTATTTTTTTATTATTTTTAATTACCCTAGATAAGATTCTATACTTCAATTAACTAGAGAAAATATATTAAAGCTTTGATTTAAATTAAAAGCTTAAATTAAAAAAGATTTTTTTTTTCATTGAATAAAAAAATATAATTTAACATATGCGACATATTTAAATTAGAATAAGTAGAATTTAAAGCATTTTTTTTTTCTTTTAGATTTTTGTCCAACAAACAATAGAGAGATAAAAAAATTTGCTGTCAAACTTTCATTAAATTTTCTTCTCCTTTTATTTGGGGGGACAGTGAATTTTTTTATAACAATTTAGATTTTGTTATTTGTGGTTTTTATGACAATTTTTTTTTAAAAAGATAACAACATAACGAAATGTAGAATATAGATGACACAAAAAAAGACACATTTTAATGATTGACATTTTGTGGATACTGTTTCTGTCTTTAAAATCTCATCAGCAACATCAACATTACTTAATGATAAATAAAAATTTTTACACAAAAAAAAATTAAATAGATGTGAGTAAAAAATTTTGTATTAAAGAAAAGAATAAATTATATTTTGATTTAAGCACGTACACATTGCGATTATATATGATTTTCAACCCTTAATATAATTTATGCGTAAATCAGTAAATATTTAGATATTGTGATTTTTCCCTTTAAATCGAAAAATGGGTGTTTTTCACCTTCATTATTTTAATATTTTCCACATGAAAAATCGATCAGCTATATACTATAAAAAATAAATTCGCTTAGCAGGTTTTCCCTTTTGTTTTAGCAGCAATAAAAAAGTGAAAATATAATTAATCAATTATTGATTTATAATAGTGAAAGTAAGATATAAAAAATTAGATCAATTTAATTTAAATAAGCATAATTTTAATACAGATTTTTATTATGATTTGTTTTTAATAATAGATTAATTAATTTAAATAATTATTGTTTACTAACTAAATAATTAACGTAGACTTTCTAGTAGTCGTTATAAATAAATATTTAAATAAAATTATTAACTAAATAATATAATATAACATATAATACGATGAACAAATTTAAAATTAAATAAAAAGTATATAATGAAGACCATCTTATATAGCAATATGTACAGTCAGTGAAAGGGGAGAGAAAATTGTATTTATTATATTTAAAAGTGGCGTATTTTTTAGGGTGATGCTGCGTTGAGGATACAAAACGATGCTTTATTTGTTTTTCTTTGACCATTTCAATGTTTATAAAAAAATAATGTAAATGATATGATAAAATAAATAAACTTTAATGGAATCTTTGATAAATATAGCAAATGACAAATAAATAAAAAAAAGCAAACCGCAAGAACCTTATTCTTTTAGAAATAATACGAATAAAACATCTTTGTTACTTTTTTTTTTAATGAAGATCATATAGATTTGCAAAGTCACTAGTAAAACGTTACAAAAAAAAACTAAAATGTACGTAGTCGCAGTAAACGATATACACGAGATAAAAATGATTGTTGGTTCACGAAGATGATGATGATGATGATGACAACCACAGCAACAAAAACATGAACAATAATAACAAAAGACCAAATTGGTTTGAGTCGCTTATTTTGCTTAATATGGGAAAAAGATATGATAAAAATCTCATCAAAATGATGTCGCCATGTGTCTCGATCGAAATTATTTTTTTCTGTTTCCTTGCTAAAATCAAAATAAAATAAACCATTCGCTCCCTATACTATTTATTTATTTTTTTTTGTACTTTTTTTTACTTTTTTAATAAATTACTGAAGAGACAATTTGATGTCATCAACTTGTTTTTATACTCCTTCTATTAATTCATTTTAACAACCTTGAACAATGGTAACGAGCTAAATATACTATTGACAGGCATATAATAATAATAATAAAATTTATAAAATCAAACTAAATAAATAAAAAGTTACCTTTCAGTGCGCAAAAAACATGATAAATCGAAACCGACACACAATGAGACAATTCTTAAATGAATTAAAAAGTAAATATCAATGTGAAAAATGAAATTATAATGATGGAAAAACAATTATCTCCTATATATGGTATTGTGATTTAATTATTATTATTATTTTATTTATTTGTTCTCCAGCTTTTATATCTTATTTGTACGACATTTATCATTTCAAAACTCAATCATATCAACTGTTGCAATGTTAAAATAATAGAAAATATATATGGTCAGTTTTAAAACAAAAAAATAATAAATAAAACCTGTTGCACTACATAACCCAAGAACTCATCCAGTCACAACGAATTGTAACATATAACCGATTTATATATATATATATATATATATACATATATCGATATTTTGTATTTGTATATTTCATGTTTAACAGATGTGATGTATATATGGTTGAATCAATTCTACACGTCTGACTCGTTCCATTTTTGCAATTTTCTTTAATATTAAATCAACAGACACCTATTCCTTTGGTAACGCACAACTGACCAAATTGCTACAAATATCAAAATCAATAGAACAAACAAGCCAAAAGTTTATAGAACAATGAAATATTTCACTCAAACGAATAATGTTATAAAAATAAAAAATCTAAGGAAAGAAATAAAAACAGATAAAAACATTCAACAGAATTTATATAACCAAATTTATCAAAAATTACAGAAAGTAGTATAATATATATACAGCATACAGTCAAAGCCAACCACAAATTGTTTAAAATCCATATAAAGTCAGTTTAAAGTTTATGCTTTACCTAAAAAGTTTTAATTTGTTCAAACCATGAAAATTGCCGAAAGCAATTGCAAAAAATAATAATAAAAAAATAAAATAAAAAATAATAATAAATAAAAATAAATATATCTAAAGGAACAAAAAAAATAAACGAAAAAGATTTATCGATAAATAATTGATTGCTTTTAGCAAAATATTTTTCGTACAATTTAAAATTTATTTAACAAAAAACAACATAAATGAGAAGACGAAGAAAAATTATCATAATTTACGTTTTTAAATCAGTTATAAACTGAGATTTTTATTATTAAATTTATTTTAATATTGCTTTAATATTTATTAATAATAATAATAATACCAACGATGTTAAAAACATTAACAACTTTAATTAAATAATTATTTGATGAATAATAAACAAAAAATGTAATTAGTGTAAAATGATGTTAATGAATTTTATTACACAACCACAATATTTATTTTATTGTATTTTTTATTTAATATTTAATAGACAAAATCGTTAACATTGTGTGGCTAATATTAATATTATTGTTACTTTTTTACAACATTAAAACCGGCAAAAACGAAAAACAAACGTTTTATTTTAGTGAAATTAAAACAATGAATTTAGTCACATAATTATTAATGATGCAAAATCAACAACAACAATAGTTATATCACACAACACAAAACAAAAAATTTTATAATCTATTGCAATTAACTGATTGCAATGTTACAGGTGCAAGAATTGTGGTAGGTAGATTGAAAATTTAACAAAAAAAAAAGGAATCTGAAGCTACTGTGTTAAATATTAGAAATAATCACATGAATACTAATTAAAAATTGATAAACTATTGGAAAATAACCATGTGTGAAACCTAGACAAGCTTTTTCTTCTTTTTTTTTTGAGAATTGTTTACTCGCTAACCATTTCACCAGTCTGAATTAAACGGGTTAAAAAAAGAATTGTATATATGAAAAATTATAATAAAGAATGTGTTTTAGCACCTTTTCTTCTCTGCACACATATGTTAAAATTTTATTATCCTTATTATGTTTAAAAAAATAAAAAACTATGTGCTTTGTGCTTCCCACACAATAATAATGAAACAGCAACAAAAACAACATAGTAAATATATAATGAGATGAAAATTGAAAATACAATTTTACACCAGATATATTAAACATATACATATAATGATTAGGTTTACAATATGTATTTTACATTTATTGCAATTAATAGTACTTTTGATGAAGGTGGTTACAGTTTAATAATATTTTAATTTATTTTTTTTCTTTACTATTTTTTATTGCATTCTAAAAACGCGTATAACTATTTTACTCTAGAAACTTATACAAAACAAAAACCGAAAAGAAAAAAATTATTAGCAAATAATGCAACAGATGGTACTTCTTTATCAATAATTTAATTTTGCAAACATCAAATTATAACAAAAGTTTTTTATTAAAAATGTAATATTGTTGCTATTTTATGTTTATATTAGCTTTTGAAAACATAATATAACTAATACATAACCTCAGCAGAAATGGAAAATAAAAAGAAGTAAAAAAAAAATGTTTAAAGCAAAAAAAAATGTTAAAATAAAATAATATTACAAGTTCTTTATACATTTCATGTTTGTTTGCAGATATTATATAAGTATATATATGTATGTATGTAATATGTTTTTATGTTTTATGTACGAGCATGCAATAGTAAGTATGTGAAGTTATTTTTTCATTTTATTTTTGTATTATTTTATTTATTTATTAATGTAAAAGTCGTAAAGTGAAGTACTTTTATACTTGTTACCGTGATATAATCGTGTATCGTATTTTTTGTTTAAACAAAAGATAAAGAACAAAAAAAAGAATATAATAATGAAAAAAAAAATCATCAACATAATATTCAAAGAACATAAATCGTAACTTATATCACTATTGGGTACTTTTATTATTTTTAATGTTTGCGTATTTTAATATTTATTTAAATATTCAATTGTCTCATTAGCTTCGGGTGCTGCAGTCACCATATCCAACAATTGTTATAGAAATATAAAAAAAACATACACAAGGTATAAATGGAAAATATTCTTTGGTTTGAAACAATGACACACGTTGCAATGGTGGCTGCCACAGCAACAAAAATATGTAATGTTTACAGTCTAGTTTAAGAATTAGCTATATATTATACAGAAAACACTCACCTTTCTGCATAACCACCTTACGGATTAAAAGCATATGACATGACACGATACATAGCGTACTAAGCTAATCACGAGACTACCAGACTGTATTATGATAATAGTCATCACATGTATAATGACATTGGTTAAACAGGCAGCGAGTATCTAGTTAGGTAGCTATATTAGCTAGCTGACTAACTCTTTTGATTATACATATTTTTCCTTTATTATTTTTTGGACAAACATGAGCACGCTATGCTTTTAGGTTTTTTTTTACAAACATACATAGATAAAGTGTACTCTTTTATCCACGCAAGTTCAATTGTTCGAGAATAAGTGAATGGGTTTCGATTGGGTAGGAGTTAATAGAAATACATATGGTGCTATTGGTGTTGTTCATGATGAGGACAAATGTTGAACTCATTTGGCGGATGTAAAAAGAGTGGGTGGCCATTGTAGAAATTCATAGCATCCCTCAATTACAATAATAATCACAATTCAACAATATACTAGACAGGGTTAAGCTAGAATTCTCATAACCCATCTCTACACATGCTGTATACACTTAAATATTAAGTAGACTAATGGAAGAGTAAAGTATACTTGTTATGTTCACTTCAATATATTTATATAGGTGGAAATTATATATATATAAATTTTATTTCATTATTTTATTCACCCAACATCAACACCCCCATTATATGAAAATACTTCTATTAGGCTAAATATATATATATATAAATAGATTGTATAAAGGGGTTAATTTTCAGTTACAAGTAACAAACACTACATCTGCACAGTGCAAGACGTCTAAAGACTGACTAAGTACAATGAAATGAGAATAAATGAGCGCCACAAAACTCTTGAAAAACGAAACCATTGAGTGCATTGCACTGCACTGCACTGCACTATATATATATATATATATAAATGTTCATAAAGATATACATTGTGTTTATTTTGCTTAATTACTTTTTGGTATTTTCAATTCTCTTGATATATTTATTATAATTTAACTCATAAGAAAAAAAATTGATATATAAATATATACATATTAACAGTAAAATAATAGCGTCGAGCGTGTAAATATTAACAACAAATACATTTGATTCATATTTCAACGTTAAAACCATAGTTAAACAAGAAAAATGAAAAGAAAATTAAACAACAACCATAACCCACCCTTCTGTCTATATTTTAAGAACTTTAAGAAAGCACGTAATTTTAAATTATGCGCAAAGAGTAAGATGATCTTAAAATAATAAAGTGACGTAATATTATCAAACATTTAACTAAGATAATTAAAATTATTTTATTTGATACTTAAGACAAATATATGTATGCGTTCACTGGTATTTTATTTTACGTTATCATTATTTATAAATATTATAATTTTTTCTCATATAATTTTTTTTTTTTATTATACTCATCGAAAGTCAACCGTTTTCATCAAATACAACTTTACACATCATCATAATGTATATCTTTACTTTATTTATACATAGAGTAATAGTAACAAATATACAAGTTACAGTGTCGTGTAAACGAAAGGAAAATCCTTTGATCTTTATTGCGAATCTTCTTTGATGTCAATTCATTTCACTTGTGTATTTTCCCTTCAAGATTTTTTTTTACGTTCTTCTTCTTTTTTCTGTTTTGCACTTTTATATATATTCTTTTATGCTATCTTGTTCAATTTTTACTTTTCTTTTATTTATGTTTTGTGTTTTCTCTAAGCTTTTTTGTTTGTTTTTATTTTTTATTTACTGAATATATAAAGTAAAGCGCATTTTCAAATATACAAATTAAATAATAAAAGCTTCAAAAAAAGCTCATAAATTTAGCCAAGTATTCACAACATCAGACGCATTCAAAACAGCTACAAAGCAACAAATGTTAATAAATAAAATAAATAAATGTTTCTCCAAATGAATAGTATTATTTTGAATTAATTTTGTTATTTTTTTTCCTATGCAACAAAGAATAAATAAATCAGCGTAAAATCTAACTATGCAACAGTATCATAATATTTTATATACTTAACAACATCATGAAAAAAAGGAAAAGAAAAATACATATAAGCAAAAAAATAAAACCAAAACGAACAAGTGAATTTCATACAACAGTTCTACAAGCAAAAATTATAAAATTCTTAACAACAGAAATATAAAAAAAATATTAGCATATGTTGGTAAATTTTTTTTTTCTACACACAGAAATCCATTTAAAATAAATTCGAGCACTTTTATACTTTCTTTTAAATTACGTATTGCTAATATAAAAAAAATATTCCACCGTGAAACATGTTTTAAATATTATTAATTTTATCACATTTATGTGAGTTTTTGGGTACACCTAGCAATACGTAATTTGTTAAAATGATTAATTAATTTCAAATAAAAATGTAACAAAAGTTTTTTTTTCTATATAAATATAAATTTATATATTTCATCAAATGAGAAAAACATGAATAAAAAAAAATTGAAGCACATCGTGTAATTCAATTCCCGAAACAAATTTCCGCCTTCCGTTTTTATGCCTCAATATATATATACTTATATATATTTTTATTCATCTTCCTCTGTATTTTCATCGTTCGTTACATCGGTTTTTTTTTCTTCTTTCACAATATTTGTTTTCTTTTTGTCAATCATTTCACTAAAGTGTAACACCGACATCTATAACATCAATCTACAGCAGCCACAATTGCTGTAATAAAATAAATATAAAGCAAATAATAACTATGATAAGAGTGTAGACAAACATTGAAAAACTGTTTCGACATAAAAAAGAATAAAAATGCAGAGGGTGGTTGTGCATACGGATGAACAGTAATGTCCACGGAAAAATAAAGTTAAATCAATATAAATATCTAAAAAGAATTTTTTTTATATATTCACATGGTTTCTTCACTTTAGTTGTCAGTTTTTTCGTTATTTTTACTATTTTCTTTCTTTTTTTGTTGTTAACGATGTTATTAAATTTTATTTGCACTGAGCTAAAAAAACATGAAAACGTAGAAATAAAGAAAAATAAAACTAACGAACAAGTTAATGTAAAAAAAATTACCACTTGAGTAACATGAAACCAATAAAGAGTGATATGATACCACGAAGATTGATTGGTAAGCTTACCAGTAAAAAATAATTTATTAGACTTCACCGTAACGCCAACTAGTTAGGGGTAAGTTCGATTGGTTCAACTATTTTACACGAAAATCATGACCATTTTCTTCTTTTTTTTTTTGCTGTAATTTTTAGAAAAAATATAAACTCAATGCATAAATATTGTTAAATACATAGATACTAGTATTTTGTCTGCGATACGACATACAGTATATTTTCGAGCAAAAAAAGGGTAGGAATGATGACGAGATTTTTTTTTACTGTTTTTCGGCAAGACTTTGTTCCATTTTGGACATAAAATAGATGAAAGAAAATGAGGTGAAACATAAGATTTTTGTTTTATTTTGACTAGTGTTATTCAGTTGACAAAAGATTTTCATAAGAAGTTGATATACCCAAAGGAATTGATATAAAAGGCATTTGTTAGAGAAGAATCAATCAATTATACAGCCACCAAGAAAGTAGCTAGAAAAGACCCCACATTTAGCCAATCTAAAATGATGCAAAAAAAAAAGAAAAGAAAAAAAAATCTTAAAGGTTTCTCGGTGCTTTCGTAATATATTTAACGACAGGCAGATGCCAGTATATTGACACAATTTATCCTCACTCATCAGTCAAGTATTCAAACATTACGAGAAAGTAAAAGCGAAAAAAAGCACGTTTATGTATCTTTTTTGGGTGACTTCTTTCTTTTTTTCATTTTATTCCTCCTTGTTTTCTAGCTTGCTACTTTAACTGTAACACTGTCATTTATTTATTTTTGCAAAAAAAAAAAATATATATATATACAAAAACAAGTAAACCTTTGCCACCATCGACTTATTATAAGTATTATTTTTATTATAACAGCAGAACTGACTAACCAAATTAATAACAAGCCTACACGGTCTGCACACTTACAATATAAATAACATTCATCCTTATTCAATATTCTTCATTATCATTGATGATTAATTGATTTATTTTTTCTATAAGGTATTTTACTTCATTGCCATTTTTCTTACATTATATGTGCTAAGCATTCCAAATAAAAAAAAAAACATTAAAGGAGAGAAAAAAAAAATTAAAATAAAAAGACATGAAATATTCCAAGAGTAATAAATTTTTATACTTTGGTTTTTTTTTTAAATACGGAAAAACATAAATTTAAAAATAAAATTAAATTAAAAATACATAAAAATTTCCAACTTCTGTATAAAAAAAAAAATAAATAAATAAAAAATAATCAAACATATTGCAATAAGCCATTAATTTTTTTTTCTTTTCCTTTTAAAATGCTGCTAAACCATTACATGTAAGAACTAAAGAGTAATTTCTAATAATAATAATATGAACAGGGTGGTTATAATGGTTGTAAATTTGTGCAAAGCGGACATATATCTATATATATACATTTCTTAACTTAATTATTAATTTACTTGATTATGTTGCAATGCACAGACATATTTATTATTCAGTTTATGTGATTTTTACATCTTTTTTTTTTTCTTTATAAAATAAAGAGTGCTGTACACAGCATATTAATTCTTCCATAAAAAATACGAAAAAAATAAATAAATAGTAATTAAATGAAATTTCTGCACTTTATTACAGTATAAAACTGCATTAATGATTTTTTTTAAATTATAAATTTGATTTAATAAATTTAATAAAATGTCTACCCTGTACCATAAACAAACATAAGCAACATAACATCGCATTAAAAAGGCAAATATTATTTTAAAGATTTATTAAACATAAAAGGCAAAATAAAGAAAGAAAAAAATTACAAGAAAAAAACATAAAATTACGTGCACAATTATTATTAATATTAATTTTTTAATTCATATTAATAATAATAATAATAAAAATTAAAAAACGAGGCAATAAATTTATCCGCAAACAATGAATCATAAATACATGATTAAAGTTTTCTGTTTTGTTATTTTCTTTTCTTTTTTATTTTACAAAACTTTAATACAGGATAGGAGCTATGACTTTTATTATTAAATCTTACAATGCAACAGACAAAATTGCAACATTGTTTAATATTTTTAAAAGCATATTTTAATAATGATTCAATCGATACAACATTTAAATATGTATGATGTGTCATTTATGCTTTGTTAGAAAACAAACAGTAATAACGAAATAATAAAAATCAATAACTTATTCAAAGTGTGAGAAATCAGCAAATAAAAATTTGACTGAAAGAATTTAAAATTAAAATTAAAAAATAAAACACGAAGACGGTATATATTCTTAAAACGCAAAGTAATAAATTTACAAAATTGTTTTTTCTGTATCACGAACGAATAACCACAAAATGATATCATTTTCACACTTATTGATTTATTCCACGAAACAATTATCATAATAATAATATTTATAATATTAAATAGAGCCGCGATGTTTAAAAACAAAAATTATATTAATTTAAATTTTTTTATTAGGTTTTATTATTTAAATTAGTTAAACGAAGGAAAATAAATTAATAATTCTATTGTTAAATAAAGTTTTGTGAAATTTTCATATAAAATATTGTCACAATCATAACTATGCTTTCGTAATAAATTGTAAATTATTAAAATAAATAAAACAATACCATTATTTAGTATAAAATTAATAATTTTAATCAAAATTCTAGGATAGTAAAATATTTGAAGGCGATAAAGACGAAAAATAAGATAATTAAATATATATGAATATATAAATGAAAATCAAAGTTTTCATCATCGTTCATAAGAAACTATAAGAATAGAAACGTAATTAAATATTAAGATTATTATAGAATTACATTTAGCAACAGCAACAGCAGCAGGAGCAATAGTAATAGTAATAGAAATATTTACCAAAATTAAATAAAGAAATTTTTAAAATAAATATATTTAAATAGAAAAAACATAAATATAAAATACAAAAGAAAAATTCTTTACATATTTGCTGCTGCTTCAACAAAGATTATTTAAATAGAACCAAGCTTTGAGTTAATATTTGAATTTATTATAATTTACTAAAATAATTAATTGTAGCTTTTACTATATATTTATTTAAATATTTTCATTACATACGTTTCAGTTATATAGACATTATATAAATATATAGTACATAAATATTAGAAAGACTCACATATGTGTGTATTATTTATTTTTATTTAAATTATATAAATAAAAGTCTAAACAGCACCAACAGCATATGTTATTTTCACTCACCTGTGAACAAAACAAGAAAATACATAAAAATTAAAATTATAAAATAAAATGTTTAAGAAATAAAAATAAAATACACACACGCAAAATGAATGAAGAACATTAATCATATTATTAAGTTTAACGCAATTAGTAGTAAAGCGTTACAAAGTTATATTTACATTTTTAAAGAAAATAAATAACTTAAAATAACAAAAACGATGACAGACAAGCCTTTAAATATATTCAAATCCTTATTTCCTCAACTAAATACATTGGTATAGTGAAATAAAATTAAATAAATCCAAAAAATGTATAATAAAGAAAAGAAAAAATTATGACTATATATGAGGTTTGTAGACATTCGATATGGAAATAGAATAAAAGCTTTTGTCAGCTTTTACCGGATTTTTATATTTAACTTCTTCTTTTTTTTACTATTTTCTGTTTTCTTCTGTATCCGGGGTTGGTCAAATAGACGATTTATCTTAAAACGACAAAATAAATGTAATAAAATAGAAAATCTTTAATAAAATAAATTTATAAACGTATATATATGCATATTATTGAGGACCGAGAACAATAGCGGATGACCACTTTTTAAAGGTTTAACTATCTACTACTGGTCACATTTCATGAATATACGTATCAAAAAATATTCAAAGATTTGTTTTATTATAATATTCCTTTCTTTTTTTCTTTTTTACTTTCCCTTAAACAAGTCTTATAGTCAAATCAGTAAAATAATCCCAATGAGGAATGTATAAAGCAAAATAAAACTAAAAAAGATAGAATAAATAAATATACGGACGTGGTAACGATCAAGTGTTCCGCTCTTTCAAGTTTATTTCATTTTTATTTTACAAAATAAAAAAAAAAACATTCTTGTCCATTTTGTTTCATTTTCTTTAACTTAAACCTATTTCCTTAACCTTTAAAATACACAACCAACAAAAAAAAAAAATAAAATAAAATGAAAATGAATAGAAATTGAAAGATCCGTGAATAAAATTGAGGAAGAAATATATATATATATAAAATCTAAGGTTATTTTGCATAGAAAATAAAGAATAGAATAAAAATCGATAATAATAATACAAAAAAAAATTATATATTGGGGTCGTTTCTTTTGTTATTTACTTTCTTTTTCTTTTTTTTTTTAAGTTAAATAAAAAATTAGGGTAATTTTGTATTAAACAATAATCATTAAAACTAATCCAAGCCCAATTTAATCCACCTTCTTTTCACCATACATTGCACGCTATATTGATAATTGTGTAATTGAAATTAATGAACCAATATAGTCAAAAACAGATGCACAAAAATTATCTCAGGGTATGATACAAGACGATTAGAATAAAAAAGAAAATTTAAAGTACTTTTTTCTTCCCACACACGTGACTTTAAAAAAAAAAATTATTTTGCGAACTTTTATTATTTAATTTTGTAAAACTTTTTAATGTAGAAAAATAATGAAATAAATACAAAACTAAATCAGAGACAAAAACAAAACTGAAAAGTTCTAAATAATTTATAATCAGCCTTTCATCATAGAAACCACCCGCTATGTTTCCTGTTTCTATATGTACCGTGAATTATATTCGAAATAAAACAAAAATACAAGTAAAAAATTGAAATAAATGAATGAATAATCAGAAGAAGCAAAGAAAATTAAAAATAAATGAAAATGATTTACGATGTGTTCAAGTTTTCTGCATAATTAATTTAAAAGAAACGATGAGCAAAAAAAATAAAATTTTTATTTTCGCTTTAAACAAATATAAATAATCAAATGCGACGAAATTTCCTATATGCATGTACAAAAGGTTTGCAGAAAATAAAACGAAAAGAATTTTTTTTGTAACCCAAAAAAAAAACGAGACTAAAATGCAAAAAAAAAAAAAATTAGCAACGAAACTACGAGACGGCGATTTCACATTTGAAAATCGTAAACAGATGGTTAAAAAAGAATCTTTTTGATTTTTTTATTCCTTACATTCGTTTCCATTCATTTTCAGTGTAGTTTAGTTTGTTTTTTTTCCTTATTTATTTATAAAATTAAAGTACAAGAATTAGACCACCCAACATTTGCTTTTTTATTATTTTTTTTTTTAATTCACTGGAAAGTCTTAGACATACAGCCAAAAAAAAGAAGAAAAATTGAATTAAATTTAAAACAAAAGATAAAATAAATGACAACCGAAATTAGTTAAACAAGAACCAAAAATTTAAGTGAAAAAAATATTTACCGCTACAATAAATAGAACAAACCGAAAAAAAAAACAGATTTTAATTAACGTCCTGCAGCAGACATTCATAATCAGACAACAAAGAAAACGAAAAGTTCTTAAGTAGATGATAATTATATCGTTATTTCAGAAATTTCTATTTGTTTTGATTTTTGTAATTAAAAATTATAATTAACTAATAAATAAAACATACCTGTAATTTACAATTAATTAATGTTATTTTATAGTAAATTATAACAAGTAATTCAGCACGTAACGATAAATTTATAATAGCTTATTAAATCAAATAATATTGTCTCTATAATTACAAGTAATTAAACATACATTTCGATAAGATTCGTCTTTGTCTATTTTGAAAGTAAACGTGCGAATTATTTATTGACAAATAATTAGAAAGAGAGTTTTTTTTATAATACCAACTGTCAATAATGAGTGTCTCGCAATAATCATTATTTAAAATATTAATTATAATTATCAAACATTTGTTTAGAATGTTTAAAAGTCAGTACATACATACCGGAATACCAACATTGTTTCTGATTTTTAGAATCTACCAGTAGTCATCGTTTAATTTATTTAGATTAATAAATGATCGTTCAAAGTACAACAAACATTATAATTAATTAAAGTCAATATTTAATTAATTAGTATATAATTAAAAATATACAAGAAAATATTTTGTTGACATTCATTAAAAATGTTTCTTTCATTACATTTATACAATATTTTTTTTAATTATATTTTATTTTATTTACTTGTCGACGTTCGCTTTTCCATGTTCTTCGTTAGTTTTAAATAATAATATTACAGAGTAAACAATTTATTTAAAAATAATAATAATAATAATAATATTAAAAATAAATAGCAACAACATTGCAACCCCGATTTACAAAATTATTTTTATTTTCTTTTTATTCAAACATTCAGTTTGTTATACAAAATAATAAAGAAACTGAAGAAAAAAACATGGAAAAACCTCAGATGCTGCGTTCTGCCATTAAATAATAATTTTTTGCTTTTTCTTTTACTTTCATGAGGTTTGTTTTTTATATAATTTTTAGTTTTTCTTTTTAATTTTACTTATTTTAGACTCGTTATTATATATTTCTTTTCATGTTACATGTTTGTACAGAAGGCAAAAAAAATATACAAAAAATTTATAAATAATAACTATATAGTATATACATATATTGTATAATAAGTGAATGAATGAAGCTTAACAAAGCTTATATTGAACAAATATAAATGTATATAAAAAAAAAATTCATAACATAAAAATAAAGTATATTCTTTTTTAAATATTTCGCAGTAAAAATCTGCAGTCAACTTTGCACTAAACAATAATAAAAAAAAAAATAAAAATAAAGAAACTAGTGCAGCAACAGCAGCGCGACACACTTAATAAAATAAAAAATAATAATAATAAAAAAATCTTTCTCCTATACATTACTTTAAAGACAATTATATTTGTTTTCTTGGTTTCGTACATAAAAATAAAGCATAAATAATATAAATAATAATAAGAAAAATAAACAAATGTTAAGAAACCATAAAAATGTATATAAATCGTATAAATATTTTTAATTTAATAATAATAATAATAATTTTATGATTGAAAATAAATTATAAATATTTTTATAGTAATATTTTTTCGACGGGAAAAATATGCAGACACATATAAAGTAGTAATGTAAAACAAATATTATTATTATTATTAATTAAAAAATGCAGACGTTAAAATAAAATATTTATATTGTAGTTTTTAATAAATAATTAATTATTTTGTTATACGTGATTTGATTTTTAAAAAATTTCAATAAAGATTTTTTCTTTTTATTTATAATATGTGATGTGTGACCTTGTTAATAAAAATCCGTTAATTATCACATTGATATCGGTACTTCGGTTGTACATTGTAGTATATGAGGGTGGGTGTTTGTTAATATAATAATTATTATTATACAAACTTGTGACTTCTAAATGTCGTTTATGCTTTCTAATATTAATTAAATAATTTGTTAAAAAGATTATAATTTAAATAAAATGATTTACATTTAATAATAGAGCTTTTAGTATAATAATAATACGTTAAGTGTCTTGAAAGTACAACACCCGACTAGACAAGATCAGAACCAATGAACTTTAATAATAATTAACAGTACAGAAGATTTATTTCTGTTAAAGGAATATTTAAAACTTAATTCATTTAAAATGCCCTATAATACAGAGATTTAAATAAAAATTGAAAAAGTATTTCTTTGCAAACAATTACATTTTAAAAAGAAAGATAAATAAAAATCGTTAATTAACTGAGAAAACATTTTAAATGTGTATTCGCACAATATTAATGTTGAAAAAATATTTATTATTCTTTAAAGCACTTGCTATGTCTCAGTTTGCATATTGTGTTTTTCTCTTTTTTAATTTGTTTGCTAAAAGAAATTTATAAAACAATAAATTTAATTTATTAAACATGTTTGCTTATATTAGCATGGCTAAGGCGTCAGTAAACACAACAATGTTGTATTTGCATATTTATTGATTTTCATTTTTGAAAAAGCATTTATTTTTTACTTTAAGTAATGAAATCCAAATGAAATAATATACGAAGTAAAGTATATAAATAATAATAATAATAATTAAGTGTTTTTTCATCATCATCATAAAGTTAATTTGTTATTTTTTCTATTTTAATTTAATATCTACATTTCAATTAAAACTTAGTTAAACGAAACAAAAACATAAGCAGAAAATAGCGAAAGTATGAAAAAATGTATTTTCCTTCTTTTTATTTCTGAATAAAATTTATTTTAAAAACAAATTAATCATTTTCTTTTCTCATTTGTGAGCTCATTTCTTTGTTTAACGGAAAGGAAAAGCTACAAAAAATAAAAAATAAAAAGAAAACAATTTGATTGCTATAAATTGACATTTAACGAGAATTTAATAGCTGTTGTCGAGAGGTTTTGTTGGTTTTTTCTTGTTGTGTTTTTCCATTTCTTTTTTAACATTTTCAAGAGAAAATAAAGTTAGAAAAAAAAAAACTTTCACAAAAATACAGAACATCAACTGTTGTTGCTGTCATTCAGCTTCCTTGAAAACTCGTCAACAAAGATAAAAACCATTCAACAGATCAACGATGTAATTTTGGAAAAAGATAAGCAGCAACAGCATCCAAAAATAAAATAATAAGTAAAAAAAGGGAGTCTTGAATATATTGCAAAGTGTTAAAAAATAAATATATATTTATTTATAATTCTATATTTCTTAGAGTAAAACTTTTTTTAAGACATGTCAAAAATAACAACATTATGTCGAAAAAAAAATGAATTTTCTTTTCTTGTAAGCAAAAACAACAAACAAAAAAAAGATGAGCAAATTATTTCATCTCATTAAAAACTAAATAACTTCTATTGACACTCAAAATGAGTTATTTTTCTCTAAATTTAAATATTTAAAATTTCATTTTTGTGAATATGTAACCAATAACACATTATTTAATTAATAATTATTAATAATATAATATAAAAAAAATCACTCATATAATTCCATAAACAAAAAACAATTCACCGTGTTTAGCTGTAAAGATTAAAAATAAATTAAATGCAAAGTGGCGAATCAAATTTAAGTAGTATGCTAAATAAAGAAAAATTAGTAAGAATTTTTGTTTAATTCATCCTACACAGATGAATAATATCTAAAATTATTAACAAGTCACTTTTCGCGCTTATGTAATATATTGTTGATCGATTCTGCACTTAAACCATTTAATATTTCAACTAAAAACATAAAATTATTAAACATATTAACTGATATCATATTATAAGCAATTTAAAATGTTTTTATTACCCAGAATCCCACAGTTGTTATAATTATTAAAATAATATTTTTTTTTTTTCGAAGATTGAATAATAATTTGTCAAAATGAAAATAAAATAAAAAAATTGAGAGACAAAATAAGTGAGAGCTGTCGCTGTTTACATTGCTGTTATTACTAAGATAATTGACATCTATGACAGGTGCTATGGGATATTAATTTTTTATTTTTATAACGAATAATAATATTTATTATTATGAGTAATTATTATTTAACTTTTATTGTTTAATAATTATAAGTATTATAATTAAGTAATTTAATGTTGTTTTTTTTATTATTTTTTATATATTTGTTTATTCTTAAATTATATTACAAATTTATTTGTTCTTGATTTCAATGTATATTAATATTATTATTATTATTTCATATTGTTTGTATAAATTAATAAATAAAACATCAAAATTGAGTGTAATTTTATAATTAAAATAAATATTTAATTTTTAATAAAAATGTTTATTTATTTATGCTTTTTTTTATTTTCAATATAAAATGTTCGCTGTTGTCACAGCTTTATGATCGGAACAGAATTTTGTATAGAAGAAGAGTAATGACAAAATCTATATAGAAACATTTATAATTATAACAAATTGACACATTAATAATAAATTTGTTATACTGATAAATAATAAATAAAATTAATTAAAATAAAATAACAAAAAAAAAAATACTGCCTTTATGATTTAATTTTGTATTTTTATAATCAATTTTTGTAAATGGAAGAGACAACAACAAGACACCTTGTCACAAATTTTGTGTAATAAAAAACATTTCAAAAATTGTTAGTAAATGTGAACAAATCTCATACATACAATATTTTATAAAAATAAAATTCAGTTGACCATATCCATATTACACTAAAATTTATATGTTAATAATAATAAAATTTTTATTATATCGTTTCACATTCAAATTTAAACCCTTATTCAGTCATTTAAACCATTTATTATAAATATTATTCAACATTTGCAAAAATAGAATAAAAAAAAACATTTATTATTCCGTTTTCTTTTTTGCAAATATATTTTTTTTTTACTATTATTATTATTTATAACCATCATCAGACAGAAATATACATATTTACTAATATTTTTATTATAATATAAGCAATTTGCAATTTCATCAATTGCAAATTTCTATGCAACGTAAAAATAATAGCCGCCTAAACTTAAATCAGTAAAAAAAAACGTATAACCATTTTTTATTTAAATTTAGAATAAACAAATCAGTTAAACTGGCAAAGATTCACAATTTATAAAAAATTTGGTTAAAAAATAAATTTAAAATAAAAACAGGTTTATAGTCGCGAATTAAGCAATGAAAAAACATGTGAAATTTTCGCACAAATATTTCTTTACTTATTTTATATATAAAAAAATAAAGCAAATAAATCAATGGTCGGCAGTGTTGTACCCACTGAGAAAAATAAACTTTATTATTATTATTATTGTTGATGCAGTAATCATAAACATAATAATTTAATAATGATAATAATAATAATAAATTGAGTGCGGAATGATAAAAATAAAAATAATCATATAAAAAAACAACAAACAGACAAACGTATATCTGAAGGATAATACAATGAAAAGTTATTTTGCACCATTTATTTCTTCTGTATTTTTTACATCTTAGCTAAGCATAAAATATAAATAAAATTTATAAATGAAAAATAAAAAAATATAAAAAAGAGAAGAAAAATGAAATCACAAGGATATCACAACCCTCATATTTTTATTTTCCTTACCTTACTTTCTTTGTGTTTATGCGTTTTTTTTTTATTTTCTTGTTCTTGATACAAAATTGAGCGTTCAAGAAGCGTGTAAAAAGGACAAAAAAAATAATCTTACATATTAAAATGTCACCCAGCCACCTACAATATTTATTTTTTTTATTATTTTAGTTTTTTTTTCTGCAGCTTCAGACAAATATTATATGCGAGCCATCAACACATCCGTTTTGTTTGTTTACTAAAATTGGTTGTAGAATTTTTAGGTTAACAAAAATAATCATAAAAAAGTAAACATGGGATCGCGACAATATAGGTTGACATAAGCAAGCAGGATGAGTATAAAAAGCATTCGATAAAAGTGGGTATTTGAGGTGTTTCTTTTTTCTTTTCGTTTATTTTTTATTTTATTGATGCAATATTATTTTATTATATTTTCACTTTACTTTAATAAAATGACAAAAACATTTACACATTTGTAGAAAAATGATATAAAAAATGATAATAATAATAATAAGAAGAAAGGAAAATACGATAATATTGATAACAATAATAAAGTAAGTGATTTTGTATGATGATATTAATACAGTGGATGCTCGATTAAGTGATTATATGAATCGTTTTGACGTTAAGGACGATTAATCGAAGTAAAACACTTTGGCTTTATTGTTAATCGTTTAAATTGAATAGCTGAAAAAGATCAGAGTAAATAAAATAAAATTTTTATTGTACAAATAAGAGTCAGGGCTTGAAGCACTTAAATTAATCTTGCTTAAAGCAACTTTTTATAAAAAAAACAAAGCTTTAAAAAAATGTTTTACCACAGCCGAAAAATACAAAACCAAACTGAAGTGAACCGTAACAAACCCAAGCCAAACGAATAATCCACCTTATTTTTTCATCTCTCATCTTCAAATATTTTATTTAATTAGTATTCAATAGCGCATGTTGGCCTAGTAATTGGTTTATTTTTTAATTATTATTATTAAAATTGCCCACAAACTAAAAAAAAGGTCAAAACAATAAACTTAAAAAGTAAATTATAACAACAACAAAATAACGCAATTCAATTTTAATTTTCTTAAAAAAAAATGGGTAAATTCTTACAAGAAGATCTCCTTGTGGCGAATAAATAAGTCCCTTTGCAATATGTTTTTATTTTTTTTATATTATTACTCTTCTTCCATTTTCCTTACATAAATTTCCCTATGATCTTATTAAACCCATCTCAAGTTGATGTTCATTTACTTCGTAAGCGCGCTTTTACCCAACAACGAATACAAAAAAAAAGCAGCAGGAGAAAAATAAAAACATTGACGACAACGCCACTGGCTACAAAAATATTCGTGTCTGGTTTTTCATTTTTATTCGTTTTTGTCTATGTATATAACGTCTGGTTATATTTGCACGCGTGTTATATTACCAAATGTAATTGAATAAGAGAATAAAATATATTTATGTAGAGTAAAATACACGCAATTTTTCTTCAATAAAATTTGCTTGAATATAAGATGGGTGAGCAAATAGATAGCTGCGAAATATATATATTTAGTGGAGGAAGATTGGTAAAAATAGCAATATAGAGAAAAAAAGTAGCTAAATTGAATGTTAAGGATAAAAATAAGTAAGAATAAAAAAAATGAAATAAATATATATTTGCCAAATAAAATAAATATGTTGAAAATTGTGGCAGTTTTGTCAAGTATCTTTCTTCTTACTATATTCCAATTTATCTATGCAATATGTGCGAAATGTTTTTTTTTTGCTTCTATTTCACTTTACAATCACTGTGAATTACAACAATGTGACAGCAGAGAATGATAAGCACAACAACAAAAGCAACAAAAATAAGTAAGACAATCTTATATATACTATCTTACTATACCTATATCTTAACTTGATGATTTAAGCAATTTTATTTTATTTATTATTTTGTTTTCGTTTATTTCTCGTCGTCCTCTGTTTTTTTTTTCTTTTTAATGCTTTGGCACGATTTCTCATATTTTTCTTCATCATTTCCTTCCTTACTATATAATTCTTTTTTTTTTTGCTGTTTACTTGCATATTTTTTTCGGATAGCTTCAAGCTTTTATTTTTCTTTTTTTGCTGAATAGTAAAAGAAAACCTAAACAAAAAATAATGTTAACGTAATAGAAAAATTACCTACAATCTGAAGCAATAATATCATTTATTATTATTATTTTCTATTTTTTTTTTTTCGTTTACCTTTTTTATTACTTACAGACTACGTTCACCCTTGCCTAAGACGAGAAACATCAATTTATGAAACTAATTTACTTTTTTCAAAATAAAAAAAGGTATATTTATTTAATTAAATAGTATATTTTATGGTAAAAAAAGAGTGAAACAAGATTATAAATTTTTGATTTAAAATAATATCATTTTGACGGTAATTAAAAATATAATAATTCTTAGAAATATTAATGAATGAAAATAAAAACTCATTAATACGGCATTAACATAAATGTACTTGTTATGAAGAATAATGAATGTAAAAATCTTGTAAAATAAAAGTTATAAAAATTAAAAAAAAAAACAACAGTAAGAAGGGACACATGACGCGCGACAGTACACAGATGGAAATGTCACAGGTGTACCGTTCAACACTTTTGAAATATGGGTATTAAAATTAACAAACCTAACGTCATACATTCTATCAGCATATTTAATTTTTATTTAAATTAATTGTCAACGTTCCGACCATATGTTTTTCTACTTATTTTTATCATCATCATCATCACTCATGTGTTTATTTTATATAATTTTTATTTTCTCCACGAAATGCACGTCTTTAAATTTTTGCATCATATTTCAACGTTGATGCTAATCTATTTTCAATAGTATAACATGATGACAAATAGTAGCGTAACAGCAAAAAAGACATATAATTATTATTAAAAGTAAAGCAGAAAGTTTATATTATTAGTATTATTATTTATTTATTTTATCAAGTAATTAAAATAATACATGAGAATAACGACCACACAGATTTAAAAATTAAATCATAAATACAAAATAACGTTTACTTGGAGGGATTTTAATGAGTTGACATACAGTACTTTAATTAATAATAAAAAATAATTATAATAATATTGTCTCTGGTTTATATATTAAAGTTTCTGTGAAATATTTAGCTTTAAATCATATATAAAAACAGAAGAAAAAAAACAGCAAAATGTGAATTGATTGAATCTTTTATTATAAATAAAATAATTTCAATGCGATGCACGCATTTATTGAACATCATAGACTTTTATCATCCAAAAATCAAACATATTTTGATGATAGTGTGTCGTCTATTTATTATTATTTTTATTCTCAGAATTTTATGTGTCACATTTATCTGCAAAACAAAGAAGTAGAAGGAAAAAAAAACTATTTTTATTCTAGTCTTATTCTAGTTTTGTTAATATAATATGGACTCGTTATTGAGATTCTGTACAATTTTATCCCTAATGCAACTTCATATTCTTAGATAGTCACTATTAACCAAACACATATTTGACCGCAAACAACAAAGCACGCAATATTTGATCACAAACTCCCATAAACAACATCTGTCAAATGTTTTAAGAATTTTTTTTGGTTTTTCATTTTATATATATTTTCTCATAGTAAAAGTGTGAAAATAAAAACAGAAAAACGTAAATATAAAAAGGAAAAGTGGGTGATTGTGCTGGTTGGCTTCCCTTTTAATGCATTAAATATTTTTTTCGGTGTAATATGCTGAAGGGATAAACACCACAGAACAACAAAGTGTGAAGATTACATTTTATGATACACTTTGTTTTCGCGTGACACTATTACCACCCATTACCCTAACATTATCTTTTCTTTTATTTTTCGTCTTTTTTTATTTTCAAATAAAGACTTTTATGCGTCTATAATATTTTTTCTTTTAGTATTAAACAATGGAATTTATGTGACCAAGACTGATGATTTTAATGCTGAAGATGTCTATGGCGACATTGAAGAGTAGAGAAAAAAATAGCGATAATGAAACTAATTTTCCAGATATATAATAAAATCAATGGATGAATCATGTATTAAAATAAGTCTTCAAAAAATAAAATCACAAAGTGTGGTAGAGTGATGTTAACTTTTGCTAGATAATGAAGGGAAAGTGTTAAATAATGGTCAAAATAATAATAATAATAATAAAACACAATTCATTAATGATGACAGTGTAAAATAGAATAGAAAAAAAGAAAGAAAATATTCCTTCAATTTTTCATTTATGACAAGTCATTTCAGTCTATGTTTTCACTTAGTTCCACGTTTTTCGTTTTTTTTTTTACTTCCTTTTTTCCGGTTAATATTTCCTTTATTTTCTTTTTCTTTTCTTTAATTAAATTTTATATATATAATTTTTTTAATAACATTTATTTATTTTTGTTTTCATTTTATCGTTATACAGATAGATGATGGAATACCGCACCTTGTTACACACTACTTAAATACAATGTTTTTGTTATTTCTAAGTTGAATTCTACTTAGTTATCAAAATAAATCCACCCCATTTATTTATTGTATCAACAAAATATATATTATTAATAATAATAGTAATAATAATAAAAAAGAAAAACAAAATTTAATCCTCAAGTATAGAATATAGAATAATAAATTTAACGAAGAAATAGATTTTTTTTAATGTATTGAACTGTAACGAATTTTATTGTTTATTTGTTAAAAATAAATAAAATAAAAATATAAATAAAACTGCTTTAGGGTGTTAATAGATGACGGAATTGAACTAATAAATTTATGCGAAAAAAATACGAATAATAAAAATAATAACAATACAAACTGCTTGCCAAGATGGATTAGTTGGGATAAGTTAGTTTTTATTTTCTCACAATGACAATGAATAATATAAAATTCTTTTGAAAAAAAAAAAAATTGGTCCAGACTTGTCGCTACCATTTAAGACTTTATGCTTTCTATTCGTGACAACCAGAAGAAAAAATGGAAACAAGTGTTGATATTTAATTTATCATAAATGTCAAAAAGTATTAGAAATAAATAAAAAAGAAAATACAAGGGGTGAAAAATGGAAATGACATAACAAAATAATGTATATCGGACTGCAACGTACTGCTGGCACTTATAGAAATACAATGCAATGCAGCAAAAATATAAAAACAAAAATAGCAACGAAGCAAATTAATGTTGAATATTATTTAAATAATAATATAATTAAGGTTTCTCAGTAAGCCTTACATATTACTGTAATATGAGACAGTGAAATTTTATTATCAATAATAAACAATAATAATAACTAATAATCAATAATATATACAACAATATTTCTAATTAATAATAAATTCTGTTTAAAACAACATTACAAATAGAATATATCAATCAAATTATTATGCTTTATTATTTTTATTATTATTATTTGCCCTTATCATATGTCCTAACAAAATAATTTGCATTATTTATTATTTTTTTGAGTGTTAATCATATAAGTAGAATTTTTATTTTGTTTAAAAATAAATTCAAAACTTCAAATTCACTGTTCATAGTGTAAAAAAAGTTTAAACAATAAAATAATTTCATAAATTCACTTGATTAGTTTAAAAGCAAAAAAATATTTTTAACTTCATTAATTAGTAAAATACAACGAAACTAGTAGTAAAAACAAAGAATAAAACCTTTAATTAAAACAATTCAGCGAACGAAAAGAATTGATTTTTATTAATAATTTTTTATAAAATTAAAATATGAAAAAAAGAAGAAGATTTTTGAAGGATTTCAAATAAATTATATATGAAAATAGAAATTTTAATTGAATTTTCGTTCCTCTAGTATATAGGAAATTAAAAGGGCAGAAATATTTTTTATTTAAGTAAAATAAATTGATTTTTCTTTTCACAAGAACCTTGATAGAAGATATAAATGGAAAAACAATATAAATAAATATAAATGATAATAGCAATAATAACAATAATATGGGCAGTAATAATGTGTTTTTTTTTGTTCTGTTGTATTTGATTTTCAATGTTATTGGCTGTCTGCATAATCATAAGCTTATGATTATAATGATGATGGCAGGCAACAGAAGTATAATATTATATCACATTTAACAAAATAGAAAACCTTAAACGGAAATATTACGAGAGCAATAATAGCAACAAAATAAAAAAAAAACATAAATGAAATAAAAAAGGATAATCCATTTATTTAACTATTGATTACGATAGAAAATTTTCTTATCTTAACTTAATTTATATGCGATCAAGTATTTTATTATTATTAACTAAAATTTATCGTTAGAAAATAATAATAATAATAATAATAATATATAAACAAAATAGGCAACCACATTGTTGGTCACGTGCATACTTAATATCCTGCTACGGTGCCAGCCATGAAGGAAAATAATAATAACGAAAGAAAAAAAAAACTACTTAAAGTTTGCTATTTTTTTTAAAGTTCTGTTTTTTGTTTTTTCCTTACATAAAATAAGATAATTTGATAAACAGAGCAAACTACTACTGCTACTACTATTACAGTGCAATATTGAGAATACTTGAAAGTATAAAAAAAAAATATTGAAATTTATAGTGCTAAATGCTATAAAATAGTAATAATGACGTTTCAATGTTAAACTATTAAACGTATTTCTCCACATCCTATATTTTGGCAAAGCAAAAGAAAAAAAAATAATAATAAATAAATAAAACGTAATAAAAAAAGGCATTAAATCGTAAATCTTAAGGGTTATTTTTATTTATCTTTATCTTATTTTGGTTCATCATTTAATTTCTTAACATTTACTTTTTAAATCCTTTATATGCTTTATTTATATCGAAAATGTTATACGAAGAGTCTTTTTTTTCCTTTATTAAATAAAAAGGTTTCTTCTATAGTGGGTCTAACGAGAGCTTTCATATTAAATGAATAGAAGTAAAATGAGAACAAAAAAACATTACCAAATTGTAAACACAAGAAAATGAAGTGCGGAATTGGCGGATTTTAAATGTTTAATACGTGACTGAAGTAATAAAAACGTACATTTGGTATGCCTATCACTAGGACCACATTCCTATGTTATTTAAATAAATGATTTTTCTCTTTGTTTCTTTATCAACTTCGTTTTCTTCGTTCATTTTTTTTTTTTAATTTTTTTGCATCATCGTTCTCTGTGTACCATTCAGTGATTAAGATGATGTTATTTTTACCTTTAATTTTAATGTGTCTTGTGTTTTTTACGGTTTATTTTCTTAACCCCTGATTAAAGAATAACAAGAAAAATAAACAAGTGGAAACATTATTTAAAAGCATAGAATAAATTTACTCAACATGATTAAGATGCCAATAGATCATGATAAATTTATATTACCTCGCGTACTGATTTTATATGTCTGTAATTATAATTATTGTTGTTCTTCTTCATATTATTATTGTTATTATTATTACTGTTGTTATTCTTTGAGCATCACAACAAACACTTACATAAAAAAAATTAAGCATCTTTAAGGTGTAATAAAATAGCTTTTATCAGTATTTTATTTGATTGTTATACCATCAACTAGCATCATTCATTTCTTTGGTTGTTTCTTTATTTTTTTTTCTTATTAAATATATATATATATATATATATATATATATATATATATATATAAATAACCTCTTTGCGTTGCTTTTCTTACATTTATTTACGTACAATAATAAAACAACACGTACATTACATTAAATAAGTAGATACTTGTCCATTTATTATCACTTAACTATCACACTCGGTATATTTTCGATTATTATTATTATTATTTATTTTAACATTTCTACTCTCTTCTACATTTTTTTTTTCTGCATTCAAAATATAATAATAAAATGACGAAAATAAAACAAGAAAAAATAAATCTTTAAGAAATCTTATCACTTCACTTCGTTTATGAAATATTATTAATAGAAAAACACGTTGTTTGTTGCACGTCTTCAATAAAAAATAAAATGAGAAATATATATCATCAGAATGGAAAAATAATATCGATTTATCTTTTTATTATCATATAATCATTACCAAAACGTAAAGCAAAAAAAATAAAATAGATAACATTATGAGATTGATTATAGCATAAATATAGGGTTAAAAGCAATGACGGATTAAGGTTATTTCAAAAAATTAGCTGTAATTTAACCAATACGGCCTCATGAGAACAATTTAATAAATGACATAAAATTAGTATTCGTTACAATGGAAGAAATTATTTTAAAAATATATCAGAATATTCAGATATTCTTCTACAAATCTTTTAGAAAATAATTCAGCCCTGGTGAATGGGTCTCAGCATTTGTATCTAACAATATTCGGCATGCGGTTTAACAATAATATAGCAGAAAATAAAAAAAAAATAAAGGACAAATAAAAAAATGTTGAATGCTATTTTCATATATATGGAAAAATGTAAGAAAGGCGCAACGGAAAAATAAAGAAAAACATGAGAAAACAATGGAAAGAAAAGAATACATGAAAATCCAATCCATATTGAGTCAGACTGCCGCCAGCTAAAAATCATTTCTTATACATATTTATTTATTTTTGCACACAATTTATTTATCTAATATTATTGTTGTAGTTGATATTGCTATTTGTAATGTAAAACATAGAGAAAACACAATAATAGAAAGAAATTATATAAAAATAAAAAGAAATATAAATACCAAAGACATTTTAAAAGGTTTATCAAAGTTCATTTGATTTGATGATGATGGTGATGATGATAATATTACAGCAATACCAACATTTCTAATAACGATAAACCCCTAGAAAGATATTTCTTAAATATAAATTTAGTATTAGGGTAGGACAAAAATTCTATTTCATTATTTTATTATTTTACAATTCAACAAAACAATTTTTATTACAAAGCTTATTAATAAATAATCGAAGAAGAATCCAAGAAATTATTTATTTTTGCGATATAAATAATTATTAAAACCAAAAATAATTCTAATAAAAAAAATTACTCTAATATTTTATTAAAAGCACTTTAACACTAAAGATACTATACCAACCACATTACCATGCATTTATATTTTGCACTATTTACTTTTAATTTTCTATTATTTATATTCGCATCGCGTTTTACAGGCCAAAAAAAATAAATAAAACGAAAGAAATTTAAAATGCGTGTGACCACACACATTTAAAATAACATAAAAATAATAAATAAGAACCAGTTACTACCAAAACGTAAAGTGAAGTTTTATTTTATAACTACAAAATAATAAAAAAAAATTAAATAATAATAATAATAAAATTCACTCCATAGTCATGAGTTTATTACGTGCCGCCACGCAATGTCAAATACAATGCCGCTAAACTTTGTATATTTTTTGCGTTTTATTAATATACATATATATATATTTTTATTTTATTCCTTTAACTCGAAGCTTTAACTTGAAACCATATCATCCTGAGTTTTTATATATTTTAATACCAAGGTAGGTGGGTTGTTACATTCAATTTGAACAAATCGTGAACTTTTATGTTGTTTCCACTTTTTTCTGTTGTTGGTGTTTTGCGGTACTTACTATGTACATTTCTTTTATTTTTTTTTTTTATTGAATTATTTCTGATTCAAGTACATTTAATGCTACTTTAGGTATTTATATTTAGGTTAAAACATAACACACCTTATTTCTTTAGTTTTTATTTATTTACATTTTACTGTATACTCCTCAAATTGATAAGAATTCGTTTTAATTGATTAAATTAATTAAAAATAATTTTATTTTTTGCGATAAGTATCAATAAAATGTTCAAAGAAAATTTGCTAAAGTAATTAATAATTGCTAAAAACAAAGAAACAAAAATTGCAGAAACAACTAATTAATGCAGTTTTACACGAATCTTATCAAATTATTTTGAAAAAAAGAAATTATAAATAAATATAAAAAGTTAATAAAATAAAAACAACGTGTGCGAGTAATTTATTATTCAAACAATTATTTTAATTAATTACTTTTAAATAAACATATTTCATTAATGTTATTTTATTTTTCTTTATCCTCTTTTGGCTTATTATCTGGTATGTGTATTGAATAAATTTAAGCATAAAACTAACTTTTTCATCATTTTAGGTATAAAATTTTTTTTCCTCTCTAATTCTTATCAAAATGAATAAATACCAAAAAAAAATAAATAAAAACTTGAAGAGAAAATACCAGATACCAGAAGAAAAAAAATTACAGAAAGCATATAATATAAAAAAAGAAAGAAATACATTTAAAGATAAAATAATATGAAAGTTCCGACATTACGTGCTTTAAATTTTTAATTTATTAAATTTCAAGTGACTTAACTTTAAAGACGTGTGTGTTTTTGTTTATTTATTCGTCGTTTTATTTAATTTTTTTTTTTTATTATTATTTTAATAACAATTTGTTTTAATAAAATTAATTTCATTTAAAAAAAAATGCTTCTATCGCATAAATTTGTTTTTGTTTTACTTAATGTTTGGTGAGAAAATACATGTTATTTTGTTTATCTAATTAAAATCAAGAGATTATCATAATACATTATTTTAATATAAAGTTTAATATTATCACATAAAGAAATAATAATAAATTTTAATAATAATAATAATAATAATAATATTAATAACAATAACAGAAGCAAGAGTAGTAACAGTAATCACAGCATAAACTAAAATAACAACAAAATGTGTTTACCATTCAAAAAAAAAAGATCAAATTAATAAATAGAAGAATTTTGATACAGTAAAAATTTAATAATAATTTTCGAGGATTAAAAAAAAAAATACGTTAACACAGCACAAGAAGTAACAAATAAACAAATATTTAACAAATAAACCGACTTGAAATATATATTTAAAAAAAAAAAGTGAAATTGATTATTTCCGCTATAAAACTTAATAACCGTCAATTTAAATCAATTTTTTAGTTTTGAAAATGATTTTTATTTTATATTATTATTACTTATTATTGTTATTTTAATGTTACCTCACTTATTTATTAACAAAAATATTAAGATTGGCCTGACTAAAAATATAAATAAGAACCACCCGCCGCCGCCGCACGCACACCCTTTTCAGTTATAGAAAAATAAAAAACTATCAGTTGTCGACTTAAGTATAGTTTTATTTTTGTTAAACCCACAATTATTTACAAGACAGAAAAGAAAAAAACAGATGAATAATGTTGAACGCCTTAAAAATTCTCACCTGCCTTTGCTTGTCAAATAGTCAAAAAAGCAAAACCAACCAACAAACGAGACTTAAACTTAACACAGCATTAATTTAAATCAATTTTAGTTATAATAGAGCATTCCTACTAAAATTGATTTTTAATGATTAATTACTTTGCCTTTTTTTTACGAAAACTCTTATTTGTTTCTTGTTATTTTGAATACATGTAATTTTATGTTTACCTAATTAAATTGATTTTGATGGAGCAAACAAAAAAATAACGAAGCAAATTTTAACACGAAAATATTCACTCTGCTCAATAAACAAAACGGTTGATTTATATCTATAAAGAAACAACGAAAATAATAACAAGAATGCTAATAACAATAATATTTTATTAAATTAAAATAAATATGCTTAAATATCCTTTAAGCTATTACATGTGATAGCAGCTGAAAGTCACACGCCCAAAAATATTCATTAAATTTTATCCTCAAAAAATTTTGTTCGTTTTGTTAGTAAGAATTTTTCTTCTGTACAGTTTTTTTTTTCTTTTTCAGCACACGCATCCTTAAATCAGAAACTTATTTTCTTTCTTAACAAAAAAAAAAAAGAGTACCTTAGATAGATTATTTAATACTTTATTATTTTTATTCATCCAATTTTAGTTGATTATATTTCTGTTCATCCATTTAGTCTTCTTACACTTTTCTTTTTGCTTTTCATTTCTTTTATGTTTAATGTGAATTTCTGTTTTGTTCTTATTTCACGCACAAAACAATGTTTTATTATTATTTATTATATATTTATTTCATGTTCATTCATTTATTATGATTATTATTATGATTATTATTATGATTATTATTAATATTGTTACTGTACGATTGTCAGTGTTTCCTCTTTTTATATAAACATTTTTTGTTTTGACTAAGTATCGGGTTTGTTCTCTTTTTTTTTATCAACCGTTTATTTATGCTCTTAGTCTCATCCATAACGGCCAGCAGAAAAATATGTTTAAGCTTGTTATTCGTGTTTTTATTTATTATTAATAATTTTTTTTTAACTTGTCCGTCCGCCTTGATTACTGTTTTTGATATCAACAAATTATTATTGTTGAACAGGCGCGCGCGCTTCGCTGGTTAACAAGTAACAACAATAACAACAACAACAACAACGATTATAATAATAATAATAATAAAAAAAATCGTGTTTTTTTATGTTTTGTATTTAATTTACCATGGGTTTGGCCTTTACCAGCCTAAATATGTAGTATTAATAATTTTTATTTTATTTTCAGGTCTTTTTCGGTAAAAGTTCAAAAACGGAGTTTAAAAATTTTCATTTTTTTTTTTAGTTTTATTGAAAATTATCATTTAGTTTTTTCATTTTTATTATTATTATTATTTTTAATACTTTAAGTGGTAGAATTAACACAATGTTTATTATAGTTTTGAAAAGCAAAATTACAGAGAAATCCCCTAAATATTATTATATTTATTTTTTTCTTGTTAATAATTTTTTAATTAAAAGGTTTAATTTTATTTTTTTTCTTTTTCATTAAAATAAATTTAAAAAAAGGCAATCAACAAGTTTGTCTAAATCAAGAATAAACAAAAAAAAAAAGAATAATAAGAAAAACGTCGCCTTAAAGTTAAACAAAATTCAATGCGTAACGCGTAGTTGATTTTTTTTTTTTTAATTTAAATTATTAATTAATTTCAAAAGTAAAACAAAAAAGTTATAATTTTTCTTCTTGCATCAAAATAAATTATTAAATAAAAGCCAAACAAAGCATTTAACATAATTTATTGTATTAACGACTTAAAATATGAAAAAAAAAGAAGTTTAATCCAAATGTAAAATGTAAACAAGAAATGAACAATATGGACACGCGTGTACAAACAATTAACCATGCGTAACGATGGAAAAAAAACGAATTTTATTAATGAAACAAAAATATAAAATTAAAAAAGCAATAAAACAAATGAGAAACTTCTCAACATTGAAGAATTAACAAAAAAATTTAAATTAATAAACAAACATGAAAAAAAAATGAAGAAGGCTAATCAGTTAAAAAAAAGCTACAATTATATGATGAGAAAAGAGGTTCGTACGTACCATTTTGTTACTTTTTATTAGTATTATAATAACATTTATTTAATGCAATCAAAATGATAATTTGAAGCTTAAAGAGGCGGCAACTTGAAACAGAACATATAATTCCTCTTCAATTTGAGTTCTTTATATAATTTCTTTTTTGTTAATTTGTACAAAATTTGTACTTGCTCCTCCGGTTATTATTTACAACATTGAAACGAAACAGTGGTAGCTTTATGAAAGAGAAAAATCGTAAATTAAAGAACTATAAAAAGGAAAAGAAAAACAAATCAATTGTTATTCATTTCATAAGGCATAAAGACAGAAATGTTAACAAAATAAAAATTCAAAGTCAAATAATATTAAGCCAAACCTGGTTATAACCAATCAACTCTGTTTATCTAAAAAATCCTATTTGATCTGATCGTGTGAACATATCAAGTTCTGCTTCTTCTTTTTTTTTTTGTTAAATATTTAATTTTTCTATTTTTTTTTTTTGTAACATTTTATTATTTTTCATTTTTAATCAAATAAATTTCCATCAACTTTACGTTTTTCAACATACAAAACGATGGATGATGACTACAAATGTTAGCAATGTGGCTGAATGATACAATTTTTTATTTCTACGTTTCATATATATATATATATATATATATGTTTATCCATCTAGTCATGTCGTTTTCGGTGTAATTCAGTGGGTGATATAAATTTATATGTGGTGTTGACATAAGCATGATGATGATGAGATGACAATCTAAAGTAAAATTTTACTGTCTTGTTTTAGAAATTTATAACCAAAGTGAAAGAAAATGACAAACAATGATGATGATGATGATGATCATGATGACGACAATAATATGGAATTTTTTTCCCCTTTTATTCCCTTAATATATGTATATAATATTTATTTTTTTGCGTTTTCTTATACAAGTTTGTAATATTTCGGTTTTATTTACTGGTAGTGTTTCTCAAATATTTCACAACAGGGATGTGCTTTATTTAAACAATAATTTAGTATTCAACCTTTTACTATTTTCATTAAATTGTATACTATTTTTGATACTAAATAAAATTCTAATAATTTTACAAAGAAAATAATAAGAGATGTGTGGGAGATTAATAAATTAAATTAATTATTAGGAAATGGTACTAAACACATAACAATTTGAGAATAAAATTTCTCATACCATAAAGATAATAACAAATGTAAAATTTTATTCTTTATATTATGAATATTTGCATAGATGTAGAATGATTTTATATGTACGCGAATTCCTATATGTATAAACGATAATGTATTATGATGAATAATACGAATGGATGTTGGTTACGGTTAATATATATATTCATATTGGGGTTCTCGCTTTTCATTTTTCCCTTCTACTTTGTTCCACCAAACAAAAAAAAAAAGACAAATATCTACGTTATCTTTTGGTATTGGACTACTTGTGAAAATGTAGAATAAATATTTGTTGTTTAAATTTAAATAAAACAAAAATTAGTATATACTGATTATATATGTAAATAAAATATAAGCCATATGAATTTCCCTTCAACAAATATAGGAATTTCATAAATTCTTGTATTTACAAATAAAGAAACGAAAAAAAAGACCGGATAATAAAATTGTACTATCGTTAAAACCAAAGAATAAGTGAAATTAATAAATGTAAAATATTATCAATTGTTAACAATATTTTAATTAAATGTAATTGTATAAAGATTCATCAAAACTGAACGCACACAATATAGAAGAAATATGTACATAGATGTTAGTTAAATATGAGCAAACATTAGCAAAACTTTAAGCTAAAAAATTAAAAAAAATTCGTCAAAATAAACACAAGAAAAATTCATTATTATTTTTTTGACAAAAATTAATAAGAATAATTTTATTTAGACAAATATTAATTTATTTAAAACATTAATTTACACCGTAAATTCGTCTTTACAAAAGCGGGCTTAACAAAACGACACCAAAACTATTAACATTGATATCAGAGAAAATATAAAATAAACTTAATATAATTATTTTTGAAATTAATTTTCACTATAATAACCTTTTTAATTGATATGAAAACTTTCATGCGCGCTGTTGGTTATTTTAATAAATAAAAAAAGTTTCAGGTGTTTCCTTATCAATAGTAAATTCTTAAATTAACTGCTGATATAAAGTGTTTAATATTTTTTATTATAGAAAATAATTCGTAATAATTTTAAGATTTAAATTAATAAATTAAAATCGTTTTCTAAAAATCTTTTTTAATTAATTTTGCAATTTATAATATTTATATTGAAATAGATTATTTACAAAAATATTTTTAAAAGGTAGATGAACAAATTGTGTTTTAATATTTATATATTAATATTTATATTAAATAAAAAACAGTCTCTTCTGACAATGCTATAAAATTATTGAAATTTTTTTATAGCAAAACTAGTTTCCAGACAGTATATCAATATCAAGTAAAATCGGTATTTGATTCGAATGATCGATACGAATTGATATTGATACACAACAAAAAGAAATTTAAATGATTAATTTACTGTATAATATTTTTATTTATGTAAACACAAAATTTCAATAAGCATAATTTGTATTTCAACATATCAATAATACTAATGACTCATCAATCGTCAATTTAATTAATTTATAATTAAATAATTAATTACCACACTATTTTAACCACTGTGATACAAATTAAAGTGCATTTTTTTATTACAAATATAATTAAAATATTATTTGTTAAAAAAAATCACTCAACACCCAAATAAACTAAAACCTTATATTTAAATTAATGTAAATAAAAATTAATATATAAAAAAAATAAACCCAACTAATAATTTTAATCGTTAATCGTGGCATCATTAATTTAATTTTTTTTTATTCTATTTTTTCTATTAAAAGAGTAGAAAAAAATAACAAAAAAACATGAAAAATTAAGACAATAATTGAAGATCATATATCAATTTTGTGAATACAATTTGTCTGTGTGACAATAAACAAATTATTTTATCTATTTTGGACGTGTGAACTTGCTAACATTATTATTATGTATTTTTATTGTATTGTATTTTCGGTTGCTTAAGACAGATAGATAGATAGAAAATTTACAAAAAAAAAAAAGAGAAACAACAATTTGTTTATTATAATTTGTGTTATAATTTTTTTTTTGTCTTTAAATCTTTTGTCTTGACACCGTCATTTATTTTATAATTTTCTAATTCAAAATATGAAACAATAAACATAAATATATATTCTTTATATATACATACAATTTCTACATAATAATATTTTAATGTAATTCAATTTAACAACAAATAAAAAAAGACCGCCTATAATTTCTACAATTTTAAATTTATCGTTAGTTGTTATTAACTTTTTTTTTTGTTTTCTTAACATTATTACATATTTTTATTTAAATTAAATTTTAAAGACAAAATTAAATTGAAAAAAAAAATGTTCTTTATTTGGTTGAAAAAATATGTACAAAAAAAAACGGAAGAAAAAGAAAAAAAAGAACAATGAAATCATCAACCAAACTAGTTGTGGACCGCCGCGCCTTTTCGCTTAATAAGAATGCGTATATTACTTAACCAAATTGAAATAAAATAAATGAAATTAATTTAGAGAAAAAAATAAAAGCGACTGAAATGAGTCGCAAACAGCACGCGGTCTTTTTTTTTCTACCTTTAATACACTAAACCAAAATTTTCTTTTCTTTTTTTTTTTAAATGTAAAATGTAAACTGAAAGTACAACCGAAAAAAGAACTCTTTTTAACATTTATTAACGTGATGACGTGAACAACTTAATGTAAGCGTATTAAGACTATAGTAAACAATTTTTTATTGAAAATATAAGAGGGTGGTATGGTGTGAAAACAATAGAAATGAAGAAGAAATGAAAAACAAATAAATAAACTGAAATTAGATAGAAACGTATAAAATGTGAAAACCTTAACGAATTATTTAAATAATAATAACAAAAAAAAAAATGTTTTAAATATAAATTAAAAATTAAATAAATATAATTGCCGGAAGTGAGATTTTTATTTATCATTTTAAATATTCCATGGTATTATTATTATTATTATTATTTGTATAAAGGAAAACAATAAAAATTAATTTTTTAATTATAATTATTATTATTATTATTATTGTTAGAGTTTACCTTTAATTTTTAAATTAATGTTCTTTAAGTGACAATGAATTGTTAATTAATACAAAATATTATTGATTGGTGTACAAACTCATGTATAATTCTCTCAACGGAAATGTATTGAACATTAGTAGCGATTTTATATTTTTTTTTTTTTTATTACAAAACATCAAAAACCTTATAAAGATTTTCAATATTTAATTAAGAAATAAAAATATGTCATTATATTGAAGAGTAATCACCACTTATAAACAACATATTATCTGTCTGCCTGTCTGCTGGTCACGCAAAAACCAGAAAAAAATAACACAAAAAGTGATTATATTTAAATGATAAAAATTCAATTAAAACCGAAAGAGAAAAAATCACACAAACACACAATTTATTGTTTTTCCACCGTATAAAAATAATAAAAAGATAAAGTAATAAAAATTATATATATAAATATATAATATAATTAAATTTTAATGGCCAAGAGAATCAAGTGTGCCTTTTCCTTTTGCTGATCCCGTACTCACAAACACAATTTATATTAATATTTATTCGTTAAGTATAAAAGCACACCAAAACAGAACAAAAATCAAAAAATTAATAATATTCATGGCGTTTTTTAAAGGTTTTTAATTTTTCTCCATTTATTATTATTATTTTTAATAATAATAAAAATAATTGTCTCTGTGTAAAGCCAAGCAAAGCATTCTTATTATTATTTATATTTTTTTAACCTTTTTTTCTACAGAAACCCCCAATATCCTAATCCGAATAATTTATTTTTATCTTTTCGTCTCTAAAGATTTTGTTGTTTCTACTTTTGTGTTTTAAATTTTTTTTTGTGTATGTTCAGTAAGCACAAAGAATGGAAAATTTAAAAACAAAAAAAAAACAGAAGCTTTAATATTTTTCTTCAAAATAAAAAGTTTCATTTACATGCTTTTTTTAATATTATTTAGTTAGTCGTCATTAGAGTGCTGTTGCAAATTAAAACAGCAATAAACGGACCAACCCTAATTCTTGTGCTTCTCTTACAGTTTTCTTTTTCAATTTCTATTTTTATAAATACAAAAATAAATAAACTAAAACATTATTAACATAATATAAACTTTACACAAGTGAAAGACCACCGTATTTATATTATACACTAGCTACTTGCTATTATTTTCTTAATTAACTTAGAAACAAAAAAAGCACAGTGTTTATATTAAATTAATTTTTCTTCTTTTTTTTTTAAATAGAAACAAAATAATAAAATAAATTAAAATGTAAACGAAGTAAAGCAAGACGATGACGACAACAACGATGATTTTGATGTTCATGTTAATTGAATTAAATTGACGGTCATGGTTAAATGTTTTAACACTCGCTTTATCCTTCTATATTCTCATTTCGTCGTTATTATTATTATTATTTTTTCTTTCTTTCTTTTTTTTATTTTTTCGTTGTATTCTTATATTTCTAATTTGTTTGATATTATTTTTAATATTACTTTGCTGTACCATAACTTTACTCAAACAAATTTTTCTTTCTTTTATTTGTGTTATAATTCGCATCCAGAACGAACGTAATGGTTGTCGTTCTTGTTATTGGTGTTATTCAGTTAAGGAAAATATTGAAGAAAAAAACAACAAATGGTGATTAGCAAGCACAAGAAAGCAATATAATTAAAATATACACAAAATAATCTTAAGATTATAGAATAAAGCAAAAGAATACCTCTGATTTCTTTTTGATTTATTGAAATCAAGAGAAAAAAAAATGAATTTAATTTAATTTAAACGAATGAAAAACTATAAATAAAATTGTAAAGAAATAAAAAAAAAAGAAAAATCATGCTCTGTGTGTTAAGAAAAAGAAAACATTTTTTATTACTTTGATTCTTGTGAATTTGATGCGTGTTAAATAGCAACCAAACCACATTAAACATAAGAAAATAATAATAATAATAATAATAAAAAATAACAATTATATTTAAACAAATCTAATTTTCTTGTCTCTGGAACATAAATTGAATTTAAATGTATAAAATAATATTAATAATAATAATATTAAAAGTAATACTGATAATGATAATAATATTTTTAAACATTGTTAAATGCAGTACATCATATATACATCAATAAAAATAAATAAATAAAATGATAATTATGACTGAGAAAATAAAAAACTTTTATACATATAAACATATTTTTATTTATTACTTTGCATTACTTGACTTGACTTAACTATATATATTTTCTGCATTTTATTCATTTAAATTTAATTTGCTTATAGTCACTAGCGTTTCTCAAGTAATTTCATTTAAATTTTTGCGCATAGTCCGAGGTGTTAAATATTTACATTAAAGGAATTCAATTTTTTTTTAAGTTTTTCTTAAATAAAGCATGTTGGGTAGGTATGGCGGCATCAAGTTGCAACATTTTAGTAAAAAATACAATATCATTTAAATTGTTTCAATATAAAAAAATAAATAAATAAAATAATAATATAATTAAATAAATAACGTATAAACGAAAAGTTTTCATTAAACGTGACTCGTATTTAAAAAAAAAAGTAAAAGAAAAGAAAATACAAATAAAATATTTAATGAAGTTTTTTTTTTCACTTTTTAATTTCATTTTTAATTTTTTTTTTTTGTTGTGATGGAAATATTTCAACAATTTCCACACAACACGTAACTCAAATTCCAAATAATTTTGTTAACAAACAATTTCATCTTTTTCTTGTATTTTTTTTTTCGTTTTTACTTTATTACTCATTAAATTGAGAATCACTGATATTATTTTTATAACAAATTATTTTTTCACTTAGTTTCTTATATGCACTTTGGATTGCATCAGAGCAGTTCTGTTTCTTTTAAATGAAATATAAGAATAATAATTATTATTATTATTTTTATTATTATCATTATTGTAATGAAAAAAAAATAATACTTCTGACAAGAACAGAAATAAGAATGAAAAACATTTCTTCACGCTTATATACATTATGGTTTGGCTCGCGCGTATCTTTACAAAAAAACAGCAGCAGCAGCAATAAGAATAAAACAATAAAAACACAAGAATACTATATTCGTACATGGTAAAGAAAAATCATTGAAGATATGAAATCAAAGTAAAACTAAACGAAAAGAATTTCTAATGTTAAGTGTAGCATCTTTAAGCAACAACAAAATAAACAAGAAATGAAAAAGAAAAAAAAATAAATTAAATTAAATAATATAAGAGAAACAACAAGAGCAACAATAGTACAGCCTGAAGCATTTAACAGCAGCCCAGCCACAACAATATACTGTCAGTTAGGCGTAAAGTGGTACAATAAAGATGAGACACACATGTGTTTACAAAGAATTATTTATATATATATATTTATTTATTTATTTATTTGTAGGAATTACTGATGGTTAGCAGTGATGCTGTGGAAGAATATGTGAAGAAGAAAAACTAAAAAAAAAAAAAAAAAAAACAAATAACACGAATAGAAGAATTTCAAACATTTTGTATCAAAAATTTATTTAATTTATTTTCATTAATTTTGTTTGTCGCGAGCATTTATAGTTATTTGATTTGATTTTAAAATCATGATCTGTGATTAAAAAGAAAAAAAAAATATTATTAAAATAAGAAAAGAAAAACAGAATCATCATCGTCGTCGTCGTGGGTCGTGATGTCATCTTATATATTATTATTATTATAAATGTTATATTCTCTTTTATTAAATTTATGCACGTTAAGACAAAACAATAATAATAAAATAAAAATAAAATAAATAAATAAATTTTATGACCGATGATGGTAATTTGACGCCTTCATAAATTTGACATTCTTATTTCTTATGATATGAGATTTTTCCTCTTAAATAGTTTTTTTTTTTTTATTATTATTTTATTTTATTATAATTTTTAATGCTCACAATCATTAAAATTATTATTGTTATTATTATTTTTATTTTTATTATGATGAAACAGAAATTAATAATTATTTATTTAAATTCTTGAAACGCAAAGAAAAAAAAAACCAATGAATTAAGAAAAACCATTAAAAATATTTTTTTAAAAAATACAACAAAGTGATAAAAACCAACGAATAAATCACAAAATAGGTGAAATAATTTTTTATGTTTTGTTTTTTCAAATTTATGCTGTTACAGATTATTTTGTTAATTTTTTTATTTTTTCTTGGGAAAGTGATAATTTATTAATGGTCTATCTATTGTGAAATTTATCTACTTTGCGAGGAACAATATAATATTATTATTTTTATTTTAAAAAATGCAAATTGTGCCAAGAAAAGCAAAAAAATAAAATAAAGATGATAATAGATCTAAAAAACTTAAATTTTCCACGTAGTAAAATTAAGTTAAAAATACAATATTTATTGGTTCTTACATTTTTTTTTTGGTTCCTTAGTTTCTTTCTCCTTTTAGGAAATTACGTCGGTTTCTATTTTATTTAAGTTTTTCTTTATTTTTATTTTTTTGCGCTCGTATAAATAAAATTTAAGACTCACTAAATAAACTAGAAATATATAAAGTAACGTAGAGTAAGAAAATAGAATAGATATTCACTCAAGCGTAAAACATACCATATAAAGAACATACAGCGAACATGAAGTTTAAAAGGAGAAAGAACAAATAAAAAAAAAGTTATGTTAAAAACCGTTGAAGGAGTCGAAGAAAATAACAAGCAGTAGAATAAGATGAAGAAAAAAGAAAGAAAATATATAATAAATAAAGGATGCAGTGCAGTAAATGTAAAAAATAATAAAAATGAATGTCAGAATAATAAAAGATTGGATTTGTTTTATATCAACAAATTTATCAATTGGTTTTTCTCTTCTTTATTTTCTTCCACGTTGAATGTTAGTTATATTATTTATTTGCTGCTTGTAGTTGCTTGGGTGAAGTCACTTAGTCGTAAGAGAGGGCAGTGAATAAAAAATAATAAAATAATAATAATAATACAAACCCAAGACGTAATCAATTTTATCATCAGTGAAATAATAAAACGAAAATTCTTATGAAACAGTGTAATGCTTATTAAATGATCACTTAAAAGCCATTAGACATATTTCTTTACATTTTTTCTTTCTTCTCTTCTCTTATAATTTTTATACAATGACCAAACTCATTAAGAATTAAACTTTAATTAAAAATCACTCGAATTAATTTAAAGTTTTAAGTAGTTTCTTTTTTTCCGTATAATAAAAGTAAAAGTTTTCTTGCCAAAATTTATTTTTTCAATAAATATTGAACTGTATAAAAATTTAAATAAATAGCATTTTATTTATCATTCTAAATACATACATAAAATAAAAGGTATCGCTAAAAGATTCAAATCAATCTTATTTAACTGAAAGTTTTAATAAAAACTGTACAAAATAAAACAGAAAAAACTTTATTGATTAGATTCTACTGTAAATTCTTATAAAACACAAAGATTTACTTAACGCTGATTTATTTTTTAATCATTTCACATTGCATTTAAATATTCAAAACATAAATGAAATGAAAATAAAATTAACATTTTATTATATAAAAAATAAAAAGCAAACATAGGATATATGTATATACCTACGTATATATGTATGGATGTATTATATATGGCAAACAGGAAGAAAAAAATACATTTTTACACAGAAAAGTAACAAACATAAGGTTTTGACTTGTCTCAAGGTATATAAATAAAACTGATGGCGTATAGAGATCAATATCTGTTTATAAGTATTTTATTTTTATTTATTTTTCCTTTCGTTTTATTATTAATTTAACATTTTTCACATTGTTTTCTTTATTTAGTTTTCTTATTCATAGGAAAAAAAAATTGTACTGTCGTTTTTGCCACTTATATGCTAATCATCATCACCCTAATAAGAATCAGCCTTTAGCTAAATAAAACAATAATATTCATACAAATTGTAACAAGAAGAATAATGATGATGATAATAATAATAATATTCGTATTATTGTTATTTGTGTATTGAGGTGTGGCAATATTCTCTAGGTTTTCATTAAGAAGAAAAGTCTAATTAAAAATAAATGAAAAAAAAACAAAATTATATGCAATGGTGAAACGTTTAACAGATTATTTTTTTATTTTAATAATTTTTCATAGTCTATTTCATTTTAACATGTCTTGTGGGTATATATTATCCCATTGAATTTTTATTTTTTTTATATGAATTTAAGAAAGAATTTTAAGCCGGTATAGTTGTTATTGACTGCTGTTGCTGCTGCCGTGTGCAGACAAAGCACATAAAGTAGGTATAAATGTGTAAAAGGTGAACTGATTTAAAGAGTGCCACTCAACGGAGTCAAATCAGAGAAGAAAACGAAGAATATAAAGAAAAGAAACCAGCTAGCCGCTCCTAACTTTTTTTTTTAATACTTTACTTTTATTTATTCAGTTTTCATGAAATTTTTATTAAAGTTTGATCCGTCACACATAAATACATTGAAGACAAACAAAAACTAAAAAAAGATCTCATCATAACAGAGCATAAAACACCAAATAACCACAAAATATGTTAAAACATTAACATAGAATTCAAAATAAATGTGGAAAAATATAATAGTAATCAACGTAATGAAATGACATCAAGTGATAAATTTTCATAAGATTAACTTAAAGAATGAGTGAGTCTCTCGATGCATGTGTTTGTGTATGAATTAATAAAAACTTTTAACTGATATGAAGGAATAACATTAAAGAAATAAATAAATTTACATTTTATTTGTATTAAACATTTATAGACGACACAACACGATTTTCAAAACTATTAAAGAAAATAAAAAAAAATGAAAATACATTAAAGCGTAAACACAGCATAGATTAAAGTTTTACAGTTAAGATTCTAGAATTGACCATAATGTTCTTAGTGTGTGTCAACCTTTATTTAATGAAATTAGATTAGAAAAAGTAAATAAATAAAACGAAAGAAGAAAATTGAAAGAACAACTCCGTATTATCAGCAAAGTGTATTATAATATCTTGAGAGATGTATTTTTTTTTCTTTGTCGTCTCGTTGTAAGAAATATACCTCCCTTAAGTCTTAAGTGGTCTCTTAACAGAGAATTCTTTGTTGACATATTTAAACGATATAAAAAAAACAACAACCGAAAATCTACAAAAATTTAAAAACTAATAAAAATGTCAAATTAACAATATGATTTTTGATTATTTAAATTTTTCATCTGAATTTAAATTCAGTTTTTGTTGGTTATTTTCTATCTTTCTTCTATTAAATATACTAAAAGTTGAAAATAAAAACGAAACCCGTTCTGAACGTGTGAATGAAATTTCTTATTTTTATTTATTAAATTAATAGAAAAAGAAATAGAGAAAAAAAGCATAAAGAAATGAATAAGAATTATATAGAATAATTATCATAAAAAAATAACCATAAGAAGTGTCATCATCAATAAAGAAACATAAAATTAATTTAAATAATTATTTTTCTTCTGTCTAATCGTCTACAGTTAATAGAAGTGCGTTGTGGGTGGCAAAACATCAATTTAACACATTTTATTAGTTGGTTTTCTTTATCTTTATTTAAATATTCAATTAAATAATGCTTTTACACATATATATATATATATATGTATATATATTTAAGAAAGGTGATACATAAAATAATTTTTAATGTCATCAGTTAATTTAATGATTTGCACGATCATTAATGTCTTGTTTCTATTTAAACAAATAAAATAAAATAAAACACATCTAGTCTTTTAGATTATTTAAATTTAGAAGCAAAAATTAAAAGAAGTGTTTTACACATATAAAGTTCAATAGACTTAGGTTGTTTATGTTACGTTTTATGTTTTCAATGATTTTATTGATGTTTTTTCACTCAATTTAATATTCAATAGAAATTTTTTGTATAAAAATTATTAAGTCACATTTTTTAAATATATTATTTAATTATTATTATTATTATTATTATAAAAAGAAAAAATGACAAGTAAATAAATTTCATATCAACTTTAACCTAAATTTATTTATATAAATATTGAAAAACGACAAGTAGAAATAAATGTTTTATAAAATTAAAAAAAATAAACAATATAATTTATGTAATTAAATATATAAAATAAATTACAAATATAAAGTTCAATAACTTAATCATTAACACTTTAAATCGTTTATATTTATTCTACATACATTTCAAATTAACTTACTTCAAAAACAATAACAACATTGTAGTGTAATCTTTTTTCCCTTTTAATTCATTTTTTCTTTAATTTTATTTAAACAAAAATATTTTAAATAAATAAAATAAATCAATTAATTGTGTTTTGTTGTATTTTCGTTATTAAAACAACAAGAAGAAGCAACCAAAAAAAAAAAAATAACTAAATAAAATCATAAGAATATACGTTTGTATAAAAGTAAAACAAAAAAAAATCTTTTAAACGGATAATAAATTAAAACGAATAAAAAAAAAGTATTAATAAGCTTAAAACTTTAGTTTATTATTACTATATGCTAAAGAAATAAATTTCTGTCTTCTTCTTTTTGTTTTTTCATTTTGATTTTCAGCAATAATAAACATTTAAATCCCAATACATAAACTATACATTTAGTGGCAAAAAAAAATAATATTAAGATGAAAAAGAATAAACGAATTTAAACGACATGAGATGCATGTGAAGTTTAAGACTTAAAGAAGTCGTATTAAATGTTTTGCAAAAACTAAAATACAAATAATAATATAAAATAATAATAATAAATAAATAAAAGAGTTAATAATAAATAAGAAGACAAATAAAAAATGAACAAAAACAGCAACAAATGTAATAAGATGAAAGATTGAATAATAATAAACCAAAATGAAAATGAAAGAAATAAAGAACAAAATATACAGAGTAAAAAAAAAGTTTAAAGAGAATAACATGCGGATTAAATTCCATGATGTTCGCCATCGAAGCCAACTAGTCAGCCAGTATTTATTGTTTAAGTTTCGTTTGTAGCTTTTAACTTCTTTTTTTTTTTGTTTTTGTATTTTGCGTTTTCATTATGTTATGTTTTTTTTCACTTCTCATTTATTTAAAGTCTCCGCTTAACCGTTGTATTTTTCTGCTTGTGTTGCACAAAAAATATATCGTAAATGCTAATAAAATTTAAAATTAAATGAAAAAAAAATTGAAAATAATAACAATAATAAATGAAAATGAAAATAACTAAATAATTATGTAGAAATAAATAAATAAATATGGACTCTGGAGATGAATATATGAACTCATTTCTTACTCGTTTTGTGTGTTTTTTTTACTCTGGCAGAAAACGTTTTATTTGACTTTCATACAGCAAACATTTATTTTTAATTTTATTTATTTCAATTATTATTTTTCTTTTCTTTTTTTTTTTGTAAATATCATCGTCGTGCCATGTTATATCGCGACTGGCAAAAAAAAAAAAACAACAACAACCAGCACACACAACAAACAACAAAAAAACAAGAATTAAAAGAAGCAAAAAAAAAAAAATGATCGCGCCACAGATCTTATCTTAGGTTTCTTTTCTTAATTCTTATTTTATTTGTGCTTCGTTAGTTCTTTTTTGTTATTAATTTTATGTGGTTATTCTAGTTACAATTTTTTTTTTATTATTTTTGCTGCAAAATATTTTCTTTTTCAAGCTTAAAATTTGTTTTATTTTTATTTTAAAAAACAAAAAACTATTAACTAAGCAAAACTTTGCAAATAACTTTAAAGGCTGATTTTGCGGAACACGTTAAGAACATTAAAATTAAGATTTTTAAATAGATGAAAGTACGGTTTTTTTTATTAATGTTAGAAACTTTTTTCTTTTCTTTAAAATCTTATTAAGAAAAGAAATTCAAACGGTTTGCATTGATAGTGATTTCTTTTATTTTTATTATTTGCTTACAAAATATGCATGGCTGACAACAGCAATATTGTTGGTTGTTAAAATTATAGCACCGTACCTATTATACAATACATTGTTGTAATAATGAAAATTGAATCGATTATATTCGCGACAAAGCACACACTGGTAAGCGTAGTACAATCAGTTTGCCATTAGCGTGTTAAAAAAATAATAAACAAAAGTGGAGAAAAAAAACTGAAAGAAAAACCTACAGCAATGGGGAACTGTTATGTAATTTTTTTTTTTTTTTGCTTTCATTGGTTTTTTTTTTTCTTCAGATTTTTCAATGCGTGGTTAAAGTATAAATGCCACCCTATTTTTATTATATTTACTTTTATTATTTATTTGATAACAAAAAAAAAAAATAAATAATCAACAACAGTAATAATAAATAAAATGAAAAACAGCGAAAAAAAGAATTATAATAATAATAGTTTGTTTACATTTTTCCTTTATTTATTATAATTATGTTTTGTAAACGTTGTTGTTAAATTTATTCCTACACTTTTTCCACTATTGCTCATACATTACACATATCCATATAAAGTATAGATTTTTTTTTTTCGTTATTATTTAACGTTCTCTATTCTGCTGTTTCAATTACTTTTATTTTATTTTGTTCTTTTTTTATATAATTTATTAATTTTTTATAATATGAAAAACTAAGGGAAATTGATACAATAAAATGATTTAATAAAACTATATATGCATATTTATTATTTTGTTTATTTTAAATTATAAAAATAAAATTAATATCAATAAATAAAAGCAGAAAAAAAAATCAGTATAAAATTTTAATTATATTCATAAATCAAAACAAAAAAATAAACACTCAATGTTTCTGTCAAGTCAGAATTATTTATAAAAATATCTATATATACCGTATATATTTATCTAGATTTTTATTTTATTTTTAAATTATAATTAGCCGTATCAAGTTTTTATAAATAAACTAAATTCATCTTAAATAACATTTTTGAAAAACTATATATAACAATAATAATCACTTTAAACAGAGGCGATATTAAAATTCCATATAAATATGCGATAAGCAGAATTATAAAAATATTCTAACAACGAAATAAATATAAAAAAAAAACAATGTCTCATTCACAAAAACAAGAGCAATAATTAAAACAATTAAAAATAATCATAGAGACGAAAAAAATATAAAAAAAAAACGAAACATTAAACATAAAATAGAAAATATAACAACTTGAACTCGTTAACCTAACTATGTATGTAGTAACAATATTTATAACACTGTCAAGTCGAGTACAAAAAACAGCAGGAAAACATCAAAAAGAAAAAAAATACTGTTCTTTACATAGAGAAAAGCCAACTAAAGAATTATATACAACATTATTTCTGTGTTTACTGTCCGATTGACCAACAAACAACAAATAACATAGAATAACGACACCAAATGTAACATGGAATAAAAATACGCCGCCGCCTTCAACTTTTATTTTATTTATTTTTTTTAGCATTTCTATTTCGCTTATTTTTTGTTCCTTTTTTTATCTATAGGATTATTTATGTTGTATTTTATTTCTATTATTATTGTGTCTTGCATTTCGAAATTATATTGCAAAAATTTTCGAAAAAAGAAAAACAGAAAAATAGTACAAAGTAAAATTGAATTTTTGTTTTGCTTCTTTTTTTTTATCAAAGTATTATTCAGCTTAAGTAGCAACAGCAAAAATGACAGCAGCCAAAAAAAAAAAATAAATAAATAGCAACATCAGTAAATACCTATAATGAAAATAACCAAACAGCAACAAAGTTGACTTTTAATTAAAAATTTTTGTCACGTGCGACATATGCAATACTTGTTGTTGCTTTTTCTACTGTTGCTACTGCTGCAAATGCAGATAGAATATATAGGATGAAATAAGATCAAAACAAAAAATATATATATATATAAATAAGCCAGAAATTGTACATCCATATAGTGTACAACTTACAACAACAAATGATTTTTGTTCATCCTTACAATCACTATCACCAGACCGAAATAAGCACACAAAAAAAAAATAAGCGAAGAGAATTTTCACTGACCCTTTATATATATATATTTGTTATCAGTTTTATATGTATTTTTCTATTTTGTCCAGTTGATTACACAAATTTTAAATTCCCAACATGCTGTCACGATTTATTAATACTTTTTTATTTTTATAAATAATATTTTTAACATTTATATATTTTTCTATTTTTTTTTTTTTTATTTTTTTTGAACCTATATGACATCGTCATTGCTGCTTATGCACTGATACTTCTTTTTTTTGGGATTTGCATTAAAAATAATTCTAAAATGGCTGAATGCATTCATGTGCAAAAAAAAGAAGATTATTAATTATGTAATTTGACTTGAAATTTTATGAAAAAGTACTAAAAAAGCGCAGTGTTTAAGTGTATTTATGATGTTTATCTATGTTCTGTTTTTTGCTATTTATATGTTCAAACGTTATTATGATTATTATTTTTATACTTTAGGTAAACATATACAGCCGTTACTTACGTAACATCCGTTTTATTTATTTATTCAAATAAACAAATAAATAAATTATTAATTAAAATCATAACAGAATATCAAATGTTTTTGTTTCTTTATTATTTTTATTTCATCTTGTTTCGTACATTTCAATTTTTTTTTGTTTTTAATTAAATAATAAAACTTTTTCGGTATAAAAAGGAAAAAGTAGAAAAAAAATAAATCCCTAATTCCCTTAACGACTTATTACGTTACATTAAGTTACGTTACGTTACAGGTTCGACCCAATTTCTGTTGTTTTACTTTTTTCCATTTTTACTGAAGAGTTTTCAAAATTGAACCGAAAAAAAAATAAATAACAATAACAAACAGCTTGAAGCATTCTTTACATTTTTTTTTTTTTTTTGTATTCAAGAAAATATTTGAAAATATTAAGGGCAGCAGCAGCAACAGCAGCAAAAAATCAAATTCATTTAACACACTGTTTTCATATATTTATTTATTTATTTTTTGCTTATTACAAAATAGACTTGTTATTAGAATACAAACCATAAAAGCCACCCAATATTATTATTTAACTTTGCACAAATATTAAAATAAGCAACCATCAACATCTAACCCATCAATATTTCTCCCTATTTTGCGAAACGAAATGTCTGACTAAAGTCAAATAAGTTCAAATTTGGTGTTTATCCTCTTTTATTGTTGTTGTTTTTTTAATTTGTTTTATTTCAGCTACATGTTGCCAACGACATCCCGATCCAATTCAAATATTGTTTAGGGAAAATTCATAACAGAAGCTGATTTTTAATGTTAACCACCTTGTTATTTTACATGTTTTGTTCTTTGCTATTTTTTCGGTAAGTTAAGGTGTAGAAATATTAAATGAATGTATTCCTAAAAAAAATTATAATAATAATAATAAAAATAATGGTTTAAAATCAACGTCAATTCACCCCTTGTTGTTAATAGTGCGCAATGCCTGGAAGGTCAAAATAAAATTAAAATAATAATAAAACAAAAAAAATATCCTAGCATCCAAAAAGCTAAAACGCTGCTCGTCCCGGAGCTTAAAATAATTTATAGCGAAGAAAGCAAAAAAAAAAAAAAAAAACACAGCAACAACAGAATACACAGATAATAATAACATTGTAACCAGATTCATTTTCCCAATATGCAAACAAAGCTTCTATCATCCTCATCAAATTACCATATTTTCGTTACTTTTTGCATTTTTTTCTCTTATGTTTTCTACATGGATTTTATTCATATGGGTTAAAAAAAAGATGAAGAAAACTCAAACATTTTATTAAGCAACAATCAAAAATAGTTGGAAAAGGAAATCACCCGCATTTTTCGCCTTTAAATCTCCACCCGATTATTGCTGGATTTGCAATATTCTTTTATATATGTATGTGTTTTTTAAATTGTTTTATACAAAGAAAATCAAAGAAAATGTATTTTCTTAGAAAAAAGCAAATATTATTCTTAAATAGAAAGACAAGTCCTTTGTCGTTTATTTTTAAAACAAATTGAACACGGACACAATCAGAAATGCACTTTTTATTATTTTTCAATATATTGTTAGAGATTCTATTTTCCTAGGGAACTTAATCCTAAATACAATGTAACGATTTAATAATATTATTTGAAATAACTTTAAGAAAAAAAAGTAAAACTATGCTTTATTACATAATCTATCGAATGATACTTTATAAATTTAATAAGTATTTTTTTGCTATAATGGCTTAAACTCAGAAATGACTTACTCATGTCAAGTAAGCAATTTTGTCTATGTTTAGACAATTAAAAATAATTTTAGATGCTAAAAACATTGTTAAAATCACTTGCAAATAAGTATTTTATCACCCTAAATTCACTCATCATAACAGCAATTGTAAAACCATATAAAACTATTTTTTGTTTTAATTTCAAAAAAAAACAATCATAAACTTTGTCTGCATAATAAAAACATAATTAATTGTTTATAAAATAATATTCTTATCTACTACATAATTATGTATACACATATGCAATATATACAATGTATGTAAAACATATAATACAATATAAGAAGTACATACAATAAAATCATTTTTATTATTAAAATATCCACAAAGATCATTAATTAAAAAGAGGAGTAAACAAATACATTATAACAATATGATAACTTAATAAATGAACGTATTAATTAAAATAAACCATAATTTACATATAAATATTTTTCAATATGTGTTTTTATGACAATTTAAATCCATTATATCATGTTATTGTTGTTAATAATAATAATTATAATTATAATAAAAAATAAGGATTATTATTATTTATTTTTAAGATATACAATTTATGAAACAATTATTTCTTATAAGATATATTTTTAAAGGCTTTTACTTTGTTTATTTATTATACAAAATATATTTTTGATTTTTCATTTTATTGTATTTTATATAAAGAAAATTAGTGTTGCATAGATAGAGTTTTGTTAAATCTTTTAGCCTATATCTATACACAAATAAGTATAGTTAAAATTTTGAACGGAAAGGATTACTAGGAACATCATCATCATCATCATTATCAAAATTGTTGTACAAGTTATATGTACCATAGTGACTAGCAAAAAGCAGAAACAGTACAACTGACAAAAAAGAAATATGAAAAACATATATGTAACAATATCAAGCAAATGTAGTAAATATTGTGTATGTGTATATTATTTTTGTTATATAAAATTGTTGGCCAAGTAAAACTTAATAATAAACGAACTAACAAAAGACAATAACTCATTTTTAAGCGGATGGGGGTGGTGATGTTTTAAATCCTTTAATTTCCATTACAACTATAACTCAAACTATCACTATTTTATGGTGGTTATTATTATTATTATTATTATTATTATTATTATTATTATTATTATTTTGATTATTATAATATTAATAATAACAAAAATAACTATTCATTCTCTTGTAAATGTTGACATCATTGTCGTTTTGCTACTAAATCTTATAGAACGAAAAAGATGAAAAGCTAACGATACTTGACTTTTTCTTTATAACAGAAATATATATATGAACATACTCTAATACATATATATACGAAAATTTAATGTTGGTTTATCGTTAATATTATACCAAATGGCACTTTGTTAATGGTCGAAATGATATACAAAAATTATATATATATATTTATGTGTATAGACATAAATGTCTTAACTTTAATGCAAAAAATTAAGGGAAAAGACAACATAAAGGCAACAAAAATACATAAAACGTCTTTTCTTATAATCTATTCTTCTATGATGATCCGTTAATATTATAATGTATTCAACGATGTTAAAATAATGTTAATAAATAAACAAATAAATTGCTGATTGTCAAGATTTATTATGTTTAATAAAGAAACAATTAGAATTATTATTATTATTATTATTATTATTATTTTGCTTATCAATTTCGAAAAATAAAATATATAAAATGATAAAATTTTTTAATAAATTAATGACATAATGTTACATTACAATAATAATAATTATTATAAGATTAATCCAATTGTACATAAATCGTGGTGTTGACGTTTACGATAGGTAAGTTACTGAGTATATTAGGGTTTATTTTTGAGTATATATGAAAAAAAACAACTCAAATTATTATAGAGTCATTTGTTATTTTGTATATATATCTGAAAGTTTTGCACAAGAAACACCATTAATTAACTTTAAATATATATCTGGCACAATTGTCATCAAAGCTTACTTTTTATTATAGACCTAAGAATTATTTGTAATAATCATCATAATAATGACTTTCAGATCTTAGTGTCAGATCAACTTGTTTTCTCTTTTTATTTTCACTATTTACTACACTTTTTTATATTATTGCTTTAATTTAATTAAATAATGCTCCCTATTTCATTAATATCATAAAATGTATGCGGGACGAAAAATTAAATGAAAAAATAAATAAAATATGCTTATGTTGCGCAAACTCCTCACCATTTAATCCACCCTTGGTTTAAGATGTAATCCTTATAATTAATTTTATTTCACATCATCATCAATTTTTTTTTTGTGTATTTTCATTATTATTATTTGGTTCTACTTATTACATTTTCATCTATTTACTATGATGAAAAAAAAAATTGTCCTAGCCTCGAGGTGAGATTATTTCATTATGATAAATATTAATAAAAAAAAATGTAGAGAATTTAGTGTCATCCAAAATCTAGAGTAAAAAAAATATTAATACATAAAATAATAAATATTACTTTGCAGCTTAGCTAAATAAAAGAATTAATTCAACAAAATTATGAATGATAACGTAAAAAAATTTAATTCCGCATCATCAGTTATAATTATTTGTAATTTAACTCAAAATAAGGTAAAAAAAGAATCACTCAAATTTTTTAATGAACCAAGGAAAGAAAATATAACGATTTTTAGCTACCATTATTTGTAATTATTTTTCAATTAGTTCTTCTTCAAAGGTATAAAAATAATAAAACCAAACCGATAATTTATTTGAAAAAAAAAAGATAAATAAAACGAAACTAATTCGACCCAGTAGCAGGTTGTATATATTTTCCAAACTATTTATATCTTAGATACTTATTATATGTGTGTTATTTTCCTTTTTATTTATTTTTTCTATATATTCATATTGAGAAGGCAAGACAGACAACAAGCAAAGAAATAACAACAGCAAACGAAGGTAGAAAAAAATGTAACTATTACCTTAACCTTAACCTTTAATTTTAAAAGATCTTTTGAAGGAAAAAAAATTAACCATAAAATACGACACATGCAGCACAACGAACAACATAAAGGATATTTCAATACCTTTTTTTCGGTTTTATGTTAATTTTCTTTTATTTATTTTAATCTTAGTGGTAACATGATGACACGAATGAGGGGTATAATTTGCAGCACTTACCACTTGTTGCGTTTGTTTAGATTTTTTTTTTTCATTTTCACTCTGACTATCGTTCTCGTGTTTATACTAATTTATTTATTTTTTCCATTAAACAAAATTATTAGAGATAAAGAATTATATATTATAAGACAAATTAACCTCCTACTTTTATTCTTGGAGATTCACATACTACACGCTATTTACGAGTAACAATAGTTTTGGATAGAAATTGACAGCACAATTATGTATTTTCTTTATTTATTAGGCAAAATACTTGAACAATGTAGTGTATAAAGGCGGCTTGTTGGATTTGTAACATTAAAATAAAAGAATAACAAATTTACCACACATATCAGGCAAATATAATGAACAAGAAATAAAACAACAAGAAAAAAAAAAACAACAAAATTGAATAAATAAAACCACACTGTGTCTTGCCTTGTTTAAGTGAACACAAACAAAAAGCAAGAAAACATTGCTGTGAATAAAATAGGATAAACAACTAATAATAAAGGAATAGCTTAATTCAATTAAAAATAATCGTGATAATATTTTGTAATGAAATTAGTTTCTATAATAATTTATGTTACAATATTTGGTTAAATTTATTTCAAATATCTTTAACTTCAAAATAACAATTAGTTTGGTGTTTAATTCACCAGCGTATTTCTTTTTCTTTTATTAAGCAAATAAAAATATTTTTAATATAAAAAAAATACACAGTGGAAAAAAAACAAGTCACGATGATTTATTTTATATATTTTTAATGTCATACACCAAATAATCATAACAATCAAAAGGCTATTATTGTTGCTATATTTTGTGAAATGAAAAAGAAATATTAAAAAAAAAACACAACCATTTATACCCCTGTGGTGAGTTTAATAGTTGACAGCTGATACAATTTCCCTTAAAAAAAAATAATAATAAAAAATTATACAAAACCAAAAATCTTGATTAACCGTTTATTTTAATGGTTTTCCTTATTCTTGTTAATTTTTTTTAAAGCATAAAATCATAATAATTAGAATTTTTTGTGTTTATTTTTCTTTAATTTTGCCTCATTTAAATAAACATTTCAAAAGTTAAGTTTAATTTAAAAACAGCCAATCGTTAAGACATTTACAAGAACAAAAAGGAAGATGAAAAAAATACCCTTTTTTATGTACTATTATTTTTTAAATTCTTATTTAAATTTTTATAACGTTGTGTTATTTCTTTTTTTTTATCCTTTAAAAAGAAAAATTATAATAGAAAAACTGTAAAGAAACGCGTACTTATGTTACATTTAATATTATATTTACTCATTTATTTTTCTAGAATTCTTTTGTTGGTTGACGTTTTCATTGCGTTACTTTACTTTGCTTTGTATCTTCTAAGTTAATTGAATTTTTTTTTCTTTTTTTCTTAAGAAAGCAATAAAATAAGAAATGAGTACATTTGTAGAGGAAAAATATAAGAAAAAATTACTAATATAGCATTACACAGCGTCAAGTGATTAGACATTTTCTTTATTCAATTGACAATTCAAAGGTTGTTTTTTTATTTCTTTTACAAAAAAAAAATATTGAAAAGTTGGAAATTTTTTATAAATTAAAATCAGAAATAAAAATTTCATAAATAAAGCTTATATCAACTGTATTTATTTGTGGTGAAATAGCAAGAAACACAACAAAAAATTTAATAATAAAAAAAGAAATGAAACACAACTCAAACCATGTCATTATATGTTTGATGATGAACACGAGGCAAGAATAGCGACCACAAAAAAAGCGTTTTTCTTTTATTATTTATGTATATAAAATTTGTTAATTTTAAACATAAGAAGAAAACAAAAAAAAAAGAAAAGAATAATATATAAATGCGTGCACAGTGATGATTTTTATCGTCGTTGAACAAAACTTTTCATTTTTATTTATGTTTTCTTGTAACTTTAGCGTTCTTTGTCTTCTTCACCATCATCATCATCGTCATCATGAACAATAACAAGAAAACAAAATTTCATGTATGCATTTTTATAGAGATTAATTTAAATTTAAATAAATATAATGAAAAAAAAAATAACATAAAAATCCAAAACGTAACCATGCAGAGAAGGAGGAGAAGATATTGTAATCAACATAAATAAATTTTTTTCACTTTGCTGCATATAAAAGCCACTCAATGTTGTCATCATTGATTTTTTTTTTTTTTTTTATATTTTGGTTTTCAGAACAAGATAATTCTTTGTCATTTATTTCAAAATACCAAAAATATATATTTATATATAAACAAGTGATTTTGATGACGGAAGCTGCACAAAAAATGAACGGAAAAAAAAACTTTTGTAAAATATAGATTAGAAAGTTATCAATTTTTATATATATTAATAACTAAAGAGGATAAATTATATCTGTTTTGTGTTGTTTTATTCTAATTTTAGTTTTGATTTAATTTAACAAGTCAAAAATTTTTTAAAGTGATTTTCAATGTCAAATTTGATTGAAAACAGACTTTTTGTTTGTTTTTACGCCGGCCAATAAAATTATGAAAAATAAATAAATCTGCGATTGGTTTTCTCAAGCATCAATTATAACATAAATTCTAATATATATGTTATAAAAAATAAAATTTCACTCTCTATGTATTTTTTTATATTTTAACACCGACAGACTTTTTTTCGTAGACATTAATAACAAAACACAAATGATAGTCTTTTTAATGTTTAAGAATAGTAAACAGGGTGGGTTTTTCCTGCCATTTATTATTATAATTAGTCTAAATTACAAATATTATAACGAAAAATTACTTTGTAAATAATTTGAAGCGCTTTATTACAATTGAAAAACGCGTACATTTTTTTTAATGATGATAAAGACAATGTTGAAAGAAAAGATTTAAATAATTTTTCAACAACTTTTCCTTTATAAATTTATTAAAATACGTTTAAAAATTATACAACAAATATATACGTATATATGGGGTAATAGTAACACGATAAAGAAACTTTTGTCATGAATTAATTCCAAAAAGACCTTAAATATTTCTCTAATTTCCTTTGATATGTTAAAAAAAAAAATGTTAAAGAAAAAGGAAATAATAACAATCTTTTATCATTTTTATTGAAATATGTTTAAGTGGAAATAAAAATTAAGAATAATAATTTCAGCATTTTGTATACGTGGCAGAGAAGTAACCCTGCATCTTTTTTTTTTTTTTTGTTTTTTAATTTTTTAACATTAAAAGTAAAACAACATAAGAGTGAAAAATCCTTTAATTTATTCCAGAATTTTTGTTAATAAAATTTAATTTATTTTAATTAAGAAACAAACAAATAAAAAAAGGAGAAAAAATATAAAACTTGAACAAAGAATTTTTAATGCAAAATACATATAAATATTTGTCGGCAAACCTGAAGTAAAGTCAAACGAAATACACATAAAAGAGAAACAACAAGAATAACATTACAATAAAAAAGATAAAGAGAAGAAAAATCACTTACCTTAGTAATAAAAATGAAAAGAAAAAAAGTCTATTTATGTTGAAGACAAGACAGAAATTAAACCGATGCAGAGAATCCTTAAGTTATATGCGATGTTACGACGGCTTACAAATAACAAAAATAAAATAAAATAAAATTAAAACTTTTTATAAAACAGAAACAACAAAAAAAATTTAACGAATAATCACAAAACACATTGAAAAAAAAACACTTAAAAAACGTAAACAAATTATTACTTTGTTTTACTTTTATAAATACACAATTTTTTACCTTTAATGGTTTATAAAAATTAATTTTCTTTAATCAAACTCTTTGAGTTCACTTTTTTTTTAAATTAATTCATCAAAAATAATAATAAAACAAAAAAAAAACTTAATTAAACTTAAAATAAATAAACCAACAAAAAAATCCAAATGTCCGTTTTGTTTCCTGAAAATAAAAAGAAAATATTAGTTAATTAAATTTATTTTTAAAAAACAAAAATAATTTAACGACTGCAAAAAAATTTGTATATTCTATGCAAAAAAAACACTAAACCTAAGACAACACACCTTGCTTGAATCGTCTTCTCATTAATTAAGCATAATGACAATTCTGTTGTATTGTGAATAAAAACAATAATAGTAAAAAAGAATAATTAAAACTTTCTTTAATTAAATGAAAAAAAAAACAGACAGAGAATAAAAATAAAATAATAATTATAATGTTAATTAATTGGCTTAACGTTAAGTAAAAAATCTTTAATAGTCATCAACACATGATTCTCTCATATAACGTAATCAATAATGAAATAGAAATAATATTTAAAGAAAAAAAAATCATACACCCACTTAAATAAAAAGGAATCACATAGCACTAACAAAGAAACGAATTAATGATGACTACAGACAAAATCATTGATGAAAATTTAGCAAGTTAGCTACATAAAATAAGAAATACAATCGCAAAATAAAACAGAGAAAAAAAATCATTTGATGAACTTCCAGCAAAGCCCAACAACAATCAAAAGTTTCATGTTTCGACGCTGACAAACGATAGATATACAAGAGGAAAAAAACACAATATTTAAAAAAAAGTACGAAAAAGCAAAATAACAATGAGCTAACCATCCAACAACTAGTCAGTCAGCCAACAGTTAAACAAAATCTAAATAATATTTTTATTTTTATTGTTTTTATTTCTATTTTCTTTTTCAAAAGTATTTCTGTGTTTTGTTCTTCTGCTGTACACAATACACCAAAGTGAATAAACAGCGTAAAAGCTGGCAATTGAAGGCGGCAAACAGTAAGGTTATGACCGTATGACCCACCGCCTCCTATTTACACAAATAAAAATAAAAGAAAATATCTTTTATTTTCGTTCAGCATTTTTTTTTTTTATTATTATTTCTTTATTTCAAAAAAATAAAATAATAAACCAACAACAGGAGCAAGTAAACTTTGTCCCTTATTATATAAAACAAAACAGAAAAAAACATTTATTTTACTGTAACTGTTTTAGTTAGTTACGAAAAAAAAAAAGAAGAAATGTTTACTGCTTTAGTACTCAGTTAAACCATACACCATCTACCACCCATAATCACCCATTTATACATTCTTATTATTACAAATATATTCAGCATTTTTTTTATTATTGCCACACTTTAAGACTTCATAAAAAACAATAATACACACTTAAAGGAAAATGTACAAAGCAAAAAAAAATGTATATACATATACTAGACATGAATACGCTACTTTCCTTAACATGTGAACAGTGAGTCTTAAATATAAGACAAATAAAAAAGCAGTGATATCAGCTACTTATTAAACTTTATGCCATTTCAAACATTTTGTTTTTTTTTTTTATTTTGAATTGAACAACCCCATAGGGCATGATGACGTTTCATTTTAAACCAAAAAATAAAAAAGCATGCAATACGACAATGACAGATTTTGACGCCTACAACTTTCGCTGCCAATCTTATACGAACATGAGTAATTTTTTTTTTTTGTAATTTAATCGAAAAAATACTTAATACGAAACCCCTTGGACGAAATAAAGGAAGAAATAAAAAAATAAAAACATTTTCCATGGTGTTGTTACATTTTAAAGTTTTTAAATAAAAAAAGGGCCACTTTCAACTTATTCAATCGAAACAAAACAAAAAAGACGAACAAAAAAAAATAAATTAAGGGTGGCGGTCACTACTGTGACAAAAAGAACTAAATTTCTATTAATTTCTAATTAAAAATATATAGGAGAAAAAAATCTTTACACATAGCATTAAGAAATATTTCTATGATGCTTTTAAATTTATTAAAAATAGAACGAGAAATATTAATTCCATTAACTAAAGCTCAGTGCCAGAGAGACGGAAATAACAATAAAAATCTATGTTTATTATTATTTAAAAAATTAATAAAAATTTAAACAAAAGGACGAATGAATATTTTTCTACCTCTCGGTATTATAACATAAGTAAATGTACAGAGACAAGTGAAAAACTCATCCAACTAAAAAATAAAGTGAAAAATCATTTATAGAGCTTTTTTATATATTTGTAAACAATTCTGAATAAAATATCCCACCACCACATATAGCAGACACTTTACATTTTATTTCAACAAAAAAGAAAATAGTCTTGTTTAAACAAATAAAAATAAAACCGTTTAGTAAATTCATTAAAGAAAGTAAAGTAAAAAAGTGTTGACACACCATCGGGCATAGGGTGGTGGTGGTGGTGGTGACGTTGGTCGGTTATGTAATACTTTATTTTTATTATTTAAATAACAAAATTACTATTATATAAATACATTCATTGATTACAAAAATTTTTGATCTTTAATATTATTTTATTTACTATTTTCCAGAAGATTCTTTTTAAATGATTGAGGATGAGTGGTTATCATGTATTAATAATATTAATTTTAAAAATTACAATTTGTATAAAATTTATATTTTTATTTGTGCTAAAATATATAACAACATAACTAAAAATAGATAATAAATTAAATTTAAAAATAAATACTACATGACACATCCAATAAATTAAAAAAAACAAAAGGTCGAAAAGTTAAAGACAGGTTCATTTAAGTTAAATTAGACAAAAATGTTGTGTCATATACAGTATCTCCTTGTTAATTATTTAATTAAAGAATTGTGAAAATTATTTTTCACGGTAAAATTTGCAAATTTTATTAAAAATTCTATTTATTAAATAAATTATTGAATAAATCACTGTCATTTGATCATTTTGTTAAAAGCATAAATGAATGAATGGTATTGAAACAACAACAAGAAAAAACATTACTTTCGAACGAAAACGATAAATTATTTTTCAATCACCTGCACACAATCACTAAATATTATGACAAAAAATTAAATACGTAAAATCGGTTATTTAAAGTAAAGATTGCAGTGCAAAAAGGAAGAACTTAAATGCAAAAAAACAACAATAAAAGACAATCTGGTTGTATGTGAAAAAGCAAGAAACCTTTTATGAAAAAAATAAATAAATAAAAGTAAATTTAATGTAAAGCAACCGTAAGTTTAAATGAAAGAAAATAATGCAACAAAAATTATTAAAGAAACTAAATAAAATTTTTTTAAGAAAATAAACGATGTCAGGTATAAAGACAACCTTTGTAGCAACAATAAAAAAAAGTTAATATCATCGTTTCTTTATTCTTCCTAATAAATTTCAATTTAATTCATTTATTTTATTTTTTACCTCTTCGATTTTTTTTTTATCTTATTTATTTTATCTTCAAATACAATTCAGACTTTGGTTAATAAAAATGAAAAATCTTTTTAATTTAATTTTATTTTTTTCTTATTAAAATGTTATTTCTTTGTTTGTGACTAAGTGGCATATTTTAATTCGTTCGCGTTTATTAACTTCATATTTTATTGAAAAAATTATTTTAAAAATCGCAGTTTTTCTATGTGGTTACGTTTATCATTGCTCAAGATAACATTTTAATTATTTTTTCTTAAAATAAACTTATTAAAATTAAACAAGCACACAAATAATCTGTTTATTTTTACTCAATTTTACAACAACAATAACAAAAAATCACTCAAAAACTACTCAAATGATTTATATTCTTTACTATATATTCTTACTAGACAGAAATTACTATTATTAGGCTTTAAAAATTGTCTTACAGTAATTAAATATTGCATTTAATTAAACAATTAAAAATATTCACCAGCAATAAGTAAATATTTGCTTTTTTTTTTTAATTAAAACATTAAAAAATGATACAGTTTAATTTCAATAAAAATATAAAAAAAAATTTTTAAATAATAAAAAAAATAAAATTAATTGAATTAATTATGTATATTATAAAAAATGTTTATAGGAATTTAAAACCCAAAAAAAAAAAGAAAATAATAATAAAGCATGCATGTGCTTTGAGTACTATAAACTTTGTGTTTATATAGTGCAGGGATTGAAAACGATATCAGATAATATTATAATAACAGCTGAAATGACATATATTATCACAGTATCGATATTTTATTATTTTATTTAATAATTATTATATTTTCAAGGATTATGATATTATTTTGCAAAAACAATAATGCTAAGCAATAAGATTAATTTGTAGATTAAGAAACTTTTTTAAATGTTTATTCTAATAATTCTGCTTTAAAAATGATTAGAAACTTAAATTACTTTCACTAAGAACATAGATAAATAATATTTTAAAACTTAATATCTTTTAAAGACATAACATTTAAAGGGCTTAATTCTATTTCATTTAAACCAGTTAAGGGAGCCAGTTAACCAGCCTATTTGTTATTCGATTTTTACTGTACAATATTTGTGAAATTTCTTATTATCTAAAACAGTTATTGCATCCCTGATAAAAATAAAAAGTCACCCAATATAAAAATAAGGCAGGCAGGCAGGCAAGCGAAAAAAAAAACAGTTAAATTAAACGAAATGTACAAAAATCCAGAACAAAATAAACAAAATTTCAATCAAAATTCTATAAATGCAAAGCCAAAATTAAATATATATTTTATTAAATAAATAAATTAAAGTAAAATATGTTTTTTTACCAGTTTTGTTTTATTTTTTTTTTTTTTTGTTTAATGAATAAAAAAAAATACAAAAATAAAAAAAAATCTATATTTGCATGTTTCGTTACGTTTTTTTTGTAATTTTTGTTCCTGTAATTTTATTATTATAATATGTTTCTCCCTTTAAAAAGTTAAGTTAATTTATGTTGTTTGCATATTTTTTTTACTTGTTTTTTTGGAAAATAAAAACAACAATTTTATTATTTTTGTTTGTTTGTTTGTTAATAGTTGAAACAAACCACCAACCACTTTTTAATTGAAATTTAATTTAAATTTATTTATTATTTTTCTGTTTTCACTCAAACCAAACCAAACGGAAAAAGAGAACCAAACAAACAAACACAGATCACATAATTAAAATCTAATTAACAGTTTACTTGCTTTAAGTACAACAAACAATTGTTTTTTAATTTAATTTTTATTTAATTATAATTTTTTTTTTTGTTTTAATAGTCAAAGGAATCACTTTAACACTTGTTCAAATTTAATAAAATTTAAAAAATTATAACGAAATAAAAATTTAATTAATTAAATTATAGAAAACGAAAAAATAAAATAAAATTTTTTTGAAATTTCGAAGATTTTTTTCACTTGTATGTAGAAGATACTCTGAAAAACAGCCCGACACGATTTAATAACCCTCAGAACAGTTTGAAGGTTCAACACAAACTGAACGAATTCACTAACAAACTGGTTTTTAACAAAATAATATTCCAAATCCAATAATATCATAAACAATTGCGTCAAGTATTTTTTTATTATTATTATTATTTATTTTTTGTACCAAACTATTTGTCTCTTTTTTATGCATAAATATAATATGCCAAAATGATCATATCGTACAATATAGTAAATGTCTCTCTCATATAATTCTGTTTGTATCAAATGGAAAAACCTTACAACAGCAGCGGTGTGTGTTTATTAAAGCCGGTTTAAGACGGTCCTTCTCTTACATACAGTAAATGAGACCTATATATATATGGTACACTCAACATATATCTCTCATTTTAACTTACATTAAAATTTAATCATATACAGCAATGCAAACGGCACATGCTTTATTAAAAATTTATTACAAAAATTCATATAAAAATATAATCAGTTATTTATTTATTTATCTATAATATGTTATTCATTATTTTATCAAAATTACTAGAGACAAAGTTACATGTAATAATCATATGTGGAACAATTTAAATAATCAAAGAATGAAAAAAAAATCAAGAATAAAAATTGCTTTGTTTGAAATGGTAACAAGTTGCACTTTGTATAAGATCTATTGTAGGTGCGTCTAACCGGGATAGCTATACATTTTTAATTTTGTAAAAATATACTTTTCTCATTTTATCCTTATTACAGCGATTGCACATTTTTTTTTTTTTGCAATTGCATATCTTCAAGAATTCTTTTTTTCTTTAATATTTATAATTTCAAAGGCGTAGATGTAATTATTTTTGATTCCAAACAAAAAAAAAAAATATATAAATTTCTTCTGCAGATTTCCTTTGAGATTTTTTGTAACCAGCAACAGTAATATTTCTCTACAATCAACTGAACTTTGATTGTGTTAAATAAAAATAACGAAAATAAAAAGAAATATGTATATGTTAAATCAGTTTTACTTAAGCTAGCCCTAGGGGTAACATCAGCTTAACTGCCGACAAATAATATTTCGTAGGAAATTAAATTAAAAATCAGAAGAAAAAAATTTAAATGTGAAACTTATTAAAACCTCCGGTACGGCACTTGTTTCGTTGTAATATCTAACATCCAAAAGCATAACCTTAAACAAATATTTCTGTGTATTAAAAATAAGGGATAATAAAAATGATTCTTGAAAAGGTGAAAATTAATTCTTCACTTCTTTAATAGTTTCATTCACATATTCTAATGTCTCGGCTGTTACCGTATAAATAACAAAATTACACAGTTAAGTACATATTTAAAATGGGTGGTTATGGTGGAGGTCGTCACCCTAGCACATACCATCGACAATATCATCAGAGCGACAGATGATGGGTTATCTAGTTGTATGAGGTGACCGAAGATCGAGGTTAGAAACTATTTAATCCATTCTACACTAAAATTTCTAAAATTAAATAAATAATAAATTTTAATAATTTTTTTTTGGTTATATTTTTGCGCAAAGGTTCTCCATAGACTTGTTCTTGGTGTATTTAACATGCCTCCTGGGATCATTGTCACCATTTTTACGAAATGAAAACAAATCTTCATCACTTTATACAAGTTATACCCACACACAACCTTCATCATATTATCTTGTCCTTTTGTTTTATTATTATTTATTTTTTTTTTTATTATTTCATCCCTTACTTGTATGTAGTCCCATAGTCGTTAAAATTTAACAAAAGGGGTGTCGTGTTGTGTCATGTTCTTTGTTACTGTAAAACAATTTTTCTAAAACCGTAACCACCACAAATATTATTTAAACTAAAAAAATAAAATTTCTTTTATATTTTATTTTGTATTTTGCCGACCTACAATCGCCTGACTACGGAACAATTGTTAAACAAATGATTATTCACAGTAATATTTCTCATATTTATCGCTTTAAGGAACAGAGGAAGTAGTTGAATATATATTTATACATTTATATGTATATAAAAAAAGGATTCTAATGAATTTTATTGTTGGTCAAACGCCAGCACATGTTGCTTTTGATATTCACTTAATTTATATCCAGTTAACCAGACAGACAAAACGTATGTAGATTATTTTTTCTGCACCAAAAAAAAAATTAACTGATTTAACTTTGTGGACTTTTTAATTACTTATTTCTAATTATTTAATTGTAAGGAGAACACCAAATACGGTAATTTTTTTTTAACTTATTTAAATTCAATTTTATAACTAAACTGCATAGCACGGATAAAGTTCTCATTTTATAACAAAAGCAAGACATAGTTTCCAATAGATTTATTTAATTAAATAAATTTTTATATTATTAGCTTTTCATATTTTCTTCCGTTTTTTTTTTTGATTAATATTGTGAAACGGAAAGTTAATATTTGTTGATTTTTATTCGGCGTGTAAATCAATAGCAAAAAAACAATATTTTTATATATAAGAAAAAAACATTTTTTAAGGCAAAATCAACTGCACTGAATTTTACTTGTTGGTAGTTTTGTTTGTTTAAAATTATTTTTTTTTATTGAAAGTTTACTTTTCAGCCACATTCCTCCACTTTGTCACATTATACATTCACCCGTTATTTTTAACATAATATAAATTTATATAGTAATGCTGCTTTGCATGCAACAAAAAAATGTTTCTTTCTTTAAGATATGAAGAAGTTAAACACAACAACAACAATACACCAACAAAAAAGCATTGATGGTAAAGTAACGTAACGTAAAATTAGAAGCTTCATCAGGGGAGCGAATAATAATAATACACTGTGTATCCGACAACCAACTAACCAAAAGAAATACAAAAAAAGTTAAAATTTCAATGGAAAATATAGAAGATGAAGGCAAACTACGCGTTTTGTTTGAAAAAATATTATAAACAAACAGATTTTTATTTAATATAAAGTTCAGGGAGACTTTTTTTTTAACCATAAAACTCATCCTTATCACTTATCATTGCTATATATAAATATTTTTTATAAATTATTTATATTATGTGTCTGCCTTTGTTAAAAAGAAACGGAAATTTTTTTTAAGAATTTTGTTGGTAAACTATGACAAGCTGATTCTATCTTATTAAAACTGTTAGCGTATTTTATTATTTAAAAAAAATAACCTGTCTTTAAAAATAATTAATTAAATATTTAAACTTTGAAAGTTTATTTTTAATTAATTAAATCAAAATATCTTTTAGTTGATAACAGCACTATCTGCATTGAAAAACTTTGTTAATTAATTTATCGCCACCTATTGTTAAGTAGAAAATCACCATTTTTAAAATTTTTAATTAATTTACATTTTTAAAATTTATTTCTTTGACTTTTTCGGGCTTAACTTATTAGAGTATCACATTCATGTTATTTACAAATATTTAATTCATTATTAATATTAAACACTAGAATATACATTTTTCAAATATTAATTAAACTTTGGTTAAGTTTCTTTTAGTTTTAAATTAAATTAATTATTTATCTAAATTGATTATATTTTTCTAATTATTTTTTATGCATCAAAAAAAAAACAACAAATATTAACATCGTGATATCATAACATCGGTATTAGTATAATTATTACTATTATTATTATTATTATTAAAATTATTTAAATGTAAATCATTTTGAAAAAAAATTTCATTAAATTTTTCAATTAAAAAACGTATAAAAAAATTTTTCTTCATTATTTTACTATCCTCAAATGATTCAATAATATTATCTTGATTAGCGAATATTGTCGCACCCCATACAATTGATAAATTTGTTGCCGTCATTAAATTATCACTAGAATGTTGTTCAACACTAAAAATAACAGAAAACATAATAATATTTTAATGAATAATCTCTTGTGTTTTTAACTAATTATTACTAACAATTTCAAATGTTTAATTAAAAATTTTAATGTAGACCGTGATGGTTCTGGTAAATTATTTAATACAATTTTTATATAATCAATTGTTAAATTATTATCAATTTGATTAAATACATTATCAGGAATTAAATCAGTTTTTGATTCACGAAAAAATAATTTCAATGAACTTGTTAATGTGTGTACATCTTGTTCCTGTAACATTTGATATTTAGATTCTTTCCACAGTGGTCGACGATCCATCTAAAACAAAACGAAAAACATTAAATATTTACCAATCAATTGATTAGAAACAATAATACTAATAGACATACCTTTTTTTTAACTTTTTCAATAAGATTTTTATTACCGGACGCCCGATAAATTCCATTCGTTCGTATATTCTCGTCTGATTCAATTAATCGGACACATTCGACGACAAATCTTGGTACATTTGTGAATTCGATATCCTTCTCAACACGCTCTAATTCAATACCAAACACAGTTCCTATAAGAAAAAATCATTAAATTTGATTTAAGATGGGAAAACCAACGAAAAAAATAAAAACGCAAACCTCTATCCTTATCTCGATCCTTTAATTCATTACTGATAAAGTCTTTAAGCTTACCACGCTCTTTTTTCTCCTTTTTATCATCTTTAATTAATGATGATGTTGACGATGATGATGTCGGTGATTCATTACGTTCAATTTGTAATTCAAATAAACTTTCACCTTCATACGTCTTTTCGTTCGCAATAAATAGAAAAATCGAATTTTTTAATTAAAAAAATTCATATAAATAAATAATAAAATTGAAAATAGAAAGAAAAAAAAACCTTATAAACGCCTTGCTTTGTCTCTGTACTATCAGCTATTTCAATTCTGTAATTATAACAAAGAAACAAAAATAAAAATTTAATTAAAAATATTTGTTTGAATCACTCAAATAGGGGATGATGATGGTAATGATTCTCTGATTTGATTATCTTCTTGAGTGTTTTTTTATTTTTCTTTTTGTAATATTTGTGTTAATTTGCTTAGGTTATTAAAAGTCGATTATGCTTATTATATAGATTATTTAATGTAGATAAATTTTTATAAATAATTAAAATTTTGTAATGAGAAAATGACTGTTTATAATATTGGAAAAATTTTATTTAATTTAATAAACTTACGTATCCTTTTTAACATTTAATAAACGTCCAAATTTTGTACGATTTATTTGTTCCTTAATTTTATTATCATCAATAATTAATTTATTTGTATTTTGTCCTGATTGTGTGCTAATTGTATTTGTTGTTGTCGCTTTAATTAAATTATCAACGGAACTTGTTAAGCTAATTGATTTAGTCGACATATCGGTTAATATCTATAGTAAAAGATAAAAATAAAATAAAATTAACAATAATAATAAATTTGGTATATTTAGTGAAAAATTATTTTCAATAAAAAGGATTTAAGTAATTAACGCATGCATGCAAAGAATTTCATAACGAGAAAAACAACAAAAAAACTTACAAAATCTTCTTCATCATCTAAATAATTAAAATTCAATAACATATATTTCCATGATTGAACACATTTTGGTACCGGAATTAATGGTGATAGAATTGGTGATGTTAATGATGGTAATGGTGGTGGTGGCGGTGGCGGTGCTTTACGATGTACAATTGATTGTTGTTGGTGCTGTTGTTGCTGTTTCTGAGGTAATTTATTTAAATAATTATTTGGTTTTTTAGCAATTAACGGTGGTGGCAATACCGGTGGTAATGATAATTTATTTTCATCAATTTCATAAATAATTTTATTTAATTCTGGTTTTATTAAATTATAATAAATATATATACGTTTATATGAATTAATTAAATTAATATTATCATTTAATTTTTCATCGAATGTTTTTTTATAGGAAAATTCCTCATCAATTTCCCATTCATCATTATTCTCATTATTTATTGTGGTATTACTATTATTATTATTATTTTCATTATTTAACACATTACTATATTCATCTATGTCTAATTCGGAATTATAACTATCGCGTGCTCTTCCAATTGTATGAAAATTCCATATTTTTTGATAAATATTCTCATTATCATAATCAGTATTATTATCAGTTAATTTTATATTAAAATTTTTATCACATATACCATGACGTTTAAATAATGTTAAATTTAAATTATTACAATTTCTTTTTACAACAATATTATTATTATCATTATTGTTATTATCATTATTATTATTAATATTATTATTATTATTATTATTATTATTATTATTATTATTATTATTATTATTATTATTATAATCACTTATTTCATTATTAATACACTTATTTTTATTACTATTATTTTCATTTGTATCTACAATATTGGCCATAACAATAGAATTCTCACTATTATTACAATTATTAGTAATAGTTTTTCTTCTTTTTTTCACATTAATAAATTCACTAAAATCACTAACTAATACATTATTATTATTATTATTAATATTATTACAATTGTTAAAGAAATTAATTTTTAAGAAATCATGATATAATTTTCTATGCTTAATTAATAATTTATCATCATTTATTAATAAATTATTTGGTAATTTATATAATTTTAAAAATATTATTAAATTTTTATCATAATATAAAAAATTTCTTTTTAAACTAATTGATAATAATAAATAATTAATGTAATTAAATATTTTCTTATTAAATGATAAATAATAGCATGTTGTATATTTTTTAATTAAAAAATCTCTTTGGTTATTTTCAGTGACATCTGTATGAATTTTTCTCTCTATTATTTTATTATCCAAGGCACAATTTTCACTCATTATTTTATCAAATATTTTTATTAAACTTTTTGAAAAATCAGAATTTGTAACAATTTTTTTTATTTGTTTTGGTGTTTCTGGTAATAATATTATATTATCAGGTATTGGATATTTATTATTAACACTTTTATTATTATTATTATTATAATAATAATTATTATTAGAATTATTTTTGGTTATATTATTTGTATCACAATTATTAATAACATGTTTATTTGATTCATCACAAAACACAACTAAATCATTTTTATAAAAATTATTTTTATTTTCAAATAAATTATGATTATTATTATTATTATTGCTTGATATTGCTGTAACAATGGTTTGTGTTGTTATATCGTTTGATATAAATGTTTCTGTTTCTGTTTTTGTTGTTATAACTGGCGCTGTATTAATATTATTAATCGTAGAAATTGTTGTTCTAACTGATGTTGCTGTTGTTGTTGTCGCTGGAAAATACCGACCACAATAATCGTCAAAACATTTTGATGGAATACTTTTAATATTACAAATTGTATTTTCTTCGTAATCAATTGTCTGTTTTCGTAATGACGTCATCCATAAAATAACTGATGAATTTTTTTCATTATTATAATTACTTGTTAATTCAATGTTATTTGTAAAATTACTAATATTACTACAGTAGCTAATATTGCTACAACTGCTACTATTATTACTGATACTAATATTATTATTATTATTATAATTTATATCAAAACTATTATCATTATCAAATGTCGTTTCATTATTTTGATTAATTAAATTATTATTATTATTTTTATAAAAATTTCTAACATTTACATAATCATGTTTTTCCTTGTGTACACAGTTTGGTGTCAATGTAATTGGTGTGGATGCTGCCACTCTATTTGTCGCAAATGAATTATTATTATTATGATTATTATTTCTATATACAAAATTTTGATCACATATTAACACTTTATTATCCATTAAATTATTATTTTCATAATTATAATCATTTAATAATTTCATATAATTTATTTCATTTAAATTAAATGTCTCATTTGTTTTGAATAAATTATCATAACCATTTACATTATGTATTATTTCTAATTTTTTACTCAATTTTCTTGTTTTATTTTTTTCACTATTATTTGTGAATAAATTTTGAAAGAAATTTTTATTCCGTTTTTCATATTTTTTCTCTTTACGCTCTTTATTTAAATGATCTGTAAAACTACTTGTTGCACGTATTTGTGTTTTCGTTGATATTTTTTTCCCTGTAGATTTTCTACCTAATCCATTATCGATATCACAATAATCACATAATTTATTTAATTCATAATTACTTAAACTTTTTTTTATATTATTATTACGATGATTTTTATTTAAAAAATTTAATAAATGATTATTCTTTTTTGGATTTTTACTTTCTTCACATTGAACATTGTTTGCCGTTGATGTTAGAATTGGCGTCGTTGTTCGTAAATCACTAATTAAACTATGACGACTATAGATATTTATTTTATTTTCATTATTATAAATATTATAATTAACATCACTTTGATTTGTCGCAGCAGTAACAATACAACGATCAACATCAGTCACAAGATTTGCAACAACACCAACAACATCAGCTACATTTGTTACACCAGTCAATTCATCACCTTGCACTCCCACCACTAGCAATGTTTTATTTTTTATTTTATTTAAATTCTTTCTCTCATTTATTGACGACATAATAAATATTTATATTATTTTATTTAATTATAATTTGTATTTAATTTTATGCCTTTAAAATAATAATAATAATAATATTTTTACAACGAAATGAGTCATTTTTTCTATGAAAATATTTTTCTTTTTGCTCATTTATTACTTTCTGTTATTTATTTATGGTAATGAAATTCTTTAACACAATTAAAAAATAGTAAAATACACATTTTTTGAAAAATAAAATGTAAGAAATAATTATTTGTTATTGATAAGAAACCAAAATGTAATATTTAATTGACTTAATCACTAATGGGCACGTGAAATAGTTGTTGATTTTATAAAATTTTAATTTTTCTTTACTGATTAAAAATTTTATGTGTTATTAAAATTAAAAAAAAAAACTAACATCTATCTATCACGAGTTCTTAAAAAATACTATCAAATTAATTTCATTTTCGTTTAATTGTTTGTTAAGAAAAAAATAAAAATAAATAAATGAATTAAATCGAAATAATAACTAGAGTTAATGAGAAGTATTAACAACAGCAATAGCACTAGCACCAGCACCGTCAACAACACAGCACCAATATAAAAAATAAATTGTCATCATTGTATTATGTTTCTGTTATTCACTTAATTAATTAAACTTAATTCATTTCTCCTTCTACTAATGTTTTTCTTCTTTTTTTTTATTATTAATAAAACAGAATTTGAAGCAAACGAAGATGTTAAAGAATACTTAACAAAAAACGCCCAACAATTATTTAATTGATGAGTTTAACAATTATTTAGCATAAATTATTTTATTTTAATTAAAAAAACAATAAGTTAATTTAATTTAAATTATTTTTATGTTTAAAATGACGTCATTTTAGTATACTATAAAGTTTTAATTTATTAATTATTTTTAGTTTTTAGCACTGTTTGTTATGGAATTTCTTAGATAGAAAAATAATAATAAAAGGGAAAGTTTTGTTGGAATAGTTTATCTATTTTACTTTTTTCTTAACAATAATTGTAATTAGATTAAGTATAATAATAATGTATTAGTTTTCAATTAAAATAAAATAAGAAATAAAATTTGAATAAAGATTACTGACAGGTTTGTCGCTTTTTTACAATTATTTTGAGAAAAATTTTTATATTTCAATTATTTATACGTTTTATTTTTTTTATGGAGGATCAATTTGCTATAATAATAATTTTAAACAATAATCATGTTTTTAGTTTAATAACAACGCATATAAGCCTATGTTTTCATTTAATCGATAACAACTCTATGGTGGTAATTGAACAAAAAAACATGTTTTTCTTTAATATAATCATCAAATAAATTGTTCACAATGGAATATTAACTTATTTAAGTAAAACAACAAAAAATTCTTTCCACTATTGACAGTTTTAATTATTAAAAAAAAAAAAAACACAATATAAGTAAAAATATATAATTTATAATAAAAATATCATAAAAAAGAAATTCAATTAAAAACAAACAAATTTAAATGACCTCATAATGTCGATTTATTTATTTAAAAAATGAAAAAAAAAAAAAATAATAATAATAATAATTTTAATTTACGATAAAATCTAATTAATTGTCAAATAAAAATTGTTTTATTATTTTTCTTTATTAATTTTGATATATTTATAGAAAAAAAAAATAGTGTTTTATTTTGATAAGAAATTTATATTAAAATAATAAATATGTTTTATGTTTTGATTAAAAAGAAAATAAAATAAAAAATTTCTTTTAATTTTTACTTAAAAGAGAAATATTAATTAGAAAATAAATAAAAAGTTAAAGAAAAAATTACACAAATGACGGAAAAGAAACTTCACAATTTAAGACAAAAACAACATGGGAAACGAAACTGCGCTAAGAAAGAATGAAAAAATAACTCAAAAAAAAAAGATAACTTTTTTTATGAATGAAATTCTCTTTTATCTTTTTTTTTATCATTTTGTCTTATTTACTTATATACATATTTGTCTATATATTTTATTTGATGAGATTAAAGTCTTTGATAGTTAATACTATCTCGTGGTAAGAATTATTTTCTTGATAAAGTGATAAAAAATATATTTTTTAATTTTGGCTCAATTTTGAATAATATATTTTTCACTCAATTGCATTTTGTAAAAGAAATTATGATAATGCAGCAATGTGACTGTAAAGGACAATAACCTTTTGGACATTTAGCAAATTTTATTAAATTATTACCATAAATTTTCAATAAAATAAAGTTTAAATAACATTTTAATTAAAAAATTTATATTTAAGCAAAAACAAGGAACCGTAAATATGTTTTTCTTAATTTTGAGTGAATTTTACTTATCAATACGATTAACATTTATCACTATCATTAAAGCACTTAACGATCTTTCTGAGGTGAAAAAAACTTACATAAAACATAATAAAGTTTTAAATATAGAAAAAAAAAATATAGTTTAATAAAAATTAGAAAATAATAATAAAAAAATTAATTAAATAAATAAATAAAAGTTGAATGACATCGAATGAGTTTATATTTAAGCGTGATAAATTGAATTAATTTAATTGATAAAATACTGTGCGGGATGTTTTACTTTTTTTATTATTTTATATAAAAAATAAAAATTGTTTAATTTAGGATTTAGAAATATTAAAGTAAATTAAGATACAATTATGCTTGATTAATTAAAATTATTGATATATTTTATATTTAATAAAATATTTATCAAATATAATCTAGCAATGTGATGGCGATGTAATTTGAGAATGTCTCCAACTTAAAATAATTATTATTATGTTTGATTTTATATCCAACAAGTAATTATCAGTATTAGATTACTGTTTAAACTGCATGTTTTATGTGTGAAAAGGCACACAGTACTATTTATACATAGATGCTAAACTAATTAATCAATAAATTATTATAAAATCCGTACTTTTGTATAGATAACCACAAAATGCTTAAGCTGTAAATATTATGGAATAAAGTAAATGAAGCATAATTAAATATATTTTACCATATCATTTTTATGTTTTGTGAAGACTCTACTGTTCATCACCCAAAACAAAAAAAAAGAAAAAAATACATACTTTAATTAAACAAAAGTTGAATTAATTATACTTAATTGATCATATTTTATTGTTTGTTACTTCTTTCTATTTGAAATTCATTTTTAACATATCTCCTTAATTATTGTTTGAACTTGTTTTTGTATGTATTTGTTTAAAAAAAAAATTATTGTAAAAATAATTTAATATGACTTTAATTCATGAATGAAAATTGTTGTCTTGTCTTGTTTTCTTGCTTTTAATTTATATTGTTTTCTGTTTTTAGAAAAATAAAGAGACGATGCTCGACTGCACAGTGTTTGTTTAATTTTTTTATTTAATTTTTTACGCTACTCACTCAACACTTGATAGCCGATTGTCTGACTTTTATAAAACTTATCAATAGCACTTCTTGTTTCATTAATTTATTTTATATTTTTCTTTATTCATTTATCTTCCTAAGTTGTTTTTTTTATTCTTTTCGGTTTGTAATTACAGAGTGCAAAGTTGGGTTTAACATTTATGTATTGTGTAATTATATATTTCAGTGGTAAAAAGTCATCTGATTGATGAATCATTAGTCGAATACAACAAAATATTTATTTTTAATATTAAAAAATAAATTAAAATTGATTATTATTTATAAATAAAAATTTTGTTTTAGTAGTTTCCCATTGATTTGTTGAATTAAAATCAACATGCTACTGTTTTATTATTTTTAATTTTTATGGTAAGGAAAAATGTAATCCCCTTGGTGTAGAATATTTATTTTTATTTATTAATTCAAAGAATTTTATATATATTTTTGTGTGCAGGCAAAAAAAAAAAACACAAATTAAAACAAGGGTTTTATTGTATCGAAAATTCGTTTTTTTTTTAAATTTTTATAAGACATTTCGCAATAATACTTTAATTAATTTTGACATTTAAAACCAGTGACGAGAACCTTAATCACTTACTAAAGTTAGATTCTTAATCACTGTTTATTTATTTTGCCTAATAAAATTGTATGTTTTGTTTTATTGATTTAAATTAATTGAATAAAAATAATAGTAAAAATTAAAATAGAACTTTACGTTAAGTTAAATCGGAAGAACATTGTAAAATAATTTTTAAAAATACTTAAAAATACAAAATATAAATCAATAAAACATAATATTATTTACTTATGGTCACAGTGACAGATGTTAATTTAATAAAGTCAATTCATATATGTATAAATATTGTTGTTCGTTGCTTGATGTCGTTAATTATTAAAATAAACAAAACCTTTTTCTTTAATAAAATAAAATAACTTAAGATGTTTGCTCAGTGATTCCCAATCCAGTATATCCTAAGAGCACAGTCTTCTTACTGCACGCTTTATTTATAACTTGTCAATCCGATTTGGAATCACTGTGTTATCGCATATAAAACAAAAAATTATTTCTTCAGTTTTATTTGCAAATACAAACCAAAACCATTGGCATAATGGTTTTGGTTGAATTGCGACATTAAGCATTTAAAATAAGCAACAGGCGACCAAGTAAACTATTATTTTTCAAACATAATTTATTATCATAAAAATGTAATTCAATATCAAAAAAATTTCGATAAATAAACTAGAATAATAATTTTATAAAACATATGTTATGAATGAATACTAAGAATAATATAAGTATAGTATGACAGTAGTTTTTATATTTTATATTTCAGCGATAGTGCCTGTTGTTGACTAAATGATGTTTTACATTTACAAGATCGGTCCTCAAGTATAATAATTAAGCGATTAAGAACGTAATACAAATATTTATTATCGTTAAAAATTAACAGTTTTCAAAAATTTAACAATTTAGATTTATTTTCTCGAGGAAATAAAGAAAATTATTATTTATATTTATTAAATTGTTGATAACTTAACTCACTAGATTAAATAGCTTTAATGAGCTAATAAAAATTAAATAATAATAATACAAATAAATAATAAATGTAAGTCACAATCGATAATACAACAAGCGCCTAGCCCATTCTAAGTAAAAATAATAAAAAATAAATGAAAATAATCCCGCATATTTTAACTTGAGAATTCCATATCTTATCGTTCAGCATTGAGTATGCAATAAGCATAAATATATATGTTTAATGTTAATACAGCGCATTGATTCTTTTTTAAGGCAATACCGCATGCGTTTTAGATGTTTTGTATTTAAAAAAAAAAATATTTTTTCGACAAATAATAAAGTTCATAATGTCAATTGGTTGCCACTTATTTCTTCATTTCATTCTAATTTTCTTCTCCTTTTATTTTTTAATTTAAATACCGTGCACAAGTTAAGTCATGTTTTATTTAATTAAATTTTATTTTTATTTTTGAAAAATGTCAAATACCACTTGTTAATTTTAATGCCTGTTTTTTATTTTAAAATTTATATTATTAATTAATTAATTGATCTAAATTGTGTTGTATGCTTTGAAATGTTAATGTGTTTTTTAATTTTCTCATTAACTTAGCTTCTCTCTCCTATAGCCACTTCAATGTTATTACAATATTTTCTAACACAATGTAATGGCATAAAATTATTTAAATTTTACAAACATGTAAAACAATAACAGGAAATTGAAAGATATACAATTTTTTTATTTTTAAGCATATAGATGTATTAATTTTTGCTATTTCGCTATTTTGTTTTTTATTTCTATTTTCTGCAATTTCGAAGCGATAATAACAAATAATTAATTAAGCATAGTTTTATTAAAGTTTAAACATAACTTATATTAGTTTTTCAACATGTTTTATTAATAATAATTTGACTAAAAACATAAAGTAGTTAGTAAAATTAAATAAAAATTCTCCACTAAAATACTAGTGTGCATGACTGTATTAGTTGATTAGATTTTATTTTCATTTTAAATATTTAAACAGTGACTTCTCATTTCTCTTTCATTTTAAATGCAATTCAGTTTAATTAATAAATTATATTCAAATTTAATGTATTTTTATTTTAAAGAACATTAAATATAATTAAACAGTGGATACAAAACCATTATTCAAAGAGAATTTCTTTAGAAATGTATACTACTTACATTTTTGAAAACAATTAATTAATTAAACTTATACAAAGCCACTTAAAATCGTTTAATAAGCCAACTTGAGTAATATTAATATATTTATTTTACAATCAAAATTATCTATCATATTTTTATTTATTTATTTAATTACATGTGAGAAATAAAACAAAAAACCTTTATATTTAATTTTTTATTTAATTTAATTAATTTGTTTTTTTGTTATCAATTAAATAGCTTTTAAGCTTTGTTTTATTACTTACTGGTGATTTATTATAGATTTCCATGTTAAAATTATTAATGTTTTTGCGGTTGTTGAAACGCCATATGACTACAGAACGTACAATCGTCTATTAATTACATTTTTACATTTAATATTTAACTTTTTATGTATAATTAAAATAAATTTTATCCTTGCTTGTATAAATACAGTTAAGGGTATGTTTATGTTTTTATTTCTTATCAGTATTACAAAAAATTTTTTTTATTAAAATAAATTGTTTTTTAATTCCATTTTAATAAGAATAACAAAATAAAAAACAATAAAAAGTAAAACCCATAAAAATTCAAAAATCAATTGTATGATAAATGAACACACGACTGTAGCGAATAACAAAAGCCGATTGTAGAGAAAAAATTAATTGATTAAATAATAATAATAATAATAATAAAGCAACATTAACGTCATAAATCGTAGTTTAATCAATAATAAAACAAATAATAATTAAATTAAATTTTTTTATTTTGTTTAAGCTAGTGTAGTGTTTTACGTGACATTTAATTTTTTTTATTAATATAATAATTATTTGTTGATTTATTTTATTTATTGATTGATTTTATTGTTATTATTAATTAACCACTTAAAATATTGCTTTAAAAAAGTAGAAAATACTTGTTTTAGAATTATAATTTACCTTTATAACTTGTGTGTGTTCCCTACACTTTCTGCTTCGTTTAATTCTTAGTTTTATGTTTTAAAAATATGTATTTTAATTAATGATTCATAATTTGTTTATCTTTACTTATTATTGTCGTTTGCTTTTTTTTTTGTTATTGCTGTCACCAATCTTGATACGATTTTATAATGTTTTCTGTGCGCTACTTTTTCTATATGTTTAACTATTGTATTCACGCAATGATAAAGTACATTTTATAAGGTTTTGCTCATAATTTCACATAGAAAATTTATTTTTTCTTATCAAATACACAACATAATATTTATTAAACAAAATTTACTTAACCAAACTTTACTTAACTTAATTTAATTTAATTTAATTAACCATATTATTTTTTATTTTTTTTTTTTACATTATTATTTTTTATTTTAAAATAAATACAGCAAAAAAAAAACACACAACAAACAAATTACAAAAAAATAAAAATACAGCAAGCAACACAAATATCAGGCTGAACTAAAAAAAAAAATTTTATATATAAATATAGAAAAAAAAAGTTATATTTATGATAAGAAAAAATATAGAAAAATTAAATGGTTAAAATAAAGGCAAGAGAAATATGAAATAAAAAATGATAATTAATTATTAATATTTTCTTTTTTTTTTTTTATTGTAATAAATTTATTTTTATTTTTTATTCGCTGTTATGATAAGATACTATAATCGCATGAGTACTTGAATGTCTAATAAGAGTATATATATGTAAATAAAATAAGAGCCACCCTGTTCTAGTAGTCAGTACAGTAAAAAACCTAAAATTAACCATCAATAATCCTAAACTAAGTATTTAAGTAATTAATTATTAAGTTTATTATATTGATAAAATAATTTAACTAAAGTAAATATTAAAATAAGAAGCAAAACGGAAGTAAGAAGTTATTTTTATACTAAAATACTGAAACCAAGCAAAGCTTTAACAAAGCAATAAAAATTGAAAAATAATATTTATTTTTTTAAATTATGACCTTGATCATATATATTTAAAATATTCAATTTTATTACTATTATAATTGTTAATTCTTGTTAGCCTAAATTATATTTTTATTATATTAATTAGTTTTGCAATGTAATTAATTTAAAAAACAAATCACATAGCCTTGTTTGTGTGATAATTTTTCATCTATTTAATTTATAATTACTGGCGACATCTATTATAATTATATAATGTTTTTAATAGCTAATAGATTATTAATTTTTTGCAAATTAATTTAAATATAATTTTATAGAGATAATTTTTTTATAAATTAAATTTATAAAGATTATTAAACCAAGTGACATCTATTTAATAAAAAAAAATAGTAAAATAAAAACATGGAATGTGGAAATTGTCACGTAATAACAATACGCATATATTATCTTTATTGCGTTACCACCAACTTAGATTCGTTTTTTTTTTTAAGAATTTCAGTCTGAGTAATAGCAAAAGTTATAACGTCTTGTGTTCATAGTAATAATAGGAACAATTCAACATGTTTAATGTCTAGACAAAATTATAAATAAAGCTTTAGATGACTAACAACATTAAGAACAAAAATAATAATAAAAATTTGTAATATTTTTTTTGCATCATAATTTACATTTTATTAAGTCAATTACCTTTTCATTTTTTATTAAAGTTGTGTTAATTTTTTAATAAATATAATGTAAACGAAGTAATAAAGATCGTTATGTATATTAATCAAAATTAATTTAATACAAACTGGCACATATAACATAATATAGTGTTTTGCCTGTGATAATTGTCATTTGACTTTCGTTTTTTTTTAAATAAATATTTCGAGTAATTTATTTTCATTAAAACAAATAAAATTGATAAACAATACATATTAATTTTGTCTACTTAAATAAATTTAGCTAAAACAATACTTGTTACTTTTAAAAATTTATATTTTAATTGCAAGTAATTACAAAAAGACAAGTTCTTTTTTTATAAATTTAAAAGTTCAATGTCAAGATAATACCGTCTATAATGCTGTCTAAACTAGCAGTCACGTTTAATGTATAAACGTAATAAATAATTATTACATAGTCAGTTATTTAGAAGCAAAAACAAAAAAAGTTTTCATGTGGTTTTTCTCTATCCACGCTTACAAAATTAATTTTATATTTTGCTTCCATTCTTCAAGTTAAAAATAAAATATTAATAACAGGTCATTAGCTTGTTTCGCGTGACTTCTTTGTCTATCGAAAAAATAATCATATTTTTCATAAATATATAATTCTTATTATAACTTTATATTCTCATTGTTTTCTATTTCCTAAAATTACTTTTGGCTTTATTGGTTTTTAAAGAAATCAATCTTTATCAGATTTTTAGTAAAATAAAAATATTTTCTTAAGAAATTTAGCAAATAATATGAAACGTAAGTGATATCAATTATATAAAAAACTAGATAAATAACAGGTATTTATTGTTCGTGAAATGTATTTTATTCAAAATAAATTAAGCTGTGTTAATGTGATAAAAAAGAATTTGCTATCTAGATCCTTAAAGTGTATCAAAAAAAAAAAAAAATAAAATCACTAAACAACTAGCATCAATAAGTTAATTAACTAAATAAATATTTATTATAGCTATTAATAATATTACCAAAAAAAAATTATGTAAACAATAAATTTATTAAATAATAGCATGAACAGCAAAAAAAAAATGAAAAATAATAAATCAACCAAAGTAAATAAAAAGCAAAACTTATTTAAAAAAAAAAATAATATATTAAAGTCAAGTTCATGGTTTATTTCATTAAAAAAAAATAAAATATTAAAAAAAATTAATAAATAAATAATATATTATGTAATCATTTTTTTTTTATGTATATATATATTTTCTTTTTATTGACAAAAAAAAAATAAACATTTAAATTAAAACCCATTTGGCCATACTAATTGCATATTAATTATGAAAGTCAATGACTAAAAAAATGGGTTTTGTTTTTTTATTGCATAATAAAATTTAGGATTAAAATGAAAGTCGAATGTCTAATTCTCTTTACAATATTTATTTTATTTTATTTTTTTTTTCTAAAACATTAATTAAATGTCCAATTATCAAGGTTTACAAAAATAAAATAATCAACCTAAATTTAACCGATGATAATTAACAAATGAAATATATAATTATAGTTAGCATTTTAATAAGGATCTATGCTAAATTATAATTAATATTTTTTTTCTTACTTTATTATAAGAAAAAATACTTGACTTACATTTAATTTGGTTTTAAAGTAATTATTTTTGGATTAGCATCGTTTGAATTAAAAATTACTTAGAGAAAAAGAAATGAAAACTTAAAATAAAAAAAAAAATGAAAGGTACGCGATACATAAATTAGTAAAGTAATTGAAAGTTATATAAGCGAATGTAAAACGTGATTTCTTATGCAATAAATCATTTGAAATAGAATTATTTAATGAATAAAATGATGAACTTTAGCATTTTAGTTTATTTTTGTTGATTTATTAGCCGATTAATGTTGTTTAGTCAACAGAAATATATAAGATTACCTCTATAAAGGGCTTTTATTATTTGTATTACGAGATGATTTTTGCCAAAAATAAAAAACGATTATTTTCTCTTTCATTATTATTATATTTTTTGTGTGAATAAATAAAACTTATTTAAGACTCATTAAGTTCATAATAAAATTTATTAGTTATTTTTTGGAGATAAGTGTTTCTTTTTTTTTTACATAATACTTTACATAAATTTACTACACAATTTAGCATAATTGATGACATCGTAATTTCCTGTCATGTAACAAGAGCAGCAGATTATCAAGGGAATAAAAACGTCAATATAGTGCTTAATATTATTAAAGTAACATCATTATTAATTTTGTGTTTAAGATGAAACTCAAATAAATTATACTTTTAATGTAATAAGCAAAAAATAGCATTAAATGCATCCAAATTTGATTACTATTAATTACGAACTAATTTTATTTACTTTAGGAAAGTAAAACATTGATTTTGAACCTGTTAATCCGATGCAGCTTAAATAATACCATAATGAAAACATTACATTAGCGAATTTATTGAAATTACTTATCATTATTAGTGTACGATGGTTTGCGATTAAATGTAAAGTTGTAAACATCTTGTACGCGACGTAAAAGCGAGAACATTAAATACATTTGAGCTTTAAATGCATTTAAGCTTTAAAGATTTTATATAAAACGCAAAAAAATTAATTTGATTATTTTATTCAAAAATTTAAGAAATTAATTAATTATTTTGTTTCATTTTTAAATAATTAAATCGTGTCCAAGTTCAATGTTTATGTAAATAATAAATAAAAAAATATGAATGTAATTTTACCTTCGCGGTATTTATCAATGCTCATAAGATTTAGTTAGTCACAACTGACATTTTTATTTTCTCTTGGAGATTATTTTTTCATCACTTTAATGTCTATTTTCAGGTTTTTTCATTTAATTGTTATAGGTAGATATTTTTTTTAATAGTTATTAATTAATCAGAATTTAATTGATTTCAAATACATTTTTACAAGGGAAATAAATAAAAATTTATCAATTTTAATTTTTAATATAATAATTAAGCATATATTTAATTAAGGTTTTTATTTAAATTTTATATATTTTTATTAGGAAATAATAATATTTAAAATTTTTATGTAAATATTATAGAAACCCTTTTTATTTTTAAATAAATATTTTAAAATGTTAATGTATTTCCATAAATTTTATTTACTTAATTTACTTAACGTAAAATAGTTTGATTTAACTAAAACGTTTTATTTTCGTAAACGGAATTATTAGCAAACGGAACCGGTTATAGTTTTCGTTTAATTCAAAGTTAAGTTATTTTATAATAAACTTAACTAAAGTCAAGTGTAAATAACTTTATAGCATTTAACTTTTACAACACATACGTTAAACTATATTGTGCTGGTTAAATTTTGTTGTTATTTTATGATCAGTAAATTCGCTTATGTTTATAAAATAAAATTCAGTTTTATTGGAACTTTCAAAGTGTTAACATTGCTATTTTTTATTAAATAATTTTATTGATAAATAAATTTTAATTCAGTTTTAATAGTGTGACTTTATTATTTTAATCAAATTTACTAGCAAAGTGTGTCACAAAGTGTATTAATCAACAAAAATGACAATCTATGGAAAATTAGTGCAAATAATTATAATTACAACAAATTATGAATAATGTTATTATAAAAAATATAAAAACATATTAATAATCAAAAGAATAAAACGTTAATTAAAAAACTTAAAGGTAATTTTAGTTGAAATTTATTGAAAGAATAAACAAACAGAGAAAATATTTCTTCGTTTTTCTTTACTAAAAACTAGTAAAATTCTAATTCGGAATTTTTTCAATATTTTTTCATATTAATTATGTATTTTGTTTAATTAGAAGTAAAAAAAAGAAAAACGAAGCTTATTTATATTAAAAATTAAGAAGCTTTTTGTCGGCAAAGTGAGAATATTTCTTTGTTTTAACCTTAACTAAAGGTTTGGTAAATTTTTCGTCTCTCATTTATAATTATTATTTAAAACAAATAAAGTGGTTTTTTATGATTTTTTATTACCTATTTGTTTAAGTGATTTAAAATTAAAATGATGTAAAATATTTTTTTTCTTTTATTTAATTAACAAATATTTACATAAGTTTTATTCTAAAAATAATTTCAAAGGGAATTAAATCTTTATACAGCTGCCTTTATGCTTAATTCAATAAAAATAAGTAAACATACTAACTAAATATTGAAAAAATTATGAATAAAAATATATAAATCAATCTGATTACCATAAAGGCATAATTATCCTTAGTCACCTTCAAAAATTGTCATATATTTACAACATTTAAATACAAATAAATTGTTATTAACGCTTTAACATATAATTTTTATTTATTTATTACAACATTTGTTCGTTTTGCATATCATTTTTGTTATTATTTCGTTATTTTTTATCTTTTTTTTTTTGTCTTTTTCGGCAACCCGGAAAATGATTCATATTTTAAAAACAGATTTAAATTTTGATTTAAATATTTTATTATATTTTTCACAAAATTTACGAAGGTTATATAAATTCTACATAAAGGCGACAAACAAAGACAAAACAAACAAATCGATAGAAAACAAGAAATGAAATTTTTGTTTATATAACCAGTGAAAATCTGATGATAATTTAATTAAAAATATAACAACTTATAATATTTTAGATAATAATATTATTAATAATAATAAAACTCTTTATTAATCTTACCTTGAAAAAATTAACTATTTCATTATTATTAGTATTTTGATTTTTTATTTAAAAAATCAACGAACCATTGAAAATGATGACATTATTATGATGACAAAATTATGCAAAATATTTTGGTTAATAATGCCCTTGATGCTTCATTTATTGTTGTTAGATTATTGTTTTTTTATATCATAAAAATCAAGATTTATTTATAAATACTAAGTTGATCAGTCTTTTTACATAACTATATCTAATATAATATTTATAAAAAATTTTATATGCTAAATATACAAAAAATTGCATATTGTCTTATGCAATTTATTTATTAATTTTCCTAATTATTATATATTTTATTATTATTATGTTGTAATAATAGAAAAACTAATGTCACACTTGTTAACTTCATAAAAAAAAACTTCTTCGTATTTTATTTTAATTAATTTATATTAAAAAAATAGAAGAAAAATATAAACATTTTCATAATTTTAACCAAAGCAGAAGGTTAAATAATAAATTTTTTGATTTAATTGCGTGCAATTGCACATAAGTTTAATTATTTTAATATAAATAAATAAATATTATTTTCTATTTTCAAAAAGAAAAATTAACATTAAAATAACAAAACCACAAAAGCATTATATTTTGGTCGTTATTAATTCGTTTATTAGAACGAAACGTTGATATATTTAGCAAGGTAAAGAGATGTTGATCGTTTTGCAGTGATAATTTATGTTAATATATATATTTTTATATTTATTATGAAAAGCACTTCCGATATTGATTTCAATATTTATATTTTGAAATTTTATTTATTTAAAAAATAAAAAGTTAGTTTTTAAAATGTTTTATTCATTTGAAGATCAAGTTTATTAGTTATTTTAGAAATATTTTCTGTTAAAATAAATTTATGTTAATATTCAGCTAAAACTTTATTAGTAAATTTATTAACCAGTTTTTTATGATTTTCTTCTTTTTGTTTTAATGATTTTGAAAAAAAAAATAAAACTAATACCTGGAAATGTTGTATCATTTGATTGGGCATGACAGAGTCTATCATATGACTTGACGTTGCTTGACGTCAATTTTTTTACTTTTGAAACAAATACTGTCGGAAAATTTTTATTTATTATATATGCATAACAAAGGCTATAATCTATATAATATGTATTAATTGTTTAATTATTATTTATCTAATTAATTTTATTAGTAAAAAGGAAAATAGTTAAGACAATAACAGTCGCAATCTCTTTTTACAAATTTTATATGAAAAAAATAAAAATATTTATATGAACTAAACCTTGACATTTACTTCAAATAATAATTAATTAATAAAAATTATTTTCTTATTATCATATTGTTTGTCTTAAATAAATATTTTGCATAAAAATAATTAAATTTACTAATAAAAAAAAATAAAATTAGATCAATGACAAGTTTTTATTATTATTTTGATGCAAAAACGCTAAAGCACTTATTAACGCTTAAAGCATGTTTTTTTTATTGTTACATAAAAGATTATAAAAGGTACAATCACTAGTTTTACAATGATCTGTTATAGTATAAATAAATAAAAATGAATTTGATTCAATTAAAACGTAATAAAAGTACAAATACATTGTATTATAAAGATTTAGGTATTAAAAATAAATTTCTGAACATAAAATTTTTTATAAGAAAATAGCACGTCAATTAGTATTAAGAATAACAAAATTACAGGTAATTTTAACTACTGCGATTTATTTATATTACTTTTTATTATTTACCTGTAAAAAAAAATTGGTAGATTTATGAGCGGACTTTGTGCAAAAAAAAAACAAGAAACAAGACAAAGAATAGAATTTTAATTATTATTATGAATAATCTATAATAATTATATTTTCTTTTAGTGTAAAATAAATTACCCGAAAATAAGCACAGATTATCATTGATTATATGTTTAAAAACAAAAATATAATCACTTTTTAAACAGAAATTACATTTAAACATAAAAAAACGATTTTTTAAGCATTTGTATTTTTAAAGAAAAAAAACTATTTTATTACTCATTTTAGAGCAATTTGTTTTCTTTGAATCAGCAATAATCGTTAATTAATTTTTAGATTTAATTTATTTATTTACAAAAAAAAATTACTTATTTTTTAAATTAAAAAATTGTTTTATAATTTTTGTATTTCCGCATTTCAATAATTAAAATCAATATTTTTCTTTTTTATTATTAGTATTATTTGAAAAGCTTAAAAAAAATAATTTAAATTCTCATTTTAATTAAATTAAAATTTCTTTTTATTTTTCTTTTTTTTTTTTTGCTCAATAAAATAATATTTATGAAATAACATAAATATTTTTTTTTTTTTATATTTATAATTTAAATGGAAAATTTACATTGATTTGATAAACCGTTGATCACAAGCTTAATTTAAATAAAGTGCGTTGCGACACTAAGTTTGCCAATTGGTAATAGTCGCTGATTTTTACATTATTATAAAAATTGATAATAAATACATAAAAAAAATTTCAACATATACTACTAAGATTGGTAACAGATAATTTTACTTTTTAAATTCGATTATCGTGTATTGATTAAGATCATGTATCTATCGTCTTTTAAAATAATAACAATAATTCATGTAATATTTATTATTTTATTTTTGAATTATATAATACTTATGACAATGTTAATTTTCAGATAATTCACATGTATTTATTAAGCAAAAAATCAGTTTCTATATATAATAGATTATAAAAATTACTAATATTGAATGTAGAAATGAATTAAACAAAGTTTTTTTAATCAAAAATATATAAAATTTATTATTAAAGATTATTTAAAGAATAATTATTTGTTAATTAAAAATTGCTTAACATTTGTAAACATTTTTTGTTTTGTTTTTAATTATTTAATAATTTTTGAAATTAATTAAATACAATTTCAATGGTCAAGGAAAATTTATAGAAAATAAAAATATTTTAAAAAATCATATTACAAGGTTTTTTCTCTTTATTATAAAAAGGGTTTAATTCTTTGATTATTAATTTTCTTTAAATAATTATTTTTATACATATTTATGATTATAAAACTAATTTATGTGCTTTACTAGGTTATTGTGTTATTATTATAATTTTTTTTTTTCAATTTAAAATTAATTATATTTTAATATTAAAAATAAGAAACAAAGCGATTATAATAGTGTATTATCTCCTTTACAAGATTTTTTTTTTATTTATTGATTTAAATCTTATTATATTGATAGTTTATATTAATATTATATAAATTTTAAAGAAAAAAAACAACAACAACAAATAATTACATTTAAATCATTTTCACTTGTTTAATGAAAATAATTATATTAAACAATAAAATTAACTCTAACAACATTGAATATAGAAAATTCATCATCATTATTTCCTACAAAGTTTTTATTTTATATTATTCATAATGACTATACGTAACGTTGTAGTCTCTGTTTTTCATTTGTATTATTTAAATAATTTATTTCTTTTAAAATTAAAAGATCTTTATTTTCTTTAATAATAAAGTACAGCTTAGTTTGTAGCCAGCTTTCGGTTGAGTAACTTTGAGCTTCTTTTATAATTTGTTATTTTTGTAAATTGTTGTGAATTTTGTAAAGTATTTTTATATTAATATTGTGTGATTATGTACTGTTTATTTAAATTTGCCTTAGTGTTTTAAGTCTTAATTATTCTTTAATAAAATAGTATCAATATTTAGATCCTTAATACTTAATACATTGTAATAAATAGATGTTTAAAATTGTTCAAATTTATTTAATTTAATTTTTTTTTTCAAATTTCATTGCAGTTTTTTTTTTTGTTATTTTGATTTGTTTAATTGATTATAGAAATCAATACATAATGACCATCTATAGTAAAATTGTTCAAATTATTTTAATTGGATTTAATGAGAAAACATAAAAACATGAAGAGTTTTTTATTGATTTGTGTGTTACAAAGTAAAAATAAATTTTTCAAAGAAAAACCAGAAGAGAAAAAACAATAATTATAATAAAAATAAGCAATAATAAAGGTAATTAAATATAATCAGTATTTATTTTTAATTGGTTTTTGTTTTACTATTATTTAATAGTATACAGGGTGTATTTTTGTTATAAATGACTGATAATGATCTTGCTTTTTTCCGCTATAAGATGTTGATTATAACTTTGCTTCCATATGTATAATTATTTTTAATAAATTGTTATTTCCATTTATATTATTTTATTTTTAATTTATGTTAAAATTATGCAGTATCAGAGTAATAAATATAATTTCTACACAATTTTAATAAAAACGTGAATTTAAATGACAAATTCACACAAGGAAATTCCAAGTTAAATAATGTCTATGCAACACTCTGCAAGTATTTATAACTGCAAGCATGCATGCCAATATATATCTAATTGCACTTTTTTAAATGATTTTATTTATATTTTTCTTGCAATAAATATTATAAATGCATAGACAAAGCAAATAACATTTTTGTAATTAGTTGAGAAATATTTTTGTTTTTCATTAAATATTAATCTAATAACACAATGAAAGAATCACTTAAATGACCTTTAAATATAAGTAAATAATTTTTTTTCTTTACTAAATTTAATGTATATTCATTTTGTAATAACATAGTGACACGCAAGGTGAAGGATACAAAACTTTTCTTATAAACACTTTAGAAATTTTTGCTGTAAAAATAAGATCAAAACAATTTTTTGTTGTTCTGTTTGCAAATATATGAAATTTGAATAAAAAACGAAAGATTTGAATGGAAAATAAACGATAAACCTAGGTATAACCAGTTTTTTTCTTGCATTTTATATAATTGTGTCTGGTGTACAAGATTAAAGCTTTTGAATTTTATCTAAATATGTATAGATCCTCAATTTATATTAACACAATTTTCAGTTATTAGGATTAATATAGATTTTGTATTTTGTATGAAAAAACAAACTTTGTTTTTGCAAAATTTCCATTAAAACTTATTACCACTTTAAACAAATTATAAAAAGTAGTCAAGATTTTATTGAAAAGATTTTAATTAAAAACTTATTATTCATAATTTTCGTAGAAAAATTAACAAAAAAAAAAAAAATAGAAAAAATCACCAAACTTAAATAACTTAATTAAATTAACAATTAAAGGTCACATAAGTACATTTTTTCCATAAGTATTCCAATAAAAAAAATCATTAATGACAAAACAGTTTCATCAGAAATCGGTTCATCAATTTAATAAAAAATTAATCATATTTATTGAAATTACAACAAGGTTAACGAGTAATTTTACTACGTTCTTAAATATATTTAATTCATTCATTTATTTATCGTTTAAAAATAATTAAGCATAATTATTATCATTATTGTTGCAGTTTTTTTTATACGTAAACATTTCTTATATTTTTCCAAGATTAATAAATTTTATTTTTGTATATTGAGGAAGATTGCATGTCCTTTACGATGAAGATGATTTCTAGACAATTTTTTCTTTTTTTATTTTCATAAAAAATGAAACTTGCTCAGTTGACATTGTCGATCAATTAAATTATTATTATTATAAGAAAATTCACCAGAAACCATAAATAGACTGACAGTAACTGATGCCACCGATCCATTGTTTTTCTTAAAAATTAATTATTAATATTTAAAGAGGTCATTGTGGTCAGGTTTCTTTCCTTAATTTATTTGAAACACGACAATATTTATTTTATAGCAATATAATATATAAAATATTTATTTTTGTATAGCAGTATCAAATTTTTAATTATTTTAACCCTAAATAATTAATTTTGACCTATTTAAGATTAATTAATTAATAATTAATATTTTTTTATTTTGTATAATAAAAGTAATTTTTCAAATTGTACAAAGTTATAATTATATTAAGCACATCATTTTCCCTTTTATAATTAACTGTTTTAGTGTAAATAAAATATATTTTTACACCTTTGCTTGTAACATTTTTATTTATTGAATATAGAAAATATTAAACAAATATTATTATTTTCTTTAATTTTTTCTTTTTTAACCATTGAAAAATGTTTATAAATCACAAGCAAATTAAAGTAAAAAAAAAACATCTTAATAATAATAACAGTATATTGAGGTCATAAAATGCGTTTATATAAATAAATAATAAAATTAAGTTACCTGTGTGCATATAGTTACTGCAATAATTTATTATTTATCTTTTTTCTTAATCTTTCTTTTTCACAAGTCAAAGCAAATCAATGCAATTTAATTAAATAAACATTTTCTAATCATAAACTTTATTATAAGTGTTAAAATAATTGCTCATATTTTTCTTTATTATTAATAGTTTAGTAAGACACATTTCTTTTTGTGATGAAATTTTTATTTTATTTATTTAAATTAATACATAATGTTAAAAATTAATCTTTTAATGTTGCAAAATGTATGATTTTCTGCTTCAATAATTTATTTTAATATTTGTAGAAAAAAAAAAGTTAACAAAATAATACTATGTTTATTATATTATAAAAAAAAAATTGAAAACATAATATTGACACGTTAATAATTGAATAAAAACTATAATTTTTATTGTTATTATTTTTATTTAATAGTAAATTTTACTTTCACTACTTGATTGCTCTAATTGTTTAATTTTACTTTAATTATTTAAATGGTTTTTTTTTTGCTTTATTTTTTTGAGAATTATAATTGATAATTGCGTATTGTACAGTTGTTTTTTTTTACATAAATTTCAACCAAGGGTATACAATTTAAACTAATGATTTGTTTATATAACAAAGTATTAATTGCAAAAAAAGCTTCTTTCATTACCAATCATTTTGAGTATAACAGATACATTGTTTATTCATCTAAAATGAATAAATATTATGTGTTTAATGATAATTTAATAGTAATTTGTTTATATGAAATATAAAATTTAAAGTAGCGGTCGGCAAAGAGGTGGTCCGTGGGAAAATTTTGCTGTTCCGCAGAGAAATAAGGACATTATAATGATTTTTTAATCCTAAGCAACCTATCCCTCCAGATAAACAAGGCAACTCTGCAGAAAACAGCGATCTAACATACATAATAATTATAATTAGTGGTCCACAAGATTTAAAACATATATTTAGTGGTCCGTGAGGTCATAAAGTTTACCGACCGCTTAGTGGAAGGAAAGCTAATTAAAGCACAATTCAATAAATCAAAAATAAAAATAATTTCATAATTATTATTAAGTTCTTAGGAGACTTTCAAATAATTAATAAATTTATCTTTTTTATTAATTTTTAAAATTATTTTGAATTATTATGTTTACTAATTAATAAATTATCATTTTCTACTTTTTTTTTTTAATTTCAGATCTATACAGGTGAAAATGACATTAAGCATTATTAGTTTATTTGATTTAAAGTTGACAAAGTACTATTTATGGTTAGAATTATTAATTATAACATCAATATTATTATTTCTAACAATTTATTTAATTATTAAACACTTTATAATAAAAAATAATTTAATAAAAAAATCAATTTATAGTAAAAATATATTGGTGAGTAAAAATCAAATGAAATTTAATGTTTTTGATGTAAAAATGCTTATTTTTTTGACAGATAACCAATGGTGAAACAAAACTCTCGCAAGAACTATGTAAACAATTAACATTTAAACATAATTGTAATGTTTTATTAATTATAAATAATAATGATGACACTAATTATAATATAAATAATGATATACAAATAAAAAATTATTTACATTTTGGTGCTAAACATATTATTTTTTATGAAAATAATAAAGAATTAATTGAGAAATTTAATAAATTAGATAAACAATTTAATCATATTGATACAATAATTGATTGTAGTTGTTTGAATGATAGAAAAAATAATAATGATTTCTTTTCACGGTGTAGCAATGAAATTTTATCTTATTTAAATGTGAGTATATACATTTTATTTATTTAAACTATATATTTTATTTCATTTAAGTATTTAAAATTTGATTAATTGATAATGCGAATAATAATTGGAATAAAACAGCTAAAATTGGCTAGGCGGTCTAGAGCACAGCATGGCTTATGATTTGCAAATATTGTTTAGCAATCCATCAATGTCGTTATTTAAATACCATTACAACTTATATTTGGAAAATTATATTCATTGATATTTGTTATAAATTAATGTTTTGTTGATAATCTAAAAATCATTTAATATTACGCTATAAGAAAGTGCTTATATATTTGAAGAAAAGCCTAGTTGATAGTTTAAACAAGAATTTTACAATTTAATAACATTTGTTTCTTGAAAAATATGGATTTTTACTAGAGATCAGAGAATATATTTGTCTTTATTATCCAGTTTTAATATATATTTAAATAACTTTAATAAATCAAAAATAATAATAATTATATTTTTTTTTTCTTTTAGTTAATAGTGAATTTTGTGCCAAAAATGTTAACTAACACTGAGAATGGCCAGTTAATAATTATAAAAAATCATATAAATACAACAAAGGCATTTATGGAAACTTATAATGATATTGAAAATTTAATAAATAATATAAAAGCAGAGCATGATGATAATAATAATAATAATAACATTAATAGTAGCCATACCAATAATAATCTAAATAATACAGATACCTCAGGATACCGTAATAACTCCAGAAGTAACAACAACATCAACAACAACTCCAACAATACAATAAATTTAAATTTAATTTATTTAAATGATAATAAACATTTCTTTAATTTAACAAATAATCTTTTAACAAATGATAAATTAGTGCAAAAAATAATTAATTCTATTTTATTAGATAATAAATTTACATTAATTTATTTAAGAAATAATTTTTTAGAATTTTTCTATAAAAAAATTAAAAAATATATATTTAAAAATATACTTTAATTGCAATTAAATTTCTATTTTTAAACATACTTTAAGTTTAATTTGTTTTATTATATATTTAAAATATTGTTAATTAATGCTTTTAATAAATAAAATTCTTTTTAATTTTATTGCAGAAATAATTTTAAGCAAAAGTTTTAGTTGTTTTTTTTTCTGTTTTTCATTGAAAAAAAAAAAAACATTTTAAGAATAAATAAATTTTTTTATAAAATATAAATTAAGTACAAAAAATAAATTGTTTAATAAATTTAAATTCTAATTACATTTTGTTATTGTTATTACTATTGTTATTTACCTTTTCTCATTTCCATTATTGAATAACAAGATATTTGTTGTTAATTTAGTTCTTTTTTTTTAAACAAAATAATTAAAAGGGAAAGTGGGACATTTTTTTTATTCGTCTAACAATAAAAGTAAATCTTTTCAATAATAAAATTATAAGAAAAAAAAATATTTAATACAATATTTTTTTACGCTATAATTAAATTCGTTACTTTTTTATGAATAGGCAAATTAAATTATATTTCATTTCTATTATTGGAAAGAAGTGGCAAAAAATAAATCATAAAATCAATGAAAATTAATAATAAATCGAAACAAAATAAATAAAGAAAATTAATGTACAGTATAAATTTCGGCGGTATTTTATACGTACTATTTCTAATTATTAATTAAATTTTTCTTTATTATATTAAAATGTTTAATTATAGTTTTTATTTATAGAAATTATCAATTTCCTTTACTACACAATTTTCCGTTTTATAATTAATTGCAATAATGTAGAAAACAACAGTAGCATTGTAACCTTATTATTATAAATTAAAGATAAATAAAGAAATTTGAATAAGATAATCAACAGTTATAAATGCATGTGGTTTTCGATTTACACATTGATTTTTCTTATAAACATTTTTTGCATCTCAATTTCTTTGTATTTGTATTGAATATACTAATAATATTTGATTAGTTCCTTAATTTATTATTTATGTTTGTGTTTACGTAATTATTTATTGATTATAATATGTCTTTATTATAGGTACTTAATAACATATTAGCGTTATACATCTTTTAATTTAAAATAATTTTTATCTTTATTTATTCAACATAATTTATTCTTATATGTAGTTTAAAAATAATATAATATACAGTTTAATATTAATTGATTTTTGTTATAGGAAGAATCAATTTTTGTAGCACTTTAGATTATAATACTACAAGATCTTCCAACATAACAATACAATGATAAAAACTTATTTCTGAAATAAGCAGATTTTAATACAAGAAAAATTCTTTCATACTATAAAGATAATAATATTACGACTGTGAATATGTTTTGATGAATTATTATGCTGTTAATTAATTAGTTTCTATACAACAAAATTGAACATTATGCAAATTTATTTTGCTTAGATAATAGATAATTAAAAACCTTTGTATTTTATTCAATATACAATATTAATCAACAGTTCTTTAAAATCTCAGGATATTACTTGTAGCTCATTTTTCATTATTTATTTTTATTTTGTTTTAATTTGAATTATCGAAAATATCGGACTTTTATAATTATCTCTGTTAGCTCTATTCATTTTATTTTTATTATAGCTTAGAAATTTTAATTAATTATTCTTTATTTTTTGCCTTTCATCAAATTTTACGAATATTATTTTTTATTAAAGAAAATGTATTAATTTCTCCGCTGATGTAAATAAAGGTGACAATTCAGCTTTGCATTTTACTATAATAATCACATTTTAAACAATCATAAAATCATTTTTTTATCTATTTTTAATAAAAATTATTAAAACAAAAATTAATTTATAATAACAAAGGGAATACAAATTATCAAATTAACACCAATTTTTGTTTATTAAATAAAAAATAAAAATTTTAGAATTTCAGAAGAGATAGTAATTTTTAGAAAGAAAAAAAATCCTTTAAATTGTGTGAGTAGAATGCATAAAAAATCTCGTCTTTAGCTTTAATAAATTGTTGAATAAATTATTTAAACAAATAAATTAAATAACAATAATAATTATATCATAAATAAACTTGCCAGTAAACTTTAATTTATTAATTAATTTGGCAAAAGTAAAAAACAAATATCGTCTTGATACAAATAAAATCATTTGTTGTTTTAAATTGTATTTTGCATATAAACACTTTAGTTTTTAAAGAAGAAATTATTTATTTATTTATAAAAAAATTTGTTTAACATGCTTACCTCATTTCAACACAATATACGCATATTTTGCATCTTTTCTTTAATAAAAAATAAATTATTTAACGTTTTGTCTAAAAAAACTCTAGCAGAGATATAAACCTCGCCTTACATACATATATTCGCGTTTCAATTCATATTTAATTTTTTTTATGCAAATCTAAAATTTTGACTTTATTTTCAGTGGTTTAATTTTTTTTTTCTTAATTTATTTTCTTTTCTTTTTACGTTTATTAATTTAATTTAAATTTAACATACGATGACCTTGTGCTCTTTAATTTTTCTTTTCATTTCTTTTTCAATTGAATTATTAATTTTTATTTCTGCAAAATTTTTATTACATTTTTTATTTCTTCTTGCTTTTTGTTTTATTCATTAATTATTATTATTATTATTATTATTTTATGTAATAAATATCAAAATATTTACTATAATAAAAAATATTGAATATTTAATTATAGATCATTATTTGTAATATTATAAAAATAATTTCACTATTATTCATTTGGATTTTATTGCATAAAGTAATTGTTGCTTAAAAGTAAGTCAATTTATATGTTTCGCGTTAAATAAATACAATACAATAATTTTTTATAAACTAAAATGAGTTAAAAGAATGTAAATAATTAATACTAATTATTGACAAAAAAAAATTATAATTATTAATCATTAAGAAAAACATAATTATTAAACGAATTAACTGTGGTTATTATTATTTTTGACTATTGTATGTCTTTTTGTTGTATTTAACATAAAAAAAAATAAATTAAACAATGAAAGAATACTACCAAAGACATAAACAAAATTATATTTTCTTAGAGCACAAAGAATTTATAATTAGAGTAATAAGCATTCACAATTTAAACTCAGTACAATTTTTTTTTTGGTGGAACGAATATAATAATTACTATTTATGATTTTGCGACAAGATAATATTCATTTCCTAATTTATTTCCACAAATATATATATATATATATATATATATATATAATAAATGAAATAAAAACGTAAAATATATAATAAAAGCTTAACATTGTCATGATTTTATTCTTGATAATTTTTATTTTTATTGTATTTGTCAGAACGATTAAAACTGTATATTTTATAAAAAAAAAAATCTTTTCACCTGTCAATTGTAATTTTATAATAATTATAATTTATATTGTGATAGAACATTCAATTTTTTACACTTTTTATATTTATATCATTTAATATAGGACAGGGCACAGCATGGCATAAATAAAAATAATAAATTATTAATTAAACTAATAAATATAATATTAAAATTATTATTATTAATCTTATTAACTTAATTTTTAAAGATTTCTGTAGCCACAAAGTTTAATCTTTTTTTTTTTATTAATTTATTAAATACTATCACCTGTGAGGATAATAATTATTTCTTAATAAAGTAATTTTAAACAACTATAAATTTGTTACTAAAAAAATCAAAACAAAATTAAAACTATTAAAATTTATCGAAAAAAATAATAATAATAAGTAAAAGTTTTGCCAATATTAATTAATTTTCCATTTTTACATATAATTTATTTAATTAGATAATTAAAAATCATAAAGAAAGAAACAGACAAATTGAATATTAAAATAAATATTCTTTTTCTACAAATTATATACAAATTTATTAATTCACTTTAGTCGCTCAACGAGAGCAAAAACGTTTAACAAAATGTAACAAATATTTATTATAATTGAATGTCATAAACAGACTCATTTACATGTGTTTTCATTTAAAATGCATAAATTATGCATTTTTAATAGTAAATAATACAAAAAAAATTAAATGGAATTATAGTTTAATTAAAAAAAAATTATAACCACCAGCTGGTAAACTTCAATACTGCATAAACAACGAAACTGCTCGGCTCAGCGAAAAACCACTCAGCTGTTCTGTTGCTTTATAACACGAATCACAAAATAATGAAAACAAATACATTGTTAAATCTTTTTTTATTAAATACTCTGTATACATACACCTGTGATTGTGTATTGTTGAAATTGAAAACAGAAAAAATATCATCATTTGTCTATTAACCGCGTTACAGTAAACTACTATGTGAGATACAAGCGCATATTTTTTAAACATTTTTCAATACAATTGGTTTGTTTGTTTTTATTTTTCTTATTATTTATGTGTGAAAAGTTTATACCGTTTTTAAATGATTAATAGTTAATTATTTTGTTAGATAAATATCAAACATTATTTGTCATACAGTTAAGTGATTTGTTTGTTTAAGAAATTTATTGATATTTAATGAAAAAAAAAATTGTTTTTCTTTTTTGTGAAATTTCTTTAATAAATATTCTTAAAGAAAGTAATTAAATATTTATTCAATTTTAATTTATGGATTAAGTGAACATATATTGGAATAATTATAATTTGATATATATATATATATATTTGTAAGTGTCACATTCAAGTAAATATTTATTGATTTAATTTTTTCGAAAGTGGTTTTATTCTTAATTAAGTTAATAAGTATAAATCATAATTTATAATCGGCCTAAAAATAACACTCAAATAAACATTTGTTAATAAAAAATATGCTTAAATCTTAATTACAAAGAAAAAAAGTGCTTAAAACATTAGCATGTTTAATAAAAATTAATATAAGCAAAAGAAAAATATATAAAAATTATTAATTAATTAATTAAAAAAGAAAAAATAAAGTAATATTAATTTAAGAAAATCACTCAAACGACTTTTTATAATAATTAAGAGAAAAAAAAAACAATTCTTTAAGTTGAATAAACTTAAATTACTTATTTAATTCTTTTTATTTTCCATTCTTTTATATTAAATAATTAATTATAACAATAATAAATTAAAGACAAACTAACATATACATGTGAGAAATAAAAAATAGCAATAAAAAAACCGTTTTTAAGGCTGCAAAAAATTATTATTATTATTTTAATTAAATTAGCATAAACTTTGCGTTTTCTTTTTGAATTAATTAATAATAAATTTTCTAAGCTTACCACAAAAAAAAAATTGATCTAAATTATTAATAAATCTTATTAAAATATAATTTATCTTATTTTTTTTTTCTTTTATTGAAAATTTAATTTTTAATTTTATTTTGTAAAATTTTTGTGGTTTTAAATGTGTATGGAGTAGTATATTGTTATTATTGTTATTATTATATTCTTAGTCTGTTTTAATTATTTTTTGTTATTTATTTTTTACAGTTGAGTGATTTTCCTTTATTAAAGTAAAAAAGAAAAGAAAAAAAAATAAAAAAAGAATGAAAATAATTACATTTCCATGACTTTTTTTTTTGTACATTTTATTTTATACGAAATTTTCTTTATTTTTAAGTGAGACTTCAAAGTGCTATTAATTATATTTCGATTTTATATAAAGTCTTACCTAGTTGACATTTCTTCCAGATCAAATGTTTTGCTACTCATTTAATTATTTAATTAAAATTGTTTGAAAAGATAATTGATTTTATTATTATTACTATTGCTTTTCAATATAATTATATTAATAACAGCTATCCAAGTTGTGCACCAAGTAATCGAAAAGTAATTTCGTTACTTCTTGACATGTTATTAATCACTTTTACCAAAATATTACACTTATTACTTGAATAACTAAGTAATTTATGATATTTTTATTTTGGCATGCTTAGCCGGTGATTTCTATTATTAAAAAAATAATAATAAATTAATTGCTGTTTGTTACAGATAAAAACAAATCAGTCAACCAGTTTTTATTAGTTTTTCAAATGCCTGTTTGCCGGTTTTGTCTTGTCGCTTTTTCGCTACAATTTCATTTAGAAAAATAACATATATAAATAGAGAGAGAGAGATTACAGAAAAAGAAATTAAATAATTCAGCGAAAGTAATATAAAAACAAAAAATCTAAAGCATTTTCTTTAACTTTGTAATTAAAATTATAATGATTTTTTTATTGCTACTTAAGACTAAGTATTTACAAAGCCACAACTATAATAAAATTATAAAATAATAATTCATATAATAATCTAATAATAATAATAATAATCAACGAAATAAAATAAAAAACACAATGAGAAACAAAGTATTTAATCATTTTATTTCTGGTTTAATGATTTCATTAACTTTAGTCAAGTTGATTTAACTAAGTTTTAGTCATTTCATTTCCATAGAGAATGTTTTTTTTTTCTTATATTTTTCATTTTTAAATTAAATAAAATAATTAAAATAAATTAACTTTAATTATTAAACGTACCTATATAATCTTTGTATCTGTTTTACTACGTACAATTTCTATAATAAGTTATTTTTTTAAACAAGATAATAGTTGTATTTTTTAAATAAATTGTTACCTTTAAGTTAATTATACTCCCGCAAGCATTGTTAAATCTCTCATTGCCCAACTAAATGTTCAAATTAAAATACCAAGAAAATAAAAAAAAAGAAAACGGGAAAATATATACATTTAACAGAAGAAAAAAACAATAAATAAATCACAAATAATCAAATTACCCGTCTACAAAATTAATAGGAACAAATATATATAATTCAAAGACTAAAATTTAATAACAAAAACGATGGTTTTGAACTATCCAAAATAATAAAGAAAAAGAAAAGAAATTAGCAATTTTTAAAGTAATTATAATTTGTTATGGTTTTAAAAGTTTAAATAAATTTTATATCTAGATAAGATTTGATTATATTTTTTTTTTTGCTTTGTAAACATTATATACCTCATTATTTAAGTTTATTTAAATATCTTCTTTTTTTTCATTTATTTATAATGTAATTATGTTTAAGCTTGCATTTTAATTACAATAAAAAAATAATAAAGAATAATAAATTAAGACAAATGCATTTAAGCATTTACCGTGTAAACAGTTGCATTTAGACAATAAAAACTTATTTATTTATTTATTTTTTTGCACTTTGATATAATATTTTGCTATTTGAATTTGGTTGTTTCTTATTGTTTATCATTTTACAAAGTAATGCAGTGTAGCTACTTTTTTATAATTCTACTTTTTATTGGTAATTTGCATCTGAGAAACATTATAAATGATTTTATGAAGCACTGTTAAACACTGTAATGTAAAAAGTATTCCTTAAATAATATAAAACGTTTTATTTTTAATAATAATAAAAACATTAAAAGTTTAATCTCAAAAGCACTAGGTGGTTAATACTAAAAATTAAACATTAAACGTTTTGTAATTTTTCATTTTTTTTTTTCGTCTATCGTCATTATTATATTTATAAAAAATATTTTTATATAAAAGATCGTAAGGTTAATATAATTATTATAATAATAGTAAACACATTTTATTATTATTATTATTATTCTTTATTTTAAAAGAAGAAAATAAAAATATTAATAATAATTATGTTTTTATTTAAAAATAGAGCAAAGCGAATTTTTATTATTTTTTTTTTTTTACTTTTCGTGTGTTCAAGTTTAAAGAGTTTTAAGGTGAAATAAAAATGCCAAATTATAGCTTTTGAAATTTGTTTTACTGTTTTTCTTTAATTTTTATTTTATTTTAATATTATTAAGCTTTTGGTTTTTGTTGGTAAACCGAATCAACTTACTTAAACAATTAGTTAAATCATTGAGCGATATTTTGATAAATAATAGAAAAAAAAATACGAATATTATTGCTTTTAATTGATTATAATACAATGTTTTTATTATTATTTATTGTGTGTTTTTTTTTCTTAATACAAACCGGAACTAAGTAATAATTGTTTTTTCTTTTATATTTTAATATACATTGAAAATAAATTAAAAAATTTTTTTCTTCAAAATAAATTATAGCGAAAATTATTGAAACAAATAACGAATGCACTAATTATTGCAATTTTATATTTAATTATTAACTACTAATTATAATGTTTAAGTAAATAAATAAATTTTTAATAGAAAAAAATTTCTATTAATTGTGTAGGATTGTTTAACTAGTAATTAAAGTTAGCATGATGATTTGCAAAATGTTTTAATTTTTTTTTTTTCTGTTTAAACCATTAATTAATTTTTCGATACTCTTGGATTAATTTTTGAAATAATTGTTTTTGTAGTAGAATAATAAAGTGAAATAATTATAGTATTAATAGTATTTTCGCATTTTTAATACGAAATTTTTATAAAATTATAATTGAATTAAGCTTCTTAAAATTAAATTTTGAAATTATATATTTTATTTTTTTACCTTATTTAAAACCCGTTTAATGAATTATTAATTAATTCTTTCTAAAATTTATTTAAATTATAATCGGAACTAAATCAATAGTTATAAATTTCAATAAAATTGATTCTTTACGTTTAGTTAAATTAAATTACAGAAGACAAAGTGCAGTTCAGAAGAAGTAAACATTCTTTTTAACACCCTGAAAAAACTTATAAAAGTATTTTAATAAAAATTAATATATATACATTAAATAAATGATTTAACATTAGAAAATGAAAAATTTTCTATGTTTACTCATGTAAAAAAATTGCATTTCTTTATTTATTATTTTATGTAAGTAAAATGGTACACATTTTTTGATTGTTTTCATATTTTTCTGTCATTTTATTAAGCAAATTTTACGTCAGTATGACTTTCATTTTAATATTTTAAAATAATTTGCATATTATTTTTATTTTTTATTTCGAATGCAATCAATTTATAAATAAAGTAATGATTTTGTCACAGTTTTATTTTTATTTATATATTTGCTTTACTTAAATTCTGAATAACGTAAATGACTCTTTTTTTTATTTGAAAATTGAATAATTAATATAAAAAGAGAAATTTTTTATACTTATGCTAATTCTTTTAATATAATATTTTTTTTTAACTAAATTTATATTAATTAATTATATTTTTTTTATTTCGGAAAGTAATACAAAAGGTCAATACATTGTTTTTGATAATAAAACGAAGGTGAAAGGTCCCAAATCATAAATATATTTATGTTTTAATACTATTTGGTGTAGAAAAGTAGTTAGCTTAATCTTTAAATTGTAGATCTTGGTTAGCTTTTATTAAACTTTTGATACATTTACTTTGCAAGTGCAAAAAATGCCATGGTAAAAAGAACCTTATCAAACAAACGCACTAAAACCGCGATAAATTAATCATAAATCCTATATCCTTGTTCAATTTATTTGTTTTTCAGAAAGACATTTAGTGCCATTTTTTAATAAAAAATTTTAATTTTAAATTTTATTAAAATTAGTACAAATCTGGTAAACATCTCTAAACTCTGGTGCTTGACAATGAGAATCGAAACAATATTGTTTTTCTCTGTCTGCTTAGTTAAAACCTTAGTTATTCTAATTTTGAATTAAACAAGAATGCAAAAATCACTACTTTATCGACTTTAAACTAAAAAATCTTTAATAAATAATTATGAACTGTTAATTAAAAATAAATAATAATAAATTTAACAATAAATGCACAGTAATTATACTTTATTCATTTGATTGCGTCATACCTAAAAAATTATTTTTTTTTCCTCTTAAGTTACTTTAAAAATTATGTATTACTAGCATTTTGTATATATTAATCTAATTAGCAATTTTTTTTTATGAATTTATAGAAAAAAATAAGTAATTATAAATGCAACAAACATAATTAAGTAATCAAATGTTTATAATTTTTTATTAAATCTGCTTCACCTAGTTTTATATTTAAAATGCTTCTTTTTTTTATTCTTTTTGTATTTCACCTAATTATAATATTAAGTAAAAATAAAATTTGTTTTTCGTAATTTTGCCAATTATTTAATTTACTTAAACATTTCTTTATTAATATACTTAATTAAATTATAATTATTTGTTACATTTAACAATTAAAAATAATATAAACAATAAGATGAAAACATCATTTAAAAATAAAAAGAAGCATAATTTAAATTAATTTTCTTTATTGTATATGTTGTTATTATGAAATTGTTATTATTATTTTTTTATTTTATAATTTCTTTTCTCAATTCATTCATAGAAATTGAATGTTTTCATATTTTGTAATTTAACTTTTATTGATCGATGAACATTTTAATGTCATTTTTTCTTTTAATCTAAACTATATTGTTTTCTTTTTAAATATAAATAAATAATTTAATAATTTTGTGTAAAAGAGAAAATAAAAAACCAAATCGAAATTATGTAATATTCGAAAAAATTTATTAATTGTAAGTGATATGAGCAATAATAGTTCGTTTATAGTTTGGTCAAGGTAGAAAACAATACTGCATCTTTAACAAGAAGCAAATAAATTAAATTAAATAATCAATTTGTAAAAAATATTATGTAATATATATTACGATATGTTATATAATTATATTAAATCACTTGTGTTACATTAAATTAGTCAAACTAAAGCTTAAATATCATAATTTAATCAATTTTATAACAAGATTTTTTTCTTATTTTATAAAATTTAAATAAAAATAACAAATAAGACTTTATTTGTAATTTATTTTAGTTTTTTAAATATTATTTCTGTAAAATACAGCTGTAAAAATTATATAAGAAAAAAAGTATTATTATTTCTTAATGCTAATGTTGAAAAAAAAAAGTAAATTTTAAATATTTACGCACGTATTTTGCATAAATGAAAAAAAAAACAAAATGTAGCACCAAATTTGCTCACCTTTTATGCTTACCATTATTCTAAATTAACTCATTTTTTTATTTTTATTAATTAATACAGTTATTTTTATTAAAATTTAAACAATTATAAAAAATAATACAAATAAAAATATTATTTTTAATGTTCTTCACCTGAGTATCAGCGGTATTGTGGTTCTCACATGTAATTAACCGCAACATTTTGCTTTATTTTATTTTTATTTTTTAAATAAAATAATTTAAAAAACTAAAAATATCACCATTTTGTGTTAAATAAATAAAAGAACTAATTACTATATTTTTTTTTTGAGTTTCACTTAATTAAGTCTGTTAAGTCATTTAATTTAACTTTACCATAATTAACTGTATGTTATATTTATTATTTTTCTTAATGATATAACGAAGAAAATCGCTTCTATTTCTATTATTATTTTTTTTAATTTCTTTTTCGTTCATTTGATTGCCATAAAAATAATTTTTTCCTTAATAAGAAAATTTAAAACTAATAATTGGTTATGAGTGTTAATGGTAAAGTGTTTAATTTAATTTAAATTATAAAATTTGTTGTTCGATAGTAATTAATATGCAATCAATCATTAGTTTTTTTTTTGCGTTTCTTTAGCTTACCTATAAGAAGTGAGTATTTTTTTGCCACTTGTTATTGACATCAATCACGTTTTGAAAATATTAATTTGAATAAATAATGATTGATAGAATTTTTACTTTTTTTTTAATAATTACATTAAATTAATAATGTGCAACCTCTTGATCTCCCTCTGAGCCTTCATGTTAAATGAAGAAATACTGCAATCGGCCGCAAATATGATAAATAAATTAGAAATATACATTAAAGTCTACATGAGAATTCTCTTCTACATTAGAAATTTAATTAAAATTGCAATTTGCGTTTATTTTCAACAAAAAACGATTCACGGATGATTGCAATGCGTATACGCATACAATATTTATTGCATTGCCACAAATATAATTTTGTTGTGATCAAGCATCCTATGATCAGCAGAACTATGATTCAGTGATCAATAGTCCGAATACGACAAAAAACAATAAGAAATACTATTTTTGTAAAGTTAAAATCATATTTTTTTGTCTAGTTTAAAACAATATTGATTAAGTTCAAACAATTAAATTAAAATAATAAAATAAAAACTTAAATATATTTTGAAACAAGACAATAAAAAACCAAAAAATTAAATGTTATCAAAAGATTAAAAATAAATTTTATTAAAAATACATCTTAAAAGTCACTGATAATGATTTATTATTAAGAAAATGTCAATTAGTAGTTGTTTGAATATATTTTTATTTTTTTAAATTTAATTTAATTTCTTATTTTCAAAATTTATAGACAAACATAAGCAAAATCATTAATGATAAATATATGAAAATCTCTCTTATAAATATGATGATCTTTAAAGCAAAAAAGCAATTCAAAAATTATGTAAAAACACAAGGAAGTAACTTCTTTTTGTTTTATTTTACGGCATAATTTTTAATATTATCATTTAACTAGACAGAATAAATTTTAAAACAATTAAAACTACAAAAAAAAAAACTGGTTATGAAGTTTAAATTTGTTTATATATGTATATTTATTTATTATTTTAATTAATTCAGGTTAATAATTTATATAATACAGACGAGAAAAACGTGAATTTAAAAAGAATAATAAATTTAGAATCTGTGTATTTAATTATTAAATTTTTTCTGTTTGTTATCTTGTTAAGTGTAACTTTGAGTTATGTCGGAAACTTTAAGCTTACCAAATTAACTAGCTTTTTTTGCGGTAATCTATAATAAAATTTCTTTTGAATTTTATCTTTTAAATGAAACAATTGTGTGACAATTTATTACTTTTCGGTTTTTCTTTTAATCGGTTAATAATTGTTTCCGAAAAATTAATTTTTAACTTGTTATGTAATGTAATTCTGTTTATTTACTCTTGTTACTTAGTTTTTTTTTTTTTTTGTTTGTACACTTTTTATTGTTATTGTTTCCAATTGTTTTAAATAAGAAAATACAATACGTAATTAATTATTTTATTTTAACTTTCTTAGTGTTTATTTTTTTTAACTTTTTAAAACTTTTTTGTAGAATTTTATTACTTTTAAAAAAAACAACTAAAATCATAAAGAATTTACAGCACAATAATATAAAAACATGGTATGGTTTATTTAACTTTTTTATTTAATTTAAATAGGTTAGTGTTTTATCCAACAAAATAAAATTCTTATTAGTTTTTTTTTTTTTTTTTTGATAACTTTGATAAAATTGTAAACTTTGAGTGAGAATTGAGTAGTTTTTAAATAATTTTTTTCTTTAATTTTTAAAGCAATAAATGTCTTATCTATAATTAATGCATAAATTTTAATGTTAATTATTGTAAATATTTTTCATGAAATTATAATCAAAAATAAAATGTAAAAACTAAGTAAATTCTAATGGAAAAAATACTATAAATTAAAAAACAAAACAGACAAAAAGTAAAATTAAATAAATAAACCTTATTTCAATCGTGTGACTGAGAATTATTTTGTGTTTTTCTTTCTTTTTTTTTTAACATTTTTATATATTATCATTTAACAGTCAATTAAAAACTTAAATAATAATAATAATAAAGAAAAAAACAAGTAAAAATAATTTAAATTACAAAAAAAAAAAAACTAAACTAAACGAAAGTCTCATTATTCACTTTGTAAAATTGCGGCCTTAAAATGTATTTAAAGAAATTTTTCGGATATCATACAGAACGTAATAATAAATTTCATTGATTATTTATTTATTTTTTATAATGAAAAAATTATTCATGCAAAAATTGGACAGTATGATGCTACTTAAGATTTACTGTTTTTTATATTTTCTTTTTCTTTAATGTATTTAAGTCATTTCGACAAGTCATGAAGAAGCTGAAGATTGTTGTGTTTTTTTTTTCGTAATGTCGTTAGTAATCAGCACAGATGAATGCTTTTAGATTAGTTTTTATTTTTATTTCACGTGGTGTTTTATGGTTTATTTTTCTTTATAAATTTTAAAAAGTGAAAAGCAAATTCTCATATCTTATCATAATATTGATCTTTAACTAAAATAATAATAATGTTCTTTGTTTTTGTGAAATTGCTTCTAGCATTAATAATTATGAACAGTAAATACTTAGTCTATCATAAATAGCAATCGTTTAAATGATAATGGTTAATGGTTTAACAGAGTGTTGCTTTTTTCTTTATTTTATTTAATTTATCGAGAGTTTTTAATACTGACTTTGCTAATAATGACACGAAATCTACATATAATGCTTCTTTTATAAATGAATAGTAAAACATAATATAAAACTGCTTATATGTTGTTACTATTTTGTGCATTTTTAATACGTAAAAATCTGTTTTTAACGATATACATCATCATCATCACACTGTAATCAAAATTTATTTATTTTTAAACAAATAGACCAGAAAGCAATTAGAATTTTTTTTCTATTTACTTATTTATTATTTGTTTAATACCTATGAAGAGATCAACAAGCGCACGAGTGATAATATTTATTTTTTACTTTATTTTACTTTAAGAAAAATTTCTCTACAAATATTAAGAAATAATTAATATAATAATTTTATTTTCTTTTTACTTTTAGTTGACAAAATTAAAATCCAGCATGTGATGTTAATAAATAGAAAAGCTGATTAGAAGAGTGTTCAGTGATTTTATTATTATTAATTTTTTTTAATAATAATCAGTGTTAGTTTTTACTTTAAAATGTGAAGTTGAGTGTTTTTTTTTTAAATTAATTTTTAATACATTTAATCATATTAACAATGATGGATTTTAAATTGTGTTTATTAGATTTTATTGGTATACAAGCAAGTCCTAAGCCAAAAAAATCATTAAAAGAGTTTTCAAATCGTTACTCAAATAATTTTATGCAAAAATATAATGATATAAATATAATACGGTTTAATGAGAATATGTCAATGACAAGTAAAATTGATTCAAATATAGCACGGTGTCCTGGTGTATTTTGCACAAGTCCAATTAGTAATAGTTTTTCAAATAGACAAAAATCAGTGATAAATAGAAATGATATAGATTTTGATAGAGATATACATAATAAGCCAGAGTGGGGTATTGAAACGGTTAGCTTTGAGTTCCTAACAGATGATCGGCTGACAGATGATGGTTTATCAAGGACCACAGCAACATCAACAAGAACCGATTATGAAAACGTTGACGATGATTTTTCTCACACAATATCTGATAGTGATATCAGTGGAATTGGTGTTAGAAGCTTATCAAATATGGAGTCCTATTGTACATTATGTACATCTAGTTTTAGTTATAGTAAATGTAATGCATGCGAGCAATCTGTATGCAGTTCAAAGTGTAGTATTATTGAACAGCCGCCTGCAACGCCGACAACACCATCGTGTTCAGTTTGCTGTTTAGATCGTAGTAACAAGTAAGTACAATAATTTATTGTTTTTAATTATTTTTAATAACGCCAAAATGTATGCAATAAAAACTACAATAATTCGTTAATAAATTATAAAAAGCTGGTTTTGATCTTTGCTAGACTTAAATTAAACTTTTTCTTTAAGCTTTTTCACCAACATATTGTTGAACTTTAAAATTAAATACTTTTCTCTAAAGCAACACATTTCTGGTTTTCTTTTGAAACAATTCGTCATTTATGCAAAGCATTTATTCGTCTAATTTAAAATGTTCTTGGTAAGAGAATTACAACAGAATAAAATAACTAAAAGCTACAAACCTCATATCACGTCAACGGTTTTTTTTTTTAATTTTAATTTTTTTATTTTATTTAGCCAACTGTTGGGCTATTGTGATCCTCGGCTCTTATTTATGCTTTGCATAATATATTTTTAGTTTTGTATTGTACTTTTTTGTTGAAGTACATATTTAAATGCTGAACTCTGCCATGTGTTTATCTACATATTTTATTTTTGATTTTTTCTTTTAACCGTAAAATTGTCATTATTTGATTTATGTTTAACACTTTTCATTAAGCATTGAGCTAATGTTTTCAAAAATGTTTATGAGTAATCACGTAAAGTGTAAATGGAAGACAATTTAATATATAAATAATAATAAAAATTATTTCATATTGTTTATGGCGTACAATAAACAACTAACTATCAAATTAAAATTTAAAATGGTTTAAAAGAAATAAGAATAAATGAAAATATATTTATCTTAATGGTTATACCAACTTACAATTGCAATTAGCCATAATACGTATTAAAATCTATTAAACTCCACAATGTTCCACATTTAAATAGTAATAATAATTATTATTATGTTTAAAAAAGGCGTTAACAGTTTGAAAATGCATTTTTGATGCAGAATTCATGGTGTTTATTGCTAATAAATGTATTTACGATAATTCTATGTCAAGTAAGATGATTTAAACTATTTTTTTAGTAATAGAAAAGCCTAATTACCTGCGCACAGTAGTTATGAGAACACAATTGATAGAAAAACAATTCGGTATTTCATTTCCATTATCATTTGTTAAATAAAAATTTGTTTTATTTAAATAAAAATTTTTTTTAATTAAATTATTTACGTTATTCAAAATGATCCAAAAAAAAAAACAATTATTCGTCTTCAAAAAATTGTAATTAAATAATTTGTTGAAAGTTTTAATTCTTGAAAAAAAATTTTTAATGCTTTTCCTTTTTATCAAAATGAAAAAAAAAATTAATTTGATTTTCTGGTTTTATCTTTTTTTTTTTATTTTTAATGAAAAATTTCACTTGAGCATAGTTTACGTTTTTTTTCTTCTTAAATTAACAATGTTTGATTATTGACGCTTAAAATTTATTTTTTAAAATACTATTAATTGGATTTTGTACAGTTCTTAAATGGTAAACAATTAAAGAAGCAAACCGAAAATTAATTTTATCAACAAAAAATAAGTGTAAATTAATTTGAATTGATCTTGTTGCAATTTCTTTTCATTAATTATAATTTATTTCCATAATTTTTTCATGTAATTATTAATTGTCTTCTTTTATTATGTGGTCTTATTCGGGAAATTGATATATTAATTATTAAAAAAAAAAAGTATTTGAAAACAATTCGCTACTTTGGTTTTTATTAAGATAAACATTGCTTTTAATAAATTAACTAGTTAGCTAACTCATTAACCTTTTAATCTATATTGTTTCTCGAGTGTTTTGACTACTATTCTAACTAATTGGATCAATTAATTATGTTTATAGTAAACTGTAACGAGAGTCTGATTAAAGGTTAAACATATTTTTAACGTTTTATTAATAACTAATGAGTCACTAACAACACTAAACATATCATAATGGTTATAACATGCGTGCACTCCTCAACTGTAGTGTATTTACTTTAAATCGTGATTCATTATTGTGAAAATTTTATTTGCATTTCTTTTTACATTAAATTTGTCATATTTAGAATTTCCAAAATTGAGATTACTTGTTAATAATGGAAATTGGCTGTGTCAGTGGCATTGATTGTTAAAGTTATTTGTTATATTTATTAAACCAATTATAGACACAATGTGTTCACGCATGCCATTACCTGCTTGACTAAAGAAATCTTTTTTTTTATTCTTTCTTAAATTCTTTGATAATCAAACTTTACTTTTCAAAATAATTTCTTTAAAAGTCTATTAAACTGATTTATAAAAATTACCCGTTTTATGCCACTTGTAAACCACAATAACAATTTTATCACGGTATTTTTTTTATTTTTTTTTTTTTTTTGCTACATATAATTACAAATAATTTTTAATTATTTCCGTAAAATTTCTATAGTGTTTTAAGTACAAAAAAAAATTATTTCGTAAATAGAGTATTATCTAAAAAATACTTAATGTTGTTCTATTACTAGCGGTGTATTACATTGACGTCATCTTATGGTCAAACGAAAATAAAATCGGAAGCTTTTTAATGGCACATTAATGTTTGTTTACATTTGAATAAGTAACTTCTATCACCGATTATTACAATCTGTGACAATAATGCATACATGTATAATTATTTTTTTTAATAATGGCCAAAAAAAAAGAGTAATATCAAGGTCAAAAAATCAATATTTGCATAATACAAATAAAAAATTAAATTAAAAAGATATAGATATAACGACAAAGTGAAATTTCTTGAATAAAATATTCGTAGTTTATTGTTAATGTTAAATTCGTCAAGGCTAAGTAATCATTCTTAAAACAATTAAATAAATAATTGTTAACCTCATGGTACTACTTCTGAAAAATATTTATTTTAGATAAATGATTTGAGTTAAAGAAAATACAAAGATTTTCCATAAATATAATTTAAGAGATAATATTTAAAAAAAAAATAAATATCGTATATCAAATAATTAACTATAAACCGCTTCAAGATAGAAATTACATTAATTAAATTAATAAGTATTTAATTAAATTATAATTTACAAAACATGAAATTTTATTTAAAGAAAAAAATCATATATTTATATCATAATTTTCTCAATTAATTTTTTTATTTTTGATCTAAATATTTTCTCTTCACACTCAAAATGAATTACTAATAATAATAATAATAAAGATTTGTTGATATTTGTTGTGGCAACTAACAATGTTGCGGTATATTATGCAGCTTTTCTATAGCATATTCTTATTATTTTATTTTTTCCTATAATTTTAAACCACTTTTAAAGAAAAAGAGAGAGTTTAACGTTTATAGTCTCCCAAAATAAATAAAAGAAAAGAAACGAAAAAAAAGAATTATAACAAAAAACAAATTTTTTGTTACTTCTTTTCTTTTCTTTTTTATCTATAGTCAGAGTTTACCGCTTCTTTTGCTGTTATTTCTTCATCTTTCATATTATTATTATTATTTTTCTTTCTTTATTCGCGCATTATATGCTTGTTTTTGTAAAAATGTTGTTGCCGCTACTCTAAATGTGGTTTTCTTTCTAGTTTAATAGTAGTAGAGTGTTGATATTTTGTTTATTTATTTATCTCAGATGATGGTAATGGCAAGGTAATTCTTCTATGTTCCATCTTCTACGCTTATTGATTTTATTTAACCAAACGTTATTCAACTATCATACAGTTCACATGGTATTATTAGAACAAAATTGATATTTATTTTTGTTTTTTAGTTTATTTTAAAAAATAAATAAGAAAATTTCACTTTATTAAATAAATATAAATAAAATCATAAAAATTGTGTTATAATTTGTGTGATTTTAAGTGAAAATTTAAGCAAATAATAAAACTAAAAACAGTTTATTATTTCAATTTTATTATGTTATTTATTCATTAATTACTTTAGTTTGTTTGTGTGACCAGTGAAAAAAAAAATAAAATAAAAAATCATTACTTAGTGCAAATATTAAGGAAATTAAAGCAAAAAAACGCACAAACTGATACCATTTATTTGGATAAAATAAAAGCATTTCGTTTTGAATAAAAAAAATCATTTTTTTGTGAAAAATCGTTATTATAAAGGTAAGTTAATTAATTAATCAATTAAATAATTATTTAAAATAAAAAATAATAAACGGAAACTCGTTTGATGGATTTCACTTATCGAAAAATTTACCATTTGCGCTTTTTTGTGTGTGAACAACACAACACAAAAAAAAAATTAAAATATTTTTATCATTAATCGTTAAAAAAAAAATTGCAGTAAAAACAACATTAAAAAAGTGATTAAAGGTGAATTTTTATTTTATTTTCAACAAAATAGCCAACAAGATAAACATGTTTTTAATATTATAATATGTTTTTGGTCAGTTTTGATTGTTGTTTTAATTTTTATAAAAAGAAAGTTAATAAAAAAAAGAATATTTTATATTAATAATATTCGATGTATGGTGAAACTTGATGATTTTAATTTATTGCAAAAAATAAAGGATGATTAAGAAACATTTGAATGTTTTACATATGATTACTATAAGCTTTCTTTTGTATTGTTTATTCTTTGCAATAAACATGCAACTATTTAACTTCCTAAATACTAAATTTTGTAATTTAATTATAGCATTATAACATTGAATTTTCTAATTACAAAAATTTTACAAAACAATAATTCACATTTAATTTTTGTGAAAAATATTTCTCAAAATTAATTAATGCATTGCAGATAGATATAAATAAAACATTTTACCTAATATTTTAATAATATAAATGATTATTTATGATGAATACATAAATCATCTTAAATAATTCAATAAACTATATTCAATGTCTGTTATAGTATTTGCATTAATACAAATAAGCATTAAACCATAAGCATTATGGTATTATATTTCTTTATTTAATTAAAAACAATCAACATAAAGATACATCATTTTATGATTGAATATTTAAAATTTAAAAAAAAAATAACAAATCTATCTAGCATTCAACGTATTAACGCCGTTAATTGAAAATAAAAAACACTTTAATTGTACAGTTTTATTCTATTTCCTCAACATATCTAATGTTATAAAACAATAAAATATAAATTAAAATCAATTTTGATAAAGAATAATAATTAGTTTTATAGAAAAATTATTCAATGTCTTCGTATTATTCTTGTTTTTGCATTATCTTTTTATTATTATTAATATTAATATTATTTGCATTATAATAATGCAATATTATTCACTGGACTATGAAAAATATAACGTTTATTAAATTATTAACAATATTCCAATTAACAGCATAAATTACAATACAAAAAAAAACAAAACATGAAAAAAGTTATTAATTAAAAAAACAGGAATAACCACCAAATGTTTTCCAATAAAAATAATAATTTAATTAGTTATATAAATAATTAAATATAATTGATAAAAAGAAAACTTTCGATTACAAGCTTTTATTATCAGAATAACAAAAAAATAAATTATTAATTAAAATATTTTTCCAATAAAATGTTGATCTAAATTAACAAAACTTTCACACTGTATAAAAATAAAAATCTATTATTTATGGGAAAATTATTGATAATAGTTATTTATTAGTCACCTTGTTATATTAATTATAATTATTATTTATTATAGTTTGTTTAAAAAATCATTATCAGCTTTGCTATTCATTGCAGCATTTAAAAATTATTAAATAATAATAATCATTATTTTTTATGCGATCTAATTATTATTTATAATTATTGTTCATTGAACTTAATTACCGGATACTAAATATAATAGAATTTACTATCAACATAGTTAGGGATTTATAAAAGAAAATACCACTATTAATCGATGTATTAATCATTTTTTTATTAAATTACTTTATAATTCAATAGAAAAAAAATTAACAAACTCTAAAACGCAATTTATTTTGTAATTTAAATTAAATAAATTCTTTTTTCATTTTTAATTATTTATATTAATTTAATTAAAACAATAATAAATTTGATAGAAAGTAAAAACGTATTTAATGTTTTTTTTTGTTTTTTGAAAATTAAAAATAAATAAATTTAATTATATTATATCAATAAGTTGAAATTATATATAATTTCTAAAATGTAAATATTTAACAATAAAAATGACAATAAAAAATTTAAATAATATTATTTAAACAGTCAAATGGTAATAGAAGATTTAACAACAAGATGAAATACATAAATTTATAGGAAGAAATTTTCTGTTTATATATTTTGTTTGTTAAATTTTCTGTTTATTTTTTTGTATAAATTAAAATTTAATTTAAATAACAAAAAAAAAAACAACAAAATCAAGTTCAGAGCATCAATGAGATAATGTAAAAAACGCTAGAAACCAAAGAATTATAATGGAAAAATAATAATTAGAAATAAAAAATGATGAGAGACTAAATTCAAGTATTTTTTCTAGAGAATATAAATAAAGAAATGATATGAAATTAAAATACAAAAAAAAAACTGTGTTAATGTTGTGCAAGACTGATGATGATGATGCTGATGACGGTGATGATGGCTATGGTGTTGTTAAAGTAAAGCAACCGTGGGCACCGTTACACTTGAAAAATATAGTCTTTATTCATTTCTATATAATAATTTGCTTTATTTTAATTATTTTTTATATATTATTAATTTAATAAAAATAATAATTAAGAATTAAACTAAAAAAATTTATTCAATATTTTTTCAATAACAGTTTTATTTAATAAATAAATTTTCCTTTTCAAGTGTTTTTCCAATTTTTATAATAAAAATAACACGAATGCTTTTTTTTTTTGTATAATGTTAAAATTTTCATCGGTCAATATATATATATTACATGCCGCTGTTCATGCTTTCATAAGAAAAAAAAAATAAATAATTATAATAATAAAAAAAACATCAATTTATTTACAGTTTTTATATATTATACATACATTTTTTGTTTATTATCTTATGTTATTTCAAAGTCAAGTTTTAGTTATGCAATCATATATTTCTAGTGTTTTTATTTTCTTTAATATATCGCTTATATAAATATTTACATTTTTACCTATAATTTTCTCTTGTAATATATTTTTTCTTAATAACATTTTTCAATTAAAAATACTGAAATGATATTTTTTTAAAAATAATTTAACTCTATGATAACACTGCAAAATATAAATACCAATTTTTTTCTTTTAAATTATTGATTAATAATTTGCATTACAAAATTTATAAATAATTTGCATAACTAAGTAAATTGCAAATTTAGCAACACAAATTTTTATGTAAGAGTTTGGTTTATATTTACTAGCCTAATAAACTTCCTAAATGTAATGGCTTTACTTATTAAATAATTACACTTTAGTGGTAAAGATCCTTGTTGCATGCTTCCCATGAATAATCCTTTTTTTAAATAATTGTTATATTTCAATATATAAAAAAATGGTAAAGTAACAATCAATTAACCACATTAATCCATAAAAACAATATATAAAAAAGAATTATCTCAAATCTATAAAAAAAAATCTAAAGAATCAATTATTTATTTGATCACCTTCTATATTTTCTATTTAAAAAAGTTAAAATGCACAAAATTCTTTCCTTAAAGCACATAGTACCAAAAAAACAAATATCAAAAAATTTCCAAAATCTTACATTAAAAGTTAATAAAAGTAAATTTCCCCAAAAATATTACAATTTCACCAAAAAAAAATAAATAAATAACAATAATAATAATAGTATAAAAAAAAACTAATTAACTTGTTAAAACTCATATAAAACTTTATGATTAAAATTTAAAGTAAAAAAAAAGTAAAATAAATAAATAAAAAAAACATCAAAGAACAATCAACATTGCTAATTTAAAAGCTCACACAGTAATTAAACAAGTAAATAATTTTCTAAACAAATTCGCATACAAAATAAAAAACATTTAAGTTTATTTTTTAAGGTTAAATGTATTATTTGTAAATTAATTTCACTTTAGTTATATTAATTTTGTTTTAGTGAAATTCCAAAATTTCATAATTGATAATCGTAACAATAATAAACATTAAAATAAAGGAAAATAATATTTGAAAAGCAAAAAAAAAAGTAACAACAAAGTACACTTTTTAGTTGATTTATATAAAGTGAGATTGCTCATGATTGCCACTCTAATTTTAATCTTAATTATATAGAAATTTAGAGCAGATAATTCTTAATTTTAAATTGATTACATTTAATTTATATATATGTACATATATATTTTTATTTTGAACAATCACACATGTGTTATTATTAATTAAATTATTTCTTGTTTTTTATTACTTTTAAATTAATAATAATAATAATAATTATAAAATTGTTATTATTGCAATTATGTAACTCGGTCAGAAATTTCTTTAAATGCAATTTATTATAAGATAATTTAGAAAAATGAAAAATTATAAGAAAATACGCTTTGTGATTTAAATTCTCTTGTTAAATTTTTCATTAAATAAATTTCTAAAGATTTTATTTATTTAATTTACTTGAATTTCTATTAGTTATTCTTATTATTTTGAAAAAAAATTTAAGTATACATATTAAACGCTTTTCTAAACAAAATACTAAATTCAAAAAAATAACACTGGATTTTAAATCGAGAAAAATAGTGTTAGAGTTACAAAAAAGAAAAATAAACAGGTCAATTGTATAAAACAGTTATTTAGGTTTTGTTAATCAGAAAAATCTAAAAATATAATTAATTTAATAAAAATATTCTTTGAAAATGAATAAAGCAGAAAAATAAAAATGTCAAAAGATTTAAACATAAAACAGTAAACAAGAAACCCGAAATAAAATCATAAAAGAATTTAAAAATTCATAGAATATACAGAATGAATAGCTCCAGAGCTAATAAACCGGTTGAATAAAAAATCTGTAGTTTAGTAAAACAGACAGAAATTAAAAATAAATGTTAACTTCTAATTTATTCAAATCCAACTAACCTAATTTTGCATTTATAGAAGACAAAATAAAAATTTAAAATATAAAAAAAAAACTTTTATCGTTTGTTTCGTAGACATTTACTATAAAACAAAATAACACACTTGACTTTATTATTAGCATTCCCGCTTTAAATAAGATTATTTTGAATGAATTAATTAGATCAATAATCTTATGTATAATAATTTTCAAATAAATAAAATAATTTAAATGTAGATATTTTAACGAAAAATTTAGTAAACTTGTAGTTATGCTCTATGTCGTTTAAATTTTGTTAATATATATTTTTATTTTTTAAATTAAGGTCATTAACGGATTTAATAATTGCTGTAATATAGTAACACTGAATTATTGTTAAAATTTTAATATATGACTTTTTTATTCCTGTTCTTGTTTTATTCACAAAAATATTTAATGCTTGCAGTTTAAAAAACTATAACAGTGACAATAATAATCAAAATAGAGTAACAGACTATTTGGTTGTTAGTTTAGATGCATGTTTATAGCATCTAATAAAATATCATTCGTAGATAAAATAAAAATAAAATTAGAAATTTGTTTTGTGTAAATCACAAGAAAGTCATTTTTTTTCACAAATATTGTTATTATTATATTAAAATACAAAAAAGAGAAGAGAAATAATTAATTTAATTGCTTATTATTAGTTTTATTAATATTTTATTACTTTTCTACACAAAACAAAACGATACAAAACCAAAAATTAGGTTAAATGCAATTAATTTATTTATTTTTAATTTAAGCATTACGTTTCTTGTTTTGTCTGTGATGGTTTGACAGCATAGTGAATATTTCTTTTATTTTTATAGTATACGATGTTATTGTTTAAACATGAAAAAAACGTTCAAAATAACATATTTATTTTTATAATTCTTATAAATATTAATCCTTTTAAATACTGCAACATAAAATGCTGCATTTTACTGTGCAGAATATTAATTATTATTAATATTAATAATAAGAAATTTTTTTTATTTATGTTCATTCAACTTTATACTTTTAATTTTAATTGTTTTGCTTTAATGATTTTTTACATATATATAATTTATTATTAAATACATAAGCAGCGATATAGTAATTTTATACACGAAATCTATAGTTTTTTTTTTTTTTTGAAATCTTCAAGCTACAAAGTAGGCTTCTAATTAATTTGTCATTCTAATTTATTTTGAATTAATAATTATGCAAAGCTTTTTATTGTTGATTATTAAAAAAAAAAAAAACAGAAAATAGTTTTTTATGCAAATATTTTTTCTTTACAAGCGAATTATGTTTTTAAGTTTTATTAATTTTTGCTGTTAAAAATTATTCATTATTAGTTTGTTTAATAATGGCAATGATAACAGCAATTTTTAATATTTTATTTAACTTTATTTGGTTAAATTAAATAAATAATCAACGTTGCCTTTGGTGTTTTATCCAATAAAAACAAAAACGTCTTTTAAACATATTCTATTCAATCAAAATTAAGTTTAAAAAATAATTCTAGTACACAAAAGCAGCATTTTAATAATAAAAATATACAAAAAGCCTTATATAAGCTTACATTACTTTACATTACATAATTAGCATAATTTTAACTTCCTATAATTTAAATCAAAATTTTATCTAAATATTAATGCTTTTATTTTTAATGACAAAACATAAATAACATACATCTTTAATCATTATGGCATTGAAATAATATTGTTTTGTATACTTTAACGTAAATATTAAATTTTAAACAATAAAATTGCAATAAATTTTTAAAATATGTAACCTTAAATAATAGAAAAATAATAAATAAAATGACAATTTATTTATTATTTATTATTTATTGCGTGTTTTTTGTAATGTTTTTTACATTTTTAATTGAATGATTAATGTAATTGGTTCTGAACTGAGTTTTACTTAACAAAAAAAAAACACTTTTTCCTTTTCTTGATTTATTATGGGAAAATTGCAGAATTTTTTTTTTCTATTGTTATTATTTTTTGTTACTAATGTAGCTTCACTGCCTTACATTTCATTGTTTTCATTTTCATTTTCATTTACATCAAAACAAACATCAAGACCTTGCTAAAGTAATAATTATAAATATATTTATATATATAATAAAATTATATTTATGACTACAATTATGTATATATACGTATTTATATTTAACAATATATAAAACATCTTCAAAATACACTTTTTACTTCTTTGTTTTAAGGTAATATATGTAATTAATTCTGTTACAATTCTCATGTTCGAATTTTTATTTTTTCTTTAAATATTTTCTTTTCTATTCTTGTTTGATTTTTGTTTTTGTTTAACGTTTTTGTTTGACTTAACTTTAATAAATAAAAATAGAAAAGATTTAAGATCTTTATATAAAAAGCATCTAAACAACATTTATATTAATTATTGCAGACACAATAATTGCAAATAAATAATTTAAATAACTTGTTTTTGCTTTGAACAATTTTTTTTTTTTTTGGTATTTAATTTTTTAAGTTTTATTCACTTTTTCTTGTTAGTTTATTATTATTTATTTACTATTATATTATTAATATTATCATTTATTTTCTTTGTAATAAATTTATATCTTTATAGAGAAAGTACTAATTGTTGATTACAATTTTATTGATCATTCGATCGGGATGCGTACGTCATTATTAGTAAGAAATTGCAATACCAAATAATACTAAAAAACCAAAAATAACAAATTAATTAATTTGCTATAGATTGAGACATTTATCTTCTTTGTATCATTTTTAACTTTACATTGGGGAAAGTTTTTCAATTTACCTATTATATGAAAAAAACAATAATATGAATAAAAATGATTGCAAAAATTATTTAATTGAGATAAAAATCATAGAAAAAGCATAGAAGAAACCAGTTAATTGTAAATAACTTTTAATAACCACTTCGATTATATCTTCTTTTTGATGAATTGCTTAATTGAAAGTGAAATGCTGTTGACAAACATATAAGCTTGTTATGCGATGCAAATTTATTGATTGATTATTGGTTATCATCCTTTGCGAAAGAGAGATTTATTTTTCTTTTAGAAATTTATTTCATAAATAGCGAAAGTAAATAAGCAAGTAATTGAAAGTATTAATTATCATTTAAAAATGAGCTTTTATTAAGGATAATTAAAATGCCAGATATAAAATAAGTGCTTTCTATTGACTACTTTCAGGCGTTTTAAAATAGATTTTTATTTTAGTCAATGCGCTTTATATTAAAAGAATTGTGTTTTGTATATTTTTTAAATTCTAATCAAAAGAAGAAATAAAAATGATTGCAATGTTAAGATTAAAAGTATGTTTAGTGTTCTTCCTACATACAAGTTTATTTATATAAAAACCAATAAAACAATTTACCTTTCACAAATTATTTAATAAAGAAAAATATAGGTATATTTCTAGACAATAAAAAACGTGAAAGTCAAATCATAAATTATTAAACAATTTTTATCTTAGAATTTTTATCATTTAATTTTATGTCTATTTAATCGCTAATATTAACTTAAGTAAATATATTGTAAACGAAAGTAAAAATTATTAAATACTTCATAATAATATTTATTGGCAAAAATAAAATCCATTTATATATGAAAAAAAGAAGCAAAACAAAATGAAAAGTGAAATTATTATTGTCATCACATTCAACATTTTTCTAATCTATTTTTTTAATTAATTAATTAAAAAAAAAAAAACAAATAAATACTAAAATAAATAGAAAGCTTTCAAAATATTTAAAGTAAATCAAATATAAAATTAAGATAAAACAAATTAAATAAATTTCATATCGAAAGTAAGAAAATTGATGAAATAAAGTAAAAATAAATTAAAATGTATAATTTTCGGTTTTTTTTTTGTGGTTTTATGGTTGGTTAAAGATAAATCTGTAACACTTTCATCAAAATCATCAATGTTAGACCATTGCATTGATAAATTTATTATGAAAAAAAAAATGTACACACGAAGAAATATAAATTGGAAATTATTAAATCTTATTTTCATCGAATTTGAATCAAGTTAAATGCATAAATTAATTACAAATTAATTAAGACAATGAAAAGCAAATAAATTCGTCAAAGAAAAACTAACAATTTATTACTTTTGTATATAAAATAACATAAATGAATATTATATAGTAAAACATTGAAAATTAAGTAAGGTCAATGTTAAATATCAATAGTAGACAAGACAAATTTTTAATCATATAAATTGTGGAAAAAATTATTTAAAACATAAGAGAGAAAATGCTACACAAAACAACTTTCATTTATATTTAAAAATTTGAAGCAATTTTATACAATAATTTACTATAATTTAGTAAATGTTTTTCTTTTATTTTTATTTCTTGACATTACATATTTTTTATTTGTTTTTCTTATTTGTTATTTGATAAAAAATACTTAAATAATTTAGTTAATTTATTTAATGAATTTATTTATTGTGTTGAATTTTCATAAATTAATGTTAAATATAAAGACATAAACATATTTATAGTCATAATTTATAGTCTTTTATATTGTAGTGTTACGAATTTAAAGAATATTCTATAGTATTTAACAATATTTCATTTAATAAGCATAAAAAGTATATTTTTAAAAATAAATATTCATTTTTAACCAATAAATAGTCATAAAATTATAAATTTTCAATAAATTAGGTTAATAAAAAAAAGACAATAAAATTCATATTTAACGAAATTTTCTTCGTAAACAAATGCATTTAAATTATAATAAACTAAATGCATAAATATATTTAATTTTAAAAAGTAAACACAATATAAAAAGCCCAACCAACGCACCTAATTCTAATTTATGTATACAAAGAAAAAAGTATTTATTTTTTCAGAGAAATAAAATCATAAAATAAACGAAACGTCGCACCGGATATCCGAATAAATTTTATTAAAAGAGAGAAAAAAAACCAAACGTAATAAAATTTCATTTATTTTGTTTGGTAATGTTGCTTGTAATATTTTTTTTTGCTTTTAATTCCCTTTCATTACCTTGTTGTATTTATTTTTACGTTTCACGGTTGATTTTAATGAATATTTTTTCAAAATTTGTCTGGTTAAACTTCAAAAATTCACTTAAAATTATAATAAAATTAAACTTTTAAAAATTGTATAAATAATATGAAATTTTAAAAAGTTATGAGAGAATTTAGTAGCTAGTCAAATGGAACGATAAATTGTACAAAAAAAAATTATAAACAAATAAATATTTGTTGGAAAACAAAACACTTGTTGTTTCATACTCTTCTGCCTTTATAACTGCTTAGGATCCCGTCCCAACAAAGAGTATATTATTTTTTATGTTTCTAAAAATTATAACATGTGGAGTTTATTATTAAACAAAAAAAAATAACTTAATTGTATTAATTAAACTATGAAACAGTAAAATAGATTTAAAACTTGATAAACATTATTAACCTTTTTGTGATTATTTTGCTGAATTTTAAATTTTGCATTACGTGGCATTTGTTATAATTTTTGTTTTTGATTTCTGAATTAATTTATAATATTTATTAAATTAAATTTAATTTAAAAATTATATTGAAAGTTTAGAATTAAACGTTTTTATTGCTAATTAACATAAATAACCGATAAATAGATTAATAAAACTAACAAAAAGCACTGAAATAAAGAGAAATAAAATACGAAAACTTTGTAGAAAGTTCTATAATTTATCACACAAATGAGACCAAATTGAGCAATTAATATGTTTTTACGCAATTTTTAATTATACCACTTTTTTTCATAATTAATTGATTGTATAAAGTGGTATTAGAAAAGGTCACAAGCAGAAAAACAATAAAAAATTTAGTCTTAAAGAATAAAATTCTAAATCTCTGCAACCAAACTTTAAGTTATTAATCCTTTGTCAATTAAATGATTTTTAATAACTTATTATTATAATAAATTAAATATTTCTAATAGATTTTATGATTTTATTTTAATATTTATCACGAGACTTTTAATAAAAGCAAATTAATTAATTTTTTCACAAATTAATTAAATAGATGGTTAGTTTAACCTTTAATAAGCTAAATTATTCATAGAATCATATACTAATGTCAAAATATTAAATAAATTAATTTTTTATCATGTTAATTTTAGTGAACAAATTGTATTTGCAAAATTTGCACATAAGTAAATATCATCACATTGATTTACGCATAAAGTTTATTTAGCAAAAACAATGAACAAACCAATTTCTTATATAACATTTAAAATTTTTGTCGATTTTTATTTTTTATTTAATGCCGAAAAAAATAACTCAAATTCCTGACCAAAAATAAAAATAATATATTTCCTTGCATAAAAAAATAATAAAAATTATGCACACACACTTTACAGTTTTAAAATCGTTAAAAAATAATATAACGATTAAACCACCTTTAAAAGGTTGTTCATTAAAAAAGTCAAGTGTTAATTGATCACTTTTTCCATTTAATATTATTATTATTATTATTATTACTATATTTTATTTTTATTATTTTGCAAATCTTTGATCGATATTTCGCTATTTATATATATTTTAAAACATCAAAATTTTGTCATCATTATTTATTTCTATTTAATATGTTTTGAAAGGTTGATCATTAGTTATTTATACGATAATCATTATTAATATATCGGAATGTCCATCGTTGATAACATTTAACTGATTGTATCATTGAAAAAAAAATGAAAGAAAAAACACAACAAGAATATTTTTTTTATTTTATTAAACAACTTGGCAGGATTTGTATTTTATTTACTTAAAAACAGCTGAAATAAAACGTAAGAGTTTTAAAATAAATTTATGCAAAACCAATTAAATATGTTTTTTTTTTTTTTAAATTTACAAATAGTTTTTATTTATTGTTTTATAATTAACAGTATTTGTGTGTTATCATGATCAAGTTCGCATATCATAAACGTAAAACGGTATTTCATATTTCGATATTCTTTTTCACTGTTTGTATTTTTTTAGATTTTCAGTTAGGAAAAGCATGTTTTCCAAAACTTTTAATAATAACCAAAGGAATACAAGGAATTATCTTGTCAACTTTCTGAATACTGTTCTAAAAATTATTGCCTATTATTATTGTTTGTACTTAATTTACATGTAATTGATAAATTAGCATTTATTTATTTCCTTACCAGCCTTGTACATTATTTGGAATTATTGTAAGGCAAAATCGCCTTGGTAAATGTGTGAATCTGTGATCAAGAATACATGACCAAGCAAATCATTATGTCACAAAATTGTTATTTTTAAATAAATCAAAAACCATTTTACATAATAAATTCAATTTTTATACTCTGCGAGCTTCTACTGTACCGATAAATTAATTTTGGTTTCTGTTAACTTTTCTATTTTATTAAAAGATATAGTTCCATAATATTTTTATGTATATATTTATATATTTTACCATTATTAATTAGTGACAAATGCCAACTGCATCATAAAAGCAATAAAATTTAATAATATCAATTTTAACGATGCGTGTTTTCGCTATTTTTTACGTAACTTTGCCAGAGGCTATTATTTTTGTGTTTGGAGAATCCTTTCCTTTTTCAAATTATGTTATAATTTTATATTATCTACTGACTCTACTTTCATTCAAATTTTTATTTATTTAGTTTGTTGCATACCGTGAATTGAATACGTTTTTATATTTTTGCTAATATTTGGTTTTTTGTTAAAACTTTAACGTGTGTTGTGTTGTTTCTAAATAGAATTTTCCGCGTTGATGACTTTATGCTTAGTGTGGACAATTGAAAATTAAATAATAAAAATGAAATAATAATTATGAAACAATGAATATGCATTAACAACAACCATAATAAATAAATCACATTCATGTGTATATATTTAGAATTTAATAATGATTTTTTTTTATTAAAATTGTGTATTGTTAGTTGTGATTTTAATTTCATTGAAAATAGTTGTGGAAATTATTCGGTTTTTGGATTTATCTGTGTTTGAAATTTTATTGAATTATGTTTTGTTTATGGAAATACAATTTTATATGATTTTAAAGGTTTAAATTAGTCCTTTTTTAATTTATATTAGTGTTTGTTCTTTGTTTGTTTTACTATTTAATTCATAACGAATTGTTTTTATTTATTGTAAAAACTAAAATAACACCTGATTATTTTTGTTATGCTATGAAGTTATAATAAAATTTTATTGTTATATAATTTTAAATTTTGATTAGTGCCATTTGATTTAATTGTATCTGTGTGTTGATTGTGATAAGTTTAAAAAAAATAGAAATAAAAATGCCATTTATAAATTTATTATCATACGTAATTGAGCAGTGTTTAAAAAGTGTTCAAACAACCGCCTCACCAACAGAACCAAATCATGATGAGGATGCCCTTGAAGAAATAATAATTCCAAATAATGTAAAAATCGAAGAATGTCGTAACAATATAATTACCGATTATTATTACAATTGTGATAATAATAGTAAAAACAGTGATTGGATATTAAAGTACTCAAATATTGATGAGAATATGCACCCATGGAAGTCTGGATGTAAAATAAATAATAATTTTGAATTAGTACCATGGCGTAAATTTAATAATAATAAAATTGATTTAATTAATACAATTGGTTGGGAGCCAATTAATATTAATTTTTTAAATAAAATTAATAAAAATAATAATGTAAATTTAGAAAAATTAAAAAAAATTGAAGCGCGAATTAATAAGCGACGTTTAAAGCAATATTTAAAAAACGAAAAGAATATGAAACGTCATATAAAAATCCGTATATTATTTACAATTGAATTGAAAAATTTAAATAATAGTAATAAAAATAAAAGACTAAGTGTATCGATAAAAAAGTTTCTTTATAATAAAAGTTCTAAGATAATCAATGAGAAGTTCGAACAGTTGCGAAAAGAGCAAAAAATTTTAGAAGAAAAATACAATTTAAAACGTAATGCACAGCAACATTGGGGTTATTTTGGTCAACGACTCGGTTTTAATGTACGTAATGTTGTAAATGCGGCTGATAATATAAATAAAATACATTTTAATAAATCACCACGACCACCAACAATTATTGAATATGAAAATGAAAAAGAATTAACAATGACGCCCAGTACAAGAGCGACACTTAAGTGTCGTTTAACACCACAAAATACAATAAAAACAACGGAAGTACCTAAACAAGCCATAACACAATCAAAAACTGTGATTAATTATGAAAATGAGAAAAGTAAACAGTCAACATATGACACAATAACAACAGATACATCAGCCGAAACAATAAACGATCCAAATGATATGAAAATTGAAGAGAAATCAATTGGTTCAAGTATTGAAATCGAACAAAATAATTTAATTACATTTGCTGAATTAAAGTATAAAAAATATTTATGTAATAAATGTTCAAGGTGTGTTTTGTTTATAATTAAATTATCAAATAAAATAATAATGAAAACATCCTTTTTATTCTATTATATTATGCGAAACACAATAAAAAATGAAAGTTTTTGTTTTAATAATTAATTTAACGTCTTAATAGTTAGTTAGAAAAAAGAAAATACATTGATTGCAAAATATGTTGTGAAATATTTAAAAACATAACATTTATATAAACAAAAATAAAATAACCGACAAAATTTATTCCATTAAGCTAAAATTTGCATTTTAATTATGATTTCATCTTCATCAACTAAATATATTAATTAAAATAGAGAATATCATTCCTAAATTAACTATACTATGGGTTTATGTCTGCGATGCAGAGTAAATCTTATTGCATACTTTCTGGCACTCAATTATTATTTTTTTGTAACATAAATTAATAAGAAAACAAATAATAAAGATTAATAAATTTTTTGTTTTATTTTTCCTATAGATCCACCGTGGGTTGCATAGATGATCTAAATGAGTCCAGATTTATAAATAATAATCTGGACTCAAAACAGTTACCAGCAATAATAAATAATCATCATTTGCCACCATTAATAAACGGTATGCCATCATTAGAGCGTCCAGCTGGTGGTGCATTAGCATTACATTATGCTGCAGCACGTGGTTGTTTGGATTGTGTACGGTTACTTGTTGAAGCATCACCAGATATAAGGTAATTTAATTATTGTTATTATTATTATTATTATTCTTTTATTTTTTGTCTTAAGTTCATTCGTACTTTATTCAATTTTAATTACACATTTCTTGTTTTGTGCGCTCTTAAAAGAAAATTAATAAATTTTTAGAGCGAAAAATTATAATTATTCCTATTATTTAGTTTAATTATTAAATAATTATTTATAATTTATCTTTAAGATTTTTATTTATATTATTACAATGCTAAAATCGACACGTTTGATAAAATGTTCTAATGAATTATTTACTGCAATTTTTTTTTAATCTTTCTACCACAAAGCAAGTGTTTAATTTACTTGCAATTCTTGCAACATAAAATTATTTATATTAAACGTTCAATAAAGTAATAATTATTTAAATTTTAAACTTATTATGCAATAGAAATAAATTTTTTGATTATGACGTGTTTTTATGGTGTTAAAATTTCTAAGCATAAACAAAAATAAGTTATAATAATAAATAATAACGATCAGCAGCAACAACTGTCTGTACAAATATATATTAACGCATAATAACTTAACGGCATTAGCAACTTGCAAATAAAACAAATAAAAGAAAATTTTTTTTTTTTTAATAAAAATCTGTTAATAATATATGTATATATATATATAATGTTTATAACAATCGATAAAAGTTGAATGTAACAACATAAAAATTGCTTTTTTTTACTTTGTTTTTGTTTTTAACATAATTATATTTAATTTAATAACAAAAAACCAAAAACCAAAAAAAATATATACACAAATTTTCAATACTATTACGTTTTTAGTTAATCAAATTTTATTTTTTCTTGTTTAATCATTTTTTTTTTTTTTTTGGTAAAATAAAACTAAAAATATATTTATTTCTTTGAATTTATTTGATATTACTTTGCACTAAAATTATCTATTCCGCTATATTTTAATGATTATTTTTCTTGTTCTTTATGTTTCTTATAATTTTTTTAAATTTTTCGTCTAATTAAAGAAACACAAAATAAAATTGTTAAAAATATAGAATAAGTTTTCTATTTTTTTGCAAAATTTTACATTAAATTTTACAAGAAAAATTAAATCAAACATAATTAAGCATTAGTTAACCAAAGTACATTTGTTAAACATCATTTAAAACACGTCTAATTGTGGGTGCAAAAATAAAAATTTTAACAAGTGATTAATCACTAAAACTACAAATAATAAATTATTAATATGACATGGTTTAAATGCTTTAAAAAAAAACAGAATAAATAAACACAGCGAAAAATAGTGTAAATTATAAAATTAAAAAAAGACATTTATTTTATAAAGAAATAAAAAATAAATAGAAAGAAAACTGTAAAATTAGGAATTAGGTGATAAATTAAGTACACCTTTAGATAAAATAAAATTAATAAAACATTTATTAGATGTGTGCGACAAAATACTTCAACAAAAAAAGTAGCGACCAAACAAGAAATCATTAAAAGTACTCTTTGATCAAAGCAAAAAAAAAAGTATATAAATTTATTATATTTTATCATTAATTAATTGATTTTATTTTAAACTGTTTTATTATTATTATTTTACTTGTTTTAAATTCTTGTACATATTTATAATACATTTCTCTTATCGTTTGATTCGTTTTGTTACCTTTAAGTTTTTCTTCTTAATGTATTAAATATTAATTGCATAGAAAATTAATTAAAAAAAAAAAAATTAAATAAAAATTATGGAAAAGCATGTAATAATTCTCATAAACTGTAATTTCTTTCATTATTATTACTTTTTTTTTTCTTGTATGTATCCAAAGCGAGCGAGTTTTATGTTAGAAATCAACTTATTGAGTTTTTACTTCTTACTGGTTACTCGTTTCATTCGCGTTTTTTTTTTTTTTTTTTATTATTTTCGTTCTTTCTTTAACAAAATATAAAAGAAAAAATTCAAAATAAAAAAAAAAAAAAAACTTACAATTTAATTATTATTAAACTTGCCGTTGCTGAACAATTCCGTTTGATTATTTGTTGTTTGTACTTCGTAACGTTAACATCATTACATGCTTCTCTGTGCTTTCTTTAATTAAGTTTTATTTAGTTAGTTTGTGTTAATAAGAAAAGAGAAAAAAAAAAGTTGTGTTATTCTTTAGAATGTCCAGTGTTAAATGATTACCTTTTGAATGTGATTATTTTGTCATTTTGTTTTTTTTTTTACTGAACGCTGCCGGTACAGTAAGGATTATTTTGGATTAATTTTTTTTTCTCATCCTTAAATAATATTTAAAGTGTTTTTATATAATAAGGAGTTTAAAGTGCAATAGACTTAATCAATAAATATATTATTAACCGTTAATTTAAATCATTTAAATAAAGAGAGAAAAAAAACACCAAATTTTCATAAAATATTAAATAAAATTTTCTACTCTTACCAAAATTGGTATATTTAATTGAAATAATTAACTTTTATTCATTGTTTTCTACTTAATGAAATGAAGAATGTAAAATGAAAAGAAAATATAAATTACCAACAACCGAAGATGATTTAATTAGTTTGAATTTTTTTTTTTTTTTTTTTCATTTTATTGAATAAAAATTTATGTGAAGAAATTTCAAAATTATTTTTTCATTATTTTATTATAAATGTGTCCTAGTTTATTATTTATGATTTAATTTTGTTTACTTTCTTATTATAAATAAATTTCATTTATTGCATTGTATTTGCTTTAATTTAATTAATTATTGCTTTAAATTAAAAAAAGAAAACATTTTCCTATTAAATTTCGTCCTTTTTTGATTATATTTAAAATGCTTTGATCCTTTGCTTATTAACTAAAACATTAATTTACTTATTTTTAAATATATTTAATAAAGATTTAACACAATTATTGATTAATTAAAATAATAATTTATATTAATAGAAATGAAAAGTCATAATGATGCATTTTTGTAGATTTTAAATAATTAAAAAATAAATATAAACATAAAAAGAAACAAAATAAATATAAATAATATTTTAAAACTGCAACATAATGTGAAAAACGGTGATTTTTGTGCTGATACATTGCTTTTTAATTTTTAATTCTAATGCAATTACTCTCGGTTGTCGTTGTTTCATAATTAAGTGAATTAATTATTAATCATATAAGTAATACAAAGAAACAAAAAATAATAATAAATAAACAAAACGTGATTATAAATGTTTATAAAAATATATTTTTTTAAAATAGAAATAAATAAATAAATAAAAATAAATATGTCATCTGTACATCGGCAACGTATTAAAAACACAAATATAACAGCAGCAGCAGTTGCAGCGGCTGCTGCTGCTGCATCAGTAACATCAGGAATAAATTTTAATAAAAATTTATCAAATACATTAACAAGTGGTATATCTGGTATAACAAATCGTAGTGGATATTTTGGTAGTGGATTAACAACAATAGCATCACCTGCTATTGCTCCGCCAACATTAACAACGACAACAGCAAATATAAATGATAATAATATTAATAATAGTAATAAATTTGCTACACAAACAATAAATGGAAATCGACGTGGTAGTATTGTTAGGTAATGCTTAATTTTTTTTTTCTATGAATTTTTCATGATTTACGTCTATATATAATTAAATTAATGACTTATTTGCCATCATAACAAATTTATATATATGTTTATTAAAATGGACTAAAAAACATATTAAATATAATTAATAAATATGTAATAAAAACAAAATAATTACAAAAATATATATATATATAAATAAATAAACATAAATCATTATGTAATATATAAATCTGTATATATATGTGATGAAATAACACAATTAAACATTCGGTTCCTGTTTCTCTATTATGAGTATTTATTTTGTTTTATCATTTTTAGAGCATGTTAATGTTGATGATTTTTTATGTTTTTTAATATTTATCTTGTTGTTAATAATTAAGGTATTTAAATTATTATTTTTGTTTAATTATTGTGTTTTTTTTTTTAATTATATGTGTGGGATTTTGTTGTTTTTATCTTCAAATTACCAAAAATTTATTTTTTACATTTTGCTTATTAAGTGTAGGATTAGGATATTCTAAAATATTTTTTTTTAATAGCCAATTCTTTGTTTATTAATTAATTAATAATTTAAAAAAAAAATTAATAAAAATTCTTCTTTTGGACAATTGTTTATAGCTTGGTCAATATTGATATTTATTTTTATATATTTAATAAAAAATATTAAATATTGTTTTTTTTTTAATATTTATTAATGATAATAACAGAAATATGCTAATTAACTGAATTTTAACAATACATACAATATATAATTTTTAACATAACCAGAAATACTTGTAATTATTAAAATAATATTTATGGCATCAAGCATCCTACCTGACTGTCAAAGCATTTAGAGAAATTAGATTTTTAATTAATAATTTAAAATATATATATATTTATCGCAAAATATGTTTTCTAATTAAAATTAAAATTAGAGCTTGTTATATTAATTATGCACAATTCTACTATAAATAATGAATTATTATTATTATTATCTGTGTAACAATGACAAACGTACATTTTTTCTTTTAATAAAAAGAAATGAAATCATTTAATATTTCTTAGCGCATATAAATGTTTATTATTATTGGTTTTTATTTTTTAATTAAATTTAATTGCATTATCAATTATACATAAAACTAGTCTAACAAGATATATTCTGTTGTTACTTGTTATTACTGTTTGACCTGTATTAAATTTTTTAAAAACAATTATATTAATCAATTGTTTTAAAAAATTATCTATAAATTGGTTCATAATCGTTTATTAATTATACTCATTGCACGATTTTCTGATTTATGTTTTTGTGAGTGTGTGTTTTTTTTTTTTTTTTCTTGTATGGATTTTTTATTTTTAGCTGGGTGTTCTGTTCTTGTTTCAATAGAAACATATTATTGTTTAATCGGTTTTATTTACGTGATTTTAGGTAGAAATTATTTTTGTTCATTTATTTAAAGAGAAAATATTATTAATTTTTTTGGCATTTTTGTAAATTAAATAATTTTTTTTTTTCGATTAAATTTCTATACTAAATTAACAGCATGATTTTGATTACAATTAGTTGGTCAAAATTAAATTAAATTTATTTTATTTGTGCCACTAAAGTAAAATAAACCATTTTTGTTATAATTTGATTACTTTTTTTTTTTGCAATTATTATTATTAATATAGAAAGTTAATAAGAAAATAAACGAAAATTAATAAAAATAAAAAAACAACAACTATTTTTTTTTTTAGATAATTTTCTTTTATTGATTTTAATGTAATTTTTTTTTTAATTAACTCAATTGTCACGCTAAACTTTTTTTTTTTTTGTTGCAAAAAAAAATGTTTTAATTTTTTATAAATAAAATAATTATTATTATTATAATTTTCTTTTTTTGTGATACAAAAATTACAAACCTTTAAAATTTAAATACTCCGACCGTATTATTGAAAGTAATAAAATATGTTTTTATTATTATTATTGTTATTGTTATATTTATTTAATTTAATTATAATTTTTTTAAAGAATTTTTAATTATTTATAAACACGCGTGAGATTATGTTTCCCTTTTTTTGTGCTTTATAATTTTATAGAAATTTATTATTATTATTATTTTATTCACAATTTAAACTTTCGTCTTTGATGGATATATTCTGTTACTATGTTTTGGTGTACTTGATGCTTTGTGCGTGATTGATTATTAAAAATTGCATTTAAATAAATATAAACAATTGTTTTTTTCTTTTATAAATTAATATTAATAATTTTAATTATATTTTATAATTTATATTTTAATTTAATTTTATAATAACTAATGAATCGTAAACATAGTTTACTTTTAATGCTAAGAAAGCTATTTTATTTGTAAATAGAGCACCGGATATTTATTGATAAAATTCTAAATCAAAATCAAATAAATTTAAATTTTTTGTATTATTTTTCTATAATTAATTAATTTTACACATGATTAATTAAGCAATTTCGTACTTTTCATTTCTAATTGGTGAGATTTAAATTTTTTTCTTTTTTAAATTTATTCTTGACTTTTATAAGAAACGCCTTTGTTTTTCAGTAATCGATTTATAATTTTAAATTTTTCATTTCTTTAAATTGTTTTTTTTTTACTAGAATATTTCACAATAGACTTAATAATCACTGTTTTCTTATAATATTTCAATCTTCGTTAAAAACATTAAAATTTAACGTTATAAATAATAGTTTAAGTATTATATGGATTTAACTAAAAAAAATATTTATAATTATTTTTACATAAAATACAGGAAATGATTCTAGATTTTTTTTTTTATTATACAAAAAAAAAACAGTATATAACATCAATATTTAAATTAAAATTATTTTTATTTAATTTATTAATTATTTGCAATAAATATTATTTAATTAGAAATTTATTTTTTTTTTAATAAAATTAATTAGTTAAATTATTATTGCTTTTACAATTCATTTACATAAATAAAAGAAGCATTTGGTATAACTATTTTCAATGTAAACTTTCCACAATTCACAAACCATCTAACAAACAGCGTGGTAATATACATTTTTTTTTTTTATTATACATTATATTTTTTTCCTCTTTTTGCTTTGATTATCTTACACGCATCACTTAGAATCATTATACATGTCAAAAGAAATGAAATAATTATAATAAAAATAATAATAACAGTTTTGCACAAAAAATAAATTTAATTATTTGCGTGCATATTGCCCATAACAAATGAATATTGTGTGCCAGTAAAAACAAGAAAAAAAAAATTTCTTTCAGTACAACTCAGCGCTGCAATAGCATAAAAATAAAATGCATAAATACTTTCACATGTTCGTAATACCAAAACCGAAAATAATATTTATTTTTAAATAAATTAATAGAAAAAAAAAATCAACTTTTATTATATAGAATTGTACAATAAAATTGCAACTAGTTATAAAATATAGTTGTTATGACAATTTTATTTTATTTATTGCAAAAAAAAAATGAATAAAAGACTTGGTAAAAGTTTTTTCATAGAAATTTTCAAACGACGAACCTGATTTAATTTTTGAAAAGAATTTTTTTTTTAATACTAATACAGTATTGTCTTTTACTTTTTGACAAAATTAACCATTCTTTTATGTTTTTGTTCTACTAACACGCAGTAAAAGTATTTTTAACTTTTTTAATAGGAAAATCATATTATAGTTATTTATGTTGCAGCAAATATGTTATAATTTTTGCAAATACATTGTATGTATATAATTGTTTTTATAATTATGCATACTTATTGAAAGGTATTTCTTAGATATAATTATGTATTATCACCTTTAATTATTTAATTTATCTTTCGGCATAGAGCCAATTGTCACAACAATAAGCAAACAATATGCATATAATTTACTAAAACATGCAGTAAATAATTATATACTACAAGTTCATTACCTACAATCAGAATTTTGTATAAACAGAAAATGTATAACCTGTTTGTGAGAAAAATTGCAACAATTTAATAACAAAAGTAGAGTAAACCTGTCCAAGTTAATTAAAGCAAATATTGCAGGTCTTGCTATAGAGAAGCTGAAGAAAACAAATATCTTCTTTCTTTTTTCTTCAGAATTATATAAATTTATTTAAATTTATAGATTTTTATAGAATTTTATTAGAGTAGAAAAAATGTTCTAAATATTTTTAGTTCTCTTATTTGCTATAATATTTTAAGATAATTTATTTTTCTTCTCTAATTATAAATACATTAATGAATAATAAAAATACAAAAACTAACGATAAAAAACAGTATGATGGCAATAAAAATTTATTACGTCATCTCAAATAAAATATAAACGAATATCAACGGTCTAATAAATTCAAACACATGAATAAAGTGTTAAAAATTAATTTTTTTATTAAATTTTCTTAAAGAACTATTTAATAATTATTATTTGTATTTATTATTTTAGTGCAAATACACAAATGGATAATGATGTGACTCCAGTTTATTTGGCTGCTCAAGAAGGACATTTGGATGTATTAAAATTTCTAGTGTTAGAAGCTGGTGGTTCGTTATATGTACGTGCACGTGATGGCATGGCACCAATACATGCTGCTGCACAAATGGGATGTCTTGACTGTCTTAAATGGATGGTAAAAAAATCATCTTATTTTTATTTTTATTTTAAACAATCAATGAATAATAAAAAAAATAAAAACAAAATCATTAACGACATAAATTCTAAATGTTTAAACAAATCGAATGGCCTTAACATTTTGTTACACAACAAAATAACATTATAAAAAAAAAATAAATTAAAACAAGAAATATTTAATTAATGCAAATAAAGATGAAGAGCATTTATTATTAAAACAGCAATAAATAAAAAAATAATAATAATACAAATTGATGTTAAAAAAATATAGAACAAAATTTAAACCGCTACAGTGAAATAAAATCGAAACCTGTTACCTTGAAATTTTCTTCTTTACATTTTTACTTGACTTAGAGTAAAGATAACAACATCAACAACGTAATAACTGATTGAAGTTGTAGAAAATTAAAGAAAAAACTCTACTCTTATATCGTGTGTAATATTATTTTTAAAATTTATTTTTGTTGTATAAACCGTTATAAGTGTTTATTGTATTGCTCGTGTCTTGTTTTAGATCACCACAACGGGATGTTTTCTTATAGTCGCGTTCTTTTAAAAATATATGCTTTGGTCGTTGTTTTTTCTTTATATTACTCTCTGTCTTTCTTATTAATTTGTTTGTTTATTTATTTATTAATTTATTTATTTAATTTTAGTCAATACATTTTCTTGTAAGTTCTTTATTGTCGTACTAACTGCTAAACAGTTTTGCTTTTTTTGCGCTTGTCATATACTATTATTAAAAAGAAAATAATAAGAAAATTAAAATAAAATTATAATAATAAACAAATCATTAAAACAGCTAAGCACACTTTTGCCTGAAGCATATATACATTTTTAACACGTTTTTTCTTCGTTCTCTTTGATCCAGTTTATTCTTACTTGATTTGTATCCTCTGTTTAATTTTAATGTTATTGTTTTCTTCTGTTGCATTTTACCTAGTCGTTTTTTTATAAATTCATTAATATTATATTTTAAACTTAACTAACCTACGATTATGCTTGATTACATAAGATATAGACGGATTTTTTTTTAAACATTAATTATGTCAATTAAGGTAAAAATGCAAGACAAAAATTTAGATCACACGGAATAGCATCATGAAATATATATAAATTTTATAACTTAAACGGAATTAAACAACTTAAAAACCGTTCAATAATTTAGATACATATATAATCAAAATTTAATATTTAAATAACTGAATTTTAATGAGTTTTAATAAGAAAATATTTAGTAATAGCTGTAATGTAATGACGTCAATTAGAAAAATTATATTTTTTTTAAATTATTTCAATATATGTATATATATTAATATATATCAATTAAAAGTTTATTATTTTTATTGTAACAATTTAAAAAAAAAAAAAGTTTTATGATTTATTTCTGTAATGTATGTAATGATTACTTAAAAGATAGTTTAAAAAAGCACTTCAAATGCTTATTTCTTTTTATATAACATTTACTGTGTTTTCTAAACAAAAATAATTAATAAATTCTTCAATTTTCAGATAAACTCATGTTACAAACTTTAATTAAGTCTGGTATTTTTAATGTTATATTTATAAATATACAAAAAAAAAAAGGTGAAAACAGTGTGTACTCTTTTTATTAACTCAATTTAAAATTTTAAAAATGGATATAACAGATTAAACTAGATTTATTTGCGATTTGTTTTTTCTTATTATTTATTTAAATGCAAACATGTTTAACGAGGAATAATCAAGTCGTTTTTTTTTTATCTGATATCGTACATGACTTAATTTTCCTTTATATATTTTTATTTTGCAAATATAAAAAATTTCTTTTGATTCTTAATCTTACTTTTCTATATGTATATTTAAAATGGATAATATAAAAAACTTTTATACTATATTTATTTCATTTCGTTTATTACAAAGATTTATTATAATAATTATATATACTTTTCTTTATAAAATATGTATAGAAACAGTTATTTATCTATAATCATTAAAATAATGATAATAACTCTCACAATATATATATATATATTTATATACAACAGCTATTTCGATCTAAGTACTATATAAATTGCAGGTACTCAGATTAAATAATCCCCTTGTGTAATTAAATGATTATATTTAAATATTTTACAAAATCAGTGTAGTTTATAAATTAAACTAAACAAAACTAATGAGTTTTCCGTTGATAATAAACTATTTAAACTATTTTTAAAAAACAAAGGTTGAGGATCAAGGTGTTGACCCAAATTTACGTGATGGCGATGGTGCTACACCATTACATTTTGCAGCATCACGGGGACATTTAACAGCTGTTCGCTGGTTATTAAATCATGGTGCTAAATTATCATTAGACAAGTATGGTAAAAGTCCAATTAATGATGCAGCAGAAAATCAACAAGTTGAAGTAATATAATTTCCGATATTTTTTATAATGAGAAACAACTTCATTAATCTTATCTTTTTAGTGTTTAAATATATTAGTACAGCATGGCACAGCACCCGATTACAATGATGCAACATTGAACAAACGCAATAATACCACAAATAGTATAAATGGTAAAGCATCGATAAACAAATATTCAGCAAGTGAATATCATAGTGGTACAAATAGTGTATTAGGTGTAAATAACAATAGTAGAGATTATAAAAATTCATTACATCATTTGCACCAACATCATCAACAGCGTGACCAACAGAGTACAATTAAATCAAAGTCATCGACTGGTAGCTCAGATACTGAACCATTTTATTTACATCCGCCGAATGTTAGGCAATCTGCTGTGCGTAAAATAATAATTCAAATTAAAAATTTCAGTTAAATTTTAATTAATTTTATTCACTTTGTTTAGGAATCAATTTATACACGAACGCCACCAGATACAGCATATGGATCAGTGTTACCAAACGATGGATTATATGTGAATCCAATGCGTAATGGTTCATTGTCTCCACCAAGTCCCAATGGTAGTGTCTCTGGTGAATCATTTTATTTGCATGATCCCCAAGAGGTAATTTATAATCGAGTTAAAGATCTATTTGATTCGGACTCAAGTCAAAAAGATGGTAGTGTAAGTGGAGGTAATATTATAAGCAATAATAATAACAGTAGCAGGCATCATCCAAACGCATTAACAGGTTTGTTTGTTTTTAATTTAATTTTTTCAATATTCTTAAATGATTTTTGCAAATGTTTTTCGTGATTTTTTAGTTCAAGTTGAAGTACATTCATCCAGTAGTGGTGCCGGCAGTGGATCCGAAGAAAGTTTATCAGTAGCGTCAACCGGTTCAGACAATCCACATGCAGTACAAATGAATAATCATTCAGGAAATAATATATCAAATAATGATAATCATGATTATGAAGATATTTATTTAGTACGTGATGAATCAAGAATGGCAAATATAAAACATTCAACAGCATCAATAATTGGTGCCACAGAAAAGCAAACAAGAGGTTTAAGTGGGCGCAGTAGATCGCGTGATAGTGGTTCGCATAGTAGATCAGCAAGCGCCAGTTCAGCACATAGTAATGATATAATTGTACAATATCGTGATCATGTTAGTATTATTGAATTAATTAACTTTTACAATGATTTTATTTAGCAATAACCACAATCATGTTTTATTTGACATATTATTATTAATTTAGAATAAAAATAAACGTGGAAATAGTAGCTCAAATTTATCTGAATTAAATAAAAATAAATACGATTCTCCACGAAAACCTGTAGACATATTTGGTAGTAAAAACTTAACAAAATCATCAAACCAACATAATAAGCATACAAGTGATACATATGAAAGTGTTTGCTCACCAGATGATATAAATGAGCGCTCTAAACATGTACAACGTCTCTCGATGAATAATTTAAATAATATTAATAACAATAATATTTTAAACCATAATAATGGTAATACAAATAATAATAGATTATTAAAACGTGTTGTCTCTGCACCAATTACAATCGAAACTAAAGGTAATAAATGTTAATTATTTTGTGGCAAAATAATTAAAAAAAATTAATTGATTTCTTTAAAAAATAAATAAATAATTGTATCAATTAAATAATTTTCATTCAAGTTAACTAACTGACAAAAGAACAGCATTTCAATTCATATTTTTTAATTAATTAATAAAATAAAATAACAATAATAATTTTCTTTACTTTTTATGATTTTTTAATAATTTTTTATTTCATTAATTAACAAAAAATAAATAATTAATTTTTTTTTTATTTGCTAAACAAAAAAAAAATAATTTCAATAAGAGTAACCAAATTTTAACTTTTATTTTTTATTTATTTTTTTTTTTCACACACAAAATAAAAACGCAATCAAAATTTAAAATTTATAGTAATTGGTCCCCCACCGCCACCTTTGCCGCCACCATTAAAAGCCCCATCACATCACAACCATCATCATCATACAAACAATAATAATAATAACAATATTAATAATAATAATAACAATAATAATATTAATAATCAAAATAATAATAATTTACTATTAAATGGAAATGGTGGTGTTACCTCAACAATAGATACAACACCAGATTCAGATTCTGGCTTAGAGGTTATTGAGGAGCCAACATTACGGCCATCTGAGTTAGTTAGAGGAAATCATAATAGAAGCATGTCGACGGTTTCTGGTAAGTGATTTTTTTTTTTTTTTTTGCTTTTAATTTAAAATATTTACTGTGGTAAATCAATTTTGTTTTTGTGTGTTAATTAAATCAATAAAACAAGTGAAAATCAATAAAGTATGTGAAGTTCTTGAATTTGGATTAATTTTTAATTATAAAAATAATAATAAAATAATAAAACAAAGCCAGATTAGTAGAGAAAAAAATGTTTGTGATTAGATTAATAAAACAAAATAAAAAGAAAAATTTTAAATTTTAATAATAATAATAATGATAAACTTTCATTTTGATCTACTTATGCTTTGAGTTTAAGTGTTAAAGTTTTTATCGTGTATTTTCATATTAATTCATCTATTTGTTTTTTTTTTTCATTTAAATATATTTAAAAAATTTCATCAAAAAAAATGAAAAACAAAGTTTTGCTTGATGTCTTTTTCGCCTATGTACTGCTTATTTTTATTTCTAATTACCACCTTAATAAGAAAAAGCGAAATTATTAACCTATGTTGTATTATTTTTGTAGTTATATTTTGTTTATTTCTATTCATTTAATTAATTTTCTTCTGCGTTTTCTTCTTTTACTTGTGTGTTATGCTTCAAATAATTGCTTACTTCCGAAAAATAAATATTTTTTAATAAACTTTTTACTCGTTTTTTTTTTATTATTGTTTATTTTTTCTTTCTTTTGATTAATTAATTTAAATTAAAGTAAAAAAAAAAGTAGAAAAACCACCCAATTACTTATTCATGCTTGATGAGTTTTTTTTTCTTTTAAGTCACATTAAACGCTTATTCAGGTAATTGGATCTTTTTTGTGCTATTAGTTTAATAATTCAACGTTTAGTGTACTTAAAACAGAAAATAATTGCACTTATTTGCACTATTTGTTTGACTTTTAATACAGATTTGTGACTACATCTTTACGAAAACAATAGCTTTTCACACTGAATCAATCAAAGTTAATTAAAATTATATAACAATAAAAATTATTTTATTAAATTAAAAAAGAAATAATTAAAAACAAATCAAGCGACTTAAAGAAATGTCTGCTTCCTTATAAATTAATTTAAATTATTATAATAATAATAATAATAATAACTACAATGCAGAGCACCAACAATCAATAACAGCAAAATAGAAATAAATAATAATAATAAACGAAGTATAATTACATTATAAATAGCAATTAAATACGGAAATTCAAATAAATTACAAATTAAATAAAATTAAATTCAAAATAAAAAATTTATTGAAAAATAATTAACACACGAATAGATGAGACAATAAGCAAAGCATAGCAAGTAAAAGTTGATGTAGAAAAGTAGAAGAAAAAACTCATATAAAGAAAAATTTTGTTGCACAATCAATTTTGACTAAAGGTTTAATGAAGCGTCAATAAAGACTTTATTTTCATTTGATTTATATTTATTATTTTGATTTAATTGAATATAAAATTACTTCCAATTTTGGTAATTTTCACGTTTACATTTAAATTTTAACCAAAAAAAAATATTACAAACAAGTAGATAATTTTGTTTTTAAAGAGTTTGTCGAACTTATTATTGATTTTTTTCATTATTATTTTCTATATTTGGTTTGATTACTACAGACATTGTTTTTTTGTTTTGTTACATAAACTACGAAAGTACTCATTATTTTTATTTAACTAATTTGGTTTTTTTTTTCTTATTCCTTATACAAAAAATCATTGTCAAATATTCATCCTAAAACAGATAAATATTATAAATTCCTTACAAAATCATACTTACAAAAATAAACTTAAGAAATAAATATATGTCAATACACTTAAAATTACAAAACATATTAAATAAAATTAACGAAATTAATTAACAAAAAATCACAACAATATTTTTTGTTATGTAATCTATTGTTTTTTTTTTCTTTCTTTAAAACTATTTACTTTAATTTATTTGTGAATAATTTTTAATACACAAAATGATGAAAATATGACATTATTTTATCATAAAATTATGAAAATTTAGTAATAATTTAACACTATTTACAAATTGAAAATAATAAAGAACGTGAAAGTTTTGTTGTCTTTAATTTAATTTATAATTTTTATAAGCAAAATTTCAATACTATTTATATTTGTAACATTATAGTAGTTAGGTCGTTTGCAATGAATAATAAAAAATAAAATTATTTATTATTTTTTATTTATAAAAAGAAAAATATTTTTCTATTTTCTTATTAAACTCAATTACATTACAGAATCTATAATAATTTTTAAAATTTGCAATGCGTGTATATTCAACGCTTTCACCATACATAAATAAAACTAATAAGACAAATTGAAGTGTTTTAATGATTAAAAATTTGTATAGTATTTCGAAACTATGAAATTTACATTAAACCCATATTCTAATTTGTTGCAATTTTAACTGCAAAACTGAATCATTTTTCTATATACATAACAAATAAAACTTTAAAAATTTTCTTTTAATTTAATTTAATTTCGCTTGTGCTTTGCTAATTTTATTGAAATAGCTTACTCGAATACATCATTACTGCGATGTAGTAAAGTATTTCTATTATTTTTGTTATAAAACATTATTTTATTTAGATAATTTGTTTATTTTACTATCCTTAGCAATAATAACATAGTATTTCTACTATAAACTCACTAACAAAAGCACAGTCAGCATGAAACTAGTTTTATTTAACTCAAAAAAAAATCGCTAATTATTGTTACCTTCACTTTTAATTATTAAAATATTAATAAATCATCTTTAAGAAGCTTTAAAAAATTATTATTCTTACCTTTCTTTAGAGAAAAGGTGCAACATTAGCGAAACTAAACTGTTTTCAGTTTAGCAGCTTTGTAGCAAATTTCATTAAAAATAATAAATAATTTTGATAATAATAGTTTTGCAAACGTAAATTAATAACGTATTGCTAAAATATTTAAATAACTAATAAATTATCATTATCTTTAGCAATATGAAAAGTATAAATAAAAAGTAACTTCAAAGTATTTATCATTCAATGAATATGCTAAATATAAGCATTATCATTCATTGTAATCACACTATAATTTACCATTTTCAACGCCAGTTTTGTATTTTTTGCAACAATATAATTAATTTACTTAAACTGAAACTAAGAAATATATATTTATAAAACATTTCTAGAAATTTAATAATTAAATTATTATTATTTTTCATTAATAATTATAATCTGTGCTACTTGTTAGTTAAAGCTTAATTCTTTTTTTTTTTTCACAAATAAAAAATAAGCATAACAAACTGACTTATTGGCTGCAGTTTATAATTAAGTAAAATTCAAATAAAAAATAATAATAAACTAAATAAAATTTTCTATTTAACAAAAAAAAAAATAATTGTCTGCTAATGACATGTATTGCAGTTATTTTTATTAAGAAAGTTTTATATAGATTATTTTTTTCTTTCCTCTATATCATGTTATGTTTCATGTACGTTTCAAACGAGTTTGATACATGTTTCAGAAATTTTTATTTCATTATATGCATGCATATTAAATTTATTTCACCGAAACTAATACACAATCATAATTTATGCTTTTATATTATTCTTTTATTTTTTTTTTTCATTTTTTACAGCAAATAAGAAAGCAAAACTAATAAATGGTACAACAATACCACACCAGCAGCAACAACATCAACCGTATAACCACCACTACCAGTTAGCGCCACACTTTTATCCAAGTAGTAATAATAGTAATCTAGCAACAGTCGATGATGATGATCCATCAGGAATAAGCCACTGTTACTCACCAGATCGTCCAAGCTCACGACCAGGTGGACCAAATTTAGTTAATAAACAACTTGTATTACCATTTGTACCGCCTGCATTCCCTAATGGTACACAAGACGGTTCTAATCATTTAATTAAACCATCTGAATATTTAAAAAGTATTAGTGATAAACGTTCAAGTGTCAGTTCTATACGGTAAGTGGATTTTTTTTTTAGTTTTTTTTTTTATCTTTAAATTTTATCAAAAGAATTTAAAATAAAACGTTAGCTTTCTGTGTGAACAAATGTGAACAAATTAATTTTAAAAAACAAATTTATAAACAAAAGTTAAAACGCAATAAAATTGCGGTCAATAGATTAATATAAATGTTCTGTTGCATTTTTAGCAGTAGTATTTTAGTTTTGTAAACTTTAATCAGTTTCTTATTATGCTTTTTGTGCTTTGAAAAAATGTATGGCCACTCGTTACAAAGGAATAGAGAGTTGATTTTTTTTTAACTGTAGATGTTTAAAAATAAATTAATTTCACCAATCATTCATAATATTAACAATATAATTAATTTCAATAAAAATTAGTTTTATATTTATTGATGATAATTAATATTTCCATAAAATAAATTATTTAATAAATGCGTTCAAATATTTGACAACTTTAAGGTGAACGCTTAGAAAAAAAAAACTTGGCAAAAATAAATTTAAAATAAATGAAATTCTTAAAATTTGCATTTTCATAGCATAATTATATTTTTTTTATTAATCTAATTTAATCTAATGCTCAGTTTTTGATAATAAAAATGAAATATTATAAGGTCGTCGTTCTGCTTTAAACATATAAATCGTACAGTCTAGAGAAGATTTATTTCATAATAAAATCTATACTGTTTAATATAATTTTAGTTAATACAACTTATTTAATATAAGTATAATAGTAATAATAATAAATATTCTGTTTTCGTTGCATGAAACATGTATAATTAAATTACCACAAAAATGAAAAGATACATATTTTTTTCATTACAATATCTTTTATAAAATTATCTGTAGAAATTTACCGGTATAAAGCAGCGGTTTTATTTTATATTTATTATTTTGCTAGTAGTTTCATACAACAAATACTCAACGAACCAATAAACATTAAATAATAATAATAAGGTAAAAAAGATATAATAATAATAAAAAAAAATAAATATATTTAATACAAAATTATAATAAATAAAAATGAAAAAAGAACTTATCATCACTTAAAGAAAATGAAATAATAATAATTCATGTGTAAAACTCAATATTTTTTACCTTATAATAAATTATACAATTGTTCTACACATGTCTGTATAATATTAATACAATTAAATGCAATTTAATTAATTATAAATAATTTAAACACGCATCTTAAGTATAACTAATTAATTGAAACAGCACGGCAAGAAAATTTTTAAAAAAGATAAAAAAAAACAAATATTTATAAATGACGTTTAATTAGAGCAGAAATTAAACACATTTTTATTTTTAGTTCATCAGATAACGAAGATTACATGCTAATATCAACTACGACAACACTTCATCAACAACAAACACAAGTCAATCAACAGTTACAGCAGCAACAACTGCAACAACAATTACAATTGCAATCACAACAATTGCAGATACAACAAAGTAATAATTCAGTTATACCAGATCCGCCTAGACCTCCGCCACCACCACCTCCTCCAATGTTGAATCCACAGCTTATTAATTCTGCAATTAAAGGGGTGGCACCACCGCCACCGCCACCACAAGACACAGCAACCAGAAAGCAACAGCAACCATTATCTGCTATCTCGATACAAGATTTAAACAGCGTTCAGGTTGGCTTATAACTTTTAATACAATTAGCGAAAATTTTAATCAAAAACTTGAACATAAAAAATTAAAAAATTTCAGCTTAGACGAACCGATAAAATGTTAACAAAAACATTTTCAACACCAACCCGCAGCTTAAGTATGCAATGCTTATCAACGACCAGCGAATCATTTTTATCACAAAAAATCGATTTGATAGCTGAATTAAAAATGTCCAAGGACATAACTGGTATAAAAAAGATGAAGGTGGAACGCGCCAAATTGGAGGATTGCAAGGAAAAGGAGATTTATACGGAGGTTACCAGACAATTTACAGCTAGTAATTTTGTTGATACGGTAATAAAATTTTTTTTTAATCTTTTTTTTATCACAAAGAAAAACGAGCAAAAAAAACTTGATAACCGATGAAAAAGAAAGAAAAAGAAAATTTTTTAACGTGACAACAAAATTACAAAAAAATGTTTTATTCATACCATTGACAGTTGTACATATTTTTGACTGACAAAATTTTCCTTCTCTTCCTTTCTTTACATTTCACGATATTTAATTGGATATTAGATTCCGGAAAAGGACAATGCGGGCAATGTAATACCCGACTGGAAGCGTCAAATGTTAGCTAAAAAGGCAGCCGAACGAGCTAAAAAAGAGTTTGAAGAACGTATGGCTAAAGAAGCGGAAGATCGTCGTTTATCCGCTATACCACAATGGAAACGTGACTTATTGGCTCGAAAAGAGGAAGCTGAAAATAAATTAAAGTAAGTATTTAAATAGAAAAATAAGTAAAAACATTTAAATTTATTTATTTTTTCATGTTTTTCTTTTCAATTAATCTGATTTAGCAGGGCGACAATTTATACACCAAGAGTTGAAGAGCATTCCCGATTATCTGAATCGTGGCGTTTAAGAACCGCACAACGTGCAATGTCAATTGATAATATAAGTTTTGTATCAATGAAAGATGATGATAAATTACTGAATAATCATCACAATAATAATAATAATAATCATAGTAATAATAACAAGGAAAATGATGATTTTGACCACCAAAGTGAATTTAATGAGCCAGACACCGGAACAGCAAATGATAATAGCGATGAAAATAATAAACAAATAAATAACAACAAAGAACAAGATGATAATAATGATAATATTATTCCATGGCGTGCACATTTAAGAAAAACAAATAGTCGTTTAAGTCTTGTTGGTTAAAATACGAAAATTATACAACAACAAAAAAACGCTCAATTTTCTACTCAAGTTGTCTATTTATATTTTTTTTAAATATTTTTCTACAATAAATATATTAATATTAATATTAATATTATTATTCTACGTAGTAGTAGTACTAGTATTTACTTATTAATATATTATTAATTAAATTATTATTAAAAAAACGAAGAAATGTCAGGTTGTTTTACAGTAATTTAATACTCAAATAATAAGAACTAAAAAATTAAATTATTTATTATTTGATAGCATGTCATGTCTATAAGTCTTTATCTTCGTATGCAATTTATCTATTATTAAAAACAAAATTAAATTAATTAATAAGATTTGATATACTATTTTGCTATTAAATAAATAATAAAATTATTTTAATAAAAAAAAAAATATAATATTAATTATAATAATACTAAAACGTGTGTAATATGACGTGACAATTATGTTTCTGTTAACTAAAATCAAAGAAAAGTTGCAATATTAGAAATTTAAGCATTAATAAAGAAAAAGAATTTATGTTTTGTTATGTGATTTTTGAAATTTTACACACCAAAAATTTCATTAAAACATTTATACAATAAAAAAAAAGAAGCAAAATATAAATAAATTAAAATTAAAAACTAAAAATCTACATTAATGGAAACTAAATGGTTGGGTTAATTAAACAAAAAAAAATGTAATATTAATCATAAATCAATAAAATATTCTTGTTAAAAAATTTAAAAAAAAAAACTGAATAAAATTTGTTAGTAATTTAAACATAAATAAAAGAGTTAAAAAGCTTGTTTTATATTTAGTTGTGCCTTTAAATTTATTTAATAGATGGTGCTGTAGTATATTTGTTTCTTTTCATATTAGGCAATACTTTTTCTTTTCTTTTTTTAAACAAAACACAGATGAACCAATGAAAATAGATTCATTCGTGCGAGTGGGGTATTAAATAATTAAAACTATGCGCTAGATGGAGTAAAAAACATTTTTTTCTCTCCTGGTTCTCTCTTGTTTCTATATATTTCCAGCGATATAGAAATATTAAGCTAAAAAAGAGTAGGGATTGATGAAGATGAATGAAATTATATAATTATTGAAATAATTTTTTCCAATAAAATTTTATTAAATTTTACAAATGGGGAAAATCTTTTATGAACTTTTGATAAATTAATTTTCCTTTATCAGAAACTTTTCATATTAATTATTAATGTCGTCAAATTTCCTAATTACGTCATATTTTTTATGAAATTTCGTAAGATGATGAATTTTGATTTATTTACTTAATTTTTATAATGGCCAATTTATTTTTCAGATATTAATTAACTTGTATTCACCTAATTATTATTTAATAATAATTTATTAAGTTAGCTATCGTCGTGTGGTGAAAACATTAATATTTATAATTTATAATTCTTCAATAATTTTTTGTCATTTACCGTAGTTTGGTAGGTGAATAAAAAAAACCTCAAAAAGAAGAACACAACAAAGGAACAAAAAATTGACTTTTATCTATTATTTTATTTCATTGAATGCCCATAGCAAGATAGAATTTTTGCGCGTTCGAATTTAGTAGAAGTTAATAAGAGGTCCTGGATAATTATCATAAATTTCCTTATCAAAACCTTAACAAACAAGGTAAATTTTTATCACATTTTATTTATTATTAACTATTTTAATTATATTTTGTTTATTTTTGATTAAATTATCTATTATTTATAAATAATTTGAAGTGAAAGTTTTTTTTTCATGTTCAATTTTTCTTTTTTCGTTTCTCTTGTAATTTAGATTTTATATTGTACGTACTGACATTTTGTTGTGTCTTTGCTTTGTGTATTTGTTGTTGTTGTTTTTGTATGTAAATATACAATGGCAGCCATTTTGTTAATGCATACTTCAAATTATTTTATAGAATTTTTATTTCTAAATTTAAATTTTAATTATATCTATTTTCGGTATAATCGAATTAATTTTTTAATAATTAATTTCATTATTATGTTAAAAATATATTTTGATTTTTCCAATAATATATGTTATTGTTTTGTGACTTAAATTGTTTATCTTAAGTCAGGGTTGACCATACTAAAATTTAAATTAAGACGTCACATTATGACGCATATTTATTCGGTAAATCATAATTCAATGTATTTATATTTTATTTTTAGATTTTTAAAAAATGGCACGTACAAAACAAACTGCCCGCAAATCAACTGGTGGTAAAGCACCACGTAAACAATTGGCTACAAAAGCAGCCCGTAAAAGTGCACCATCAACTGGTGGTGTAAAGAAACCACATCGTTATCGCCCTGGGACAGTTGCTCTTCGTGAAATTCGTAGATATCAAAAGTCAACTGAATTGCTCATCCGTAAATTACCATTCCAACGTTTGGTGCGTGAAATTGCTCAAGACTTTAAAACCGATTTACGTTTTCAATCAGCAGCAATTGGAGCTCTTCAAGTAAGTTTCAAAATGAAATTATAAAAATATTTTAAAATGCATTTTTAACAATTTATAACAATTTACAGGAAGCCAGTGAAGCCTATTTGGTTGGATTATTTGAAGACACGAACTTATGCGCTATTCATGCAAAACGTGTCACTATTATGCCAAAAGATATCCAATTGGCACGCCGTATCCGCGGTGAACGTGCTTAAAAACATTTTAAAAATCCAACATTACAATTTTTTAATATCCCCCCAATTATTATTATATTATTAAAGAATAAAGATATTTTTTTTCCTTTTTATCTCTTAACTATTATAATTTCGTTTTATCTTTTTAATTATATTATTTTTTATGTAATTTAAATTTAGTTAACAAAAATTTTGTTTTTTTCTATAAATAAATTTTTTTTACAGAAACTGATCATTTATAATTTAAAAAAAAAATTAATTTAAATAAAGGTCTCAATATATTATCACTTACATTTTAATGTAATTACATTTATGATTGGTGAATTAATTTTTTTTAATATAAAATATTGGATTAATAATTCTGTAGCAAATTAATGTAAAGTAAAATTATTTGGGTCTTTTTTTTTAAATAAATAATTTCTCCACCCAAAAACAATTTTTAATTTAATTAAAAACAATTATTTCCGCTAATCTTCAGTTGTGATTGTATTCGGTTATTTTTTGCCTTGCATAAGATTTATAAAAACGATTTGACCAACATGAAAAATTAAATTTGTATTTAATAACAATAATATTGGAAATTTATAACCTTAAAGAGAATATATTAATTATTAAAAATAATTATATTATTTTTATAAAATATTTAAAAACAATAACTTATTTATACAAAAGTTTATTTAAATTATAAAAAATGTCTGTAGAAAAAAATGCAAGAGTTTTAGAATTGTTTAGTGGAATTGGCGGTATGCACTTTGCATTTAAAGGTATAAATAAATAAATCACAGTACATATTTTAATTATAATATAGAATTTAACTACTTTCAAGTTATTTTTTCTAATAATGTTATTCATTTGGATAAATAAAGTTTTATGAGGTTAGATTGTTAAATAATTACATGTATCTTTCAGAAAGCGGTGTACCTGGCGATATTGTACGAGCTATTGATATTAATACAATTGCAAACAATGTATATAATCATAATTTTCCAGATACAACACTAGTAAATGGTAATATATTAAAACTAAGTGAGAAGGATATGAATTCGGGTAATTTTAATACAATATTAATGTCACCACCGTGCCAACCGTTTACTAGAGTTGGAAAATTTCTGGATTTGCACGACCAACGAGCGAATGTGTTAATTCATTTGTGTAATAATTTACATAATTTTCATCCAATTAATTATATTTTATTGGAAAATGTTAAAGGTTTTGAGAAATCAGAGACTAGAGAATTGTTTATTAATTCGTTAAAAAAGTGTTCTTTTCATTATCAAGAATTTTTAATCTCACCATTAGATTTAGGCATACCAAACCAACGCTTACGATATTATTGTCTTGCTAGAAAAACGACTCCCTTTCATTTCGCAACGCAAAATGTGGTAATTTGTCTTATTGTTTAAATATAAAAATTTCTTATATAATTGCAGATTTTTATTTTAGTTAGATTATATTCCCAACAACAAAGTTTATCCTGATTGCTATCAAATTCATAAAATAATAAATCATATTCCAGATGATAAATTAGGCGAATATCAACTGTCGGAAGATGTTTTAAAAAAACGTATTATGTTATTGGATATTTGTCATCCAGATTCTACTAAAACAATGTGCTTTACAAAAGCGTACACAAAATATACTGAAGGTACCGGTTCAATTTATTGTCCAAAAGATAAAACTTTTTTAAATCAAATTTTTGATGAATTAAAAATGCTAGACAAAGATTCAGACTACTCAAGTTTAATACAAAAATTAAATTTAAGATATTTTACACCGAATGAAATATCAAATTTAATGTGTTTCCCAAAAAGTTTTAGTTTTCCACACGATGTAAAATTAAAAAATCAATATAAATTATTGGGTAACAGTATTAATGTTTTTGTTGTTAGTCAATTAATACGTTTATTATTTTCTGATGATTAGGCATACATTGTTATTTTATTTATAATATTAATTTTCTTTTGTAACTTAAATAAATTAAACTGAATTTCATTATTTTCTTGCAACTTATTTTAATATTTTTTTATTTTTTGATTTGACTGAAACGCATTTATCATTCGTAATGTTTCATCGACGGAGCGATCAACTGACAAATCATTCATTGTAATTTGCCTTAATATTCCATGATTATCAATTATAAATAAACCTCTGTAAATAGAAATTTAAAAATTATTTTCTTTCTTTTTCCTAATTATTTAATATACTTTAATGAGTGTCCTAAATCATTTAAATAAACTCCATAATCCTTAGATATGTTATGTGTTATATCACTTAATAATGGTATTTTAATATCTCCTACCCCACCATTGCTTATTGAATTTTTTATCCATGATAAATGTGCAAAATGTGAATCAACACTGCAAGCAATTATTTGTGTATTTATTTTTCTAAATTCATCGACACGATTGGAAAATGCCAGTATTTCTGGTACTTTTGTACTAAAACAAAACGTATTTTTATAAAAACCTTTACAATTTAAAAATCTTAAGTCTATTTACAAATTTAATGGGTAAAAAAATAAAACTACATATTTTCCATAATAGTCGATTAACTCTAGTTTTTGAAATTTTCCATTTATAACTGCTGTTCCAGAAAAGCGTGGTGCTGGCTTAGATACTAGAATTAATTTTGAATAGTAAAAATGTTTTTATAAATTAAAATTATTTAATTATATAGTTTCACTTACTAACTGCTCGTGTAATTTGTAATTGATGATCGAATTTAAGATCGCCTATAGGATAGACACTATTAACCGGGGATGAATATTTAGAATAATCATAATCAATATCTGACGTATAATCTTTAATTTGCTGCAATTGTGTGTTTATTAATTTTATTTGTGTTTTATATTGTAATATTGAATATTCAGTATACTACTTCGTTGTTGCTTTGAACTCCGGTTGTATGAATATTTCGTTTAATTGTTTTTAAATGTTTACGAGAATATGAATGCTCTTTGAGTATTGAAAATTTTGCTCGTAGAAAACATTTACAATATTTGCATTGGACAGTAGTGGCATCATCGGTCAATAGTAACCAATCGGCAAATCTTGGATCTTTTGTCCATTCTTGTCTAACTTTTTGTTTATATCGTCTAAAAAGTCAATTCGTTTACTTGCTAAATATACAAATCTAAGTATTAAATAAAGCGAATCGAACCTCACTGTTGTATGCTTTATTAAAGTTTCATTTTCGTTTGCTTCACTTTTACATATAAGTAAATTATCATTTAAAGGATCCTCTATAATATCTTTATTGCTGTTTGTTGCACTAAAATTGTGTAAATATAAAGATAAAATATTTAATATGTTAAAAAATATATAGTGAATACCAGTTAATTGTCTGTGAAGATTCATCTCTATTACTACTTGCGTTTGAGTTAAATATAATAAAACTGAAATAGAATAATTAAATTTAATAAATATTACTATCTTTTTCTTAAATTTACTTTTGCATATCCAAATCCATGTTTTAATTGTTTTTCATATAGATTAACTTCTACATTTATGTTATCTTTTCGAGGTTATGTTTTTGTTATAAATCATAAATAATAAACGTCAGTTTAATATAACAATCATACCTTTTTTGACATTTACAATTTGTCAGCAAGTGTCAGATAAATGATAAACACCTTTTATGAACTTATTGTAAAAACCTAAGATATTTAATTTATTAAAAAATGATTTTATATGCTATTTATATTTATTTATCATAAATTAATAATTAGAAAATACAATAAAAAAATTTTTTACAAATATTTTTAATAATAAAGGAAAAAACACAACACATAATGATGATTAAAGACTAAAGATTATGAAAAAATGATTGTAACGATCCAATATTTACTTGTTATTTAATATTTAAGAATTTTTATTTAATTCTTTGATTTGTGTTCAAAGAATTTTTACAAAGTACACCCTTATCTGGCTTATAAAATTGTTTTAGTTTTACATGTAGGGATATGAGAGTTAGTTTATTTAATAATTTATTTTTTCTTTTATTAAATTTAACATAAATTAATTCATTTTTGTTTAGTACATATTAAATAACAGTTATTATTTTTCAGGACCTTCAACTCCAGCTTGTGTCATTAAATCAGCTATACTTTTCTCTAAATCGTCGATACGATTACCCATATCATCAATACGCGTTATAATTTGATCAGACATTGATTGAAATTTGTCCTGAACATTTTGTAATAAACTTTGTACCTATGACATTCAAATTATAAATATTAATATAAATAATTTATAGCAAGCATATTATTAATATTTACATAAATTGTTAATTCTTGCATGTTTTTTGGATCTGAATTGCTATTTATTGAATAATTTTGGTCCAGATCACTATCCACTTCTGATTTTATATCTGACATAATTATTTATTTAATTTTTGCAATATTTTGCAGTAAAACTTTTTATATGTTTTTAAATATATTTTTGCAATTATAAATTTTGACAAGTATATCAATAACAAGCAAAAAATGACTATAACCAAACAAAAAAAAAACTTGGATTCTAATAATTACTAATTCAAAATTTTCGATAATAAATATTTTCGAAAAATTACTAGCAAAATTTATTAACTACTCACACTTAAAACTTTTTTAAATAATAATAATTTAACGAAGTACAAAATTCTTGTCTATAAGGTCTATTTGTAGACTTAAGTTTCAACAAGGCAGAAGTGAAATGCTGAAAAAAATAAATAACACTGATAATGAAATTCTCGGACTTAGAACCAAAAAGGAAATCTAGCAATAAGTGAAACTAAGAAGAATCAAATAAGAACAGTCAAAGAAATTAAGTATTAAAATTAAATTTATTTAGAAATATAAAATTTTCTTAATAATAAACCTTTTTAAATTATTGAGTCTGGATTCTTCTGTTGCAATATATGTTTGATTATTAGGAGGTAGTTCAAAATATTCATAGCTGTATTCTTCGTTAAATGTGGTTGGTGCCGTCGCCGGCAGGTCGGTTTCGTTCTTTGTTGATGTGTAGAAAAGGGCACATTTGTATCTTCATTTACTGCTTCTCCAAAATCCCAAATAATCAATGAAATAAGAACAATTAATGATTTGATGGCATATCACCAACAACTTCGAGCCGATGCAATTTCTCAGCAACAGGAGCAAGACGAGACAAACCAACTATTAGCAGATATGAGAGAACTTTTAAGGGCGAATTCTCAAGATTTACACCAGCAACAAGAGCAAAACGATTTCTTGGAGGATTCGGAAAATATAACGCTTACCAATTAATATATTTTTATAACTTTTGTAAATAGCCTTAAGGAATTTTTTTTTAATAAAGTAATGAGACGATTTTAAAATTTTAAATTAAATTTGACAATTGTTATTATTTACTTCCTTTGCTTCACACACCAAATAAATCGCTGCGAAAAGTTTCAGGGTTTCAGGTTTCATGCCTCTACTTATATATAGTTGCCTCTGCTTTGCTGATACTTTTCGGCTAACTTAATATATTTAAAAATATAAATACAAAAATTAGCTTGGTTTTATGCCTAGCTTTCATGCTGCATTGATATTATCAGCGTTTTTTTTAATCTACAAAATTACTCATAAACAGATAACAAATTGAAAATATTTTGCTTAAAAAAGAAAGACGATTGGCATTTAAAATATTAAAATTGAGAATAAAAATGAAATAATTTATAATATTAAATTAGAGTTGGCGATTGTGTTAGGCCAAAATAATTAACACATGGTTTGTAGGCTACCATGCATTGTGTTTTACACATGTCCTGAAGCTTCGAAACTTTATAAACTTGTGTTTTACTCATGTTTGTAAGGTTGTATTTGGGTTATTCTTGTTATTGGAGTCTAGATTTTGTGCAATTGTATTGGATTTGGTTCAAGTGGTAAAATAATTGCATAATTGTTTTTAGGTTTTCAATTGAATAAGAACATTTATAAAAAGTAACCCTGATAACAGAAACAAAAACATTTCCAAACATTGTAAGCGAAGCGAAAAAATTTGTAGCAAAAACATTGGAATTTAATAGTACCAAATAAGAACATATTAAAAATTTAGTTTTATTTATACTTTTATTTAGAGTTACCATAATATAAAATTTACAACCAAATAACATCAAATATTTACAATAAAAACTAGAAATCAAATAAATAAAAATTAAACTAAAGTGGAGTCTGCTGCATTATTTTGTTCGATTTCCTGTCGCAGTATGCGAAATTGTTGACGTTGCACACGCCATAGTTCTCGGCTGTTTCTTAATATTTCGTTTGTTTCATGTTGCGTCTGCTGTTGAACATGAATATCTGCTTCAAGTCTATGACGAAGATTGGCCAAACTATTAAGTCTGGCCAAATCCGTTGGAATATATGCTTGATTACGATTAGTAAGAAGTTGTCTAAGTAGAGGGTTGCTTCCTTGATGATAAGATATGGTTGTGGCTGGTGGTGCAATTTGGATCTGTGGTATTGGTGGCTGTTGATTTTGTACATACTGTGGTGGAATCGGACTTTGTTGAGTTGAACCCGAATTTCCATTTGGTTGCTGTGAAGACTCCAATTCTATTTGAATTTCTTGCAATATTTGTAGCTTAAGGTTGTAAACAGTTTGCCAATGTTTTCCATATTCACGACGTTGCTTCGAAATATATCTTCGTAGTCTTTCCTCTAATATGCGATTATCTTCAATCGATTCTTGTTGCTTTTGCAATTCAATTTCCTGTTTTTCTATTCTCTCGTTCAAAACTTGCAGACGTTGCAAATTTTTCTCTTTTAGCTCCAGTTGATTTCTCATTTCTTGATCCAAAACCTCCTCGTGTTCCGAAGTATTTATTTCTGCAGCATCTTGTGCGTTCACATTTCCAATTAAATTCTCAACAGCTTCAGAATTGTTGGAATTATCACTGTTTTGTGAAGACATTTTCTCAATAGCTTTCTCAAAGTATCACACAAATAATAAGGTAAAAACTTTCTTAGTGTAAAATTAAACGTAATATAAAATTATTAACACAATTAATCAAGTAAGCACTTTATTTAAAATGTTTTTTTAAACTGAAATATTTATGTTGAAACATGAGTTTAAATACTTTCATTGCCACTTCTCCCACCATCGCCTACATATAATTGTTAGTGCGACTTTTAAAAAGATCTCAAGCACGCCTCTTACTTTAATTTAAATGTTTTGGGTTTCCTTAAGGTGGAGTTAACGTGAATGAAAAACAAAGGTAAGATATGACACTTTGATGTTTTTTGCAAACTACGTTAGAAAAAGAAGAACGTGTTTTTAACTTCCAGAAAACTTCGATTAGCTTTTATTAAAAGCTTTCTTGAAAGTTAATTTTTCTAAACTGAGCATTTTCATCTGAATTTTGAGTTAGAATTTTTTTTCATGTTACAGCCGTTTGTTGGATCTTAGGCATTCTTTTACATGATAGCGTTAATTTCAAATATATTGACTCAATATCAATAACAAATGTTTAAAAATTTCTTTAATTGTTTTGAAAATATTTGTCACAAGGGAAGATAATCCTGCTGAGGTTCTGCAATCTTTGGTATTTCAACATTGTACATAATTTACTGAAATACACTTGATATTACATATAATACCGTTGGAATCATAAAAATGTTAAAGGAAAATCCCAAGAAAATCTTAAGTAGCAAATTTAGGATCACCAGGTGCATAAGCAATTATATTTATTATTATTATTATTTTACAGTTTATGATCTCGTTGTGTTTATTATTGCAAACAGTTATTGTAAATAAATATTATAAAATGTGGATTATAAACATTTGGGCAAAAATATTGCACCGATTAAATAAATTTTATGATTCAGGTAATTAGGTTTTTGTTTCGATCTCATTACCTTGCATCATAAAATTTTGTTTTAATATATTGTTTCTATTTTGTAGGTTTACTGATAATTAAATACTAAATGCGTAGTTATAACGCCTACTTAGTTAGTTAAGTTCAAAAAATTAATTTCGATAATCCTTTTTGCCTAAAAATTAAAAAAGGTTAGACTGCACAGATCAGGTAAGAAAGGAAAGGACCAATTGTGTGGCACAGGTAAAACCAAAACCAATGATTGGCAGGTAGATTTAGTAAAGACTGGTAAGTAAGGTATTTAAGAGAATCTCGACTTAGCAAATGTATCAGTATTAAATTATATTTGAAACGCTAACCATTAGTGGACTTAAAAATATTTACGACAAATTTATCCTAACATCAAAAAAATCTATTTGTCTTTAAAAAGTTTTTTTAATTTTTTAACTAAATCAGTGTTAAAAGTTTGTTTATAACAAAAAAAAGTTTCAAATTGCAATAAAAAAAGTAAAATGTCAGGAAATCAAGATAATGTCGATTATCAACGTATCATGAAGGAAAATAAAAATATATTGATACAAATAAAAGAAAAGGAAAAGCTGGAGCAAATTAATAATGAAAAAATCAACGAAAATAGTAATAAAATATGTAAGTTCGAAAAGCAACAACTGGATCTATTTACCGAAGAAATACGAAAATTAGAGACTCAAGAAAATACTACAAGGCAGCGAGTAGAAGAATCACTCCTGGAACTCAGAGAATTTTATTCAAATCACGTGCAAACCCTAAGGCAGCGGCAAAGCCAAGAAGCAAACATACAACAAATGCAGCACCCAACCGCACAACATCACCAACAGTTACCGCCTCCAATGTATCACCAACAACAGAATATAATCAAACAACAAATAATCGATGAAATAAGAACAATTAATGATTTGATGGCATATCACCAACAACTTCGAGCCGATGCAATTTCTCAGCAACAGGAGCAAGACGAGACAAACCAACTATTAGCAGATATGAGAGAACTTTTAAGGGCGAATTCTCAAGATTTACACCAGCAACGAGAGCAAAACGATTTCTTGGAGGATTCGGAAAATATAACGCTTACCAATAATATATTTTTATAACTTTTGTAAATAGCCTTAAGGAATTTTTTTTAAATAAAGTAATGAGACGATTTTAAAATTTTAAATTAAATTTGACAATTGTTATTATTTACTTCCTTTGCTTCACACACCAAATAAATCGCTGCGAAAAGTTTCAGGGTTTCAGGTTTCATGCCTCTACTTATATATAGTTGCCTCTGCTTTGCTGATACTTTTCGGCTAACTTAATATATTTAAAAATATAAATACAAAAATTAGCTTGGTTTTATGCCTAGCATTCATGCTGCATTGATATTATCAGCGTTTTTTTTAATCTACAAAATTACTCACAAACAGATAACAAATTGAAAATATTTTGCATAAAAAAGAAAGACGATTGGCATTTAAAATTGACCATAAGAATAGATTTGGTGATTGTGTTAGACCAGAATAATTAACATATGGATTGTAGGCTTCTGTTAATAAGATATGTAGTTTATGAGTGATATTATATGAAGCTGCCATGCATTATTGTGTTTTACACATGTCCTAAAGCTTCGAAACTTTGTAAACTTGTGTTTTACTCATGATTGTAAGGTTGTATTTAGGGTTCTAGGACTATTCGTCCCCGGACGGTTCATCCAAGGACGGTTCATCCCCGAATGGTTCATCCCACGGACGGTTCATCCAGCGGACGATTCATCCAAAATAATATTTTAATACAATGAAAAACTATCATAATAAAGATTTTATATTTAAAAGCAGTTTAGATCTTTAAATATTTAAAAAAAAAACAGACTAATTTAGGATGGGTTGTGCGCGCGGGTGGGTGCATGGATGTTGGTGGTAGATAGTTAAATTTACATGAAGGCAGGTGTGTTATATTATTAATAAAAAATTAAATAGGTGAATATATATATTTATATTATTATATATATATTGAAAACAAATTGTTTAAAATAAAATATTTTAAATATAATAATTTAACTGGAGTTTAAATATTTTTTTTGTTAATTTATGTTTAATTTTTTTTCTAAATGTTTTGTAACTGTCAATACTTTTTGTGAACATTTTTTTTATCCACTCTAATTTATTAATTATGAATTTAATTGTTAATTTTAAAATAAAACTTGACCAGAAAAAAAATAAATAAAAAAAATTATTTTAAATAAGATCTTAAATATGCATAGAATGGAAAACAAATTTAATAAGTATTTTCTTTATTTAATAATAATATTAACTCAAAATGGATAAAATTAGAATGTTCACCTATTAAAGTTTTTATTAATAATATAACACCCCTGCTTTCATGTATATTTAACTATCTACCACCCACATCCATGCACCCACCCGCGCGCACAACCCATCCTAAATTAGTCTGTTTTTTTTTTAAATATTTAAAGATCTAAACTGCTTTTAAATATAAAATCTTTATTATGATAGTTTTTCATTGTATTAAAATATTATTTTGGATGAATCGTCCGCTGGATGAACCGTCCGTGGGATGAACCGTCCGTGGGATGAACCGTCCTTGGATGAACCGTCCGTGGGATGAACCGTCCGGGGATGAACCGTCCGGGGACGAATAGTCCGGATACCGTATTTAGGTTATTCTTGTTATTGGAGTCTAGATTTTGTGCAATTGTATTGGATTTGGTTCAAGTGGTAAAATAATTGCATAATTGTTTTTAGGTTTTCAATTGAATAAGAACATTTATAAAAAGTAACCCTGATAACAGAAACAAAAACATTTCCAAACACTGTAAGCGAAGCGAAAAAATTTGTAGCAAAAACATTGGAATTTAATAGTACCAAATAAGAACATATTAAAAATTTAGTTTTATTTATACTTTTATTTAGAGTTACCATAATATAAAATTTACAACCAAATTACATCAAATATCTATAATAAAAACTAGAAATTAAATAAATAAAAATTAAACTAAAGTGGAGTCTGCTGCATTATTTTGTTCGATTTCCTGTCGCAGTATGCGAAATTGTTGACGTTGCACACGCAATAGTTCTCGGCTGTTTCTTAATATTTCGTTTGTTTCATGTTGCGTCTGCTGTTGAACATGAATATCTGCTTCAAGTCTATGACGAAGATTGGCCAAACTATTAAGTCTGGCCAAATCCGTTGGAATATATGCTTGATTACGATTAGTAAGAAGTTGTCTAAGTAGAGGGTTGCTTCCTTGATGATAAGATATGGTTGTGGCTGGTGGTGTAATTTGGATCTGTGGTATTGGTGGCTGTTGATTTTGTACATACTGTGGTGGAATCTGACTTTGTTGAGTTGAACCCGAATTTCCATTTGGTTGCTGTGAAGACTCCAATTCTATTTGAATTTCTTGCAATATTTGTAGCTTAAGGTTGTAAACAGTTTGCCAATGTTTTCCATATTCACGACGTTGCTTCGAAATATATCTTCGTAGTCTTTCCTCTAATATGCGATTATCTTCAATCGATTCTTGTTGCTTTTGCAATTCAATTTCCTGTTTTTCTAGTCTCTCGTTCAAAACTTGCAGACGTTGCAAATTTTTCTCTTTTAGCTCAAGTTGATTTCTCATTTCTTGATCCAAAACCTCCTCGTGTTCCGAAGTATTTATTTCTGCAGCATCTTGTGCGTTCACATTTCCAATTAAATTCTCAACAGCTTCGTTGGAATTATCACTGTTTTGTGCAGACATTTTCTCAATAGCTTTCTCAAAGTATCACACAAATAATAAGGTAAAAACTTTCTTAGTGTAAAATTAAACGTAATATAAAATTATTAACACAATTAATCAAGTAAGCACTTTATTTAAAATGTTTTTTTAAACTGAAATATTTATGTTGAAACATGAGTTTAAATACTTTCATTGCCACTTATCCCACTATCACCTACATATAATTGTTAGTGCGACTTTTAAAAAGAACTCAAGCACGCCTCTTACTTTAATTTAAATGTTTTGGGTTTCCTTAAGGTGGAGTTAACGTGATTGAAAAACAAAGGTAAGATATGACACTTTGATGTTTTTTGCAAACTACGTTAGAAAGAGAAGAACATGTTTTTAACTTCCAGAAAACTTCGATTAGCTATTATTAAAAGCTTTCTTGAAAGTTAATTTTTCCAATCTGAACATTTTCATTTGAATTTGAACTTAGAAATTTTTTTCATGTTACACCCATTTGTTGGATCTTAGGCATTCTTTTACATGATAGCGTTAATTTCAAATATATTGACTCAATATTAATAACAAATGTTTAAAAATTTCTTTAATTGTTTTGAAAATATTTGTCACAAGGGAAGATAATCCTGCTGAGGTTCTGCAATCTTTGGTATTTCAACATTGTACATAATTTACTGAAATACACTTGATATTACATATAATAGCGTTGGAATCATAAAAATGTTAAAGGAAAATCCCAAGAAAATCTTAAGTAGCAAATTTAGGATCACCAGGTGCATAAGCAATTATATTTATTATTATTATTATTTTACAGTTTATGATCTCGTTGTGTTTATTATTGCAAACAGTTATTGTAAATAAATATTATAAAATGTGGATTATAAACATTTGGGCAAAAATATTGCACCGATTAAATAAATTTTATGATTCAGGTAATTAGGTTTTTGTTTCGATCTCATTACCTTGCATCATAAAATTTTGTTTTAATATATTGTTTCTATTTTGTAGGTTTACTGATAATTAAATACTAAATGCGTAGTTATAACGCCTACTTAGTTAGTTAAGTTCAAAAAATTAATTTCGATAATCCTTTTTGCCTAAAAATTAAAAAAGGTTAGACTGCACAGATCAGGTAAGAAAGGAAAGGACCAATTGTGTGGCCCAAGTAAAACCAAAACCAATGATTGGCAGGTAGATTTAGTAAAGGCTGGTAAGTAAGGTATTTAAGAGAATCTCGACTTAGCAAATGTATCAGTATTAAATTATATTTGAAACGCTAACCATTAGTGGACTTAAAAATATTTACGACAAATTTATCCTAACATCAAAAAAAAACTATTTGTCTTTAAAAAGTTTAATTTTGTGTAAAAGTTTGTTTATAACAAAAATTTTCAAATTGCAATAAAAAAAAGTAAAATGTCAGGAAATCAAGATAATGTCGATTATCAACGTATCATGAAGGAAAATAAAAATATATTGATACAAATAAAAGAAAAGGAAAAGCTGGAGCAAATAAATAATGAAAAAATCAACGAAAATAGTAATAAAATATGTAAGTTCGAAAAGCAACAACTGGATCTATTTACCGAAGAAATACGAAAATTAGAAACTCAAGAAAATACTACAAGGCAGCGAGTAGAAGAATCACTCCTGGAACTCAGAGAATTTTATTCAAATCACGTGCAAACCCTAAGGCAGCGGCAAAGCCAAGAAGCAAACATACAACAAATGCAGCACCCAACCGCACAACATCACCAACAGTTACCGCCTCCAATGTATCACCAACAACAGAATATAATCAAACAACAAATAATCGATGAAATAAGAACAATTAATGATTTGATGGCATATCACCAACAACTTCGAGCCGATGCAATTTCTCAGCAACAGGAGCAAGACGAGACAAACCAGCTATTAGCAGATATGAGAGAACTTTTAAGGGCGAATTCGCAAGATTTACACCAGCAACGAGAGCAAAACGATTTCTTGGAGGATTCGGAAAATATAACGCTTACCAATTAATATATTTTTATAACTTTTGTAAATAGCCTTAAGGAATTTTTTTTAAATAAAGTAATAAGACGATTTTAAATTAAATTTGATAATTGTTATTATTTACTTCCTTTGCTTCACACACCAAATAAATCGCTGCGAAAAGTTTTAGGGTCCACAGAAACAAAGTGAATAATTCATGCCTCTACTTATATATAGTTGCCTCTGCTTTGCTGATACTAACTACCAAGTCCATTATGCTTATCGCCTTTTTCGTTTAGATATTTGAAAATATATTTTTTCGGCTAACTTAATATATTTGAAAATATAAATACAAAAATTAGCTTGGTTTTATGCCTAGCATTCATGCTGCATTGATATTATCAGCGTTTTTTTTAATCTACAAAATTACTACCAAACAGTTAACAAATTGAAAATATTTTGCATAAAAAGGAAAGACGATTGGCATTTAAAATATTAAAATTGAGAATAAAAATGAAATAATTTATAATATTAAATTAGAGTTGGCGATTGTGTTAGGCCAGAATAATTAACACATGGTTTGTAGGCTACCATGCATTGTGTTTTACACATGTCCTGAAGCTTCGAAACTTTGTAAACTTGTGTTTTACTCATGTTTGTAAGGTTGTATTTGGGTTATTCTTGTTATTGGAGTCTAGATTTTGTGCAATTGTATTGGATTTGGTTCAAGTGGTAAAATAATTGCATAATTGTTTTTAGGTTTTCAATTTAATAAGAACATTTATAAAAAGTAACCCTGATAACAGAAACAAAAACATTTCCAAACACTGTAAGCGAAGCGAAAAAATTTGTAGCAAAAACATTGGAATTTAATAGTACCAAATAAGAACATATTAAAAATTAAGTTTTATTTATACTTTTATTTAGAGTTACCATAATATAAAATTTACAACCAAATTACATCAAATATCTATAATAAAAACTAGAAATCAAATAAATAAAAATTAAACTAAAGTGGAGTCTGCTGCATTATTTTGTTCGATTTCCTGTCGCAGTATGCGGAATTGTTGACGTTGCACACGCAATAGTTCTCGGCTGTTTCTTAATATTTCGTTTGTTTCATGTTGCGTCTGCTGTTGAACATGAATATCTGCTTCAAGTCTATGACGAAGATTTGCCAAACTATTAAGTCTGGCCAAATCCGTTGGAATATATGCTTGATTACGATTAGTAAGAAGTTGTCTAAGTAGAGGGTTGCTTCCTTGATGATAAGATATGGTTGTGGCTGGTGGTGTAATTTGGATCTGTGGTATTGGTGGCTGTTGATTTTGTACATTCTGTGGTGGAATCTGACTTTGCTGAGTTGAACCTGAATTTCCATTTGGTTGCTGTGAAGACTCCAATTCTATTTGAATTTCTTGCAATATTTGTAGCTTAAGGTTGTAAACAGTTTGCCAATGTTTTCCATATTCACGGCGTTGCTTCGAAATATATCTTCGTAGTCTTTCCTCTAATATGCGATTATCTTCAACCGATTCTTGTTGCTTTTGCAATTCAATTTCCTGTTTTTCTAGTCTCTCGTTCAAAACTTGCAGACGTTGCAAATTTTTCTCTTTTAGCTCAAGTTGATTTCTCATTTCTTGATCCAAAACCTCCCCGTGTTCCGAAGTATTTATTTCTGCAGCATCTTGTGCGTTCACATTTCCAATTAAATTCTCAACAGCTTCGTTGGAATTATCACTGTTTTGTGCAGACATTTTCTCAATAGCTTTCTCAAAGTATCACACAAATAATAAGGTAAAAACTTTCTTAGTGTAAAATTAAACGTAATATAAAATTATTAAGACAATTAATCAAGTAAGCACTTTATTTAAAATGTTTTTTAAAACTGAAATATTTATGTTGAAACATGAGTTTAAATACTTTCATTGCCACTTATCCCACTATCGCCTACATATAATTGTTAGTGCGACTTTTAAAAAGAACTCAAGCACGCCTCTTACTTTAATTTAAATGTTTTGGGTTTCCTTAAGGTGGAGTTAACGTGATTGAAAAACAAAGGTAAGATATGACACTTTGATGTTTTTTGCAAACTACGTTAGAAAGAGAAGAACATGTTTTTAACTTCCAGAAAACTTCGATTAGCTATTATTAAAAGCTTTCTTGAAAGTTAATTTTTCCAATCTGAACATTTTCATTTGAATTTGAACTTAGAAATTTTTTTCATGTTACACCCATTTGTTGGATCTTAGGCATTCTTTTACATGATAGCGTTAATTTCAAATATATTGACTCAATATTAATAACAAATGTTTAAAAATTTCTTTAATTGTTTTGAAAATATTTGTCACAAGGGAAGATAATCCTGCTGAGGTTCTGCAATCTTTGGTATTTCAACATTGTACATAATTTACTGAAATACACTTAATATTACATATAATAGCATTGGAATCATAAAAATGTTAAAGGAAAATCCCAAGAAAATCTTAAGTAGCAAATTTAGGATCACCAGGTGCATAAGCAATTATATTTATTATTATTATTATTTTACAGTTTATGATCTCGTTGTGTTTATTATTGCAAACAGTTATTGTAAATAAATATTATAAAATGTGGATTATAAACATTTGGGCAAAAATATTGCACCGATTAAATAAATTTTATGATTCAGGTAATTAGGTTTTTGTTTCGATCTCATTACCTTGCATCATAAAATTTTGTTTTAATATATTGTTTCTATTTTGTAGGTTTACTGATAATTAAATACTAAATGCGTAGTTATAACGCCTACTTAGTTAGTTAAGTTCAAAAAATTAATTTCGATAATCCTTTTTGCCTAAAAATTAAAAAAGGTTAGACTGCACAGATCAGGTAAGAAAGGAAAGGACCAATTGTGTGGCCCAAGTAAAACCAAAACCAATGATTGGCAGGTAGATTTAGTAAAGGCTGGTAAGTAAGGTATTTAAGAGAATCTCGACATAGCAAATGTATCAGTATTAAATTATATTTGAAACGCTAACCATTAGTGGACTTAAAAATATTTACGACAAATTTATCCTAACATCAAAAAAAATCTATTTGTCTTTAAAAAGTTTAATTTTGTGTAAAAGTTTGTTTATAACAAAAATTTTCAAATTGCAATAAAAAAAAGTAAAATGTCAGGAAATCAAGATAATGTCGATTATCAACGTATCATGAAGGAAAATAAAAATATATTGATACAAATAAAAGAAAAGGAAAAGCTGGAGCAAATAAATAATGAAAAAATCAACGAAAATAGTAATAAAATATGTAAGTTCGAAAAGCAACAACTGGATCTATTTACCGAAGAAATACGAAAATTAGAGACTCAAGAAAATACTACAAGGCAGCGAGTAGAAGAATCACTCCTGGAACTCAGAGAATTTTATTCAAATCACGTGCAAACCCTAAGGCAGCGGCAAAGCCAAGAAGCAAACATACAACAAATGCAGCACCCAACCGCACAACATCACCAACAGTTACCGCCTCCAATGTATCACCAACAACAGAATATAATCAAACAGCAAATAATCGATGAAATAAGAACAATTAATGATTTGATGGCATATCACCAACAACTTCGAGCCGATGCAATTTCTCAGCAACAGGAGCAAGACGAGACAAACCAGCTATTAGCAGATATGAGAGAACTTTTAAGGGCGAATTCGCAAGATTTACACCAGCAACGAGAGCAAAACGATTTCTTGGAGGATTCGGAAAATATAACGCTTACCAATTAATATATTTTTATAACTTTTGTAAATAGCCTTAAGGAATTTTTTTTAAATAAAGTAATAAGACGATTTTAAATTAAATTTGACAATTGTTATTATTTATTTCCTTTGCTTCACACACCAAATAAATCGCTGCGAAAAGTTTTAGGGTCCACAGAAACAAAGTGAATAATTCATGCCTCTACTTATATATAGTTGCCTCTGCTTTGCTGATACTAACTACGAAGTCTATTATGCTTATCGTCTTATTCGTATTAGATATTTGAAAATATATTTTTTCGGCTAACTTAATATATTTGAAAATATAAATACAAAAATTAGCTTGGTTTTATGCCTAGCATTCATGCTGCATTGATATTATTAGAGTTTTTTTTAATCAACAAAATTACTTATAAACAGATAACAATTTGAAAATATTTTGCATAAAAAAGAAAGACGATTGGCATTTAAAATATTAAAATTGACAATAAAAAATTAAATAATTTATTTAATTAGAGTTAATGATTGTGTTTGGCTGAATAATTAACACATGGTTTGTGTTATTATGCATTATAATGCATAATTGTGTTTTACACATGTCCTAAAGCTTCTAAACTTTGTAAACTTGTGTAACACATGGCCCTATTTTGCACAGCATCCTTGTAAGGTTGTATTTAGGTTATTCTTGTTATTTGAGTCTAGATTTTGTGCAATTGTATTGGATTTGGTTCAAGTGGTAAAATAATTGCATAATTGTTTTTAGGTTTTCAATTTAATAAGAACATTTATTAAAAGTAACCCTGATAACAGAAGCAAAAACATTTCCAAACACTGTAACCGAAGCGAAAAAATTTGTAGCAAAACCATTGGAATTTAATAGGACCAAATAAGAACATATCAAAAATTTAGTTTTATTTATACTTTTATTTAGAGTTACCATAATATAAAATTTACAACCAAATTTCATCAAATATTTATATAATATTTAGACAATGAAGTCTATTTGTATACTTAAGTTTCAACAAGACAGAAGTGAAGTGCTGAAAAAATTAAATAACACTGATAATGAAATTATGGACTTAGCAACCAAAAAGTAAATACAGCAAAAAGTGAAACTAAGAAGAATCAAATAAGAACAGTTAATGAAATTAAGTATTAAAATTAAATTTATTTAAAAATATAAAATTTTCTTAATAATAAAACAAATAATAAAATTAAACATTAAGTAATTAAAAGGTTAAATTTCAATCTTCAATCATGCGTTCAATTTCATGTCGTTGGATAAGTTGTTGACGGTATTTTCGTAATTGTTCTTGACTGACTCTCAATATTTCAGCCTTTTCATATTGCGCCTGGTGTAGAGCGCGAATATCTGCTTCAAGGCTTTCACGAAAACTTTTTAAGTTATTGAGTCTGGATTCTTCTGTTGCAATATCTGTTTGATTATTAGGAGGTAGTTCAAAATATTCGTAGCTGTATTCTTCGTTAAATGTGGTTGGTGCCGTCGCCGGCAGGTCGGTTTCGTTCTGATATGAATGATTTTGTGTTCTTTGTTGATGTGTAGAAAAGGGCACATTTGTATCTTCATTTACTGCTTCTCCAAAATCCCAATCTATTTGCATTTCTTGGTGATAATTTGTAGGAAATTGTTGTATTTCATAATTATGCTCATTATTTGATGGTATCATTTGATGAAATGTTGCGTGTTCTGATTCATCTTGGTATAATTCATATGATGGTTGTTGATTATTAATAAACTCAGATAACATATTATTTTCTATGTTCTCATTTGTTTTTTGTGCCGAAACCATCTCATTCTGCATTTCTTGTAGTATTCCTTGTTGTTGGTCATACACACTATTCCAAAATTCTGTTTGATCACATATCTTCTTTTTAATATAATTTTGTAGCATTTTTTCCCACAAGCGATTGTCTTCAATCGTATTTTGTTGTTCTTGTAGTTTTAGTTGTTGATTTTTTAATCGTGCATTCAAAATATTTAAATATTTAATATTTTTTTCTTTGATATTTAAATTGAATCTGATGTCCAACTTCACTGATTTAGAATTATTGCTTTTTGGTGCAGACATTTTTTCACAAGTTTGTTGATACGGTATATTTATTTTAATAACACACAATTAATGTTAGCACTTTGAAATGTTTGTTTTAACTGATTATTTTTGCGAATAAACATGCGTTTATATACGTTCATTGAAATTACTCCCACTATAACAATAGTGCCTTCGTTTAATTTTAACTTATTTGCAATAAGATAATAACTAGTAAAAAATTTTGATTGGCAGTAAAATGGAAGGGGTAATAATTGATATTAAGGATTCTGCAATGAAAAAAATATTATATATTTTTAAATAATAATAAAGATTGTTTCCTTTTTGAAAAATATTTTTTGTTATATGAGTAACAAAAGTTTTGCCTTTTAATTAAAAACTAATCAAATAAAATTATTTAATTTAGTAATAAAAATAAAATTGATTGCATTTCAATTTTTTTTAGAATCTCTAGCTTTTGCTTATTAAACTTCAACGTGGAAAAAAATTTAATTGAAATATCTTTTAACTTTTAATTTGTTTAAGACGGCCTAGAGTTTAATCTTTTTATTATATTATCTTATTTTAAATTGGCTTTAAGTCTTAGTACTTTAATTGAAACAATATGTGTTGCATTTATAATCAGCAGGTGCATAAGAAAATATTTACTAAAATAAAACCACTCAGCATCAGATATAATGGTGTCGCTATTAAAGCATCGAAAATATCCAAAATAATTTCATTACATCCAAAAAATGTTAAAGGATTAACTTAATTTCAAAACAATCCAAGAAAATCACAAATGTAACAGTATAAATGTTAAGATGGATAATAAATTTATAGGGAAAACCAAAACTAAAGTAGCAAATTTAGAATCAGCAGGTGCTTAAGCAATTATAATTATTATTATTTTACAGTTTATGGTCTTGTTGTGTTTATTATTGCAAACAGTTATTGTAAATAAATATTATAAAATGTGGATTATAAACATTTGGGCAAAAATATTGATCTCATTACCATTATATTGTTTCTATTTTGTAATTTTACAGATAATTAAAAACTAATTGCATATCTGTAACGCCTACTTATTTAGTTAAGTTAAAAAAATAAATTTCGATAATCCTTTTTGCCTAAAAATTAAAAAAGGTTAGACTTCACAGATCAGGTAAGAAAGGAAAGGACCAATTGTGTGGCATAGGTAAAACCAAAACCAATGATTGGCAGGTAGATTTAGTAAAGGCTGGTAAGTAAGGTATTTAAGAGAATCTCGACTTAGCAAATTTATCAGTATTAAATTATTTTTGAAACGCTAACCATTAGTGGACTTAAAAATATTTACGACAAATTTATCCTAACATAAAAAAAAATCTATTTGTCTTTAAAAAGTTTAATTTTTTAGCTAAATCAGTGTAAAAAGTTTGTTTATAACAAAAAAAGTTTCAAATTGCGATAAAGAAAAGTAAAATGTCAGGAAATCAAAATAATGTCGATTATCAACGTATCATGAAGGAAAATAAAAATATATTGATACAAATAAAAGAAAAGGAAAAGCTGGAGCAAATTAATAATGAAAAAATCAACGAAAATAGTAATAAAATATGTAATTTCGAAAAGCAACAACTGGATCTATTTACCGAAGAAATACGAAAATTAGAGACTCAAGAAAATACTACAAGGCAGCGAGTAGAAGAATCACTCCTGGAACTCAGAGAATTTTATTCAAATCATGTAGAAACGGTACGGCAGCGGCAAAGCCAAGAAGCAAACATACAACAAATGCAGCACCCATCCGCACAACATCACCAACAGTTAGCACCTGCAATGTATCACCAACAACAAAATATAATCAAACAACAAATAATCGATGAAATAAGAACAATTAATGATTTGATGGCATATCACCAACAACTTCGAGCCGATGCAATTTCTCAGCAACAGGAGCAAGACGAGACAAACCAACTATTAGCAGATATGAGAGAACTTTTAAGGGCGAATTCTCAAGATTTACACCAACAACGAGAGCAAAACGATTTCTTGGAGGATTCGGAAAATATAACGCTTACTAATTAATATATTTTTGTAACTTTTGTAAATAGCCTTAAGGAATTTTTTTTAAATAAAGTAATGAGACGATTTTAAAATTTTAAATTAAATATGACATTTGTTATTATTTACTTCCTTTGCTTCACACACCAAATAAATCGCTGCGAAAAGTTTCAGGTTCCACAGAAACAAAGTGAATAATTATTGCCTCTACTTATATATAGTTGCCTCTGCTTTGCTGATACTAACTACGAAGTCTATTATGCTTATCGTCTTATTCGTATTAGATATTTGAAAATATATTTTTTTGGCTAACTTAATATATTTGAAAATATAAATACAAAAATTAGCTTGGTTTTATGCCTAGCATTCATGCTGCATTGATATTATCAGAGTTTTTTTTAATCAACAAAATTACTAACAAACAAATAACAAATTGAAAATATTTTGCATAAAAAGGAAAGACGATTGGCATTTAAAATTGACCATAAGAATAGAGTTATGTTAGACCAGAATAATTAAAACATGGATTGTAGGCTTCTGTTAATAAGATATGTAGTTTATGAGTGATATTATATGAAGCTGCCATGCTTTATTGTGTTTTACACATGTCCTGAAGCTTCGAAACTTTGTAAACTTGTGTTTTACTCATGTTTGTAAGGTTGTATTTGGGTTATTCTTGTTATTGGAGTCTAGATTTTGTGCAATTGTATTGGATTTGGTTCAAGTGGTAAAATAATTGCATAATTGTTTTTAGGTTTTCAATTTAATAAGAACATTTATAAAAAGTAACCCTGATAACAGAAACAAAAACATTTCCAAACACTGTAAGCGAAGCGAAAAAATTTGTAGCAAAAACATTGGAATTTAATAGTACCCAATAAGAACATATTAAAAATTTAGTTTTATTTATACTTTTATTTAGAGTTACCATAATATAAAATTTACAACCAAATTACATTAAATATTTATAATAAAAATTAGAAATCAAATAAATAAAAATTAAACTAAAGTGGAGTTTGCTGCATTATTTTGTTCGATTTCCTGTCGCAGAATGCGGAATTGTTGACGTTGCACACGCAATAGTTCTCGGCTGTTTCTTAATATTTCGTTTGTTTCATGTTGCGTCTGCTGTTGAACATGAATATCTGCTTCAAGTCTATGACGAAGATTTGCCAAACTATTAAGTCTGGCCAAATCCGTTGGAATATATGCTTGATTACGATTAGTAAGAAGTTGTCTAAGTAGAGGGTTGCTTCCTTGATGATAAGATATGGTTGTGGCTGGTGGTGTAATTTGGATCTGTGGTATTGGTGGCTGTTGATTTTGTACATTCTGTGGTGGAATCTGACTTTGCTGAGTTGAACCTGAATTTCCATTTGGTTGCTGTGAAGACTCCAATTCTATTTGAATTTCTTGCAATATTTGTAGCTTAAGGTTGTAAACAGTTTGCCAATGTTTTCCATATTCACGGCGTTGCTTCGAAATATATCTTCGTAGTCTTTCCTCTAATATGCGATTATCTTCAATCGATTCTTGTTGCTTTTGCAATTCAATTTCTTGTTTTTCTAGTCTCTCGTTCAAAACTTGCAGACGTTGCAAATTTTTCTCTTTTATCTCCAGTTGATTTCTCATTTCTTGATCCAAAACCTCCTCGTGTGCCGAAGTATTTATTTCTGCAGCATCTTGTGTGTTCACATTTCCAATTAAATTCTCAACAGCTTCAGAATTGTTGGAATTATCACTGTTTTGTGAAGACATTTTCTCAATAGCTTTCTCAAAGTATCACACAAATAATAAGGTAAAAACTTTCTTAGTGTAAAATTAAACGTAATATAAAATTATTAACACAATTAATCAAGTAAGCACTTTATTTAAAATGTTTTTTTAAACTGAAATATTTATGTTGAAACATGAGTTTAAATACTTTCATTGCCACTTCTCCCACCATCGCCTACATATAATTGTTAGTGCGACTTTTAAAAAGAACTCAAGCACGCCTCTTACTTTAATTTAAATGTTTTGGGTTTCCTTAAGGTGGAGTTAACGTGATTGAAAAACAAAGGTAAGATATGACACTTTGATGTTTTTTGCAAACTACGTTAGAAAGAGAAGAACGTGTTTTTAACTTCCAGAAAACTTCGATTAGCTTTTATTAAAAGCTTTCTTGAAAGTTAATTTTTCCAAACTGAGCACTTTCATTTGAATTTTGAGTTAGAATTGTTTTTCATGTTACAGCCGTTTGTTGGATCTTAGGCATTCTTTTACATGATAGCGTTAATTTCAAATATATTGACTCAATATCAATAACAAATGTTTAAAAATTTCTTTATTTGTTTTGAAAATATTTGTCACAAGGGAAGATAATGTTGCTGAGGTTCTGCAATCTTTGGTATTTCAACATTGTACATAATTTACTGAAATACACTCGACATTACATATAATGGCGTTGAGATCATAAAAATGTTAAAGGAAAATCCCAAGAAAATGTTAAGTAGCAAATTTAGGAACAACAGTTTATGATCTCGTTGTGTTTTTTATTGCAAACAGTTATTGTAAATAAATATTATAAAATGTGGATTATAAACATTTGGGCAAAAATATTGCACCGATTAAATAAATTTTATGATTCAGGTAATTAGGTTTTAGGATCGACCTCATTACCTTGCATCATAAAATTTTGTTTTAATATATTGTTTCTATTATGTAAGTTTACTGATAATAAAAACTAATTGCATATCTGTAACGCCTACTTATTTAGTTAAACTAAAAAAAAATAAATTGCAATAATCTTTTTTGCCTAAAAATTAAAAAAGTTTAGACAGCACTGATCAGGTAAGAAAGGAAAGGACCAATTGTGTGGCATAGGTAAAACCAAAATCAATGATAGACAGGTAGATTTAGTAAATTGCTGGTAAGTAAGGTATTTAAGAAAATCTGGACTTAACAAATTTATTAGTATTAAATTATTTTTGAAACGCTAACCATTAGTTGACTTAAAAATATTTACGACAAATTTATCCTAACATCAAAAAAATCTATTTGTCTTTAAAAAGTTTTTTTAATTTTTTAACTAAATCAGTGTTAAAAGTTTGTTTATAACAAAAAAAGTTTCAAATTGCAATAAAAAAAGTAAAATGTCAGGAAATCAAGATAGTGTCGATTATAAACTTATCATGAAGGAAAATAAAAATTTATTGATACAAATAAAAGATAAGGAAAAGCTGGAGCAAATTAATAATGAAAAAATCAACGAAAATAGTAATAAAATATGTAATTTCGAAAAGCAACAACTGGATCTATTTACACAAGAAATACGAGAATTAGAGACTCAAGAAAATACTACAAGGCAGCGAGTAGAAGAGTCACTCCTGGAACTCAGAGAATTTTATTTAAATCACGTTCAAAGGCTTCGGCTACGGCAAAGGCAAGAAGCAAACATACGACGAATGCAGCAATCAACAGCATATCACCAATTGCCACCTCCAATGTATTACCAACAACAGTATGTAGTCAATCAAGATCTCCTTAACTACTACAAGCAACATATAATCAACGAGATAGCAACAATTAATGATTTGATGGCATATCGCCAACAACTGCGAATCTACGCAATTTTTCAGCATCAGCAGCAAGACGAGACAAACCAACTATTGGCAGATATGGGAGATCTTTTAAGGACGAATTCTCAAGAGTTACACCAGCAACGAGAGCAAAGCGATTTCTTGGAGGATTCGGAAGATATAACGCTTACCAATTAATATATTTTTACAACTTTTGCAAATAGCTATGACAATAAATGTCTTTTAAATAAATTAATGATAATATTTTAAATTTTAAATTAAATTTGCATTTTATATTATTTACTTACTTTGCTATTATTTAAAGTGATAATACTTCACATATTAATAATACCCCTTTGAATTCTTAATTTTTAATTAATATTTCCGTTCGTCTCTTTTCCATCATATAGTAGCTTACATACTTGAAGATACACGGTATACAATTTTTTAGTTTGCTGTTGATAAGAATTTGGTATACAATAATATAACATTGTTAGTTACATTTTTTATTTAAGTAAATAATTTGACAATAGCTTTTTACTAATAAGTTAATATACATTTTTAAAATCAAGCACTTGGGTTAATTATATTACAAATTCTAAGAATATAAGAAATATGTGTTCATATAAGATATAGTTGTGATACATGTATATTCAAAAAAATTAAACGTAGTCCTCAACACATTCACAATAATCATTTCTATGAAATCCTAAAGTGCAATCTTCATTTATACAGTCACAAGAGCAGGTGTCCTCATTCCATATAAATGTGTCACGATAAATTTTACTATCCTGCAAAAGCAAAATAATAGCTTTTAATGAATATTTGAAAAAATCTGAAAAAAATTCTTACATTTTGACATTTTTCCTTTTTATTTGGTGGACAAATGCAGTTGCATTCTTTTTCGTTGAATTTCTGGTGCTCCGTACAATCCTTTATAAAAAGGGAGAACAATAAGTATATAATTAAAAATAATTAAATTAAATTAACTTTAAAATACTTTTGCAGTAAGTTCGCATTGGCATTGGCAATTTTCGTGTTTATAAGCGAAAGCCTTTACTACTTGTACAATGGGTTGTATAGAAGAATCAATTAAATAAGTTTGATAAAACTGCTTAACAATATTTTTCGGAGTACACTTTTCTCGATTTTTACAGCAACCGTTACATTGTGGGGTTCGTACACATGATGGGTATAATCTTAAAAATTTATTGTTATTCATAATTTTAGGATGCTGCAATGGTATTACGTGCATATCTGCATCACAAGTTGCTCGAAATATATCATTTAATATCTGTAACATAATTTAAAATATATTTTGTTATTAAAATATAAATACTTTTATAAAAACTCAGCAATATTCAATTCATACATATAATTCTTAAGAAATTTTTTATTAAAAAAATCATCTTTACTTAATTTTATAAAAAATAATATGACTTGATTTTAAATTAAAAATGAAAATCAATATGCGAATAGCATTAGGCATACATGTTAATTTGTTGGATTATAATTCAAATATTTGTGAATATTAATTATGGGAATAAAATTATTATGAAAATACGAGAAACGCTATTTAGGAATACTACTTAGCTGTAAACGTTACTTCCAACCATATATAATAATTATTAAATACTTGTTTCCACTATGTGCATGATAAGATTTATTCATTTGTTCATGTTTTTCAACATATTATTCACTTATGTTACTCATTCTATTCTATAACCGATTTGCCAATGAATGAATTTTATGTCGAAAATCACCAATTTTATTTTTTTTATCAAATTTTTTAAATTTCACAGTTTTTTACACTTGTTTTTAAACCATTTAAAAATTTAATTTTAATTATTTTCTATGATAATTTATATAAAAAAAAACACAATAATTTTAAAACACATGCCAACTAACCTCTATCTCAATTTCACTTTGTGATGTTTTAAAAACAATAAAGCTTAATAATATTAAATTTCTTAGAAACATTTTTAATTATCGTTCTATGATTAATAGATTTTAGATGAGAAAAAGATCAATAATTTTTTCTTCTTTTTCGCTTGAGCAACCAACATTTAATGAACCAATTCATATTCAATCGTGACATTTTATACGTTTTTTCACACATTTATAAAATACTTTTTATTTGCTAGTAATACAACATTTATTTAATAATTAATTACTTACTGTTGTTTATTTAATTAAAATACTTTGACCTTAGAAAAAAATAATAAACTGGTGTTTCAACTATGGATTAAAGAAAACATAAAATTTGCATTCAACATGTCATACAATTCTATAATTTATTATTAAGTTATTTATTTATTAAGATATTTAAAAAAATTATTAAATGCATAGTTGCAGCTTATGTAAATAATATATTTTCTTTTTTTAATATAGGAGGTTATCTATGTAATATAATGTTTATCTGTTATCTGTATTATTGTTACATATAAAGAAAAAAATTATTTAAATTTATTTTTATTAAAAATTGTGATATTTAAATGATTTAATTTTCTTCTTCTTTTTTTCATGCATAATCAAGTAACATGAGCAAGATATATAATATTTTAGCATGACGTCTATAAACGACGAAACTGTCTGAGCTCAATAGTTTAAATTATATTTTGGTATATTATGAAATTATTTATTTATTTTAAAAAATTTCATCCATACTATTTAAGGATTGATCCAAAAGACTTAATTATTTTCACGTGATTATTTTAAAGCCAAAAATCGATAATACAAATGAAACAATCAAATTTTGTTACTTTTTAAGAAATGACGCGTAGGCGTGTAGGCGTATTTTATTTGTGTTTTTATTAAATGACTAAACGAGATGCAAAACATTACATTATTAAAAATAATTGAATTATATATGAGAAACAAGAATGCAACAAGAATATTTGTTATTGATTATATTAAAAAAAGTTCTCTTGCTTTTCTGCTGTTATATATAATATATTTCTATCGTTTTTTTGAAGTAAACATAAATCAAACGAATTTCAATGTTTCTAAAAAACAATTAATATTTTCTTATTAAATGAATAAGTATGCGTTTACAAAATATGTACAGTATGTTATTGTATAGTTAAGAAAATGTGTGTAAAATTACATTTAAAAATAATTAATTACTTATTAATGCATGTTTTTTCAAATATTTAATTTCTAATCAACATCTTATTACTTTTAATACATTATACTATATTAACAATATACATTTTATATATGTATTTATTTTTAATTCAAGGAAATTAATTTTAAATTAAATGATTTTAGAAATAAAGCCAAATTGTTATTGATTTTAGATTTTAATCGTAGTATATAAATTATTTTACATTTTCGTTATGCATTGTGTAAGTATATTAATATGGTATTATAATTAAAAAAAATATATAAAATAACTTACACAACTGAAACAGTTGAATGTTCATTGGTTAGTAATTATATAAAATAAAAAAACTGTTGTTTGTTTATATTTTACTGAAAAACGCCTCTTTCGATGAATTATTATAATTGCTATTCGCCTTATATGGCAAAGCTATACAAAAAATGATTAAGTATATTAATTTAATATAAGTTTAATATTGTCGTTATGTAGCGCATTTCACTATTTATTTGTAATTATAGTTTTGCACATTATTATAATCAGGTGCGCAAAATAATGCCGAAAACTCGGGAAAATTAAACGAGTCTTATTAATTCAATATGCAAGTCATTAAAGTCTTATAAGTCTATAAATATGATGTTTTTTGTTTTTAAATTAAATGCCTTAATTTCAACATTTTGCATTAAACAAATCAACTCAAATAAATTATCTCGTTACAAGTAAAGAAGTTGCTAAATTAAATGAATTTTGTTTAAAATATTGTTCATAATTAGCATCATACAATGTATTTCTTGATGATTGTTTAAATTTAAATTAAATAAATCTTTATTTCTCTATAATCGGCGAAAAAAAAAAACCAAGGAAATTTTTAATAGAAAAATTAAATACTTAATCATTTATTAATATTTATATTTTATTACAAAAAATTATAATATTTATTTTTATTTAATTTATTTTAGTCATAATAAATAACAATTAAAATGATATGCGTGTGTATTGCTTCTAATCTTTGAAATATATGTCTATCGATGCAAATGATGTATAAATATATGTATGTACATTATTCTAAGAATTAAAAAGCAATATTTTTAAATAAATTATAAATTAAAATAATCTAATTATTTAACAAATACAATATCAATGCTTTAAATCAAGTAACTTATTTGTTTACATTTTATATTTATTTTATCTAGAAAAGTATTATTTATAATAAATTTATTATTGTCATAGGCGATAAGTGTAGCTATCTATCGTCATCAACGCATTCACATTCTTTGTTCAGATGAGTACCAGTGGTACAATTATCTATACAGTCACAAGAACATGTGTTTTCATTCCATATAAACAAGTGAGGATCATCTCGGATTTGCTGTTAATAATTAAAATTTTAATATAAAAATAAATACTTAAATATAAAATTATTTTTTACCTTTTGACATCTTTTTTTTGTAATTTTGTTACAATCGCATGTGCATTTTTTTGCATTGAAAAATTGATAAGGTTGACAATCCTGAATATAATTTAAATGAGAAAATCAATTATTTATGAATAGTATTAAAATTACAAACAAATAATAATTACTTTTGCTGTGAGTTTACATTGGCATTCACAGTCTAGATGCTCTTCAACCTCAACGGTTACATTGCGAATTGTTCTTTGTGTTAAGGAATTAATCAATTTTACTGTATATCCAATTTTTCTTATTTTATTTGGTAGACAATTTTTTTTATTTGAACAACAACCACTGCATTGGTGTACTCGTGTACAAGATGGGTATAATTCACGGTTGTTATTAATTAGTTTGTGTTGAAATTCTACTACTTGCATTTCTGTTTCACATTTGGCTGCAGATGGATATCCGATTGTTAACTGAAAAATAAGTAAAAAATATATTTAGTTAATATTATCATACTATTATGTTACTAACAAGATATTATTATTATTTAAATTTGTAAACAAAACCAAAAATACAAAAAAATTACAGTATCCCACTCGAAGAATATGACTCATCTTTAAGTTCTTAGAAGTACTACACAAATGTGTCATTCTCATTCATTGATAATATATACCGAAATATATAAAATTATTTGTCGCGCTTTGTAATAAGACAAAAATTAAACTATTTTACAATTCTATAAGAATAATACATAATTAATATATTAAAAAATATTGCTATAACAATGTCAAGGTTGTTTTAAAAGGAAATTTATTCTCTGTATGTAAATTTATAACAAATCAGGTATTTACACAATTAATATGAAAAACTATATATTTTTAATATATTTTGATTTATTAATAAATACAATGAGAAACGTATTTTTTATTGGGAAAAAACATGTTTATCTTTAATTTATTGTATATAACATATGCCACTTGTTTTAAATAAAACCCATTCAAGAAATTTGTTTTTATTGTATTTAGATTATTTTTTTTTTACAAATAAAAAACCGTTTATTTATAAAACTATAAGAAAAAAAAATTAAAAATAGAATTTTTTTTATAGTAACACCGAGTATTTAATATAAGATTTTATTAATTGGCAATTGTCCAACTTAATTGATTATTTTTATATTTATATAAAAATATGTATGTATTTAATAAGAAATTACAAAATAAAAACACAAACTAACCATATCATGATTGTCACTTTCACTTTGTGATGTTATTAAAACAAATAAACTAATTATGATTAATAAATTTATAAACATTTTTTATAATTGTATTTCTTTACTACCGCGTATGATAATGCCGTTTAATAAACTTGTTCTTTTGTTGAACAATTCACATTGAATGAAATATTTTTATTCCGGTCAAGATATTTTATAGACTTTTTTTGCATAAACTGTGTGTAAATTATTTATAAATCAAACTTATAAAGTAAAAAAAAAAATAAATTATTGCGGTTTTGAAAAATTTAAGATTAATAATAAAATGAATAATAAAATAAATAAAATTTACCAAAAATATTAATTCATAAAAAATTTACATGTATTTCAACAAATTATTACAATTAATAATTTAATAATAATAATAATATGTTTACCTTTGATATTAGATAATAATATTTACTTAACAGAAGAATAATAAAATATCGAATAATTATCTAGATATGGAATTCTTTAACAATTATCAAAATCAAGAGTAGCCACAATTTTATCCCTTAGGAGCGTCTTTATTCTGTAAAATATAGTCTCCGGACGATTATGAATATGGGCAAACAATTTTAGCATTATTCGTAGATATTGGAATAAATAATAACAAGAATTTCAATTTAAAAAATATTATGCCGAATAAATATGTAATTATATTTTTTTATTCTATGAATCACAATAAAATTGTGCTTATATGAAAGCAAATTGTTCAATTTAAACGTTGCGGGATACTTCCCAAACCGTTGCGGTCGGTTGGCCACTCCTAATCTAAATGATAACCAAAAAATTTTAATAAATTAATTTTATTAATATTAATCAAACTATTAAATAATGTATTAATTATTCTTTGTTCTTATACAGTCATATTATTGATAATACTTTAAATAAACAATCAAGACAACATCTAAGGGGAATTTTCTTAAGAATTTAAAAACAATACCAAGCATTTGGTGATTTTTTGTTTAAATTTAAACGTTGATAATATTTTAAATCATTTATAATTTTACAATAAAATTCGAAGCCTATTAAAACTTATAACTATTAGATTAGATGGGATTCACTTTTAGAATAATTATCTATGTTTGTGTTTTATAAGATCTTATACATGCAACGAGAGGAAGTTAATTATGTGTCAGTTTATAATCTCTTAAAGATGGAATGCAAGCAATGTTTAATTTAATAAAATATTTGCGGTTTTTGGTCAAATAACTTCATTAAAATTACTATTATCACTTGTTTTTGAACCCTTTTGTATTCCCCGAAATATTTATTTATTTACATAATAAAATTGTGTAATTAAAAGTCGATAATTTTGTGGTGTATTTTGTATAAATCAGTGACTAATCAATAAACTGTTAACATCAATTACTTTCAATAAAATACAAACAAATAAATAAAGTTCGATATGCTTAATATTTATATATACCGCATATATTTATTTTTTAAATATTTATTGATCAATTAATAACATCATTTCGCTAATTAGTCATGTTACTGTATAAAAAATAAATAAATAAAAACAGAAAAGATCAGAAAAAAAAAACATTTATTTTTAATCGCGAGTCTAGTAGAGAAAAGTGTGGCTACGAATAAATTAAATAAATACATATAATTAAAAAAAAACTGTAGTTAAATTAATAATACCGGTTTTCGCAGAGTGGTTTCCCCACATATTCAATGTAATATTAATATTATTTTTTTCGCCGTGTAATTTTATTTATGATTTATTTAAAAATATTTATTTTATGAATCATTTTATGTTAGATTATTTGAATTATTGTTGAACAAATTAAAAATAAATGATTTGGGTATGTATGCTTTTCTAATTAAATATTAAAATACGTTTGACGTATAATGTAAATTTTGATGCATTTTATTTTTTCATTAAAACGTGAGTAAAGTGCAGACCACAAATATTCCGCAAGTGCAACGTCGTCTATTTTTAATATTTCATAAAACGTTTGCAGCACTTTAATTTTCTTATTTATGGAAACAAATAATATTAACAAAAATTTCGTATTTCATTAAAATTTTTACTTTTTAAGTTTAAAAATTGTAAAGGTTATTTCAAGGTTATCAATGTTATTTCAAGAGGATTAAAGTAAAACTCTTATATATAGAATACAAGAAAAAATTGTTTCTTGATCAATAAAACGATTTGCTTATAGCTTAAAAAAGAAAACTGTTAAATATTAAATTATATGGCATGCAGGTGTTCATCAGTTAAAAGTAAAAGGTAATCAGGAAAAACAACAGTTTTCATTTCTATTGAAATAAATTGTCTTAATGATGTGCTTTATTGTCCTTAAACATAATTAAGTAATATTTCGTAATAAAGGAAAAAAACTGTAACGCTTCTTTTTTTTATAAATTCGGGTAATAATATTTCTATTGAAATGAAGATTATAAAAAAAAATTGTAAATGCACCCTTTTTTATTTGTGTCCTTTTTTTCAAATTAATAATTTACACTTTATTACCTGTTTTATTTTTTTATTATTGACAAATTTATTTGCAAAAAATTTGCATCCTTTTACCGTTAGTTTTTCTTTTTTATTAAGCCTTTAAAAATAATAATTTTCACCTTTTTTTAGCTAATGAGGCAAAAAAACCCAATTTTACATTTCTTTAGTTTTAATTTTAAAAGATTTTTTTTTTAAATAAATAATTTAGATTAATTTTATGACTTTTAAAATTTTATAATACATATTGTTAACAAGAAAAAATATGATTATTTAATCTGTTGTAACTAGAAGCGGCATTATTTTTTAAATAATTGTTATTATAAGAAAAGGTTTTATTGCTCTACATTTGAAAATAAATTTACGATTATTTAACAATTTTAAAAAGATTCCTAATAATTGTAAAAATTATTACTTAAATATTACAAAAATACTTTTAAAAGTATTAATATTAATTTTTATATTTTTTTAAAATAAATATATTTATTAAAAAGAAAAATATTTTTATAAAAATATAATAAAATTCAAAGAATAAATGTAAATTAAATAAACATAAAATAATATTTGATTATTATTATTATTAAAATTATACTTATATTTAGTTATTAAAAATTTTTATTTTATCATTGATTTAGCAATAAATTAATTGGAAATTACTGTGAAAATCAATTATTCGAATTCGTTGTCGCAAGAAATGCATTATATTTATCATTTGATTTACTTTTAAAAAATTTAATAAGGTTCATGTTCATTATTCCTTATGTTCATAATCATTATTCCTGATATAAATATTAATTGTTTTGTGACCATGATTTTAAAACATGGTGATAAGTTAATATTGAAGAGAGAAAACCACAGAACAAATTAATTAAAACGTAAATATTATTAAAATATTATCTATAACTCTATAACACAATGAATTTTAATTAAGTGTAGTCTTTAAATATTTATTGTATGTATTTGGTAAAATCATATTTTAAACATCATTTAAGTTAAGATTTACATGCAACAAAGAAAATATTTTATTTTTGTTTCAGTGCAGAATCAAAACTTTTATTTGCATATTTCTCGTTAATTTATTTATTTAATGTGGTTTGCTTATATTTAATTAATTTATACAAATATAAATTATAATTTTTACTTTTTTCTGGCTAACGCTTATATCAAATTTGTAATTACGTTTTAAAATGCAAACAAAACAAATTTAAATCAATTCGAATTTGCTTAATTATTTCATTAATCCTTAATTATATTTTTTCCTAATTTGCATGTAAATTTATATATTATATTATATATAAATTACATACATTACCTCAACTTTTGAGATTAATCATAAATAATCATAATAATTATTTGAAAAGCGTGCGATTTTATTAAATTGCAGCATATCAATTGAATATTTTAGTATTGTGAATAAATGATGAAAATTATTCACAAATATGGTGTAAAATTTTTCATAAAATATACATACGATATCTTAAACATGAATATGCTATGTAAAAATATGCATCTGTGTTTGTATCAGAATTATTTTATGCTTTACATTACTTTTTTAAAGTTATAGTCATTATATATACGAGAATGAGATAGTTAATAATAAACAGATAAATCTCATATACAATTATAATTTTAAATGTATCGCGAAGCCAATGAGCAATGAGTTAGATAATCTAAAAAAAATGTTTAAATGCACTTGATTGGAGTTGTTTGAAATAATAATAATTGCCAACAAACAAGAACAAGTACTTAGTGTTTTGAAAATAAAAAAGGGCGTTTGTCTTGGCAATATATATATTGCAATATCAGGTAAAACTATTTTGTGGGCCGAGTTTAAGGGATATAATGGTAGTTTAAAGCAAATTTGTGAGATAGTCAGTAACCAATCAACTGTTGATCCTTAATCTTTAAACTACTTTTACTAAATATTTATAATTAAGAGCTTTAAAGTTTTCAACTCAAACGTAAAAATCCTGTTATAATTATCAGTTGCAATAACGACGTCATCAGAACTAGTTACTTTGTAATTTATATATCCCAGTTCAGTGAAAATTTTATTTAAAGTAAAAATTGTGTTTAAATAATGATTAAAAAATAAAACAGTTAATAATAATATTTTGTGTGATAAAATTAAATAAAGTTTAAAATTTTGTAACAAAATATTTGCATACAGTGTGATAAATTTTATCGTACTGTTTAAAGCAATAATATGTCGGAAAATAATTATGTCAACGATAATCAACAACCTGGAAGCAGTAATGCAAACAATAATAAATCAGAAAGTGAAACTGCAGAGGTCGATCAACAATTATCTATTTCTGGTTCTGCAACGAATAGTGATGAAGTGGTTAATAATACGATTGAAAAACCTAAAAAAAATGAGCATAAACAGCCACAAATTTATGTTTTTAATTTGAAAAATATTCAATCGGTTGATAATTTAAATGAAAATATTGACAATTTAATATTGAATAGTGATGGTTTTGGTACAATAAACGGTAATATAGTAATAAAGAAGATAACTCGCTCTTCGTCGCCAAAAAATGAATCATGTGATCACTGTGCGCATAAACATCGACAAATGTGCTGCATACATAAAACTGACAAAGTTGACGAATTTATACAATATTCAAATTTTATACGCGATTTAGACAACAACAATAAGAATTATATTACAATTTTTAATGATGAAGAAGAAGATTGGTTGACAGGTAATGTTTCGCCTAATCACTACCCTAAATATGCTAACGGTGATCCCGAATTTTTGGAAAATATAACGCCAAACAAAGAAATCGAAATAAAGGAAAATCAAGAAGAATTTAATATTAAAAAATGGATTGATAACTACACGAAATTTTTCAATGCAAGGCAACAACAACGGAAGAAGGCATTGCAACAACAAAAGGACTTATTGGAGCAACAGCGCTTGTTTCAGCAAAGGGAACAAGACTACATTCAAGAGCAAAGGCGTATACAACAGAGACAACGAGAATTGTTACATCAGAAACAGCAAGAATTATTGGAGCAGATATATTTGCAACCGATACAAAATACTGATTTTGTGGCAATGATCAATGGACAGGATCGTGTACCTACTTCAATTCAACATCAAGTACATTTGCAGCATTTATATCAAAATCGCCATATGCAAGAAGAGCAAAGAAAATTACGTCAACAACAAATAGAAGATGAAGAATATGAGTGCTATTACAGAAGAATGCATAACTTTTTTGATAGTCTAGCAAATAACCCACCACCTGGCGCAATGTTGCAGCAACGTCAACAACAGCAAAAATTCGAAGTTTTAAAAGAAAAGCAAGGAACAACAACTGATAATAAAATCAGAGAAGAACTTGTAAAACTTGCTATTATGCATAATAATAATATACAAAACGCTGAATGCATGCAAAATACTGAGTTACAATTTAATGAACTTCCGAATCAACAAAATATGCCTCAAAACGAAGAACTTGCACAAAGTACAGATCAAAATAATAATAATATATTGCTACAAGAACCAATTCCAGAAGAACCACTATGTCAGCCATTAGATAATAAAATAAATCCACAACAGTTGAATCCGCAAAATGGTATTGAACCGCAATTAAATCAATTGATAGCCAGTGCACAAGATTTAAACATCGACGTTAGAATTTCGCAACAGTTACAACTTTCAGTTCCACAAAATCATCAACAGCTAGAACATAGACAAACAAATCAATATTGTCAATCAACTCAACAAAACCAACAACAGCAGATAACTCAGCAAAGAAATTCTCAAGAACAATACAAATATCATCACAATCATCCAAACTACAGTCAGCAAAATATTCAAGAAGAATTAGCTAGAATACACGATTTAATGACGCTCAGCCAGCAAATTGAAGAAAAATTGATTATTAAGCGACAGGAAAAAATGAAAGCTGAAGAGTTAATAATGAAACGAAAACAGCAACTTCGTTCAAATTTTCTTCAATCACGTCAAAAGCAAGAAGACAAAAAATGAATTCACAATAGTAAAGGTAATGTATGATTTGTGAATTTTTTTTTAAATTAAAATTTTTATTATTACTATTATTATAATTAAATAAAATTAAAAATTAAAAAAATATTTTTTCATCCATAGAAAAATATAAAAAAAAACAAAAATAAAAAAATGATCATAATTTGTATTAAACATAATTTTTAATTGAGCAAATTGTAAACAATGTTTTTAGCATTGTATTTTGATTAATCAAGTTTAATTTGAAAACCACAAAAAGAAAAAAAAAAAGAAAAAAAATATAAAACAAAATCTAAAGGTAGATTTTTAAAAAAAGATTCTAAAAATATGTTTTAAAACATATTCAACTTTTTATAATATAATATATTTAAATATAAGCTTAAATTGTTAAAAACTATGAACTCATTTTGTTTCCGCAAAATGTTAAAGCCACAGTTTTTTTTTTTGTAACTTTTCATTTAATGATTCATAACTATTGTAATTTAAAAATATTATTCAAACAAAAAAATTCCCTATTTTTCTCATAATTAAGAAATAAGGGTTAATTTAAGAATAATATTGAAATTATACAAACAAATGTAAACATTTGTAAAAAAAAAATAAGAAAAAAAAATATTCAAATTCAATAAACTTTTATAATTATTCTAATTACTTTGTTTATACTTATTTTAAGAAAATTATTTTATTTTTACAGATATCACAATTAACCAATTTTATTCTGAATCCTATTTATTTTATCCTAATTATCAGTCATTTTCAGTTTAAAAATAACTAGTTAAGGGTAAGTACTTTGTAAAATTCATTGGCATTGTGTGATTATAATCTTCGATTATAAGCAGTCAATTAACTGTACGAGTTGCAACCATGGCTACAATTTATTTAGATTCAAAGAAATTTAAACTGTGTTGTATGTTTAACATTTATTTCAATTAAATGCACAAGTGTTATTTAGCTGAAAGTGCATTAAATCACACTACGTTATATGTAATATTAATATTTTAAATTCGTTATATAAAGTCTATAATATATTTAAAAGAAAATTAATATTTTCTTAGAAATTGAGAAATTAAAGGTGGAGTTCATCTTATATGATGGTATTATCTATGTGTTATCAAATCAGCACAAAATGCATCAAATTACTGCGTTATATGAAATAGTACACGCATAAAGTGCATAATATATTTCAAAGAAAATTAATTAGGCGCTTGTATAGTGAATTTTTTTAAATCTCTAAAACTGTATAATAGACGTAGTAGTCGATTTAATTTAACAAAAAATTCTTAAGCACAATTAAACAAAAATTGACATTTAAATTTCAATACAAAAAGAAAATACAAAAAAAAACTGAAATCACTAAATTTAAAATTATTATCTTATTTATATAATTATTGTCTTGTCTTGATACAAATTCTTTTAATATAAAATATTTTTAAATTAATATAAATTAAAAAGTATATGACGCAATATGACAAAAAGATAAATAAGTAAATAACTTTAAAACCAAACTAAAGATGAATCACATGTATTTAAGCACATGATATGACAAATGGAATGCATTTAATTTTTATGTAAATAGTCAATACTTAGGGGAAACCTATAATTTAAAACAATAAAATTAAATATTGTATAAATTATTTACATATTATCGATGTTGTTAGCTTCTGTATTGATTTATGAGAAAATTTATATGTAAATGAAAAAACACTTTTATTTTTATTACTCGATCTTGATATTAAATAAATTATTAATTGTGTTTCTATTTAAAGCAGAAAAAAATCCATTCACACAAAACCCAGACATAGAATACTCAACAACAGAAGAACCAGACATAGAATGCAATGTGTAATTACTCAATTATTTAATAGCCACGTATAATTTTATTCTATTGATCTTTTTTGTTATTTTTGTTATTGTTGATCATTTAATATGTAAGCAGATTAACTCTACTACTGTTTTATAAAGAAATAATAGTGAAGTTAACACAAATGTTATATACAATTACATATTATATAAAATAAATGTGTTAAAATGTCTATAAAACTTGTTGCATGAAGCCATACATATTCATTAAGGCTGTATAGCTCAACAACGAACGAACGAGTTTAACGTTTCATAAAAAATAATTTAATAAAAGTTACAATAAAAAAATAAGAAAAATGTTTGCAAAAATTTTATACATGTTTATTTTATTTGCTTTAATAAAATCAAGTGAAAGTGAAGAAATGGTTAGTTTGTGTTTTAATCATTTATATGTAATTTGCTCTACAATATTTGCAGTTTTTTTTTTTGTATAAAATAAGCTTTTTAATCATTAATCTTAAAAACAAATATATTTATGTTAATTATATGTGATTAAAAAATTATTTATCGCATAACTTATTTTTTATTTTATTAATTTTAAAAACAATTAATTTCTTGAATGGGTTTTTATAATAACTGGCACGCGAAATTTGTAATACAATGAATGATGTTTTTTCCCAATAATAAATACGTTTTACTTTGGATTCATTAAATAAGTGTTGTATGTTAATTAAAGTGTAAAAACCGGTTGTTTCTTTTTTTAATTCGTGCCGCAATAGTAATAGTTTGTTTCTCATTAAAATTTATGTCAATTTTTTTTCAATTTCCCAATTAATTATCATGTACAACCTGTGTTTCTTGAAAAATTCTAAAATCTACCAATTGTTATTATTTAAAATTAATCACGTCGGATAATTTTATTCAACTAAATAAATATCTAAAACTTATTTTGCAATTTTTTTTTGAAGCAAAATAAAAACATTATCTTTTTGTATTTTAAGATGATTCATATTCTTTGGATCGTATATTTTCAGTTTTTTTTTTGTGTGTTAAGAAATTATTATTTACACAAAAACAAAAATCTTGTTAATAACATTTAATATATTTTTTCCTTATATTACAGGGAACAATCGGATTCCCAATGCTAGCCAAATGTGAAACAGAAATGCAAGTAGTAGATTTTCAACACAAACTAATTAATAACAACCGTGAATTATACCCGTCTTGTACACGAGTACACCAATGCAGTGGTTGTTGTTCAAATAAAAAAAATTGTCTACCAAATAAAATAAAAAAAATTAGATACTCAGTAAATTTGATTAATTCCTTAACACAAAGAACAATTCGCAATGTAACCGTTGAGGTTGAAGAGCATCTAGACTGTGAATGCCAATGTAAACTCACAGCAAAAGTAATTATTATTGTTATTTATTTTAATTTTATATAAAAATAATTTTTTTTTTAAATTATATATAGGATTGTGAACCTTTTCAATTATATAATGCAAACATATGTGCCTGCGAATGCAACAATAATACAAAAAAAAGTTGCCAAGATGTAAGAACTAATATAATTTCATATTTATAATATATTTTAATTCAAATTTTCTTTTGCAGCAAATTCGTGAAAATTCTCAAATGCTTACGTGGAACGAAGAAACTTGTTCATGTGACTGTATTGATTATTGCACAACAGGAACGCATTTAAATAAAGAATGTGAATGTGTTGATGACGACGGGTAATTTTCTAGATAACGGTGACATTAGATGGAAAACTATGTGTTAATACAAAATATACCAATTGTACCTTTCAATAAAATTATATTTTAATTTATCTAGTGTTTAGTATTTATATATTTATTATAATAAATTTATTTATTCTTAACTATTAATAAATTATTATAAAATGAGCAAAAAACTAAAAGTTACTAACAAAATATTATAAATGATTACTGTAACTAACTAAAAGAATTTATAACAAATAAATGTTAAAGTTGTTTTCAGAAAAAAAATTATTTTTTTAATTCTTTATTAAATGGTTAGGTTAAATAGAAAAATTGAAAATAAATGTATCATGGCCTGTGTTTTGAACTTTAAACATAAAAGATCAAAACCAAATGATCACATCCGCAAATTGATTAAGTTAGCGAAACTATATTTTGATAAACATGATTTGTATATGTATGTAACACTTTCTTTATTAAATTTAATTTAATTTAAAGCTCTTAAAGTTTTCCATTAGTTCAATAAATCATGATTCATATTTGTTAAATAGCAATCCTTAATTGGAAAAATAAATAAAGATTGCGTAATATTGTTGTTTGCTTGAAAATTATACTTTCTTGTTTCTTTTGATTGTGAATGAAAATCCATATGATCCGATATGACGAGAGTTAAGTTGATAATTCTTCAAATAAAATTGAAAAAAAGCACATTTTCAAAATTTTTATAAAAAGTTCATCTGTTTGATTGTAAACAATTTTAATTATATTATTTATTCATTAAGAAAGATTGATATAAACAATTATTATCAATTCAATTATTATATATACATGTAATTCATATTAAATTCATGTGTGCTTACGTGACTGATATAATGATACTTTTTTTTTTAAATAATGACGTACTTGTGTATAATTTTTATTAAAATTCATTTCTCATACATTACATAGACTATTTGAAACAATGACATAATAAATTCAAAATAATACGAAGCTAATGCTACAATTGTGTCTGCATGATACGGAATCAATACAAAAGAAAAATAAAATTATTTAAAATAAAAATTAATTAATGATAATATTTAACGTTTTTAAACTAGACAATTAGTAGACTGATAATTAATAATCAGTCTTATAAAATAAAATATTTTCTTACATTAAACGATAATTAAAAAAGAATAAAACCGTGTGGTTTTACAAATAATTTTTTTTTAATTAAATATGTTTATACATATTTTATAAATAGAAAAAATAACTTTTATTTTTATAAAGCAATAAAATAAAAAAATATTTATAAATAATATGCATTGTCATACTAATTATAATGAATAATAAATAAATTAAAAAGAAATGTTTTTATTTGATTTTAAGAAGAAAATGTAAATATTTTATGATCTTTTGATTTTATAATAAAGGTGAATTAAGATGAACCGCCCTTTATATTATAAATTAACAGATTTTTTCGTATGCAAAATAATAAGCATTTGTGTTGTTAAAGTGGGTCAATTTTTTTTAATTATTTCTTTTTAGCACTAGCTCGTGGGTCACAAATCAGTTGCCAGTGTCAAACACAAGCCAGTGTTTATTTATATTAAAAAGAGTTATAATACTAATTTTATTATTAATATTTGAATTGTTACAGTCAAATGCTTATTAACTTAATTTCATTTCACTAAGTAATTGAGAATCACCAGATAAGTCTCGTGTATAAGAAATCCATAACACAATTAAATCACGTAAAGTAAGGTAAATAAAGTAAATAAAAATTAAATGCAATAATTACGTCACAGTTAAAAAGAAATTTTAAAAGAAAAAAAAAACATAGAAAAGAATTAAGCTTCTTCAGATTCGGTCAATGCTTCAGCTTAAAATTTTAATAACTTTAATAAACAATTATCTTATTTCCGAAGCAATTTTAAAAAAATATTAATCATTCTAATTTCAATATTAAAACAAAGGCATTATTAAGACCGAGCAACCGCGCCTTTTGATATAATCAAAATTATTAACAATATATTTATATATTTTTACATATTTCTTGCGGTTAAGCGCAAATAAATTAAACAGATACAAAAAAAAAATACCTAGAACTAGCCAACCATCCGCATTCAAAAAAAAGTATATAATTAAATTAATTTAATTGATAATAAAAATGTGAATAAATTGATTTGTTTGTTTAGTCATTTTATCGATGTATGTTATTCAACTAAAATAAATTAAATGAAAATACATTACATTTTAAATCATTACGTTTCTTATCAATATTAGCAAAAAGTTTTATAAGCTCCTCACAATTGTTCTTTCGCAATTATAGTACATGCAGTTTTCTCCAAATATTTTTTTTATATTTTAGGCACACATACATAGTCTGAAAAATTGAATTTACTTTTCCATTCTAAATTGCAATAAATGATAAAAATGTAAACGTATTAAAATGACCACAATATTGCTCAATAGTATTGTAATTTAACGAATTTTACTTGCGTTGATTAATGAACAAAAATTAAGTAATGATTTTTTAATTAATTATTATAAAAACACAATATAGATATAATAAAAATGATTTGTTTTATAATAAAAAACATATTAAATCATATTTTATTTGTTTAATTATCTTGTAAACAAAACGCTTTTAAATTTTATAACTTATTCGCTATTATTATAAGCATAAAAATATGAATAAATAATATAAAAAAAGTTTATCAATTAAATAATTATAGTAATAATAATAAAAATTAAATTATTATATTTTTATCAATGAGAATTTTACTCGTATTTTGTAAATAAAAAAAAAAATCATAATTACGCTTAATATTCTATAATTCATTTGATAATAATTATCTTAAATGTAAATAATAATTTTACTTTTTCTTACAATATTATACAATATTGTTTTATACAATTTGGTGTTCATTTTAAGCAAAATAAAAAACATATTTAATTATTTTATTAAGAATAAATATGACTCATATTATTTTTACATTATTAGTATCCAGTAAGTAGTAAAGTAAAGTACATAGTAAAATAGTACGAAAATATTATTAAATAAATAATTGCAGTAACGAAAACAAGAATAAAAAAACATATAGACCATTCCTTGTCTATGCCGAAATTGCATTTATAATACCTATTGTAATCATTTTTATGATAATTGTAACAATAAAAACTTATAATCAAATAATTAAGAATGAAACTTCACCAGCATTCCATTTAAATTATCAAAAAGAAGATCAACAGCTCATGATTAATTTTACTTTAAAAAAATGAACAATACAAAACACAAGGTAACACATAGTAAACCTAATATACAACATGAATCTTATTTAATAGAAAACGATCCCAATCTGTTATCAATTCCATAAAACTTAATTAAGTGTTGATATAATAATTCTTTTATATAATTAAATAATTATGATAACTAATTAGTTACAAAATTAAAATAATTAAATTGATTTTTATTTACAATATAAAAGTTTTTGCATCTGTTTTAATTATAATAAAAAATAATTAATTATCATTTCGTTTATTCTTTCTAATATTTAATTATAAACTAATTAAAAAGTAAGTATTTTCTTTATAGAATTTAAAAAAATTAAATTAAAACTATATACAAGCAATAATAAATCTAAAGACGTACTTATTTATTTGTATTACACATTATTGATCATGTGAAATAATTTTGTGATTCTTAATATGTAATTATACTTATACTATGTTCATTTTCTTTTTAAAATTATTCTGATTTAATAATTTAGGAATCCGTTTCAATAGAGGTTATTTGCATTAACCTCGCAACAGCATTAAAAAAAAGATCAATAATCTTTTTAATTCAGCTTTAACAAACTTTGAAATGAAATCAAAAACATTACCCACATTGATAATAAATAATTTACTTATATACGCCTCATATTTTTACAAAAGACTTATTCAGAAAGCATCATTATTTTCTAATTACTTATTAGCGGTAATTTGAAAATGTAAATATAAGAAAACTTGTCATGCAAAAGTTATTTAGTAATAAGTTTATTGAATTTTTATTTTGTTAAAATGTTTTTCTTTTTATGTATTGAATTAGTTTTTTAAATAATTTTAAAAAAAATATTATTTCACAATTAAAGTACATATTTCCTTATTTTACTGGAATAATTAAAGAGAATTTATTATGAAAACATCTTTAAATTTCTTCTAAGAAAAAAAGAAAAGTCTAATTATACATTTATTAAATCAACAATAGTTAAAAGATTATTAATATTCAAATTTATTGATTAGTTTTTAAAATTAAAATAACAATGTCATGTTTTAATAAAAAAGAAATAAAAATTAATATATCCTAAACAAGAACCAGCGAAGACATATAAAGTGAGTTAAAAATATTTCATACTCTCTTATAAATTATTTTGTATTTTAGCGCTACTATCGCTTTTCATAATGTAATAATAACGTTAATAATTTTAGACCATTTTAAATGGTATAAAGCATTAACTAAATAATATATCATCTGTCAGTTTCATGCTGTTTAATGTTATTTTGACATGTGGTTTGATTTTTGTATGTTTTGATTTAATTTCTTGATAAATATTGTAATAATTTTTGCAAAAATGAAAGTAAAAATAATCAGTAGAAATCCCGATAATTATCTTCGAGAAACTAAAAAGGATATACATAAATGTAAATTAACAAAATAGAATAATTATTGGTAAAGTTTCAAGTTAATAATTATTTTTATTTTATAGTACCTCGTAATTATGATCCTAAATTGCACCCTTTGGAAGTTCCTAGAGAATATGTACGTGCCCTCAATGCTACAAAATTAGAAAGAGTTTTCGCTAAACCATTTATATGTGCTCTAGATGGTCATAAAGATGGTATATCGTGCATGACTAAAAATCCTAAAAGTTTGTCATCAATTATAAGTGGCTCATATGATGGTGAAATTAAAATTTGGGGTCTTCAAACAAGAGAATGTGTGAAAACAATACAAGCTCACGATGGATATACAAGAGGAATAACGTTTACACCAGACGGTGACCATTTCATATCAATAGGAGATGATAAAACAATTAAAACATGGAAATCATCAATGTCTGACTATGACAATGATGAACCTGTTAATACAATTCTAAGTAGCACTGTGCTAACAGGTATTTCACATCATAGACATCAGCCAATATTTGCAACATCGGGAGAAGTATGTTATCTATGGGAAGAAACTCGAAGTGAACCTTTGAAAATATTAAAATGGGGTGTGGACACATTAAACGATGTAAAATTTAATAATGTAGAAACTTCTTTGTTAGCAGCATGTGCAAGTGATAGAAGTATTATTTTATATGATCAAAGGGAGAAAAAGCCATTGCGAAAAGTCGTAATGACAATGCGCCCTAATCGTTTATGCTGGAATCCGATGGAAGCATTTATATTTTCGGTTGCAAATGAAGATTTCAGGTTTTTAATTAAATTATATAAAATAATAACATGTTTTAAATTATATTAAATATATTTCAGTTCATATACATTTGATACACGTAAATTACGGAGCCCACTTAAAATTCATGAAGGTCATGTTGGTGCTGTTCTAGATATTGACTATTCTCCAACTGGTAAAGAGATTGTAACAGGCAGTTATGATAAAACATTGCGTATTTATGATATAAACAAGCAAAATTCACGTGAAGTTTATCATACAAAACGAATGCAGCATGTAACAAGTGTCGGATGGTCTTTAGACGATAAATATGTGTTTAGTGGATCTGATGAAATGAATATTCGTATATGGAAGGCGAGACCAGCAGAAAAATTAGGAGCGGTATGTTTTGTTTAACTTTATTAATTTTATTATATAAATTATATTTTATTTCTTTTTTTTACTTATAAAGATAAAACCAAGAGAACGGGCATCACTTAATTACACTGAAGCGCTAAAAGAAAAATACGCAGCTCATCCACAAATTAAGCGAATAGCCAGACATCGGCATGTGCCGAAACATGTATTTAATGAACAAAACAAAATACGTTCAATTAAAAATAAAGAAAAACGTAAAGATACAAATAGACGCATTCATTCAAAACCAGGAACCGTACGAATTGTACCTGAAAAAGAAAAGCGTATTATTAAAGAAGTTGAATAAAAATGATTTATTTTGTTTAAATTTTGCTTTTATTTTATAACATGATTCCTAATTTTTTCCCTATTCTTAATTTTTATTCCTGTTTTCACTATAGCTGAATTTATATATGTATTTTTTATTTTGCTGTTATATAAATTATTTAAACAATGTTTGTTCAATGATAAATATAACAACACTTGCTTTAAATAAAAATACAGTTTAAAATTTCTGAAAGGTAAATTATAATTAAGCTTAATTTCAATTACCATTAATAGTTTAATAATAAGGTAAAGTTATCTGATAAACCCTGAAAACCTTTTTTACAATTGAAGCAAAATTAGATTTTGTTATTTATTATTGTCTTTTGCATATTTTTCTGCAGTTTATAGTTGTGTGTACAACAAAAGTTTCAAAATTAATTAAAATGATAATTTAACTTAGAAAATAGATTATGCCTAGACCATATATTTATATGGTCTAGGAGTTTATATTTTCAAAAATGATTAAAAAATAAATTAAATTATTTCTAGCATAAGTAAACTAAGATTTAGTTTCATTTATTATTTTTTAATTTAATGTATTATTTTTTTGTTGTTTATGCCAAACATATTTAAATTTTTACCTAATTTTATTTATTTATTTTATTTAACCATAATCATTATGTCATCAATTAACGCAAAGGTTTTATTATATTTTAAATGCTAGGCAATTTGTTTATGTTAATTTTAATTTTAGATTAAAAAAAAACTACGAAAAGAAATAGCTGATAAAGAAGAGTTATTAAATAAAATACAATTAGATGTTGATAACTTACAGACGGAGAATCAAATATGCAATGAAAAAGTAAAATAATTATTTTATTTAATAAGATATTAATTAATATTAGAACTGAAAAACTTTTATTTTTATAGTTACTCAACGCAGATGAACAATTAAAGTTTTATTTTGTTAAATGTAAAGAAAATGATAGAATTATAGATGATTTGAAGTCATCATTAGATAAAAAAGATGAAAAAATAAAAAATTTAAACGTAGCGAACACTGAATTAGAAATCATTGTTAAAAATATCAAGTCTGAAAATCAAGTTGATAATGAATCAGAAGAGCGCAAAAATTTTTCATTACCTCAAAATAAAGAATATTTAGTGATTAATTCAAAACTTAAAGATATAGAAAAAGAAAATAAAAAATTAAAAGAAAATATTAATTTATTAACAGAAGAAAATAAACAAACTAAAAATGAAAGCAATTCTATCATTTTTAATGAAAATGGTGAAAATTTCAATGATATAATAAATACATTAACCGAAAATAATTCAAAGTTAAATGAACAAATTAAATTTTTAAATGGTAAAACTAATGAAATCGACAATAAATTAATTAATGAAAGAAACAAAAAACAACAATTAATTGTTGATAATAAAAATTTAATACATATGTTAGAAGAAAATGAAAGAAAAATAATAAGTTTGAGTGAAAATTTAGAGCATACTAAATTAGAGGAAGAAAATTTAAACAACAAATTGATCATTGACAATGAATGTGAAAATAATTTTAATATTAAAAATGAACCAATTCAAAAATATTTAAATAATCTAAATAATGAATTAAATAATGTGAAGAATAAATGTTCAAACTTGAAAAGAATAATTTCAGTAAAGGATAAGGACGTTGAAAACTCGAAACATGCTTTAATAGAAGCAGAGAACTTTTTATTGTCGCTTAAAAGTTCCATTAATATAGCTGAATGTAATATAAAATCCATGAATCAAAAGATCAAAGTCAGTAAAGACAATGAAAATAAATTAAAAATTGACTTAAATGATGCTCTTATTGGAAAAGAAAAACTTGAAAACGATATAGAAACATTTAAGATGGCATTACATAAAGCACAATGTGAGAAAGGAACATTAGAATTAAAGCTTAATGATATTACATTAGTTAATCAGAATTTAATAATAACTTTAGTGAGTACGGAAAAGCTTGAAAAGTCACTCAAAGAGGAAATTATGTTATTAAAAGCAAATGAGGCTCAAAATAATTTAAAATATACAAATTTATTTGCTGAAAATAAACAAAAATTATCAGAAATGAAAGAGGTTGCTGAGCAATTAAATAAAACTATAGAAGCAAATGATTCATTATCAATGAAATTGAAACAGTTCGAATATGAGAATTGTGAATATAAAAAAAACATTGAAAAGCTACAAGCAGATAAGTTAGATATGCAAGAAAATTATGAAATATTAGAAAATGAACAAAGTGAAATTTTAAACAATTTAGAAAAGTACAAGGAATTATCCAATACATTAGAAACAGATTTGAAGAAAGTAAATTTTTCTGAAAGTCAATTAACAGAAGAAAATAAAAAATTAATTAAAATAAACAATAGTAATGAAAATGAAAAAACGGAACTGAATAAAAAGATAATAAACTTGGAGAAGAATATTATTTTAATAAATGAAAACAACTCCTGCTTAACAAATGAAAAATTAATCATTGAAGATAAGTTATCAATATTAAATAAAAAGCTCATAAACAATGAACATATATTAAAATCATTAAAGACTACTAATCTGGATTTGCAAGAAAAGTTAGCAACTCAAGAAGCTTTAAAGGATACTATAGAAAAACAATTAAAAAATGATATTGAAAAATTGCATAAAACCAATGACGATTTATTAGATAAAAATAAGCAATTAATATTGTCCTTTGAAAATAATAATATATCAAAAGACAATATCCTATCTGAATACAATTTGTTAAAACAAGCTAATGATGAAAATATGAATACAATAAGTAAATATTCCCAAACAATAAAACAGCTAAAAAATTCCAGTGAAAAACTGGCTAAGGAACATGAAATTTTGGTGGAAAATAAGAAGTCATTAATAAATTTTAAAAAAAATTTGATAACAGAAAATGGAAAATTAATATTGGAAAAAGAAGTTGTTAGTTTACAAAATAAAGATTTAGTAATCGAGAATGAGAGATTGGTAAAAGAAAATGAAAAATTAATTATTGATAATAAGCATATATATAATTGCAATCAAAATGAGACGAAGTTCGTTGATAAACTGAAGATTAAAAATGAAAAACTTATGAAAGATAATGAGTCTTTAATTGATAATGTGACAAGTGTTACAGAAGATAGTCAAACACTTGTTAGTAAAATAAAAGAATTAGAAAAACTAAAAGAAGATTGTGAACAAATCAATAAAAAATTATCAAAAGATAATCATTTACTGACTGATATCCAGAAAGATTTAACACATAATATAGCTGAACTGGAAGAAAATAATAATGTACTGAAGGTAGAGAATCAAAAGTTAGAAATAAACTCCAAGGCTTTATTGAATGATTACGAGGCATTAAAAACAAATCTAGATTCGTTGACTAGCAATAATTGCAATTTAATGGAATTGAATAAAAAATTAACTCTTGATAACAAATCTTTGGTTAATCATAATCAGAATTTAGACGAACAAAAGGAAATTCTTTTGAAACAAAATGAGAAACTAGAAACTGATTCTGAAATAGCTAATAAACAATCCGCTAAGGAAAAAACGGTTCTGATAAACGATAATGCTAAACTAGTTGAAGAAAATGAATATCTAATCAACGAAATAAAAATATTAAATGATGAAAAATGTAATCTATTAGGTAAAGTTGATTCACTATTAGTAGATATCAATGATACAGGTTGTCTCAAAAAAGAAAATGAAAAATTGAATGAAAGTTTTAATGACCTGCTAAAAAATAATGAAAAACTCTCAGAAATCAATGCTAACAAGTGTCAAGAAATTGAAAAACTTATTCAAAAAAATATTCAATTGATTAAAAATAATGAGCAACTTTTTCAAGATAATGATTTATTAAAGCAAGAAATAAATACAATAAATATGAATAAGCAGATGAATAGTAATATACAAAATGAAAGTGAACTATTATGCCAACAAAAAATAAATACAATCGTTGAATTAGAATTGCAAATGTGTGACATTAACGCTAAATATAATTTCGCAAAAGAACGAATATCAATTTTAGAAATGGAAATTATTAGACACAACGAAAAAAAAGTTGAATTGGAAAATGAAAATTTACTTTTACACAAAAATATAGATGAATTAAAGGCTTCATTAGAGAAATTAGAAACAGATAATTGTTCTACAAATGATGAAGCAGAATTCAAACAAGAAGAATTCAATCAAACGAGAATTAAGAATTCTAAATTAGAGTGTAATATTTTAGCATTGGAAAGGCAAAAATCATCCATTGAAAAACAAAACGAAAAACTAATTAATTATGAAAATAATTTAATAAAAATAAATTATTTAAAACAAGAAAATCAAAAGTTAAACGATAAATGTAATAGTATTCAAACAGATAATGAAAAAATAATAAAAAATTTAAAAGAAACTATTAAACAACTTAATGTTGATAATCAAATAAAAATTAACACTATAGAAGATCGATTAAATAAGAAAATTTTAAATGAACAGAAAATAAGCTCTATGGAACTATTACGAGAGAAAAAATGTAATGACAAGTTAAACCAAGATGTGCAAGTTTTCCGTGCAAAATTATTTAAATTACGTGAATTTACTAATGAGAAAGAAAAAAACTGGTTAATCGAAAAGGAGAAATTAATAAATGAGAATCGTATTGCAATGGAAGGAGTGGTAGAAAATATAAAGAATAAAATGGTAACTATGTAATTTTTTATTTAGACTCAACAGAATATAAATACTAAAGAAATCAGTATAAAATAAATTAATTTTTAACCCTTAATATTATAACTTTCAAAATAAGTAGTTTATATAAAAATTTAAATAATTTTTTTATTTGCTTCCCCATTAATGAAGAAATCGTTATGTTTTGCTGAAGTTACAAAAATAAATACAAAACACGAGAAAGAAATTATAGAAATTCGTAAGGAATCCCAACAATATATTAATAAGGTTAATTGTGATTATCTAATTTATATAGATGCTAATAAATTATTATTATTTCAGCTTGAAGAATATGATAAATATATAAAGAAACTATTAAATCAAATTCATTGTTTAAATGATAAGCAATTAGGATTACTAAAACAGAATAATTTTATGAAAGCAAAAGTAAAGTCAATTGAAAGTCAAACAAATAAAAATGTTTCACTGATTAATCCTACACTATCGAAACAAATAAGTTCTAATTTTAAAGCAGAAAGCGAAATAATAATTAATAGCGATAGTGATTCAAAAAATGAAGGCCGAGACGTATCACATTGCCAAGATTCGTTGAGGTAAACTATGGATTAAAGGAAATTATTATCGTTTATTCAAGCTCATTTTGTAATTTACTTTTAGTTTAACAGAATTGCAATATCGCAATTCATTATGTTTACCACATTTACGTAGTTCCTATTCAGTACAGTACAACGATAATAATTATCATGAAGGCGAAATTAAAGTAGGAAATATATTTTCTATTAATGTAATAAGCAACATTCAATGCTACATTTATTATTCTTCCAGAATGGTACTAAGCAAACAATTAATTTGAATAGTAAAAGTAATTTTCTCCCAATAGGACAACGTAAAAAAATCTTTGGAACTAGCAAATGTAAATGTCATGGTCCTCAGTCAAATATTGAATGCGTAACAAATGATTGTGATAATAGTAAAACCGTTAAAAGGTCAAAAAGTTTTGCTTCTATTGTTGATTGTTCAAATAATAAAAAATCAAAGCCAGCAAAATTTAATGACCCCACTAAAATTATAGATGAGGTAAGGTATCGTTAAATTTTAATTATTTTCATTATTAGAATTAACCATTTAAGTCTTTACGTCTTTTATCTAATTTGAACGAATTTAGAAATCTGATTTAGATTATACTAGCAATGAAGATGTTAACGGTGTTGAAGTTGAGCGAGAAAAGTTAAAAAACTTCATAAATGATTCCAATTCCTGGACACCAGATTGTAAAAATAAAAAAATAAGAAAAACTTTTAAAAATAATTTATCAAAAGATCATAAAAGTGTTGAAGAAAAAACTGCAAACGCAATAATTTCTAATAATAATTCAAGAAACGAAAAAAGTATTAAATATTCAAATGTATCTAATAAAAGACATAACATAAATTCCAAAAGTTATTTAACAAAAATAAAATTGCATCGCTTAAATCAATTTAACAAATTACGTAAATTGAATTGGAAAAATAATAGTATACGAACTTATAAAATAAATAATAACAATAATACTGAAAATGAAAACAAATCTGATAGAATTTCAACACGAATAACCACAGAACCATTAACATCTGTTAAAAGCGTTGCATTCAACCGTTGTGAATTGGCAACATATAAATCATTATCGCAATTGTTTGGTTTTTATAAAAATAATAACGATATTAATAAGAATTTAACATCCTCTAATAAATTGGTAACACCAAAGATACAAACAAACTACGACCATCAATCAAACAAATCAATTATAGTCAATTCAAATAAATGTATTATTAATCACCGAATACCATTAATATCAGCATTAAAAGTAATACCAACATTTAAGGAAAATAAAAATTCATTTATTAAAGAAACCAAAGAAAGATTACAAAATAAAACGATATTGGCTAATGACCAGTATAACATGATAATTGCAAATATTATAATAGTTCTTATATTTTTTACAATAAACTACTTTTTTTTTTAACTTAAAAATATCTCTAAAGAAGTTTTAGCGAAAAAAAAACAACTAAATAATTCAAAAATATGAAATAAAATTTGGTTAATTATATAAAAACAAAACAAAAAAAATAGAAGAGATTTTACATAACGTTATTTGATGTGTGTATGGTTAAATATACTAAAATTCGACTACATTATTTATCTAAATTAACATTTATGTGCACTTATTTACAAATGGTAAATTATTTCTTATATTTTATTTTAATCAACCCACAAAATTATGTATCAATATTTATTTATATACTTATAATAATTATTTTTATTTATTTAAAATTTATTCAATTTTGTTTGTTATTTTTTTTTATATGCATAATTTGTTAAAGGTTTATTTCCTATAAATGCGAGAATCATTCAAAGAATATACGGTATGTATATGCCTGATATAATTATAACAGACTTTTTATAAATTTAAAATTTCATATAGCAATATTATTTATATACATATTTAATATACATTATTGGAGTAAAATTATATTTTATATAACTTCAACCACTTCTAATATATCGTTTTCTATAACACGTTTATCAATTTTATAATGTTGTTCACAAAATTCAGTTATCCTAGTGCATGCTTCACGTAACATCTCATCGGGTACTGATAGTACTATACGCATATAATTTGGATAGTTAAAGCACTGGAACAAAACATAAGAAACATTTATTTTATGTTCTTGATTTTAGGAATATAATATAAATTATTTACTTGGCCTGGTAAACAGAAAACACTTTGTTCTTTAACTAGATCTTGTACAAAGTGCAATTCTGTATTGTATTCAGGAAAATTATCAATATCAATACCAATCATCATATACATAGCACCAGTGGGCATAACTGGCTTTAAACCACGAATCTCTTTTAGCAATTCGAATGCTAATATAGCATTATTATGAATAACATCAACTAAATTATCGTAAAACGATTGCGGAGTATATTTTAGTATTGATGGTAATGCACCTTGTATCATTGTGTTACTTCCTAATATACGTGTTGTTAAATTAGTAAATCCCTGAAAAAATAAACTTTTATAAGTATATATGAGATATTTATTTAAAATAAAATTGCTTACATATCTAATATCTTTGAGTAAATTTTTTTTATCATGAATAACAATCCAACCCTGACGCCATCCTGGTACAAGAAAACGTTTTGTCAAGCCTCCACAATGTAAGACTGGAACATTTTTGGCAAGTGAACTTATAGAGTAATACTCAGTACCAGGAAATACTAAATGTTCATAAATCTAAAAATAGTTTAATAATATTAATAAGTATGTAAATATTATTAATTTTTTAAACAAATCTAATTACCTCATCAGCTATTATTGGTAAAAAATATTTTTCAGCAATAGCAACAAGCTTTTGTATATGTTCCTTACTAAAAACACTGCCACATGGATTACTTGGATTTGTCAATATTAGCACAGCCGTATTTTCATCAATTTGTTGCTCTAAGGAACGTAGATCAACTTCCCAATTACGTTCTGGTAATAAATCATACGAACGAACTTCAATACCAAAACCTTCAGCTAATGTACGATATATTAAAAACCCTAATAATTAAAAAAAAACGTGGTATTAAAATTAGACTAACAATAATAGATAAATATTTTAAAAAATTAACCTGGTCGTGGAATTAATATGTTCTGTCCTGGGCCAGCTAAAACACTAATGCATATATCAATGGCTGCTGAGCAGCCACTGCATAAAATAACATCTTGTGGCGTTACATCACCCTTTATTTAAATAAATAATTTAATTAAGACGTAAGAATATAAATAATTAAATTAATATATGTATTGTGCTTTACCTGGTGTGATACATATTCCGCTATAGCTTTTCGTGCCTCCAAATAGCCAGCACTTGGTGCATAACCATTATGCTCACATTTGTCTACAATTTCCTTTACGCATTTTATTATTGTTGGATCAGGTTTTAAATTACCAAAAATTGTTGGATCACCTTAATAAATAAATAAATTTATTGATAATTACGAATATAAATATAAATTTAATATTTTTAAATTAAAAAAAAAATATATTGGAAGAAATAAGAGGTGTGACAAAAGCCAGTTATGTATATTGTGGAAATTTCGTTTTTTTTGTATATATATCTATAATTTGATTAATCAATTATGTATTTCATGTCACCCATGATATTATTTATTAATTATAAGTGTTATTATTCTATAGATAAATATAAAAAAGTTGCAAATTTTCAGGTGAATGTATAAAAATAAATCTCACGAGTATACTGCTATGATTTATAACTTTTTGCTTAGTAAGAAGTTTCAATTTAACACATTTTTATTACATAATAATATTATTATTAGTTATTTTTAATGGATCTTATTATAGATTAAGGATTTTCCCAAAACTCAAACGCTAAAAACTAACCGAAAAAAAGCTGGTTTGCAATTTATATTGGAAAAACCATTGTACATAATTTGATTTTTTTTTTTTTTTGCCAACTAGGCATGTGAACAAATTTTTATCAAAACATGAAAATGTGTAAATATCATAAGGCATATAAATTTTTTACAATAAATGTAAATAAAAAGGAAAATATGACTATAAATATTGAAGGCGTAATAATAAAAACGAAATTAATGCGTAAAAAATATAAATAAACAAAGTACTTTGTGCAAAATATTTGTTTTGTTTACAAAATCATTTGATTATTTTGCTTTATAATGAATTTACATAAAAAATAAACTTTTTATTTAATTTTCCTTTCATTAAATAATTAATGCAAATTCTAAACTGCAGAATAATGCGACCCATAATAATAATAATAATAATACAAAAAATAAAAAATGAAAACAAAATTCATATTCTTAAAATAATTATTTAATTTTCCATTTTAATAATATTAATAATCAATATAATATTATATTCATTTGTATTTTGTTTAAATTAATTATGATGCACTGACGATTAACATTGAATATCCAGTTAAACAAGAATTAAAATATAATAAACAACCACTTTGGTTGGCACTGGTGGTATCTGTTTGCTATTCCATTTAATTATCTTTCTATTTTATGTTTATTTTATTTTATTTTATAATATTCGCCTCAAAAGACTTTATTTATTGTTGATAAATATATTAATATTATATGTGTATCATTAAAAAATAATAATAATAAAAAAAAAAAAAAAAACACCTGAAGAAACTGCGCGTTAATTTTCTTTTGTATTATTTATAGGAAATATTTTAGTTTTATTGCATAATTTGCTTCCTTTTGCACACCAAAAAAATATTTTTTTTTTTAAATAATATTATTAGCACCAGTATTTTGATTTTTTTTTTTCTATAAGTTCTTTTCTATTATTTAATTATCATTTGAAAATTTTTGCGACCCGTGCCACAAAATGTATTTTAGCTAAATTTAACTGAATTTAAATTTATTTATTTTTTTTTTTATTATAAAAACGGATTTTTAATTTATAAAATAAAGAAAAATATATATGTTTGACGTCAAACTATCACAATTCGGTCAAATGTTTCAAATTAATTTACGTTATTTATTTAAAAAATAAATAATAAAATGTAGGCAAAAACTAAAAATTACAATTTTTTTTTTTGTATAAAAAATAAAAATTATTAAAAACATTAAATTAAAAAATTATTTCTAGACATTTTTGCAAAAAAAAAAAAAATTTTTTATTTTTAAAATATTTTATTTGTTTAAATAAATTTAAAAAAAAAAAAACAAGTTTTTTTTTCTACTCTTATATATTTAAATTAATTGTGATAAAAACAATAATATTAACGAAAAAGAAGAAAATCACAATCAAAGTAATATCAATAAATGATTAACAAATACGAGAACATATTTTGGAGGTGTGTTTGGAACGTCAGCAACGCGCAAATAATTATCAAGCACAACAACAGCTAGGCTTACATTTGTCATGCTTTAATATAAATTCTGCGATTTATGTAAATTATTATTATGTTTTTTTTTTTAATATAGAAAAAGTAAACAAAAATTATATCTCTAGAATTCCTAATAATAATCGTCAATATTTATTTATTTAATATAAAGTTGTTAAACCAGTTACTTCAGTTAAGTAAAAAAAAAACATAACAAATTGTCTTTATCACTTAAATGATTTGCATTTAATTTTACAAAAAAAAAAAGAAGAAATAAATTTATTATTAATCACAAAATTGTATTGATTTTTCGTTTTTGCTGCTTTTTAAGTAATTTTTTTCCAAATTAAGTTTACATAATGTTTTTCAACTTAAATACTTAACTTAAAAAAATAGCCAAATATAAATGCGTAATTTATAAAAGCTGTTAAATTACTTCAAGTGTAATCCACTGAACTAACAAATAATTTGTTAATAAATTTCATATAAAATTCTTTTAGATTTTTAAAGTTAAATTGTTATACTTAAAAGTTTAAATATTCTAGCACAAAATTAGATTAATTTCATAAATTAAGCGTTTATTTTGGCTTAAGAAATATATATTGAAACAGCATAAGTTCTTTAAAAAGAATAAAAAGAAAAACTTACCAATAGATAATGCAATCATAGGCTTATTAGGATTAGGTTCAATTCTTAAATCGTCAACAATTGCACGTATTGGATTAAATGTATATTTTGCGAAATCAGTTATTTGTATATTCCATTTAGTTTTCTTATTTAATTTTGTTGAGGTATTGTTGTAAGGCATTGTCACATTAAACAAATGTTTCTGAAAGCTTTTTCGTATTCGTTAAATATTTTTTATAAAAGTTACAATATTGTTTAGTTCTTTTTGTGTTTTTTAATAAATAAAAAATATTATTATTTTTTGTTCAAGTTTAAAAGAAATAATAAAAAATTCACAACAAATATTAAAACATCACAAAATTATAATATAAATTAATTAAATTTCACAATAACACTTGCTCAAAGAACAGTAACATCAAATCAATTTAATTGAAATTTCGTTAACAGAGTTTTTTTTTTTTACTCAAAAGCTTTATTTGAATACCTATTTAGGCACAAGTTTTTTTAAAACTGGTTACGAAATGATTCCAGCTTCAAGCTTTTATTTAAAAATGACAAAAATATTAATTCAATTTTTTCTTCTATTTTATTCCGTACAAAAGTGGTTTTGCTGTTTGGTTTCTTTTGCAGAAAATGGGGGATCGTTATTATTATTATTATTTTATAGGTTGTTATTTATTATTTATTTAAAAATAATAATGTGTGAAATAAATTTAAATAACAAAAAAAAAATATTGAAATACCCATATTATAGTTAAAACTGAAGACAAAATAAAATCTAATAAATTTATTAATTTAGTTAACTTGAACTTAGATTGTAAGTTTAAGTACATTGCATACCTAATCTATTAGCACCTTATTACATAAAGTCCATCGATTGTAATAAATAATGTACGTTTTATTTATTTCGTTGATTTATATTATAACAATTTAATTATCAGATAATTAATTGCATAAAAACTCTAAGGCATAAAAAAAAATGATGATACAAATTAATTAACTAATTGTTAATGTACATACGATTACAATGCATATTGATAATAAAATAATTCTGCAAAGAAAATAATAAAAACGGCTTTAGTACAAAATATAGGAAAAATATAATATTTTTTTCGTTAATTTTTATTTATAAAAATAATTATTATTATTATATCGTTGTTATGTATTTTTTTTTTGTTCTTTTATTAAGTTGATTAGCAAATATAAGAAAATGTATTATTATACAAATAAAGATATGATTTTGTGTGAGAATTTGAGGTGAGCAACTTTTTTTTTTATTTTCCTATTTTTATTTATATATATATATATGTATATAGATATATTTTTTTTTTTCTTTATATAATCCATGTAATCAAAAAGAAAACCAAAAATTTAGAATACTTTTATTTTTAATATTTGTATTCACTTTATTTATGTTTTATTTATAGTAATGATCAATTAAGGCAGGATAATTAACTTAAGGCAGGATAATTAAACTTTACGGGTATATTAAAGAAAGAAAAATATTTTTTTTATCTAATTAGTATTATAATTATTTCTATAAAAGTAAAAGTAAAATAAGAATTAATATAACCAACAATTTCTAATTGATTTCTTTAAGAATCTTTGCTAATTTAAAAATAAAATTTTATTTTAATGAAAATACACTTGTTAACTATGTATTTATGGTTACTTTTATTTAATAAATTAAAATATTGACTACACAATTTAATCAAGTTAAAAAAATGTTTAAATATATAAAACTTTTATAACATTTAATAGTAAATAAATAAATAATAACTTTTAATATCATAACTATACTGTCTATTTAAAAAGAATAAATAGATTTATGCAAATATAATTAAAATTTACCACGATATTGATTAATTAAATATGCTAATGGTAACATTGTATCACGTTGGGTTAATTTTTTATTTGTTAAATGAAAATTAGTTTTTCTTAAACGTTCCAAATATCGTTCAATTGCTATTCCGGGCAAGAGAAACGTTCTTATCGTTTTCGGTAAAGATTCATTTATCGAACGTGCCTAAAATTTAATAATTAAAATACATAAAACATAATTTATAATGCAAAATAAGAAAAATAAATACTTTATTTAAATGTTGATGTGCTACTGTAGCTAAATCAAAAATACATTCTTCAACACCTTTGTCATCTGGCTTATCACGTAATATTCTTTCCTGACTCACTTTATGTTTCACTAATAGTTCTGTAGGCACTGGAATTACATTTGTGCGTTCTTGTATGTGTATTGATCTTATATAATAACATATAACAAATTATAATGAATTAAATAACATAAATAAAAGTACTAAAAAGAATACCTTAACAAATTTATAATTCCTTGAGATTTACCTAAATGTGATACAGCATGATCAATATTTACATTTTTTACGTTTATACTTTCCAATAATAATAAATAAATGCTTGAAACACTATTCTCATTGTAATCATCTAATTCATTTATTGATAAAAATGGTAAATTTTTTGGACGAGTTCTGCATGTTATTAAGCGTTTAAAATATCTTTTTGTTAATTTTATTTGATCGGTTACCTAAAATTGTAAAATATATGGATAAAACATTGCTTCTCTTTGGTAATTGTTTAACAAACAATTTTTAATTCTTTAATAACAGGGTGGTCAGGAATAGAATTTGATTTTTTATCAAAAAGTGTATCCAAAGCTTCTTCCCAAAATTTTAACCGCATAAGTCCTATTTTGTCATCAGAAACCTTTTTTTCATAGAATGTATTATTCAGTTATTAAAACTTTTATATATAAAAAAGAAGAATTCCTACTCTTCCTGATATTAAAGCTATTTCAATATTAAAAGCTCGTATTGCAATTGCTGTTCTTCTAACATCTCCTTTCAATAATAATGTACACAAGAAATTTTCATAATCATGTTTTCTAAAGAGCACAAGAAAAGTAAATATAAAAATTAAAGCAAAATTAATTTTCTAAAGCAATTACTTAACAGAATCCAGGCAATATTGTGCTGATGATGTTAATTTGGCTTTATTAGTATAGTTGTTCGATGATTTATTATTTAAAATATATGAACTTGAAAAAAAAGCATTTAAATAGTTTTTTGTAAGGTGTTTTTTAATTACTATGTTGTTTTTAATTAATAAATTCATTTTTATTGTAAGTTTTGCTTTCTTTATGTACAAAAATAATAACCTAAAATAATATCCATAGAAGTTTCATAGTCTTTTTGCAAAATCGTTCTTGGGATATAAATATTTGTTTATGTCAATTGATGTCAGCTTCTTTAAACCGCAAAATTTTTGTCAATAGGTTATTTATTATTGTGAATGTTGTGAAATAGCAGCTTTGTTCAGTGGATCTTTAAAACTTATATTTCAGTGGCTTATTAAGTTAACCTATAAAAAAAATATTTAATGATTTGTCATTTTATTTATTCAAAATTATCAAAAAGAAATATCTAAATTAGTAATTTTAAAAAATTATTTTAAAAAAATGTCTACAAGTGCAGTAACTGTACTTACACCACATGGTCGCCGACAAAATGTTAAAGTAACACCAAATAAGATAACTTTAGAGGTTTGTTGTAATGTTTTTTAATATTGAATGTTTTTTTTCATATATGATTCTGTATTTGTAGATATTAGAAGAGGTATGCAAGAAATTTAACTTTAATCCAGATGATTATGATTTGATACATCACAAAAGAATTTTAGATCTATCAATCATGTATCGATTTTCTGGATTACCAAATAATGCACTACTAGAAATGACTGAAGTTAAAAAAAAACGTTTGGATAGTTTAGTTACAATATGTTTACAATTAGAAACCGGTGAACGTATAACAAATGATTTTGATAAGAATACATTACTTTATGATATTTTATTGCAATCATTACCAAATAAAGTTAATATTTTTATGAAAAATTGTTATATTATATATATGCGACATGAAATTTTTGGGGAACAATTAACAACTACAACGTTAAAAAAATTAGGCTTAACAAGTGGTCGAGCAATATTACGTTTTGTTGAGAAAAATCCTGATGAACTTAAATCGTAATGATATATTTTAACAATATAAAAATTGATTTTATTTGTTTTTCTTTAATCAACAGTCAGGCAAATATCTCATCATCTTTGCCAATACGAAGTCATAACTCCGAGGATGATAAATTAACAAAGGCAGTTTTGGAAGAAACAAAACTACCGATAAATAATAAGCAATGCCATATACAAACAGAATCGAAAAATAATTTTATGATTGTTACTAATGATGAACAACGGGATAAAATAAACAAAAATAATAAAGATCAAACTAATTGTTTTAAAAAATTATCAAGTCCCGAATTGAAAAAAATAAAAAAAAATGAAAAAACTAATTTCGATGAAATAAAATGTACTAATGATAATGATACAGACTCAGAAGATGATAAAATTGAAATAAATATATTAGGCGAACGCAACGCCATTGTATTTTCATTAGATAAAATAAAAAAGAAAAATTTTGATTTACCGGATTCATTTTTCGAATTAAATGTCAATGACATTAATAAAATAATAAACGAATTAAAGAAACAATCAAGTGGTACTGATGATGCACCTATGCTAACAGCCAAAATGAGAGAATTAGAAGAAAATAAAAAGGTTTTTAAAATTTATAATATACAAATGTAAGAAACTAATCAAAATTATTCTATAATATTTTTTAAAAATGTACTTAAAGGTATTAAACAAATTAAACCAGTATAAAAAGACAATAATACGTATCCAGTTTCCTGATCGCATAATATTGCAAGGTATATTTACACCAGTCGAAACGATTGATCACGTAAAGCAATTTGTTCGGCATTATTTAAAAGAAAATATTGAAGATTTTTATTTGTGTAAGTGCTAGAAATTGTTGTTTACACATAATTTAAAAATAATTAAAATTTTTTTTAGTTACTACACCACCAAAAAATATATTAAAAAATGAATCACATTTAGTTGAAATAAATTGTGTACCACAAGCATTATTGCATTTTGGTGTTAATTTAAATAATGATAAAATTGAAGAGACATTACATTATTTAAAGGATTATTTGTATAATAAATTAACATCACCAAATGGTGCGGTATTAGAAGCAGCTAAATCTCGTGGAATTTTAACAAATAATAATGATAATTCCGCTAAGAAGACAACTGATGATGGCGCTCAAAATCAGGCATGTGCAGGAAAACCACCAGCTGGAAGGAGCACTGGCGCTATACCCAAACAATATAAGCAACCTAAAATACCTTTATCCATATCATCATATAATAATAACAATAATAATAATAATAATTTAGAAAACAATCAATCATCAGATGCTAATATAGTGCCAAAATGGTTTAAAATTACTAAATAATTAATTTAAAAAAATAATAAAGGGCATATGTTTAAAATTAATATTTTTATTTTTTTTAATCTCATTTAAAATCTGTGTCTACATTTTTCTCATAAATTTAAGGTGTTTTTTTGAAAAATATAGCATTTGCCGATTTAAAAATTAAACATAAATCTTTTTCATTTAAATTATTTATTCTTTCTATAATTAATTTTTTAAACATACTTTTTTTTCTATATTACTTATTTTTTTTTTGTATATATTTATATAATTTAAACTTAATCGATGGACATTTATTTATCTCTTTAAAAAAAAAAGAAAAGAAATAAAATTCATTCAAAACATATTAAATGGAAAAAATGGTGGAGAATTATTTTTTCTTATTTATATTTTATGTGTATATAACGTGGGGAATTTTAAATGTTTTACATATATATATATATATATATATATATATATATATAAATAAATTTCTTTTAATTTTAAATTTTGTTTATAACATTTTTATACAATAAAAAATATATATGAAAAAGAATTTAAGTAAAATTAATAAAATTTTTTTTTTTTTTTAAAGTATATATATATAATATTTCATCATTTTGTATGATGCCAAAGTATTGTCTTTCAGTAATAAATTGAATAAATATAAACCAGATAGCAAATAAAAAATTAAAAGAATGTACAATAAATGTATAAAAGCCGCACAACACGGAAAAAAGTGAATGATTAATAGAAAAATAAAAAAATGGTTTATATTATAAATATTCTCACTCAATGAAAAAAAATAAAGTAAAAATAGAGTTACAAAAAAAATTAATTATAATAAAAATTTTAATCCATTGCAATATTGAATCATATTTCTATAAGCATAAGTCCAATCTGTGTTAATTAATGTCATTTTCAAAGCATTAATATTAAACTAAATAAATAAATTGTCTTAGTCACTTTAAAGTAATTAAAATTGAAAAAAATATTTAATTAATTTTTATAGCTTGCTAAATTTTTTTTTTTTTGTTTTCAAAAATTATATGTTTTTTTTTTTTTTTAATTAAATTAAAGTAAAAATGTGTAGAATAATTAATATTAGAATTAATTACATCCTTGAACCCTTTTGTTGCAACACTTTAGCACGATCATTTGATTCTTTTTCACGGCCTAATAGAGGGCTTAAACATTCTTTTGATACAACACATAAAAATTCGGCATTCTCCTCTGAACCATAATTATATTGGGTACCAATATTTATTAACTGTTCAAAACGCCAACCATCTGACATTGTTGATACCATCTAAAACAAAGTAAAGCAATAATAATAATATAAATATCAAAATATTATTTAGTAAAATAATTAATTAATTTAAAAACCTGTGTTATTTCGTTTTCTTGACATTGTAACACTCGATACACACGTTTTTTATCTAAGGCAGGTCTCTGTTTTTTTTTTAAACAAAAAATGGGAAAAACATTAAATCAAATAAGAATCTTTTTTTAACATATAAATAAGTAAAATTTACCTGATCCCTTCTAGATATACTATCTTTCAATAATGCAATTAGAATTGTAACATTATAAAATTCAGCCTCTTCTAGAACGCCTTCTTCTGATAAACCATCTAATACTAATTTACCATGACGTAAATAATTTAACACGGGAGCAAAATAACGCGGATCTCTGTCTATTAAATATGCACCTGTTTCATCCTAAAAAGAAAACAATAAAAATTAAAAAAATTGATACAATGCCAACGATAACATTTTAAGTAATAAATAATAATAATAAAAGATTGAGTTATTTGTGATTTAAATATTTTAAGTAAAAAATTTTTGTTTACTAGCAAATTAATTTTTTATATCTTTATTTTATTTTCGTTATTAATTCAGTTGCGTTCAACCTTTCAACAGTAACTATTCGAATTTAAAATAAATAAAATGTGAGAATTGTACAAAAATTAAAACGTAAACATTCATATATTGATATAGTATTTAATTATAGTAAAAAATTACTCTACTATCGAAATATTTGATTAAATTTATTACAATTTATCCGTTATTAATAATAGCGAAAAATAGTAAATGCAATTTATAATTACATATTTATTCCCTGCTAATAGATTTTTGTTTACAAACCTAGAATATTTTTATGAATCAAACATAACTATGTTTTTTGTTGCTGTAAGAATCAAAGAAATAATTGAAATTACTTTTATTTATTTACATCAAAAATACATTCAATGAATTCTTAAAAGCAAAAAAAAAAAAATAATGTATAATTTTTTCTGTTTTTAAATATTAACGTAAATGAAAACGAAGAAAAGGAAAAACCTAACAACAACCACCTTGCTATTTAAATAGATTATCGTGCAAAAAGTGAATTAAATAATTAGTACACTTTTATTATTTTATTATGATAAATAAAATTATTATAATTAATATTTAAAAAAAAAAAAATGTTTTTTTTTGTCGTATTTTTCTATGTGTTGTGTAGGCGAAAGATGAGTGAATGAGAAATTTTTATATGTAAAAATTATTATTTTTTGTATTAAAGAAAATAAAATAAAAACTATAAATAAGCACAAACTATTAAACAAATCAACAATAGATTATAATAAAATATAAAACTATTTTTACTCTACATATTTTATTAAATTTTTTTTTTTTTTGTTATGAGAGAAATATAAATTACCCTGTCCGATATTAGGTCACTGTCTTCCTGAATTAATCTTGATAAAAACGAATTTGGATCTCGGGATAATGTTGTTTTTGTTGTCAAAAAATGAGTACCGCCAACATTTAACTTTACCCATTGATTACTACCTTGCTTTGATAATATATTTGGACTTTTTTTCGAATTTAAATTGACAGTAGACATTTTTGTTATATTATTTAAATAAAAATAAATTTTGATAAAATATATATATTTATACACTATAATCCTATGTATCCACCATTCTATTGAAAATACAACTGAAGTTTGTAAAATTATTACCACACTGCATATGCACAGAAAGTCAATCATTTATACTGACATCTGTTGTCAAAATAATTTTTTTAAAAAAATACTAAAACTGAAATGTCAAAATTAAAAAACAAATATGGCGTTAAATGTCATGATGTCATTTGATTTGTAAAAAATTTATTTATCTGTCAAAAAAGAACATTTTAATGCAGTCACCTAACAGAAATAAAAGTATATAGTGAGAAAGGGAAATTGCGCTTTTTCTACGTCTTCTAAATATTGAAATTGTTCAGAAGGCAAAATCTTTGAATTTAGCAAATAATTAATTTATAAATCGAATAAATAAAAAGAATTTATTTTATGTGCAATTTTAAAGAGAGGCAAAGTGTTTTTTTTTTTAAATAAACAAAAAAGTAATACAAAAAGTTGTATTGCACAATTTTTTTTTTTTTTTCATAAAGAATTTTTATTTTTTTTTGTTTTGTTTTTGTTTATTAAGATTTAAGAAAATAAAATTATTAAGTGAACAAATGCCAGTGAAAGTAGATATAGCACCACCACCACCAGCTAATTCCAAACAATTAGGTGTAACAAAAACATTACTTTATAATGGCTCCAAATTTAATGGTTTTCAAAAATCAAAAGGAAATTCCTACAAAGTTGAGGTGGTTTTACAGGTATTTTTTTTTTATTCGCCCCAAACAGAATAGTGTAATTGAAGCGAGTTAGTTAATAACATTCTGAAAAATTATTGACAACAAGTTATTTATAATTATTATTAAATAGAACATTTACATAATTAAAATTTATTTTATTTTTTTTTTTTAGAAATGAATTTTATTTTTAAATTAATTAATTGGCATTCAATTTGTTTGTTGTCTTGAATATAAAAATAAAATTTTATTATTTCTTTTTCTTGGTTTTTGGCATACAATAATTGATTTTTTTTTTCTTAATTTTATTATTAATTCTTTACTATTATTGTGATTATTTTTTTGTGTAGCATGTTGATGAAGAAAATTCATATTTATGCGGTTATTTAAAAATAACAGGATTAACATTTGAATTTCCAACGTTGACAACGTTTTTCGATGGTGAAATAATATCAAAAAAATATCCATTTTTAACTAGAAAATGGGATGCCGATGAAGATGTTGATAAAAAACATTGGGTATGATTTTCATAATTTATCTGTGATAAATAATAAACATAGTAATGATTAAAAAAAATCATTTTTAGAGTAAATTTACAGCGTTTGCAGATTATGCAAAAACTTTTAACTCAGATAATTTCGATTATGATGGTTTAGATAAAAGTGATTATGTGTTTATGAGATGGAAAGAACATTTTTTGGTAATTATTTGTTAAAAGATTTAAAATATAGTTTAATTCGTTTAATCCTAATGTTACCTGACTGATCTTTAAAGGTACCTGATCACACAATAAAAGATATTAATGGTGCATCGTTTGCCGGCTTTTACTATATATGTTTTCAAAAATCTAAAGCAATTATGGAAGGTTATTATTATCATAGATCGTCAGAATGGTAATAAATAAATATTTTTTTAAAATAATAACTATTTTGCATTAATTCCTTCTTTTTTTTCATCTTTCCGTTTAAGGTATCAATCGCTTAATTTAGAACATGTACCAGAAAGTTGTATTCAAATATATGCATTTAGATAAATATTTTTGTAAATTAAATCATAAAGATAAAAAATTATTTTTTATTAAACGAAAAGAGAAGAATTCATTTTCTTAAATATATTTTATTAAAAAAAAAAAAACAAATAATAAATATATACATACATATTTATATATATATTTCATTTAGGAATATCATTAAACTTTTATTTAGTCATCTATCCATGATAGAAACATATTTATAAAATTTCTGTTATTTTTTTTTTTTCTTTGATGGAAAGTTACATTATAATTGAAAATGATACAAAAAGTAAAGGAAACAAATTCATTAATATTTTTATTATTTTAAATGTATTGACAAATATTTTTCTTTTTTTTTTTTTATATAATTTATTTTCTATTATATAAACATTTTTTTTTTTAGGGTTGATCTATTTTTTTTTTTATACATATGTATTTTATTTTTATATAAATTATTTTTTAATTTTTTTTTTGCAAACGTTTTTTATTTTTATTTCTTTGAAAATATGATAATAACTAAGTTTAAAAAATTACTAATGTAAATAAATTAAATTTAAAAAAGAAAATAAAATAAAATAAAAATTATACGAATTTAAATGTAATTTTGTTAATTAAAAAAAAAAAAAGTTATTAAAAAAATAAAAAAAATACAATAAATGTAATAAAAATAAACTCTAATTATTTTTTAATTTTATTCAATAAGGGTCTCCTGTATATGTACTTATTGATTAAAACAACAGTGTGGTAAGAAATTTGTAAATTTAATTATAATTATTATTTATAATACCTGCAAGAAAAAGAAAAATATTTTTTTTTTTATCTTATATTATCTCAAAGTAATACATTGTATTGCATATAATCTTTGCAGCTTATCTCCTTGGCCTTGTTATTAACCTTTTCTTATAAACAAGCATTTTCTTTTATTAAAAAAAAAAAAAGTTACAAAGAAAAATATATTAATGAAATTTAAATTAATAAGTAATTATAATCTTTAATTATATTTCTTTTAAATTGAGTTTAATAATTGAAGAATTGGTGTCGCAGTTATGCTCTACTTAAGTAATGAGTTTTTTTATTTTTTCAATTCGCAAATAAGATAAAATGGTAAATTTAATAAAAATAAAATAAAATAGAAGCAATAACTGATTTTTACCTTTTTAGTATAAATATTTTTTTTTTTTGAATATATAATTAAGAGCAACTAATAAAAACAAAAATTATTTGTTGTTTAAATGAAGTGGAGAAGTGACATTATCCGCAAAATGCCAAAAGTGTAATATTGTTACGACGTAATATGAAATAATAATAATAATATCAAATACAGGTAACCTTTATTAGTTGTTTGCTGTGTAAAGAAGAACACAAAAAAATTTTTGTTTTCATTTCTCTATTGACTCATTAAAAATACGTTAATTTTGATGGTGATAAAAACAGAAAAAGTCATTAAACGTCTCACATTCCAATATAACGAAAATCTGGTAAATATTTTATTAAGAGTACTTTTTTCTTGTTTAATCGTTTAAATAATTTATTCATTAATACGGTAAAGACTTTTTTTAAGAAATATAAAGCATTTCTGCATTAATAAAAATTGTCTGTTTTTTAATAGAAATATATATATATATATATAGACTTATAAGGTTACCTGTATATGCATAATGCATGTATATTATAAATATATATACAAATTCAGTATATTGATGCCTTAATAAATTCTACAATTGTGATAAAATTTATAATAGTTTATTTAATTTCCATTCGAATAGGGAATAGAGCAGAGTTAAACTTCACGTGTAATGCAAAATAATAAATGTGCAAAAATTAATAAATTCGGTTAATAATCATTTATTATTTCAGGTATTAAAACATTTAATAAATAATCTACAATAATCCATAATAATCTGAAAAATTAAATAAATAATATATTAATAAATAATCTATTAATAAAATGTTGACGATTAAAGAAAAAAAAATTGTATAATTAAAAAAAAAACTAAAACAACCAAACGTTTTTTTATTTTTCTAGAAGATGAAAAAAGAATAAAAATTTTATTTTTCTTTTTATTTTATAAAAATAATATTATATATATATATAAAGTGGATATTTATTATTTATTTACAAGAAAATAATTAATTATTAAAACAATAATTATAAAATGACTATTATTTTCGATTATTTTTTAATATTTTTTAAATAAAATAAAAGAAAAGATATTCTTATCAAATAATATTATTACAATTATTAACGAATATAAATATAACAATGATTATAAATTTATTCATTATTAATTCTCATTTTGTTAGTATGTAATTGCCATTTGAATAGATTTACATTAATTTTTTTTTTTTAGTAATTAAATATAAATCAGAGCCAACAAACTAATTTAATTAAAAAAAAATAAAACTAATAATAATCACGCACACACACACACATTTGTTTTAATTAAAAAAAAAATATTTACAAAATTAAATTATCCTTATATAATACAACAGTCAGTTTTCTTTAATTTTTGTTTGGGTATTTTTTTTTTTTTTATTATATTCATTTTAATTAAATTATTTTCAATCAAATCATTATTCAATAATTATTTACAAAGAATTATTTTATTTTATCAATAAAAAAAGAAAAAAAAAAAAATAATTTTGGTACTAATTCACAAGCTTTAAAAATCCTTTGAAGATTTTTTATTTTTTTTAAACATTTCAATTCATTTAATTATGTTTTTTTTTGTTTTTTTACAACTTTAATAAGTTTTTTCCTTTTTATTCTTTAATATTATTAATAATTATTAATTATTATAATCAAGTTAAAATATACACTGACTTATGTAAGTTTGTTAGTCTTATTTTTCATTTAAAATAAATTATTCATAAAATAATAATATTAATCACAAATCAAAATTATAAAATATCTTGTTTTTTTTTTTTTTTACTTTAACTAATTTTAGTAATTAGAAGTTCTAAAAAAAAATGATTTTATTAATTTAAAACAATATTAAATAAGTTAGATACTTAAATTATATATAAATATAAAAATAATAAAGCTGATTACTGAAATTTTGTTAATTATAATTCAATTGATAACGTAATGACAGTTTGATAAAGATTAATTTGCTGCCCAATAAGTAGCCTTATTTCATTTTAAAGATAAATGGAACATTCTATTAAATACTTCTCACACGAATCGTTGTCATATATTTAATAAAGACTGTTTGATAAACTTTTTTTTTTTTTTTTTTTGCTAATTGATTATTTTTTAAAAGAATAATTTTAATTAAACATTTAATAAAAACAACCCGCTAACAACCTTCTTTAATCATTGTTATTTTAAAAATAAGTGGACGGTAAGTAAATATGTAAAATAGATTTGATTTTTTTTTCTTCTTATTTGTTATAAATAGTTACGATGGCATTGATTTTAATATTTTATGTTTTTAGATTATATTAACAAACTGTCATTGCATATTTACGTACATTTAATAAAAAAAAAAAATTCAACATATATTAATTAATTAAAAACTATTGAATAATTTTGATTATTTTTTTTTTTTTTTCATTTCCATGAAAATATTTTACTTTTATATAAAATATTTATTCAAGCAATTAGCATTTAAATAAATTTTATATTATTTTCATTTGTAAAATTTTGTAAAGTTCAGTAAAAAAAAAATGTATAAAAAGTTTTTTACTTGAATAGAGTATTATGGTTAAATTAAATGAAAAAATAATTTCCGAAATAAAAATGTATGTAGAAAAAGTTTTTTAATTAATCAATTTTAATGATGAATATTTTATATTATTATTCCTTTATACTTATAATCATTTATTTATATATATAGATATACTTTTTTTTTTTCATTTAATTAATTATTAATTAAATCACGTTATACAACAACTATTTCTTGTACTGTTATTTTGTGTTGGTGTTTTACATCGATGATTCTTTGAACTACTACTACTTATCGTATTAAAACATTGTGAAGAGGTTAACGCATATGACTTTAAATGTGATTTAACAGATGGTGGCAATGGTAGTGTATCAATAGCATAAACACTTGTACGTCGTACAATTGTGCGACAACATAACTCTTGTAAAGACAAAACTAAAAATATTATAATATATTAATAATTTCATTTATAAAATTGATTGATGATGATTAAATTTTAATTAAAATAAACATAAACGCAAATGAAATTCACATATGTCATTTAATATAATTAATACAAATCGAAACAAAATTGTATCAAATTAGCAAAACATAAAAAATTTTATCATCATCAATAAAATAAATTTTAAATATAAATACCTTTGTTTGACCTCCATATTCTTTCCATTCCATTACGATGTAAAGCCATTCGTGCTAATTCACAAAATGATTCTCTTATATTAAAATTACACAAAGGTGATATTTCAAAACAAGCCATTTTATGTCTAGAAGCATAAACTTCGGCTTGTTTAGCAGCTACTTGACGCTTGAATTCTAAATGTAAACGATTACCAACTAATACTTTGGGAACTCCAGGTGCATGCTGTAAATGTAAAAGTATATAAATTATTCAAATGTTGATGAATTAAAAAAAATTAAAATTACTTCTTCTACTTCTTTAAGCCATCTTTCAATTCCTTCGAAACTCCATTTATTTGTTATGTCATAAACTAATATTACACCTTGGGCACCTCTTGAATATGAACGAATAATTGTGCAAAATCTACCTTGTCCTGATGTATCCCATAGTTGCAATTTTACACGTTTTCCATCCAATAAAATAGTTGTCGTCTTATAAGCTATAAAAATTAATCAATTTTAATATTTCATTTTTATTTTATATATAATTTAAAAAATGTATATCTGACATTTACTTTTACCACTTCCACTACAAAATGGACTTTCTGATGAGCCATCTTCGAGTCCAGATAATATTTCATGTTTACCTACATCACTATCACCAACTAATAAAACTTTTAACAAATAATCATAGTCTTTTGCCATTTTTTTGCTTTAATTATAATAACTCTTTATATCGGAATAATTTTGTACAATTTAATTAATTAATAGATAATTGAGCTCCTTTCAAACCTACAATGATTAAATAAACAAAAAACAACTTTCTATTAAACTAAAAAAAAAAGAAGAAAAAAAAACAAAATAAATTACGGCAAATACCATTAATAAATTTAATTAACAATAATGTCCATTTGAAATTCCATTGAGCATAGTTTATGTTAAATTTTTAAATGAAAAATTTATTATTAATTTATTTATTTGTTTTTCATTTTTATTATTTTCTTGCATGTGTTGTTTTAAGACGACACAAGGTCGGATTTGCATTTGTTAATTTAAGGGCGTGCTTTTTATTTATATTTAATTACTTTTTGCCGATGGATTACTTATTAAAAAATTAAATAATAACTTTGGCACTATAATTTAATTCAACTTTATCTTTGATAATTATAATTTTAAAACAATATTGCATTTACAAAAAAATTACATTATCCTTTGATCTTTTTATATTTATAATGCGAAATATTTTATCTATCACAAAATATGTCAGATTTTGTTGTCTGAAGTGTGTTGCAAATTATATAGCAAATACCTATAATTATCTTCGAATATATAAAAAATGGACTGCTAAAAATATATTACAAACATGTCATTGGCAATAAGTTTTTAAATATTATTGTAATTATTTTGGAAAAAAAAAACTGCAAACATAAAAAACTAAAAAAGACAATGTTTTATTTATAATTAAATTTAATATTTTTATTCTATTATCTATAGATTTATACCAATCAGTTTATTAAACAATTATATAGAGAATATCAAGGGGAATTTTTAGAAATTGTAAAATATCAACGGAATATTGCATGTAAATACATTTTATTTACAATAAAAAATATATTAATTATCTATGAAGTATTTTATTTAATTCAATTTAAATATAATTTCATATAAAAAACGATTAATTTAATGTAACTCGTTTATAAAATTTATATTTACATATGGTAAGAAATGACCTTAAAAAACATCGAATTCGATGTCATATTCAAATAAATTGTTCCGTACATAAACGAAACAAAACGAGTATAAAGAAAAAAGACACCAATATGGCTGCCTGTCAATGTTCTGTGTTGCTGACGAATCAGTGATCGAGAAAAATTGTTCATTTCTACAAGTGTTTTGAAAAATTGAATCAGGAAAGGAAAGAAAGAAAAAAGGAGAGTTTTTTTTTTGAGTTATTTTTTTTGTAATAAAAACGGGAAAAAAATTGAAATAATAACAGGATAGTTGGAAAAATATGATGATGGATTACAAAGAATATAGAGAGTTGAAATTTCCCGAATACATAATTGGTGGCAAATATCGCATTGTACGTAAAATTGGAAGTGGCTCATTTGGTGAAATATATTTGGGTATAAATATTGCAAATGGCGAAGAAGTTGCAATCAAAATGGAAAATGTACATGCCCGTCATCCACAATTATTATATGAATATAAATTATATAAAGTGTTAGCTGGTGGTATTGGCATACCACATATTAGATATTATGGACAAGAAAGAAATAATTATTGTCTTGTAATGGATTTATTAGGACCATCATTAGAAGATTTATTTAATTTTTGTAGCCGCCATTTTACAATAAAAACTGTTCTTATGTTAGTTGATCAAATGATTGGTAGATTAGAATTTTTGCATTGCAAAAATTTTATACATCGTGATATAAAACCTGATAATTTTTTAATGGGAATTGGACGTCATTGTAACAAATTATTTTTAATTGATTTTGGTTTGGCAAAAAAGTATCGTGATTTTCGTACACGTATGCATATAAGTTACCGTGAAGATAAGAATTTAACTGGTACAGCACGTTATGCATCAATAAATGCACATTTAGGTATTGAACAGTCAAGACGTGATGATATGGAGTCATTGGGATATGTAATGATGTACTTTAACCGTGGCTCATTACCATGGCAAGGTCTAAAAGCAACAAATAAAAAACAAAAATATGAAAAAATATCGGAGAAAAAAATGTCAACACCTATCGAAGTCTTATGCAAAGGATGTCCAGCCGAGTTTGCAATGTATTTAAATTATTGCCGTACTTTACGTTTTGATGAATCGCCAGACTACATGTATTTGCGACAATTATTTAGGTTAGTTTTTTTTATATTTTTTTGTTTTTTAAAATTTAAACAAATTTTTCATTTATATAATCAAAAAAGTGTTTTCTGTGGTTTTAAAGTTCTGCTTTATTGAAGGTATAATAAGTTTTTATTAAAATGTTATTAAAAAATAGTGTTGTAAACATAATTATTCTGGTTAGATTAATAAAAAGTTGATAAAATATGTTTTTGGTACAACATTGTAATAAAATAAGAATAATTAAAAAAATGTGCATCGTGCTTTAATGTTTACTACTTATTTTATTTTTAATAATTTGTTTTTATTGTATTTAATTTTTAATAATTTTATGATTAACTCGTCCTCGTATAAAGAAAAATATAATCTTCTTTATTTTTATCTTTACTTTTAAACCTCAATATTACGCATTTTGAATTTGTTTATTTATAAATTTTATTTTAAAATTTATCATTTTCATGTTTTACTTGTTATATAGTTGGGTATTTAATTATATTTCGCGCGGAATTAGTATTTGTGATAAAAATTCTGTAATTCAATATAAAATCAAGCATTCTCTACAATTATTTTCAATATATATTTTTCTTTTTTAAAATGCAAAAGAAAATACCAAAATAATTATTCAAAATTATTTTTTAATCAATTTGTATTTTCATTATTTTCCTTTGTGGTAAACAATATTTAGTAGCATATGGCTGTATATAATTTTTGTTTTAAATTTGTTGAACCGTTAAAATTACAGTAAATTTCTAGCATTAATAAAATGATGACAAACTTTGTTAAATATTCAATTGAAAATATATATATATTTTTTACTACCCTAGTTATAATTTGAAAGTAAATCTTTTTTAAATAAATTATTATAGCTTTTTATTTTATTTTTTAAATACAACTTTATAAAAATAATAAAATAGAAATTAAAAGAAAAATAATAATATAACGTCCGGATAATAATCGGAGCATACAAATTTGACAAAATAGAAATATAAATAAATTAAAGAATCAAATCCCACCACTCTAGATATACATATGTATATTTTATTTAATTTAATTCTCTGTGTAAAATACATGTTGTAAACATTTATAAAAGCTTTCTCCATTTCGCTTTTATTTTATTATTATTTTTATCTATATATTTTTATTTTTTCGTTTAAAGTCTATAATATTTGCAATGCATTAAAGAAGAAGACACAACACAAGAGTAAATCAATAGTTTACTTATTTTTATTGCGATTTACATTTAAACAAATGAAATATTATTGATATTCAATTATACGCAAAAAAAAAGAAAAAAAATTAATAATATTTATGATTTGCTATTTTTTTGTATACATTACCAGACAATATATACAATTTTATAATCAGTTTAACTATCTACAAAACATAGTAAAACTCTAAACAAAAGGTATTTTAAAATAAGCTATTTTACTTTAATTTTTCTTTTTAAACATTTTTGTTTATTGATTTTGTTTTTAACTGATTTTTATTTTTGCTATAAAAATATATTTGTTTCTTAACTTAATAATGTTTTACCTTTCCGCAAAGGTAATTGCGAAACATATGTTATCAATATTGACATTATTTTGTGTTCGATTTATTTTTCGATAAAATATCTGCATTTTTTTTTGTATTTATGAAATAATATTAATAATAAATAATCACATTTACAAAAAATTAATCTACATCGTATTAAAGCATTTGAATTAGGTCGCATTATCATATGAATTATTGTTTGTTTGCTTTTTTCTTTTTGCATTAGATATAATTTGTTTGTTAGAAAAATTTATTCGATAATATCAATAGAATAAATATATATATTTTTTCTATATTTAAAAGTAAAGAATAAATTACTATACGATGATGATTAAAATGGGTCATTAATGAATAGAATACTGTTAGCAGTGCAAAAATTCTTTTAAAAATGTTTTATAATAATATATAAAAGATATTTATTATTTCATTATAAGTAAATGAAAAGATAATTAAAACACAAAATCTTTATATAGTGTAATATTGTATAGAATTTTATTTATTTTTCCTTTTAAGACAAGGGTATTAAAATTTATAATAGGGTTAAAATAATATTAAAGGAAAATGTTGGTTTTTATTTTTTTGAATATTTTATTAATATAATTCTTCATTGTTTTTCCTAGTAATAATTTTTTTTTTGGTTATTTTGGTTATTTTATTTTAGTAACAAAATTAACTTTAAAAAATAAAATAAAATATAAATTTATGTTGATTTCACTTTAACAAAATTAAATACAAAAAAAATAAAATAAAATAAATTTCACTTTTTAGTTTTATTTTTATTTTTTTGAAATATTATTTATTATGATTTTTTGTGTTGCGTTAAATAAATTTAAAAATTGTTTTTTTTTTTCTAATTAATTTTAATTTTGTAAAACACAAAAAAAAACATGAATATCAGCGTCTTTTTTGATTAATTTTTTTTTAACTGGCGCTTAATTTCATGAACAGTTTGTAGATGTTGCGGAGATATGATATACTTTAGGCGTACAGAGATTTATTTATGATAATATTGTTTCTGTTTGTTGGTGTGCTCACAAATTAACTATATACAGTTTTATTTTGAAGAAATAATTTAAAATTTTAATTTTTGTTCATTTTCTTTATAATGTCCATCAAATTTTTATTGTTTGTATAATATTATGAAACGGTTTGTTTGATATGTGTCCTTGTTGTATAAATATCTAGCTTGTATTGTATGTGACTAAGAATGCTGTATTTTTTCTTCCAAAATACATTTTATATTTTAAAATGCCTAAGTTTTTAATAATTTTATTAATAAATCCTTTTTTTTTTATTAAATTAATAATAAAAGCCAAATTAGTTTACAAATTGTTTTGTTTTATTAGTACAATATGTGTTTGTTTAAACCTTGAATTTATGAATATATGCCACAAGTTACAGTGTTATTAAGATTTATATATATATATATAAAATTATAAATATTGAAATAATATAATTAAAATAAAATGTAATAATAAGTTTTAATTATTTTTTATTTTATTTGTTATATTAAATTATGTTTTATTATCTTTATGCAATTGAATTGTTATACACAACACACATATACAGTACACTATTATTTTGAAATATTTATTTTTTTTATATACGGTATATATTATTGTAATTAAAAGTAGAAAATCGTTTATTTTATTTTATTATTTATTTTCTTAGTTTTTTTGTATTAAAAATTAATACATTGTAGTACAGGTAATCCTCGTATAACATAGACTTATTATACATTTTTAAAACTTTTATAAAAATATCTGCCTACAATGGTTGTAAAAAGCAAAACACGAAGCCACATGATTAACTCTTAATGTTTAGTGTAGTATTTTGGTGAAATTATTAGTATATGTATTTTATTTTACTACTAAAAGCTCTCAAGTTTGTTCATTTTTAAGCAATAAACTCTACTTATTAAATTTATATGTTTTTGAATAAATTACTCATTGGATTTTACTTTGTAAATGATTTTCCCTTAAATATTATTTTGCTATCAAAGTTTAATTCTCAATATGAACAATATTATTAAGTTCAATTGCCTTTTGAGTGTGACTCAACATTAACAACTTCGCATGTTTTGTTTTATAACTATAGAAATACACATTTATTGTAAAAAAAAAAGTATACATTGAATTACGTGATTATATTTATTTATATTATTTTAATCTTTTTTATTTCTGTTTAATTTATTTAATAAAATTGACAAAACGAAAGAAAAAACTCATTTAGTCGTAACACTTGATTTGTGTATACACAACCATCCAAACGCTACAATGCAACGAATGCATTTTCTTCTTCTTATAATTAATTTAATTTATTACTATTTTCGGATTATTTTTATAGTTTTTTATATGTCTGTTATTATAACTGTGTGTATATGCTATGAGCTTTTTTTTATTATGGTAAAGTTTTATCTTTGTCTCATTTGCATTTTGTTAATTTTTATTTTCAAGAAAATGTTTTTATTAAAAGTAAATAATTTTTTTTTTTGAGTACGTGACAAATTATGTTTGATTATTATTATTATTATATTTTTATTATAATTATTTTCTTTCCTTCAAATTGACACATTTTCTGCTCTTTTTAACTGTTTGATAAAATTTCATTTATATTTATTATAATATTGTCTTATATTTAATATATTAATTAATAACAATCATTATTTTATTTGTATATAAAATATGCATTGTCAGGTGTTTTTTTTTTAATTAATTTTTTGAAATATATATATTAAATTTGTTTTTTTCTTAAAAAAATATATTTATTAAGTATTTTTAGGCTTCAATATTGAATACATGTTATTGGTCACCTTGGTTAAACGCACCATATATATATATTTATTATAAAAATCTTATCTTGGCTTGTACAAAACTTTAGTAAATACCGTATAATGCGTTTATAATAAAAACACTTTTATGTTGTTGTTTATCTTCAGGTGAAATTTAATTTTATATAGAATTTTGTATATAAATTGTCTAGTTGATCAAAGTAATTGAACATTTATCATTTTTTGTTTTTATTTGCAAGATCTTTTGCGATATTTAATTTTTATTATTAAGATAATAAAAATAATAATAAATTAATGAGAGAGACATAAATGCTTATTTTATTAATACTATTGTTATAATATAGTAGATACACCTCATATTTTAATAGATATTTTTATTTTATGTTATATGGCTTATAATGCTGTGTTTTGATTTATTTTGTATTTGAGCTTAAGTTGTTTAAAATATATATTTTTATTTATTTATTTATATATAAATGAACAGGAACAGAAAAGTAACGTTAAGTAAAATAAAACATGAACAACAGGTTAAACAAGACAGAGTGCTTTTTTTGTATTTATATTTTATTTATTTTTTTGTTTATATAAGCTTAATAAAAATAATTACATTAAGTTGCAACTTTATATATATTTATTTATTTATTTATGTTTCGCCATTTAAAAACTATTTTTAATTAATTATTTTATAAAAATATTATTATTGTTTTTATTTTTTTAAATTAATAATAAAAAACGATTTTAATTACATTTAACGTAAAATAAATAATAATTTAATTTAAAGTGATTTGTATTTTAACCTGAGACTAACTGTAAAAAAAATATATTTCTATATGACTTTTACAAATGTATTATTTATTTGTCATTTTAAAGTTATATAAAAATTAAAAGCAGAAAGAATACTATCGATTGATCTATCGATAGATCATTGCGACATAAAATAAGAAAATAGCTAAAGCAAGACACAAAATCCAGCAAATAAGTAAGAGTTTTTAATGCTGTAACATAATAGAAATTTATCAACGAATCATTGTCGTGTATAAATTATATAAAATAATCAAAAATTTATTAAGAAATTAAAAAGCGTAAAAGAAATAGAAGATGATGCACCGTAAGCTTACTTCCTGTTGATCTTAGAAGTTTTCTTTAATTTTTATATATAAATTTCGTAATAATAATAATAATTATCTCTGTGTGATTGTAAAGCTTTAAGATGGTAATATATATTTCTTTTAGGTTTTAAAATTAGATTTAAATTATAAAACAGAAAAAATAAATAAAGAAAAAAAAAAGAATTAATTAAATTGTAATTTTTAAATGATGAAAAGCCAACAATACGCTTCAATTTACACGAAAAACTTGACCTAAAAAAAAATAATAATAAGTAAATAAATAAAATTTGTTTTTGTATATATATTTACGTTTTTTTGCAGCGAATGACATTAAATTCGTTTTTTTTGTTCTTAGCTTGTATTTTTCTTTGTATGTTTTTATCTGTTAACAATGATTAGTTTTATTATTTTTTTTTATTTTAAGTAAATTGTACAAATATTTAATTTTAATTATATATTAGAAGGAAAAACCAAAGTATTTGAAAAGCTTAATACATACTGCCGGATATATGTTGTCTTTACTTATGATGCTTTTATTTCTTTGTTTATTGTTTAAAATGTTTATTAAGCACTTGTGTGTCTCTATTTTATTAAATTGCATTAATGATTATAGTTTTATATGTTTGTTAAAGAAAAACATAAGGAAAATCATCAAACTTGAAGAAATTAATGTTGTTGGCTAATTATTATAATTTTATCATATTAATCCTTGATTAACTTGATTTTTTATTGTTTTTATTATATTATTCTTTAAAGGAAGTTTTTTTTTATTTTCTAGGCTAAATTAGAATTTATTTAATTTAATAAATGAAAATGTATTGAAATAATTTATGTTTTTATTTAGTTTGTAATTAAGATCAATGTTATTTATATATATATATATATATTAGTATATAAACTATTGCCGTTATATAACAATTACTATTTTATTGTATAATTATTATTTTTATATTTTTTAATTAGTTTTATGTTAAATTTCTTAAAAATGTTATAATTTGTTGATTCATTTTTTAATAACTTGTTTTAAAAGGGTTGTAAAACAAATTTTTGTTAAAATATTTATAAAATGAAAATTATCGATAAAAAAATACCTTAAATTTCTGATTAAAAAATCAATTAAACTTATAACTCTGCTGTAATGTTTTTTGTAAAAAAGGACTAGTTTTACGCTTCTAAATATTATTATTTTGGGTTAAGATGTTTTATAAATGTAGAAAATCTATATTTATATGTATTTAACAATAAATAAATCTAGATTTTAAAAGGTTTCATGATTATATTTCGTACGATCGACCATATATAACCAATCTAGGTTAAAACGTGTAGTGTGTCAAAAGTAAATCAACAAATACATTAAAGAATAAAAAAATAATAAGGAAATAAACGTTAGGCATAATAAAATAATGACCAAAAACGTTTTAATCACGTTTAAATTTTATTTTATTTTATTTTATTTTATTTTTAATATTGATTACTATATATTTTTTCCTATATAAATATATACATCGTAACTTTTTACTTTATAGGTGTAACAATTTGAGTCTGTAAACATTTGCTAAATTTATTAATATTTAATAACCTAATTACGTTATTAAGATAACCCATATAATACATAAAGTATTAGCAAATATTTAAAAAGAAAAATTACTATCGACTAGCAGAATATAAAACAATTAAATTTTTTTTGCATAGGGAATAAATATTTGATAATTTTGTCAATCAATAAGTTTTTATAACTTTTTGTTTTTCATTTGTATATTTAAAAATATATTCAAAATTATCGTTATTTCAATGTAAAAACATTTATTTGTTTTTATTTTAATCAATTTTTAGTATTTATAAGAAAAAATTAAGCACACAGATAGATAGATAGATATTGAATTGGTTCTTTTTTTTCAAGTATTTGTTATTTTCTGTATTACAATAGGAAAATGTTTTATCAATATTTATTTACATATTTGTGTTGCAAGAGAAAAGGATTATTTTGTATTTTATTGTATTTTTATTTATGATTTTTTTTGTACATTATTTGAAATATTTTTTTATAACATTTTTTTTTTTTATATTTTAGAATTTTGTTCCGTACACTAAATCATCAATATGATTATACATTTGATTGGACAATGTTGAAGCAACGTGCAATACAACAGAAAGGTGGTGCCGGTGGAGGAGCAGGTGGTGCAGCGGGCGGCGGAGTAGGTGGTGGAGCGGGTATAGGTAATGCAGTAATACACGGTTGTAATGCTGAAAATCGTAATGATACTGATAAACAACAACAAAGTGGTTCGGAAATGAAATAAAATTGCAAAAATGAAGCAACGACCACCACCACCACATAAGCATTAACAAAATAAAAAAAAAAACTAATTTAAATTAATATTTTTTATTATATTTTATTTTCTTATTTTTTTTCTGTTCATTTAAATATTAATAATTATAATATAAATATATTATATACATATATAAAATTACTATCAAATTAAATTTAAAAAAAAAAAACAAACAAAAATAGTACTCCCACTATTATTAAAAAAAAAAAATTAAAATAGAAACGTTAAAAAAAGACTTGCAATGTATGAGATTCTATAATGGAAAGATAAAGATTTAAAAATGATATAAATATGAATATAACACAAAGAAAATGAACCCTTTTAAAAACAAATTAACAGCACCCACCCAACATCGACAACCAACTAAACACCATTGAATTAATTACGCAAAAAAACGTCTTTCTTTTCTCTCTTTTTGCAAATAATTTATTTACTAATATTTTTCCTAGAGGCACAAATAAATACACCATATTAAGGAAACAACAGAAGCCAATCATTATTATTATTATTATTATTCTTATTTTATTAATATTATTATTTCTTTTTAGTTTAATTTATTAATTAATAGCTTCGTTAAAAATAAAATAATTATTAAAACTAAAAGAATTTGTGTGTTTTTACAAGACTCTACAAAATGAACTATGAATATTAATTAAATTATATTTAGAGTCTTATTTATTTAAAATTTCACTAAAAATTTGTCAATTTTATTTTATTTTGGAATATTTTTTAATATAATTAATTTTTTTTTTTATAAAACACATTTTTTTTTTAATAAACTTTAGAATTTGGTGAATTAAATATTTTTAACTCTTTATATATCATTAATAGCATTAATCATTTAATTAACTAGTTTTATTTGTTAAAGTAAAATAATGCAAATGTTAGTTTTTTCGTAAAAGAAACTACGAAATTGACTAGAACTGATTGATTGTGTAGAAATATATATTATGTGGAAAAACATGTTAAATAAATTTCTTGATAAACGAAAAAAGAAAGGATTCAAGAAGAATTTGATTAAATTTTATTCTTTTTTTTTTTTATTTGATTTTTTTTTTTTCGTCCAATTGCATAGTACAAGAGAGAAAGTAAACAAACATTGTGATTGTTAATTAAAATATCAGAACGAATTCATCTTAAAAGAAAATAATGATTTACTCAATTGAAATTAAACAAACAAAAAAATTAAAAAATAAATTATAATAAAAATACAAACAAACAAACTATGTTTTGTTTAATATTTTTATTTTTTAATTAATATCGACATTTATGATAAAAATGTAGAATAAGAATTTATGAACAACAATATAATATTAAATATAAATGAATCAAACGTCATGTTCATAAAAGTCTAAGCTAAAAATAAAATTTAAAAAAATAATAAGAAAAACAAAAACAGTTCAATTAATATTAGTAACATTACTTAATTAATTACAAAAAAATAAAAATAAATATAATTAAAAAAAAAAAAAGCTAATTAGATTTAAATAATTAATTCATTCTAATTATAATAATATCGATAAAAAAAAAGAGAATTTTTTTTTTCGTAGTTTTTAATTTTTACTATACAAAAAAAAAACAGCAACAACATAAAATCAATAATAATTATAAGTAATTAAAATAAATAATAAATAACTAATTATATAGGTTTTTAGTGTTAAAAATACAAAAAAAAAAGAAAAAAATATTAATAATTTAAATAAAAACTAATTATAAAACTATAATATTTTTTTTTTTTTTTAATTAATTGCGTATTTTCCAAATAAATTAAATTCTTAATTTTTTTTTTTTTGTTTAGTAATTTTATAAAAATCAAAAACATTAATACATTGAGCGTTTTATTTTTAATATTTGTATTGTTAATTTTATTTTTTTTTATTTAGACCAATTATAAAACGATAAATAATGTCTGCTTGTAAAATTATTATTAAATAATTAAATGAATTGAAAAATAATTTTTTTTTTTGTTTTCTTAAATGTGTAAATAAATTAAATTGATTTTGAATATTATTTAATTAAAAAAACATAAATACACCTGCTAATATAAAAATAAAATAATAACCTTTAGTTCGGTCATGTTTGAATATTTGATTTAATTATTCTATTTAGGACAATTTAATCATTTAAATGTAACTAGACTTGAACACTAAATTAATTAAAATAATCTGCTCTTGTTTTTTTTTTTGCATTCATTCAGTACTAATTGTTTTTCATATTATTTTGTTTTCATTTCATTTAATGTGTGTGGGTTAGAAGAAGAAAATATACTTTTAAATAAAAATAATAATAATATTAATAAGTAACATAAAAACATTGTATATTATTAGTCCTTAAAATAAATTTAATTAATTAAGAAAAATAAAATTAACTTAATAATAAAAATTTCATCTAAAATTAAATTCATTTCACTTAAAATTAAAATAAATAAACAAAAATTGTTTAATTATTTGCAATGAAATATAAACATTAATAATAATTATTATTATTATAATAAAAAATACAATTAGAATACAATAATAATAATAATAATCATTTAAATTATTAAATTTATATTTTTAATTTATTTAAAAAAGAAAAAAACGATTATAAAGGAAAATGTATACTGTGTGTCCGTTTTATCTGTTAACGCTTGTATTTGCGTCTATAATGCGATGAGAGTTAATGAATTTATTCTGGAAATTCAGTGCTGAAAAACAAAATTATTAGATTTAATTTATCAAATAGGTAGTTTTTTTTCTGTTTTATTTTTTAAATAATTCAACATTTAATTTGTTATGATTTTTTTTTCTTTTTTGAATTGAAGATGACAAATATAGCCTCCAAAATATTAAAAGTAAAGTACAACTTGGTTATTAAAATATACCCAAAAGAAAAAAAAAAACAATAATAAGTAAATATTACAAAAAAAAAAGAAGTAAAATTGTTAAATGTTGGTTTATGTAATTATTAATCTATGTATTAAAATAATATGATCCTAATTATAATTTTTAAATATTCTATTTTAATAATAAAAGAAAAAAAAATTATAATAAAAACAAGTTTAAAAATGTGTTATGTATTAGATAAAAAAAAAAATGAAAAAATTAATCAAATTATATTAACAAAGTTAGCAAAATATTAAAGATCATTTCATAATTATTTTTCCTTTTTCTTACTCTTTTTTAAAAAAAAAAAACATAATTAAATTTCTATTAGATTGGCTGATCAAATCTTTATTTGGGATAAAAAAATTATCACTATCTAATTCTTAATTATTTTTTTATTAACAACAAATGCATAACTTAAACCGAAATTAAATAGCATTGAAAGCTTGAATTGAATACGAAAGAATTAAATATATTTCAATCAATAAATTATATTTAATATTATTTTCATATTGGATATAAATAATTTTCTAAACAAAAATTAACAATAAATACACAAATTTTCTTATTTTTCAAAATATTTATATGTTCAACTAACTATTTTAATGATAATAAATGAAATTTTGAATTAATTACTTAAAAAAATAAAAATTAAAACAGCATAAAATGTAATTTAAAAATTATAAAATAATACAAAAAATAAAATAAAAGAAACAATTAAAAATAAAACAAATTAATTAAAAATAAAATTAAGAAAAATTACTCTTTTAATTTAATTTACCAATGTTCTACCATTAAATAAAGATCTAACATATGTAATCAAGAACACAATGCAAATTTCAATCATTTAGTAAAGATCAAAACCATAATTAACTATCACTTATAAAACTCTACAAAAGTCGTTATACTCTACAGAAAGTGCACACTGTTAATGTTATTTTTAGTTGAAACATTTTTAAATCAAAAATTAAACGTCAATATTAAAGGAATCACAACAATACCGACCGGTCATTTCAATATTGAATATTTATATTTTCTGTATAACATTACGTTATATTGACAATATTGAAATATCAATAAAATAAATAAAAATAATAAATTGTAAATTTATTAGCAAATCTGGATGTGTTTAATGAAATTATGATAACCGCCTCAGAGCCTTTGGTAAGTTTTTAAGGTTAGATTGAGTTAGTGATTTTTTTTGTAATCATTTATTTGTAGGAATTCATTCCTCGGGGTCGTAAGGCGGTAGACGAGCACCCCGGGCCACTTATAAATAAACAAGTTAATATTACATCAGAAAATATACTATTAAATCGTTTACAAAATGTTTGTATATCAAATGAAAATAAACCAAAAGAATTTTGGATTGTTAACGAATTATACAAAAATTTTAATATAAATAAGAAAAAAGAAAAGGTATATAATAATGTACCGCATTGCTTAAATGATTATTATGTAAATACTGAAGAAGAATTATATATAAAAGGAAACACGGCCGTATGGACAAAAGGATTACTATCTGAAGATTATATACCACCTCAAATTTGTTTAACATGTGAAACGCCAATTAAATTTGCATTTTTTTGCCCAAAATCTTTTATTAACTATAAATTAAATAGTAAGATTATATTTAATGATAATTTAATAGAAAGTGAAGATGGTGCTGAGGAGAACGATGAGAATGTTGGAATATGCCTAATTGGTAGGTGTTACACATAAGTTTTAAATTAGAATTTATTTTGTATTGCATTTTTAGATGCAACATCTTTGAGAATATATTGTACTGATGGAGAAAACTATGTAACAAGCTTAGAATTTCCATTATTAAATATATTTGTAACAAAACATTGTATATTATTGGAAAAAGAGCAGTCTTCAACAACAATCGACAGTCATGAAATATTATTACCCCGCTTATTTTCTATAACTCATCCATTAGATGAAATGTCACCAATATTAATAAAAACATCAACCGGCCAGTTAAACTATTTCATTGATAGTGATTATAAAATTGTATTTGCTGATAAGTTTCATAATATTATATTGTTATATGAAACAAAAAACTTAAAGCATTTTATTTGTAAAATGAGATATGCTTCCGAAGAAGAAATAAATACTATAAAAAATCAAAATAATAAACACCAAAATAATGATACAACTAGCAATTTTAATATGAATTCAACAGCATGTAGTTATAATGTCTCATGTAACAATTCTTTAAGAATATCTGGTAATAATCTACCATAAATTTTTACGTTAAAGGAATGTTAATGTTTCTTTTTATTTTAGGTTGCAATAGACAACAAACTAGTGCATCATCTCTGAAAAATTTTCAATGCTCCACAAATACTATAAATAATACAGCATCACCTTATGGAAACTCATTTAATAAATCAAACGTATATTCACCATTAATGCGTTTACAAACAACAATATCACAACAGTTAAATCAATTAACAATAAATGATATGCGTAAAATAGGACAAGCTCAACCATCTAAGCCAATTATACCAGAGTTTTGTTTTGAACAAATTTGGTTAGAAAATTTAGCAAATAAAAGTTATGATTATTTTGAAATGGCTGATTATGGTTTTATACATGAAAACATAAATAATGATAAATTTATATGTTTTTTACTAAAAAAGAATTTTAAACTAAACTTAGTATCATATAATACAGATAAATGTGTAACATTTGGGTCTATAACATACACAATTCCTGCTAAAGATGCTATTTGTTTAAATAAAATTAATATGATAGCCGTTTTAGCACCTTGTGGTACATTAATGTTATATACAGGCCATTTATTGGTAGGCAAATTACATATCTCTGGAATATTGACAAGCTTAACAACGCCAATTAATTTGAGAGATTCATTAACTTCAACATTTCCAAGGCGAAGTAGTTTATTGCCAACAGTAACGCCGAATGAACTAAATTTTGAAGAAGAATTACATTTATTATCTCCAGTTCATCCACTTCAATCACAATTTGCTTCTAGGTTAAAATTAATTTCATATTACAAGTAAAATAAACTTAATTTTATAATTTTAGATTAACTGGTCAATGCATTAATATTAAAGATGGTGTTGGTAATCGTTTAACATTGGTTTATCCGTCAGATGTAATGTTTCGAATTAAATTACCGAAAATGTGCGATTCAGTGCTAGTTAAAAAATGCCTAATAGCAATGCATAATGTTTTGGACAAAAATATATCACTGTCCGTATATATTAAATGGTATGGTTTAAGAAATGCACCTGGATCGCAAAACTTAACAACACAACAAGAATGGATTATGTTCAAAAGTTTATTTTATGGTTTGTATTAATTGTCTGTTATATATCTATAAATGTATTAAATTCGTATAAATGATTTATTTAGAATTGATAGGACGACCTTTTTATAATGATGATTATGGGGATGTTAATATGCCAGCACCAAAAGAAGATTCCGAATCTTCATCAATAAACAATAGTTATGAACCTAAAAAGCGGCGTAAAACATCATTCTCTAGTGGTACAGACAGTGACTGGGAATATTTATTAAAATATAACAATAATAATTTAAATACATTACATTCCGACAATGTACATGAATGTCAATATATTGTTAATGATAATACAATTTTATATCAATATTTACCTATGGTATTTATGTCCTTTCATTTATTGTATGAAGAATCAAAATTGAATATAAATTTCATCGATAATAATATTAATTCAATTGAAAATTTTCTGATATTATTATATGAATTATCAATTGATTTAAAATTAGACAATTATCAATACTATTATATTCAGGATTATCCAAAATTATTATCATTAGTGAACTATAAAAATAAAAAATATATTTCACTAGAAAATTTACAAAAATTTATTAATTTTAATATAATTAATCTAGATTATAATATGATACCAAGTATATATAAATTTATATATGAAAAATTAAAAAATAATAACGATATATTAAAATATCCTTATATTATGAATGTAAATACAATGAGTAAAAATATTATTGAGGTAAAGTGTTTTAATTAATTTTATTTTTCTTCAATATACATAGTATTAATAAATTTTGAATTAATTTTCTAGATTGTAACAGTAATATGTGGAAGATCAGATTGCACATCATCATTTGTTATGCCAATGAAAACATACAATACATTAACAAACAAAAATGTTGAAACTTTTATAACAAACACAAGTGCTTTCTTCAATGATGAAGAATTTAAAAAGAGTTCAATGCCAGAACAAGTTGTTAAATTATTATTGGAATTGGGTAAAGTAAAATTTCTTATTTTCTTTTTATTTAAAACAGAATTAAATAATTTAATATTTTAGAAATTACAAGGAAAGACATTGAAAAATTACCATTCAGCATACATTTCTTAATATCACAAACAATTGAAGAATGTCGCTCTAAATCCTTAAATATATATAAAAATAATTCAGAAGCTTATAAATTATTATTACGACCGGATTTAGTATCACATACATTGTATGACAAAAAAGAAAATTTCGATCAATTAAATAGTGATAAAGATATAATTAAAGAAAATTCAATATCACCACGTATAGTACCAACACCCGATATAATAACCAAAACAGATAATTCTCAAGATGAAGACGGCATGGAAAACACAGATACAAAATTATTACGATTACGTTTTCCAAATGATTTACGCATTAATGAGGTTAGAAAATTGTTGAACACATCCACACCAGTTGTAATTGATATAGCACAATCACCTGGTGTTACCGATCATGATTTTATTGAGGAACAAGAGAAACAGTTATTTGCTTTAATAATACGATCGATGGCATTACCAATAGGTCGCGGTATGTTTACATTACGTACATGCAAACCCAATTCAACCGAATCATTACCAATTCCTAAATTGTGTATAACTGGCAGAGATATACATCGTAATGTTAATATTGAAATACAACAAATTGAAACACCAACAAATATGAGTATGTGGCCAGTATTTCATAATGGTGTTGCAGCAGGTTTAAAAATAACACCAGACTCAAAAGATATAGATTCAACATGGATTGTGTATAATAAGCCAAAGGGTACAACTGAAACATCATATGAGCATGCAGGGTTTCTAATGGCATTAGGTTTAAATGGGCACTTACGAGAATTGTCATATATTAGTATATATGAGTATTTAATTAAATGTGATGAAATAACAAGTGTCGGCTTGCTTTTGGGTATTTCGGCTGCTTACAAAGGTACAATGGATACCCAAATGACAAAAATATTAAGTGTACATATAGAGTCACTATTACCAGCAACTGCATTGGAATTGGATATACCACAAAACATGCAAATTGCAGCATTGATGGGAGTTGGTTTAGTATACCAAGGAACGGCTAAACGTCATATTGCGGAAATATTATTACAAGAAATAGGAAGACCACCTGGGCCTGAAATGGAAAATTCAGTTGATCGTGAATCATATTCGTTAACAGCGGGCTTAGCATTAGGATTAGTAACATTAGGAAAGGGTGAAACGACTACAGGCTTATGCGATTTATATCTGCCTGATGCATTACATTATTATATGATTGGTGGTAATAAAAGACCATTGACTGGTTCCCAAAAAGATAAATATAAATTATCATCATTTCAAATACGGGAAGGCGATACTGTCAATATTGATGTAACGTCACCGGGTGCGACATTAGCATTAGGTTTAATGTTTTATCGTACTGGTAATAAATCAGTAGCAGCATGGATGTCTGCACCAGATACAAAATATTTATTAGATTTTGTGCGTCCAGATTTACTATTACTGCGTATAATTGCAAAGGGTTTAATATTATGGGATGAAATTGAACCAACTGATGAATGGGTAAATAAACAATTTCCTGCATTACCTTATTATGACGCTAAAGATAAGGCACATCCAGATTTTGGTAATGACGATCCTGAGTTACACTGGTATTAATTATTCTTAATCAACAATTGATTTGAAAAATAAAATATTTTAAGTTGTAATTTTTCATTGTTTTAGTCAAGCGTATTGTAATATTATTGCTGGTGCTTCATTTTGCATTGGTTTGCGTTATGCTGGAACAGAAAACATAGACGCATATAATATTTTGAAGAAAAATTTGCATATATTTTTGAACGCAAAAAGTGGTCAGTATTTAGCAGATACGGGGGGCAAAGTATCAGTAGAGTCTTGTTTAATAATTGTTTTACTATCATTATCACTGGTGAGTGCATATATTTTAATTTTAATCAGATTTGAATTTATTAAATTCGTGACTTGCACAGGTATTTGCGGGCAGTGGAAATTTAAATATTTTACGTATCATTCGGATGTTACGTTCAAGGATTGGGCAGTCAAATTGTCATGTAACATACGGTTCGCATATGGCTATACATATGGCCCTAGGATTTTTATTTTTAGGAGCTGGCCGTTTTACATTATCACGTACTCCATTCTCTATTGCTGTACTAGTGTGTGCATTATTTCCTAAGTTTCCGACATATAGTACCGACAATCGATATCATTTACAAGCATTCCGGCACTTATATGTTCTAGCAATTGAACCAAGATTATTTTTACCGCGTGATATTGATTCAGGCAAATTAGCAATGTGCTACTTATCGTAAGTGTTATTTATGCTGGTTAATTAAAATAAAAACAAATAAATTTAAACAATCTTAAACTTTAGTTATGTCAAAATTGGATCAACGGAAGTAATTACGTCTCCAATGGCGCCGTGTATGCTGCCAGAATTAGATACCCTAAAATCAGTATTTATTAATGATACAAATTATTGGCCTGTTTATTTCGACCGTGATCGTAATTGGGATCAATTAGAGTATGTAAAAAATCGAATAATATTTAATATCTAATTTATATATTATGTTTTGTTTATATTTTTAGATTTGTATTAAAAAACTCATTATGCATTGATATTAAACAGCGTACCGGCTCAATAGCAAATTTAGATAATTATGAAAAATTAATAACAAATAAATTACGATATGAAAAGTATTTAACATGGAAAATAAATTATAATATTATTGAAAAAATCACAAATAATATAAATCTATTGATTTTTATAAAAAAGTTTTTAATACAAAATAATACAAATTTAGTTGATAATATAAATATAGAAAATTTATATGAAAATAATTTCATACAAATGTTATTAATTGAATTTTATAATTGTTTAACAAAAGACAAAATACATGCATTGCCAATTTATATATCGATGCTTATGGTAATTTTTTCTTTTCATTTTAATTTTATGTTATTAATTAATAATATTTCTATATTTATTTATATTTACAGACATTACAGCATTTATCGAAAACAAATAATTCAAATGATATATGGCAATTTAAAATCTTAAAAACAATAATTGAAAAATCAGAAATAAGGGGTAATTCATTTGATGATAATAATATATATAATCAATTGTTAATATCAAATGAAATTGTTAAATCAATTATATTAAAATTAAATAATTATTTTATTAATATGAAGATGAAACATAATTATAAAAATGATTTAAAATCAATATTATATAATTCACATTTGAATTTTATCAATAGTTATATAACTAAGAATACAATTAATGGAAAAATTGATTTAACTAGTTTCATTGATTTAAATGCTTTAGTTATATATTATGATATACCATATAATATAGCGAATTTATTAAATCAAATTAGTGATAAAAATAATTATATAAATTATTTATGCAACTTAAAGAATACAGATTTATATTCACATACAATTGATGTTATATATCAAATTCTAAAAGAAGATCATTAAATATGCTGAGTTGATTATTTTTTTTATAATTTAAAATGTTCACTGTTTTTGTTCAATAAATAATTTTGCTTAAATATTAATTGCGTTTATTTATTTGGAATGATAAAAACGAAATATGCAGAATTTATCTTCAATTTTTATTTATATTAAACTAAGAAAGAAACAATTTAAACAAGTAATTAAAATAAAAGAACACTGGTAGATGGATTAAATAAAGATTCATTAGAAATTTTTCATTCCTTTATATAATCTCCTTTGTTTGTAGTTTTTGTTAGCATTGTTAATAGCGATCAATAAATTTAAATTTTAATGGTTTTCGTGGCATACTTATGAATCCCGGATTTGTTGGCTTAATATCACCATAATGATATTCTACAATGAAATTTCTAAAAATCTACAACAAAGAAATAGATATATTAAATTTTCGAACACACGGCAAAAATAAATAAAAATTACTTTTGCTACAATTAATGACAATTGTTTCTCCGCCAAATTTTTGGCCAAACATGATCGCTTTCCATACCCATATGGAATTGTTGATAGTGGATGTATTAAATTTTCATTGGCCGAAGATAACCAACGTTCTGGCATAAATTTTTCAAAATTTTTAAAATTTGTCTCATTATGACATATTACTTTATTGGCAATAATTATGCTGGTGCCTTTTGGTATTCTAAAAGAAAAATTAATTTGTTAAATTGTGTTTTATATAAATATAAATAAACCGTTAATCAAACCTATATGAATTAATTAAAACATCATTTTCCAGTTTGCGGGTAATATATGGAAATGGAGGATCTAGTCTATAAAAATAGAAAACATAAAAGCTTAAAATTAATCTCGTATAATAATACAATTTACCTTAAGCTTTCTGTGATACAGGCTCGCAAAAAAACCATATCGTTTATCATTTCCGGTGTTATGTAACTATCACGATTTGGCAAAATACTTAACAATTCATCAGCCAATATTCTTTGCTCACGAGGATTATTCGCTAAATTATATAATATAAAAGATAATGCACTTGTTGACTAAATGAAAAAAAGAGAAATTTATGTTTTATAAATGGAATGACTCTCATTAACTGAATTAATTACCGAGTTGATGCCAATGACAAACATATCTAATAATATTGTTGATATTTCTCTGTGACTCAACTTATCGTTAACTAGAAAATTTTCTATTAATGCCATTTCTGCATTTATATCTGTATCAACTTTAAAATCAATGTTTTCTAATAATTTATTTTTATTTAATAAATTTATTTCAGTTATTTTTATATAATGCAATAAGATTCTGTAAAATAATCATATAAATAATAATTCTTTGAAATCTCACATTTTTATTACCTTTCAATTATATCATAATTATTCATCAATTTATTCCACCCGGGAGTTTTAACAAAACGCCACACTTGGATACCACGTTCATATTTTTGCAAAAAATGCGTAACTATGTCTAATGAATCATATAAGCGTATACCATCATTTACTGGTGAATGAATAAATGGATTTAAAAAATTAAAACGCTTTTTTAATATAACATTTCCATAAATTTCAATAAATAATTTTTTAATATCATTCAAAAATGTCTCTGGCACTTCATTTCGATAATTACGAGCCCGTGATATTCTTGTTATAAACTCATCAGCTGTTGTCTCAATTTTATAATGTAATTTATTTGTATTAAAGATATGAGGAAAATCAATTTTATTTCGTAGTTTCGTCCAATCAAATATTTTTCTAAATCAAAAAGAAAATTTTATTATTTATTTAAAATTCTAAAATAAATACCAAAGTAATTACTCTGCACTATTACTATTATTGCGATATTTCTTTTTATAATAAACCCGATAATTCTCTAATGTTTCCAGGCTAGAGTGTACTTCTGCAACATTTTCATCATTAAATAATACTGCAATATGATCGGGACGACTTAGCATAATAACATTGCCACCAAATGGACCTGGTAAATGTATTATTGAACCATATTTGTTAAATAAATAATTTGATGGTTTTAATGCGTGATTCCACTGAAAATAATTTTCTGCAAAAAATTCTTAAATAAATATATATTATATATGTACTGAAAGATTAGGAAAATCAAACCATAATCTAATAAAGTATTAAAAAGTGACGTAGATAATTGAGAGCCAACTTGTGGTATAAAATTCCAAATTTTTGCAATAAATTTAAGGCTTGGTGGTCCAGGAACATCTACCAATAATCGAGCCTCTTCTTTTCTTATCTTGAGTATTTGCGTTTTATCCTCTCCTATAATTGTTGTAAGTGAGTCTAATTTTTTCTGAGGAGGAGGAGGTTGAGGAATTTGGTTAGGAACATTACGACCCGGATATGGTATGTTTGTATTTGGTGGAGGGGCTATCTTTTCAGGATTTATGCGAGTCGGATTCACAGGTACATTTGGATGGCGTGAAGGTGGCTGTGGGGGTGGTGCCATTGGATTTAAATTTTTATCTGATTTATTTGTACTTTCTAAATTATCGGCTGATAAATGTTGTTTCATTACTTTTTCATCCATATCCAAATTTAAAAACCCAGATTCGTTTTGTGCATCTGTTATAACATTACCATTTACAATTTTCGTTATACCATTATCGTCTATTGTGAAATATGTATTTCTATTGATTTCTGCAATTGGCGGTTCTTGTATGCGATCGCATAATTTATTTTCAAAATCATTTTCGGATATATTTTCTTTTATGCTTGGTTTTATTAATTGTAAAATTCGGTCAAAAGTAGGTACTTTTGTTGACTCAATTTGCTTTTGTGCTTCCTTCACTTGCATCTCTAAGTTGTCCACGTACTTGGACAAGGTTTCAGTTAAATTGTTTTCTTTATTTTCAATAGGAGTTTCTTCTCTTTTTAAATCAGTAGATTCTTCTTTTGGCTCAAATTTTTCATTGTTTTTTATTATTTCTTTTGGCAAATATTCTGTTTCTGATTTGTTTTGGTTTATTGAATTTGATATAATAGATTCATCTACGGAATCTTTTGAATCGATTGTCAAATCATTATTTCCTTTTTTAATAAAAGATCGTTTTTGAGACGATAATATATTTCCTGCATCAGCCGTTGATATATCGAGTTTTTTAATTTTATCATCATTTTTATCATTCAACGATTTTTCAGCATTTTCTAATAATTTCTCTGGTGTTTCAGTTTCAGTTTCTGTTTTCAAAATAACATTTTTTTTAATAATCGTGGTTTTAACAGAACCAGTTTTACCATGCTCATAATCATACATCTTATTGGCATCCAATTTAGGATCTTGCTTTTTTTCACTGGTTGAAATGTTATCGTCTTTTGGGCCTGCCTTATCAAATTTAACTGCATCAATTGGTTTAGTTTCTTCATAAAGTTTTCGTGAAAACATTGGAGCTTTATCTTTTGTCAGAGCCTCAACATTTGATTTATCAACAATATCCGTGAAAAGGGATGCAACTTTTTCCATTTCAAGAGACTTTTTATCAGTTTCCACGACATCGTTTTTTTTTTTATTTCGTTGAACAATTAATTTGGGCCCTATATCAGATAAGTAACGTTTGTACATATGCTGATGTAAAATTATTGGACCAAATGATTTTTCTAATATTCGCAACATTTTTTAAACGATTTTTTTTTCTATGTTTAAAATTTATGTTAAAGATGTGCTTCAAAAAAAAATTCTTTTGTTTTAATATTATGTCATTGTATTCCACTTTATATAAGGAGGCATTTTATTATTAAAAATATACAAGTAGAAAAATATGTTGCAGCATAATTTTGTTTTCATTTAATTTATTATATAAACTATTAACTCTCCAAAAAAAAAATTCCAATTTGAAACTTATTGTTGTTAACTTCATTATAATAAAAATGCAACAGATATTTTAATTGAATAATAAGGTTATGTAAAATAAATATAATTATAAAGTTTGTATCCATCGCTGTCAATAAAAAGTGTTAACGGTTTTCTATATTTGATTATTGTCAGTGTTACTAAAAAAATGGTTTCATTACAGAACTTCTCAAATATATCATCACCTGGCGAAGTCCCAATATGTGAAAAAAATGGAAGAATCTGCTCATTACCTCTAAATGAAGTAGATAAATCAAAATGTATAACATCACCAATGGTAACTATTTTAAACATATAAAGTACATAAATAAATATAATTAATTCTTCAAATTTTATAAAGCTATCCACATATCCAGATATAAATATAAGTCGTGAGTTATTTCATTCTGTTTCGTCAACAATACGTGATGATCGGTCATTAATGATGCCAGTTTATGAACCACTTCTAAAAAAGATAACTCGTACATTTGTTGAGGACGGCTTTGTAGAAGCACTTAATGTTGCTACTGCGAAAGCCGACAATTCTGGAAGTAGTAAAATTATAAGTTCATTTGCTAAATATCTATTGTACGTCATTAACACCGGAAGAAAAGTGAAAATTTTTTTTCGGCCGTATTTAAAAGAACAAGGAATACAAAGTATTGCTAAATTTTCACAAACCAGGTATTATTTTATTTTTAATTACTTAATTTACTAAATCATATAAATATTACATTTTCAAGAGATTGGATGAGAAGTTCAATTAGATGTATTAAATGGCATCCAAATTGTTTTAAAATAGCAGTGGCTGCCTCTGATGATAGTATAAGAATATACACTGATGAGGCATCTATAATACCGATATTAAAAAGTGGACTTCAAAAATGTGTTACTTCAATGGCATGGCGACCATTTACGGGAGGTGAAATTGCAGTGGGCTGTCAAAATGGTGTATTAATATGGTCTATGGATCCGAATTCATTAATAACACGTCCCTCATCCCAAACAACTCATCTGAAATAGTATTATTTTTTTATACACTTTAAATTATTTTTTACCGATTTATAATATAATTCATTAAATTCTAGTGAAAATCATTTTCCAGTACTGTCCGTTGAATGGAATTCAATTGGTTCTCTATTAGCGAGTTCAAGCATCAATAGCCCTGATATATTAATATGGGATGTTGATCAAAATCGTAATATACCTTTAAAACGAGTCGGTAGTCCATGCTCGTTATTGTTATGGTCACCAGACGATTCACGTTTATGTTCAACAACAATTAACAACGTGTTTCGTGTTTGGGATACAAATAAATGGTTGCCAGATCGTTGGACAATATTAAATGGTACTGTTCAATCGTTAGCCTGGTCACCTTGCAGTTCATATTTATTATTTGTTACAACTAATGAACCTTACTTATATTGTTTACGGTTTTTCGATGAACAATTATTTACAAGTACTACTTAATTGAATTAACATTTTAATTATTATGTTACTAATTTTATTCAACTTTTAGCATCATTGTTACCTAAGCAAGCTTTACCAATAGCTGATTTAAGTAAAATAAATAGTGGCCGATTAGAAATTGGTGGTCATCCTCAATGTTTAGCATGGTGTCCTTTGGGTAAATATTTAGCAGTAACATATAAAGAGACGACATCAATAACTTTATTTACAACAACAATACAACGCAATACATTAAATATTATGCCAAATTGTGTAATAAATGGTTATGGTATTGAGTATCCAACATTTATATGTTTTAAAAATATTTATAAAAATAATCCAGAAAATGTTTTAACAATTGGTTGGTCTTCTGGACGTGTACAATATTTTCCATTTATATAAATAAAATTTGTATGGCAAAAATAACTTCTTTTTTTAATTACAATATAAAATTTTACTAACTTAATTAGCAACTAAATAACGAATATTACAACTGCGAATTAATATTTAAATAATAAAAATCAATCATTGCTTAGAAACGATGAGAATATTAAAACAATGCAGCAATAAAAAATACACAAAAATTTTAATTGAAAAAAATTAAATTTTATTTAAAGAAAGGAAAAACAATTAATAGGATAAATATACAATTTTTTTTGTTACATATTTAAACATATCACAAAAATATAAATTTCCAAGTTATAAATACTGTTACAAATAAGTATAATTACAATTCTTACAGCAGTACCAATTAAATATTATATAATGATTAAATTATTTTTATTTATATATTAAGAAAGATATTTAATGTTGGAAAAGAAAGTTAATAAAAAGGAAATTTGTAACATTATTTTATGACAAAGAATATTTTATTTAATTTAATATTTATTTATATTGATATATCAAAAAATAAATAAATATATATATATTTTGCATTATTTAAAACTAGAAACTTTATAGCGAGACTATTTAAATTTATATTTATTAATAAAATGTAAAACATTCATATAAATTTTTTATATTTTCTGCAATTTTGCATATGCTTGAAGTGAATTTTTCTTTTAGAGAATAATATATCTTTGAATATTTATAGTTACATAAAAATATATATATTTTTTATTATTAATTTAGCATAATTTTGGTATTTTACTATACCTGTAAAAAATATAATTATACATCACCAAAAATATAACCCAGCGCTGCTGCAGCCTTAACTTTAACAAATGTATGTTCATCTTTTAATAGTAATGATATTTTATAACTTATATTATCAATATTTTGTTGATTACTTGTATTATAATTATGCAAAAGTCCTGAAATTATATATAATTTTATTAAATACTGTAAAAGTAATTATCGATTAATTCACGCACCGATAATAACAGCAGCATTTGCGCGTAATTCTGGCCAAGAACTCTTTAAAAACGGTATACAATGGTCTATAAAATTTGGAACATTATCATTTAGTTCTTCAGCCTATTAAATAAAAAAAACAATTAATTAACGAATTTTTTACCAAAAAATTATTCACTTACAATAATTTTAACAAAGTCATTGATAAAAATATCATAATGTAGTTGTCCATGGTCTAACAAATGTGTTTGTACCATATTGTTCACTTTGGGCGCATTCAAAAATGTACATACTGAACGCAATGTAACTTTACATGCCTAAAATAAATATTATTAGTTTTTCAAACTTAATTGAGCTGAGGAAACTTACACGAATTATTATTGGATCATTTTCACCTAAATGTAATATTAATGTAAATAAATTTGTTAAGATTTGTTCACGTAATGTATCAGAAGTGTTTTGTATTAGTTTTTTATCATCTCCAATATTATCATTATCATCAATATCTGTATCATTATTTTCCATATTATAATCAATATTGTTTAAACATAAATCACCAAATAATATTATTGCTGCTTCTCTTATATCAATCGAATGATTTTCAAAAAATATACGTATACGTATTGATAATGATATTTGAAATACAATTAATTTATCATTTGTTAATGTCTTCATAATACGTGATAAACCACGAATACATTCTAATTGTATATTTATAATTGAATTCTTATTATAATCATCAATACCTTTTAATAATGCATGTAAACATATTTCTGTATATTTTTCTATATCATTATTATTTAAATTGCCAATAAATGCTAGGCCACGTATACATAAACCACGAACCAATGGATTTGGATCATTTAATGATGAATTTAAATGTTTTATAACAATAGAGGATACTTCTCCGCAGGGCTTTAATGGTACTATCTAAATACGCATAAAAATAAGTAAAGAAAATTTAACAATAATAAAAAAATTTACTAATTATAATTAATTAAGAACCTGTGAATAAAATCCAACTGCTGCAATCCGTTGTCCATCATATGGACTTGAAATATATTTAGATAAAGCAATTATTAAATTTTTCATTAAATTAGAATTTATATTTAATTGATTAACAATTGCAACGGTTAATGGTGTTAATATATCTATGAAATTACTTAAACCAGTAGATGTAGATATATTTGGGGATACATCTAATACATTTGATATTTGTTCCATATTTAAATTTTTTAAGAATTTCTTAAAAGTATCTAATACAATTTGACAAGGATTTATTTTAACAACATCACGATTTGGTAATAATGATGAAAATTTTGACTGTTTTGTATTATTTTGGGTATTGTTATTTCCAGAAACATTTTCACCACCAGATGTTTTAGTAATAATTGGAAAACCAATATTCGTATATACAGCTAATGTTGTTAATAATATTGAAAATAATTCAGAGAATTTACTTTTAAGTATTATTTGTGTTTCATTATAATTAAACATTTCATGAAATGAACAAATTATAGCAAATGGCTGTATTGTAACAACTTTTTTATATTCATTATCATTTAATTTAATTGTTGTTTGTTCATATAAACATGATGTTGCCAGCAATTGTATAAAATTATCTAATATGACATCAGTTAATTCATGATCATTTTGGCTTATTGTACGCCAATATTCTAAAACATGACTAAAAAAAAGGATTATATAAAATTAATAATAGTTTTAAATATTATAACAAATATTCATACTCTTCATATGGTAATGTTTGTGATAAAATTTCAGTACAAACTAATTTTGGATGATGCTTTGTCAATGCAAGTAGTGCACGCAGTACACCTGATTTCGCTTGTGCACATTCACAATTTTTAATTGCCTTAAAAAAATAATTATGATAATTATTAGTAATAAGATTAAAATAATTAAATAAATAAAACAACTTACAAGTAATAACTCATTCACTAAATCATTAATTGAATGATACAAATCGTAGCCTTTTAATTGTATAAAAAACTTCAATACAACTGATGAACCAATTGCTGAACTTTGTTCTGTATCATGTAATGCTAATAGCAATGTTTTTATAAAGTTTATATATTGATAATTATTTAAGCATATCGATATAATACGTGCCAAATCATTAGCAATACGATAAATTTCTTTTGGATCATCTGTGATTATAGTATCATGAATTTTTTCAATGTCACTTAACCATTGTACATTATTATCGGGTATTGTTAATGTATCATAAATACATGATATTTCTAAAATTCTTTTTAGTATATTTATTGATATTTGTCGAACAGTCGCATTTGTATCAATACAGCGTGGTATAACTTTACCCAATAAAACGCCAATTTGATTAAACTTTGATGGTTCTTCACATCCAAATTTCATTGTTTTTAAATAACAATCATATAAATTATATGTTATATGACAAGCACATATTCTTACTTCACTGTTTACATTTTTTAACCATACATCTAATATATTTATGATATCGTCTAAGCATGACTGTTTTGTTGTATTCTTCTCTAATATAGCCCGTAATAATATATTTAATTCGGGTAATGAATTATTTAAATATTTGGCTATAAAACTATTATGCTCATCATCATAAATTGTATCGAATTTTGTTTTTAATTCTTTAGCACATACAAAAAATATTTCACATAATTTATATAAATAATTTATATTATTATTATCTTCATCATTATCATTTGCATCATTATCATCATTTCCATTATTATCAATTTTAACCAATAATGTTATTAGTTTTAACATTATTGGAAATAAGGGTAAACTATCATTGGTCGTATCTATTTTTATTGTTAATATTGTTTTTATTAATAATGTTTTATTTATAATATTTATATTTAAATTTGTATTCTCATTATTATTTGTATTTGATAAATTTATTAATATTGTATATTCATTAATTATATCATACATTATTGTCAATATTAATTTCTTTATTAAATAATCATTATTATTTAATGTTAATAATTTTATTAAATTATTTAACATATATTCATTTATATTATTTAATAAATCATATTTATTGCAATTTTTTATTATTACTTTATATGATAATAGTAATAAAATTTTTAATTTATATAATGTTATTTCTTTATTATTATCATTACTTAAAAAATTTAAATGATGAAATAGATTATTTATTGATTTTTTATTATTATTATTTGTTAAATCATTTATATTAATTATATTATTTATTTTTATTATAATTAAATTTAAATGTTTTTTTGCTATAAAACCAATTGATTTTGTTGATTCACTTAATAATAATTCATAATCAATTATTGGTTTATTTACATTATTATTGATATTGTTATTATTACTGCTTTGGGTCGAATTTAAAACGGTTGTATTACTGTATTTTTCATCTTTTATAGTATTTATAATTAAATCAATTTTATTATTAACAATATCATCATTATTTATATAATACAATAAATATCCAATTAATTGTAATAACATATTACGTTCATTTATTAATTTCTCATGATTTATATATATTGTTAAATTTATTGTTAATTTATTTAATAAAATTTCAATAAATTTTATATTATCAATATCTTTAATTGTTAAATTAATAAATGTAAATAAATTATCCATATATAATGTATAATTATTTGTTGTTAATAATAATTGTAATTCTGGTATTTTATTTGACCATAATGGTATTAGGTGTTTATTTATCATATAACAATAATTTTTTAAAAAATTTAATATATTTATACAACGTTGTTTATCATTATAATTCCCAAGTAGAATTAAACTTCTTATTAATATATCTTCAGAATTTGGCATTATATTTTCATTTATTAAACTATTATCACCATCATTGGCTTTAATTTCTGGTAACTTTTCATCTAAATTTAATGTTGGTGTTTTTGCAAATAAATTACTTAAACATTTTGTTATTATATTACAGCAATCAGTATATTCAATTTGTATATAACATTGCAATAATTCAATTATTAATATTTGATCAATTGTTGTTATTGTCGTTGTTAATATTATTAACGAATTATTACATGCATTTTTAAAATCATTTAATTCATCCATTGTACTATTACTATCACTTAATATTTTATTTATATTATTCATATTATTATTAGTATTATTGAGTTGACAGCAATTTGTTAAAATAAATTTTATGAATATTTTCTCATTTATATAATTTTTCTCTGATAAACTAACAATCATTTTCAATAGTACAATTTTAATGCGTAGTAATTTTTCATTGGCTAACATTTGTTTAATAATTGTTAAAAAATCATTAATTTTATTTGTTAATAATTTATCATTTGTATTTATTAAATGTATTAATAATAATAAGCATTTAATACGTTCACGATCATTATTACTTTTTAAATGTATTAATAACATATCTAGTATTTTTATATTATATATGTTAATTAATAAATTAAAACATCTTAATACTTCATAGTGCCCTTTTATTGTTTGTGGTTTCTCATAATCTGGATTAACGCAAATTAAATCAAATAAATGATTTATTAATAAATCAGATAATGGATCTAAGAGATTTCTATTTAATTGTATAGATGTTTTAATTATTGAGACTAATAATTGTGTAATGGCAATACGATCAATTGATCGACGATAGTAATTAATAATGATTGGTATTACTTTTGGAATTTCTGATACAAGCTTTTCACTATTCAACAGTGGAAATATATTTGTCAGAGAATTTAATATATCTGAGCATACTTTTGGTTCTCGATTTGGTAACCATTGATGTATAAATACGTCATAAATTATAGTTAATTCGGTTTCAAATTTCTCTTTAGTAATAGCATTATCATTTTCATTGTTATCAGTATTTCGTAAACAAAATTCTGTTATCGCTTCGGCAAAATGTCCAATTGCTGGAAAAATCAAATAAATTTTTAAATAGAATATTAAGATTCTGAATAACTATTGATTACATACCAAATGCGTATGCTTGCTTAACATGGTCATGTTTAATCATGCCTAATGTTGGTATAATAATATTTAAACTTGGTTTTACATATGCAATAATGTCATTCACATTTACTGTTGCTAATGTACCCATACAGTGTAATATCATAAAATGTGTTACACTACCTGGTTCTAAGTGCAACATTAAATTTTCCATAACAATATTACAATTATATCTTCCAATTGCTACTAATATTTCCATCGCTGGTTTTTGTATTGTTGGACAGTTATCGTTTATTTTTATTAATTCAGTGACACTTAAAAGTACAATTTTTTTAATTGTATCTATTGTTAATAACTTTGTATATGTTATTGAAGCATATTCAATTACTCTATAAATAAAAAATTAAAAGAAAATGTTATTAGTAAAAAAAAAGAATATAAGCAGGAAACAACAATATCCTGTGTCAATATCAAAATAAATCATTTAAAATTCAATTTTAATAAAATGTTTCAAATAATACTAAATTTTTTAATGTAATCTTGGCAAATGTTTATTGAATATAATTAATTAAATTTCCGTATTAATTAGTGTACAAATTTAAAAATAATACCTTAATAGTATAGCAGTTTGTTGTTCTCCTAATTTAACATGTTTCAATTTGTATTCATAAAGTGCAATCAACACATCATTTGCCCTTTTATCAATCATCCTTATCAATGATGATTCAATAGTTGAACGAACTGTATCATCTTTATCACCTAAACACTCCAGTAAACTGTAAATGGATGCTGAACAGGAAAATTTATGTTTTTTTACTTTCATTTTGTTTTAGTTAAGCTCGTTATATTTTTGTTATTAAATATTGCGCAACAATTTATAAATTTATTCACTTTTTAGAAGATAAAAAATGACACTATTTGTTGTAATAATAAATTTTATTTTCTTTAAAATAATAATAATAATGTAATATTTTTCACACAGTAAAAGAATTTTTTTTAACTAATTAATGACAAAAAGAAATTTGATACATTTTTACTACACTTTATGTTTTCTTACTCATATATATTATTATGCTCAAATCGAATAATTGAAATCACTTTGAAAAAAAAAAATTATTAATCTTACCTAGTAAATGCGATTGTATACTTTTATTTTTGTTATCATCGGTTGAATTTGTTGTTATTTCCTCCATATTCGCTTGTTTTTTTTTTTTTTTGATATTAAACACTTAATTAATAACGATTAGCATTTATTTTAAAAAATTATAATTAACACTTTTTGATTAGATTCTATTTTTTTTTATTTATCAATATACAAATGTTAGAACACACTACGCACAGCTGAGCTCCTTCTTTACTTCAATGCTATTGTTGTCAGAATGACGTTTGCTGTTTGAGTAATCAAAACAATGCAATTTACAAGACAAAATATGTCACACGAAAAAAATATTAAAAGCCGATTTTACAATGCACAATAAATTAGAATTATTTTCAAAATATAACTCACGAATTTTCTCTTACAGCTAAACAGAATAAAATATTTTGAAATTATTGAAAATTTATTTATTTTTATATAAACCAAATATTAAAAAAAAAAAAACAATTAAAAATATATTTCGCATTAGATATTAAATTAAGATGAGTTTATTTTATGTATTTTTCCATGAATTTTTTATGAAAATCAGAACGCAATGAGTCATTTATAAATGCGGGTCCCTTCTTATCTGGCTCTGATCTAGCACAATTCTTAAATACTACATCATCATCCCAACGTCTTTTTATTTTTAAATCATTTTTTTGTTGAGTTGATGTATAATTAAGTAATGGATTTCCTGACAAAATATTTTCCATTCTAATTCGTTCCTCTTCTTGTTTTTTCTCAATTTCTTTTTTAGTATTTTCAGCTGCACGTTCTCGCTTAATTTTATTTAATTCTTCTAATAATGCTGCTGTATCATCATCAGAATCATCGGAATCACTGCTATCATCTTCGTCTGGATCGTCAGCATCTAAATTTGCTGCTGGTAACTAAAAAGTATGATAGGATAAGTATAATAATTTATTTATTTATTGTTTAAAAGTTTAAATTACATGATCTAGTTTTTGTCTTTTGTTGTTTTGTTCAATTGCTCTACGTACAACTGCTGGAACTTGAGGTTTTCCTGTTTTTAAATCACGTTCACGTTCTTCAAGGTCCTTACGGAAATCACGACTGCGAAGTTCTTCAGTTGTTCCTTGCCCTTGATCTCTGTTGATTTAATAAAATAACATTTAAAACAATAAAAGAATTTTTATAAAAAAATATAAACAAATTAATTAACATACCTATATTTGAGTTTTGTATGGCCAGGCAAATCTCGACTGGAATATTGTTTAGATAAAGCACTTAAATCTTTTTCACCACGACCAGTTCCACCACGAGCCGGATCAAAAGTTGGTCTTGCAGCTGTCGTCATTATTTATTGCTTTAGTTATCTGATTTATTTAATATAAATTAATATTATTTATTATTTAATAAAATAAACTTGCTGATCTTACTAACAACGCCAATGCAAAATAATGACAGTTCTTCACTTAATTGACAAAATCTAACACGAAGTTAGTGACAAGCTTTGTTTAGTTAGTTTTGTTTTTTTTTATTTCCGTGGCGTTTTTCCATAGATGGCACTAACTTGACTTCAGCTTTATTAAATTTAATTATGAAAATTAATAAAAAAAATTAAATGATAATATATAATCATTTATATTAACACAATTAATTATACGTAAATTAATTATGTTTATATATTTGTTGTTATTAAATACCTGTTACAATTATTTAAGAAAAGTGTAATAAAAATTTAACGAATTTGTCTTCAAAGTTAACGAACAAATTTTCTCAATACTGTCGTCAAATGTACTTGCATTGTTGGTTTATTAATGCTAATGTTGGTTCTTAGTGATATCTGATTTAGCAAATTTATTGATGAATTAATTAATAAAATACCTTTATACTCAAATGAAGATTCTTCAATTTCAATGACGGTGAAAATCACAAGGAAAAAAAAATACAACACTAAAAAAATAATGTGCTTGGAGTATATTACAAAATGTGTTAATATTTTATTGCAAAAATAACGACATTTGTCAGCTTTAAATCATATATTGTGGTTTTTCTCTCTTGTTTATAGCATAATTTGAATAATAAACATTTTAAAGATTTACAAAAGAAGTATAAAAATCGAACAAGAAGAGACTATTGAAAGAAAAATTTTTATTCAAAAAAGGAATATTAACGATTGAGAAATTTGTTTTATTGCAATGCGAGTAAAAATGAAAAATGGAAGAACAAAATAAATTAAACATAAAATAAAATTAAGGATATATAATATTTAACATAATTTTCATTTACTTTACACATGATGACAAGTTATATATTTATTTTCGTTAACATAATTAATATTAATAAAAATCGTGGTATAATTTTCGGGAGACAACACTTTGGTGGTTGGTGACCTTAAACCACATGTCACTTCACAGTTTTTGGTTACAATCACAATAAATAAATCTAATATAAAGGCGAAGGAGATGAAATTAAAAATACCACAAAAATAAAATCAAACACCAGACTGAATTGGTTTTGGTATTTTAATGTTTTTTTTTTTTTAATTTTTCCTTCTTCAAGTTGTTGCTGTTGATCTGTATGCAGTTTTTTTCTTCCAATTTTTTAATAAAATCATTTAAACCGACTTACTTTTATGGCCTAAAATATTTTGATTTAGTATAATTTTCTTTAAAGTTTTATTATTTTTATAAACATACTTCCAGAACATATGAAATATAAAATGAAAACACAATACGATTTATAAAGTATACATACGTATAAATATGTATATAAATTACTTTAGAGGAAAATAAATAAAGAGTGACCACAATAATTCTGTGGTTTACTTTTTATTTTATTATCTAGTGAAGAATTGATTTAATTTTTACTGAAATATAATGTCGAGCCCATAACTTAAATATATTAAGTAAATAATTTAAAATATGTGTATATATTTTAAGAATGTGAAAATAGTCCTTTCGCCTTTAAGATAAATCAGAAAATACAGCATTAGAATTGGCTGATTAAAAGAAAATCTTATAGTCAATATAATTGATGTTCTTGACATAGTTAACGTAAATATTATTATATTATTAATTTGTATAAAGTAAAAATTAGTCATATTATTAATTTATGCAAAACATAAAATCGTTTTTAAATTTATATTTTTATAAAGAATTTTGTTATCTCTGATTGTTATTCCAATTTTTTAAATTTTATTTGTTAATGGACTAATCAATTATTTATAATTATGATTAATCCATCCGTTAATTTTTTTTTAATATTTTATTTAATAGAATAATTGGTTTGTACAGTTAAATGGATATTTTATGAACATTTCTCTTATAGGAAAAATTAAAATACAAATTCATTTATCAAGCATTCAGGAAAGTATGGATAAGGAAGTATGGATAAGTACGTATGGATATCAACAAATAATAAGGCAAAATAATGCAATTCTTAATTATTTATTATTGATTAATTCTAGTTACTACTTTACATATCCAGATAAATACATTTGATTGTGATAATTAATATTGAATAAAATAAAATAGAACACTGATTATTATTCTAACTAGAATGGACACAAAAAGTATACAAAAATAAGTTATTTTAGTAACTTCTGGTGAAGAATAACTAAGCAATTTTAACGAGGAAAGGAAATTGAAATAGCAGCTCCAAACGTAGCAAGGTAAAATTTAGTCATAGTAATCAAGTGTTGTGTGAAAGTCCTTTACTCACATCATTACGAGCATATATTTTTTTGCTATAGTAAAAATATTATCCTGAAGTAATATTTATTAGCCAATAGATTAAAATAATTTTGTAGCTATTATGCTTTTCAATCTACTGTGGTGTTATAGCATAAGAGTCTATACTAAATGAGTTATTTACAAATAAATAACAATAACTCTACCAATATATTATTCCTTTTTAATAATGAAATCATTTTTTAAATTAAATTTTAAAAAGAGAAACAATTGTTTAAAAAAATTTTAATGAAAAATTTATTATTTTTATATAATTAATCATTATGCTTGGAATTTTATGTATTATTAAAATTAAATAATAATCATAATAATAGTTTTTTTTTTATAATTATAATAAACAAAAGATTAAAAAAGAAAAAAAAAAAAATTAAGAAAATCCACTTTCTGAGAAATATTATTAAATATTTTTTTTTTATCAGTGATAATTTTTTTTTTTTAATTATTCATAATCAGTTTTATTATTTATAATAATTTTGATAATGTGTTGTTTGTTACTTTTTTTTTTTGGTTTTTTTTTCTTTAATGTGCGTTAATACTTTATTTTTAAATTTTATTTTATAAAATAATCATTTATGCCGCAATGTCTTTGGACATTATGTAGCAAAACTGTTTGGAACAGTTTTTGTACATAAAAAGTCTAAAAAGACTAAAATTTACATTTAGTATGACTCAAAAATAGAATATAACCATTTAATATATGCTTAAAAGTTGTTAATTTCTGAGAAAAATATTTAATTATTATTGAATCATTGAGAGTTTTATAGCAACCTAATTTTCGTTATTATTTTAATAATTAAAAATAATATAATAAAATAATAATTTATTTTTTGGAAGACACTTTGTAAAACACTTTATAAAAATCATTTAAATTTTTATATTTGCTAATTTTTTTTTTTTATCATTATATTACCAAACAAATAAACAATTTTATGCGGTTTTATATAAATACTAAAAAATCAAATCAAATTTTATGCGTTAAAATGAATAATTTATTCGCATTTAATAATAATAATTTTTTTTTTATTTATTTGCGGTTGTCGTCGCATTATAATTATAAAAGATAAAAATTGAATAAATATATTTTGCTGTTGCTGTCTTTTGTTGGTAATTTTTTTTTTTATTTGTATTATTAGTATTGAAAATAGTTGTGATAAAAGGAAATATATTTTTATATATAGATTTTATAGTTTTATATTTTATTAATAAAATCATTAAAATATGTATTTATTAATATACATATCATAAAATTTATTATAAAAATAATAATCAAATAAATAGATTCAGAAAATAGACGAGAAACCTTATTTTAATAATTTCTATTTTATGTCATTGCTATTGGTTTAAAACTTTGCTATAAAGTAAAATAAAATAAATTTTCAAGTAAATTTTTACTTAAATTGTCATTACTCCTTCAGGTATCTCTACGTTATATCATATTGTGGTCTATTATTGATCTGTTAATCTCTAGCCATCTTTCTAGGTATATTTTGCAGACTTCCAGTAAGTAAAGTCTTTTACAATTAACATAACTCTGTAATAATCGATAAAATGCAAATTTCATAGAGGAAATAGTGACTGTGGTAGACAGATATGCAAAGAGGTTTAACGTTACTAACGTTTAAATATATCGCAGAAAACTGTTTAATATATTTCTTTTTAAAACGTCATATTATACATTTTTTGATAACATTGAAGAACCTGATATGGTAGCATTAATTTAAGTGATTAGGATATATTTTTGGACATTTTAGTTTTAGAACATTGTTGATCATTTGATATTTTTCATTTGTACAATTTTTGCTAGAAATTACTAGTCAGAGTAATTGAAAAGACCTTAGTAGTTCTTATTATTTTCATTAGTTACTAAGAAACATATCTGTTTGTAAAAAAAGTTCTTCATTTTTAAAATAGCTAAGAAGTTAAGCGAAACATAATTGATTAAAAAATTGATGATATAAATAAAACAGCATATTTAATTTCATTTAATTTATAATAGAAAATTTATTTTTGAATATTTTATTTTTTACTTTCATTTAGTATTAAAATTATTTACATTTAATTAAAATATTTTAAATATTTTTATTCTATTGTCTTTTTTCTTATATCCTTTGTTTTGATTAACTTAATTTTCACTTAAAGAGATTTACATTTATTATTTTTATTATTATTATTAATATTTGTACAATTAACAGATTTTAAAAATTATTTTCTAATTAAATTAAATTAAATTAAAATTATTTTTATATTAAAATTAATTAATAGTAATTATTGGAGAAAAAAAGTAAATGAACAAAAATTAAAAAATTAGTAAAAGTTTTTCTATAATTTTATTATAAAATTAATTAAAAAACTTTTTTCTTTTTTTTATGGCAATAAATCTTTATGTGTACGCAGCCTCATTGTTTGTTTATAATAATAATAACTTTATTAATTAATTAAAAATAAATTATTTAATATATATATATATACGGTATTTATTTTTATAAATATGGAAAATTAATACGCATGGCTGCAAAAATTTGCAAAGTAGATTTGCTTTTTTTTGTTACAAATTATTTAACTTGAATTAATTTAGATAATTTATTCTTCTTTTTCTTTCTGCATAGGTTTTATACAAAACAAAATAAAAAATAATTTTTTTATCACATGTTATTAATTAATTAATAAACAAAAAAAATAATTAAGTATCATTTTTAATAAGGTCGCCAAACACTATTCGGATCACCACCTACATTATCACGATTATCAGTTTGTTGTTCGTCTTGTTGCTCGTTTGATCTTTGTTGTCCTGTTGTCCCAGCATTATTAACTAACATTACTTGATTATCAATATCATTACTATTATTATTGTTATTACTATTGTTATTACTATTTGTTGATTGTATGGTATTGTCGTTATTCGTTAGACAATTGCGTCCTGTTAATGAGCTAAGTGCTAATGAAGTGTCTGGACCAAAATATTGTTCTAATTTATCAGTTCCGTGCAAATGCAAATGAATTTGATTTTGGTTTACTGTTGAGTATAATTGTGGATAAAGTACCATTGTAGGACCAGCCGCATATTGTGTTTGGGCAGGCGGCGGTGGTGGTGGTGGACAACCCGTATATTGATAATTATTATAACCATTTGACCATTGATGATTATACGTTTGGTATGGAGTAACTGCTGGGGCTGCTGATGACGTCGTTGAATTAAATGGATCTAAATCATTCAGTTTAATGACGGATGATGATGGTGCTGTTGGAGACGTTGTACCATAACTGCCTGCCTGATTTAAACCACCGATTTGTGTTGTTGTCGTTGTACCGATTAATCCGCCGGGATGATGGTATTCAGGTGAACAAAACGGTTGTCCTGTTACATCTGTCAGTACTAAATTATTAAACAAAAAATCAATAAACCTTTTTGATTTACTTTTTTTAAAAGGTCAATTTACCTGTGGGCAAATGAAAATTAGGATGATGATCAATTGGTGTTGTTCCACTACTTGGTGTCGCATCGTAGCCATAACCACTGCCTATAGTTTGTACTGGAGAATATGTACCCGGATAAGTTGTACCTAATCCACAACTATTTATATTTCCGCTATCAGGCGTGTAACCAATCCACTCAGCAGCACCCATTAAGTTGTTACCTATTATTATTATTATTATCATAGAGAAAAATAGTCTATTAGCTTTTATTTTATAGAAAATTATCGCGTGATTATTGCACGATTATTGTCTAAAGTCAGGTATTCACAATTAATTACATTAAATATTTTATTCAAGGGGTTAAACGTAAAGATAAATAAAACTACTTTACCAAACAAAGAAACAACATAAAATTATAAAAAAAAAATGTAATTCTCTTAAGCATAAACTATGGAATACAATAATCATTATAATTTTATGATCATTGTGTTATATATTGATTTTTTCCTTTATATAAAATTACACTGACCATTTATTTGTAATTGAGGACGTGATAAAAAATAAATAGTAAAAACAATATAAACAAAAAATTCGAATTACACCATAAGGATCAACATTAAACATAATTTTATTTATATAAATATATTTGAACAAATATTGAATATATATAAATTTATGTTTTAAGTTGGTTCGCAATAATGTGAACTAATTATATTTTATTCAATTTCATTAGATGGATTTTTATTTACTAGGAGCGTTAAGCTATACGCGTGTGTAATATTAGAGTATTCATTGTTAAATAATTTAATTATTTAACTTTAAACTGTTTAATTTTATTGTAAATTTACAAATTTAATAATTTAACAAATGTTATATCAAGGAGTAGAAATAATAAAGAAAAAAAGATCAGTAATGTTCGAATTGTTAACATTTCTACTGACAAAGGAAACGTGTTACTATCGAGCGAATATTATTCATTTAGTCACAAAACATCCTTTAATATTTACATGGGAGAAAATTAAAAGGAAAATCATAAACTGAAGTAGAAAAATAATAAAAAAATTACTCTGCTACAAGACTACATGAACAACGATAAGGAATCTTATTGGTTTGATAAATACCAATGATAACAGCGCAATTATAGCATAGAAGTCATAGAGTAAAAATAAAAATTTAACATTTTAAATGGAAAAAATGTGAATTCTGAACATTCTAGTAAAAAGAGTGAATAATTGTTGAAAATAAATAAACGGTGTTTGGCAAATGGTAACTTAACTGTAATCATTACATATATATAATTATTTTAAATCGCGAAAAAAGTAACCAAAAAAAAAACAGGCAGAAGATGAGTTAAATAATAATAATAATAATTTTTTGTTACTCCGCATGTTGTTGTGTGTTAAACGTTTAGTTGATTTATAAATTATATTATAAATAAACATAAAAAGATAAGCAACATAAAAAAAAAAATTAAAGAGAAGACAATATAAGGATCAAAACAATAAAATTCATGAGATCAATTTAAATTAGGTAAGGAAAAAACATATAAAATAAATAAATATAAATCAAATAAAAAAAAAATTGCAAAAATAACAAAACATTAAAGAAAAATGTGTTAAATTATATCAATAATATAGAATTGATTGATGAAGAAATATACCTGCAATATACAAAAAAAAGGTATTAAAGCAAAATAAAATAATGAGAAATCGAAATAATCACTTCCAGATACTTTTATACAAAGAAAAAGAATAATTTTTTTTTAGATTTTTATGATATGTTTATATCATTTTCTTTAAATGTAATTATTGAATTTATTCTTTATACCACTGTTGCTACTGCTGACGTTTTTTTTTTCGTGCGTTTTGTAACACTTTATTGTAATGCACATATTATTATTATTATTATCATTATAATCATCAGAGAAATAACAATTGTATGAAAGTCATTCAAAATTGCTTATTCTTACCAAAAATCATTTTTGATTATTACTAAAATTGGTGTTTGAAATGATTGGAAAATTTTTCTTGTTAAATTTAAACATAATAACACAAAAAAGATCTAAATACCTTTAGATTAAAAAAATTCGTATGCGGAATTATATATATTAATATAAATATTTGCATTATACAATTTAGAAGATTAAGACAACACCACCCATGTTGATAAAGAAAAAACCGTTTATAACCGTTGACAGATTTGTTTTTAATTTTACAAACAGGATGAAGGTGTTTAGGTAAAAATGAAAAAAGAAACGAAAAAATAAAACAATAACCAAGAAACATATATATATAATTAAAGAATGTTAAATATGTATACCTGTTAATCGATTATTATTATTTTATTTATTTTTTTTTAATCAAAAGAAAAATAACCAAAAACCAAAAAAATTAAAAATCATATTAGCGACCACGACCACACGCGTAAATTTCTATCACTATAAATAAATGATTTGTTACTTAAATACGCAATCATAAATATTAATGATCAAAACTTCATTCTTACACAAATAATAACGATTTATTGAATGAAAATATTTTTATTTTTCTTTTGGTTCTTTGGTAATTTATATGTGATGATTAATAAGCGATATGGCGGTGTGTGGTTGATTGTAGTGATGATGACTAAATAAATAAACATTAATAAATAATCATAATTAAAAAAAAAGAGAGAAAGAAAGAAAGAAAGAAAGAATAAAACAATTAAATTTTGATTTTGATCCTTGATGTATAACGTACAGTTATTTATTTTTTTTTTTTAAACAATGATATAAAAAGAAATCAAAACGTTATAACCACAAGGAAATAATAATTTTATTATTGTGTCTGGAATATGTTTTTGTTTTCTGGTATATAGTGAAAATTTTTCTTAATTTGTGTTAAGGAAGGTCAATTTTTTGTTAATTGTTTTAATTGTTAATAAATAAAATGGAAATACAATAGATAATAATTATAATTATTTTTTTATTATAAAACAGAAATTCCCACTATATAATTAGCATAAATAATAATAATAATAATTAAATTAATTTAAATAATTAAATACAATGAACGTGACATGTAGCACGGGGTATCAATTGCTTTATCAACATAATTAATTAATTTTATGACGTTAACAATATTGCTAGATAAATTTTAATTGAATAATTTTTGATAAATTCACGTAATTAGGTGAGTTTTAAAGCTAGTTTAATGAATTTATTGTAAATTAATAATTATTTTTAATTTAGGATGATTGTTTAACCGTTAAGACCGCTAGTAATGAAGTTAAAAAAAAACACATAATAGAAATAAATAAAAAAAAACCCAAATATGAATCAGAATACTGCGCTTTTACTATAAAGCGAAACATGTACCGTACTTAAGTATATATAAAATACAATTTATAATATTAAAAAAATAATAGGTAATAAACACAGACTACCAAAGATAACCTACAAACAATTACTATTTTTATTGTTTGACTTAAACTTTTTTAATAACAATAACAAAAGTGTAAATAAAACGTTTATGGAATATTAATTAAATTTTAATGAAACAAAAAAACTAGTCGGTTTTTTACCTTTTTTCAATCGTTTAAGCAAAAAAAAAAAAAAAAAGAATCCAAATTTAAGTGAAAAAGAAAATATATCTACTAATATTAATTGGCTAATTTACTTTAATTATTTATTGATTACACCTGCGCTGTATAAATCTAGTAAATGTTACTATGACTGTAAACGATTTTAATTTTTTTTAATTAATTAAGGTTTACATCACTGAATAAAAGAAATAAGCATTAACAAGAAGAAATTTATTGACAAATTCTTACTAAAAATAAAGAAATAAAACAAGACACTTGTAATAATAACAATAACAACAACGACGGCTAAATTACTCAGAAATCACCTGTTTTATATATTTGCTGAATTTTTTTTTTCAGTCTTTCTTCTGCTTATATATATTTACTTTTTTACATAAATTAAGATGACTAATCAAATCACAAAAAAAAATCAAATAGAGATATTAAAACAAAGTACAATTATAGTTACTATTATTTACTAAAACGTAATTTTTTATAGCTTAAATAATTACTATTTTATGTAATAAATTTTTAATCGATTCAATGTTTTATTGTATAGTGAATTGTCTTCATGACGTGGATTATTTACGTTATTGTTATTGTATTATTGATACGTGCATTTGTAATGTCATTAATGTGCCAACAGCGATGAAAAAAAAAATTAACTAGTTTTTTTTTTTTTAAACTATTAAATACAAACACTTGCGCTCAAAAGTGAAAATCAATTTAATTCGTTTATTAATTAGTTTTATTTCATTTCTTACAAAAAATAAATACGAGACATTCTTAGTGATACTTTATGTCCCGAAAATACCCAAAACGTAATAATAGTGACGTAAAATAACATTAAATTTTCATGTATTTAAGCTTAATTTAACTGAATAATAGCATTAAAATTAAAAACTATGAATATCTTTGATTAATCACAAATAAAAATTGTTAATTATGCCCATTAAAATTAAAAAAAAAAAACAAAATAAAATAAATGTAATAAAATTTTTTATTTTTGCTATTTATTACATAAAAATAATTAATTATTTATTAGTAAATTTTAATATCAATCAATATTCAAACAAGATGTATGTTTCATCTGTAACACGTGTTCTAGTCAATTATTATTATTATTTAATCAAATAAAATAATATAAAAACATTAATGCATCGAAAACAATGTTAAAACATGAGTTATGCTAATAATTGATTGGATAATTTTTATATAAATATTTATTTAATTTTTCTCATATTTAAAAGAATAAATGACTAATTTTATAATATTTCGGTTATTTGTATAAAATTAATTAAAAAAAAGACAAAATAAGGTGATAATTTTATGGGAAAAATAAATAATTGAAGGTGGTTTAGTTAAGTAAATACACAAAAAAATATATATGCTTTAATTATGAATCAGAAATATGTTAATTTGTGTGTTTCGTCACATTAATTTAGTGTAATATATTAATATGAAGAAATGAAACATCATCTTAATTTACACAAATCATCATTTATAGTCGCTTTTGTTATAATTTTGGTTTTAATAATTTAATTTCGTAATGTTTTTCTTGTCGCGCACGCGGATTGAATAAAAACACTCAGCCGAAAACAACACATAGAAAAATGCTAAATTAAATAATCAACCGGAAATTCCTTAACATTTTTTATAGAAAGTTATTATGTTTATTATTATTATTTTTGTTGCAATGGTATTAGTTTGCTAATAATCTATTTTTGTAGTAAAAAAAAAAAATTAACAAGAATAAAATAAAAAACAATACTGAAATGCAGCTAAACAGGTATTTAGTCTTTGAAACTAGGTAAAGATACTTTTGATTATGTTTATTGTTATTTGTATTATTATTATTATGTAATTAGTGTTATGTTTTTAAGTAAGTGTAGCAGAAACAGAAATAATATTTGTCCCTTTAAACAAATAAATAAAATAACGGTAATCAGGATGTTAAATTATTAATATTATTATAATTTTATTTTTAAATCAATTTATGTCAATAACAATTAACTTAGCTACCAAAGTCATGTTATTATTTATATATTATATAGATATATTTATACTTATGTTTACTTAATTTATTTGTTTATATATTTATTATTATTATTGTATACATATTAAGTCAAAGTAATTTAAGTAAATAGAATTTTTTGAAAATTATTATTATTATTATTATTATAGAAAAATACAAATCTTTAAATATTTGTTTAAACAATTTAGATTAATATTAGGAATTTTTTTTTACTTACCGATAATAATAATAAGAATTATAATACTTTCTTAACAATTGTGTAATTACGTAATTGCTTTATAATTCGATTGTTAACCAAAATAAAAAAAAAATTATTAGAGTAAGTTGACGTTTTTTTTTTTTATTTATTTATTTATTCTCTTTTATTGACTTAATTTCTGTTTATTTTTATAAATTTTGATCGTATCCGGTATTAAAGACGAATAATAACAATATTAATAAAGAAATTAAAATTGATTTATATTACTTATTATTACATAAATTTTATTAATTTTTATTATTAGTAAAATAATTAATTTGTTGCTGATTAATCGATAAATAAATTTAGTAAAAATTCCCCTTTTTTTGGTAAATAATTTTTTATACAAATTTAAATGATGTTATGGGAAATTTATTTATTTTACAATTTAAAATAGAATCATAGTGAATTTATTATAATTATAATAAAAATACATAATTCTACAGTTAAAATTAATAGCAATTAAAGTGTAGTAAATTTGTAATAAAATTATTAATTTTTCATAGAAATTTCTTTAAATTAAATTTCTTCAAATTTTTTAAACAAATTCAAATAATTATTATTATTTTTTTTATTTTACTTTATATTTACTTTGGCTGTTTATTGACATTTAAAAAATTATTTATATAATAATTATATATTTATCAAAATGATGGTGGCGTCACTGTGACTTTTTAATGATAATGATTTTTATTTTTTTACTTTTTTTGATTCTTTGTTGGAATAGAAAACAAATTTCTTTCTGGGCTGTACTTTAAATGTATGTAAATAAAGAGATAATATCTATTTTTTTGTCATTTTATTAGATAATTTGTTTAATTATTCAATTATGATGGTTAAAGTTTAGTTTATATTTGCTATGTTTTAATTAATAACTATTAATAGTTATTGGTGTTGTTTATATTATTTCAATAACCATGTTTTGTATTTAAAATGTGATGCAAATATATGAATAACTTTTATAAACGATTGCAATTAGAATGAATGATTTGTAGATATAAATTTTGTTGTTCCAATACAAGTGAATACAAATAGAACATTTTTAGTGAAGATTTAATAGTAATGTTTATCTCTGTGTTATAGAACGTTAATGACTTCTTTGTTAATAAACAAATAAATTTTAATATAGAATAAGCGACACTATAATCTCTAAGACGTATAGATTTTTCGTGAATATAAAACTAAAATCGACACATTTATAAAACAAAATATTAATTAATTATATATTTAATAGAAAATATAATTTAATTGCTTTTAGATTGTGTTCAGATTGACAATATATATGATGTTGATACTATCATGGTTTCTCACGTTAATATCACATCATGTGTATTGCAGAGTTTTATCCAAATAATACCGAATAATAAATAAAAGCATTTTTATTTTAATTTTAAATTAATGAATAAACAAAATGCATTAAAAAGCAGTAAAAATACTGTGTTATCATTTTCTTTTAGATCTTGCTATTATGCTTAGCCATTATATTGCACGAACATATCTAACTATTAATTATAGGACAACTTATTTAGTATAAATTTTAGCAAGACATATTAACTATCTATCATCAAGTAATAAAACGTGACAGCATACCGTCACAACTTGACAAAATTTATGTAAATATTTATAATAAAGAATTAAATCGATGCAATAATAAATGCATTTATTTAAAAAATAAAATCATTTATTAATAATATTTATATTATACAAACAAAAACAAAATCATCCCCTTTAATTAAGTCATTTTAATTTTTAATAATGTCTTTTAAAAGTTTTAAAACTTTAATTCTCAATCGATTTTCATATTCATTTACTTTGTCCCTGTTTTAAGTGACTTGGTTAGTACACGTTCGTTTAAATTATTTTTCTTTTATATATGTATTTTCCTATCTAACAACCATCCTTCTAACAAACATAAAAAATTAAAACATAATAATACCTAATATTAAATGGACAATTTATTTTCCTAAAACAAAACAATAGAGAATTTAAAGAAGAATTAGATGCGGTTTTTTCTTCTTGTTCTTATTCTTTCTAACAAATATAATATTTAATATTAAATATATTTTTTCCATTTAAAATTTCAGTTAAAGGGTTGATGCTTTATTTTGTTTATTTTATAAATAAATATAATGAGCATAGCATTGTCCATTTTTTTCAAATTATTCTTTATCCTCTTGTTATTTTTTGTCAAAACTATTTTTTTTTTTGTATTTCTAATAATGTCAAAGAGATTCTATTAATGTATTGTGATAATCATTCAAATATATTTTTTGTTAAATAATAAATAAGTTAAGTACTTGCATACCGTCGGTTTAATTATTTATTTGTAATAAACATTGAGTTAATTTTACAGTTTTATATACACCGACGGTTCTTGTTTACTTTTTTTTTTAAATAAGATTAACTAAGTTTCTTAGAAGTAATTTATTGATTATTTTTATAATTGTTTAATTTTCGACTTCCTAGTTTTAATGTAGGCTTTTTATATGAAATTTAAGGAATCAATTTTTGTATTATTTGAGATAAGAAAAGTAATTTCAATTATTTTTTTTTTGATGGACAATTATTTTACTTCTGAAATTGGTTATTTAGCAAACAAACAAAAAATAATTATATTTCATAAAGTGCATTAATAAGAGCAGCTAAGGAACAAAGTACCAGCCTTACAAGTGATTTTATTATGTACATGATTGAAAAGTTATTTAACTTTTCATTGATTATCTCATCACAGGGTTAAAAACTATTTAAATGATTTAATGAGACATCTTTATCACTGCCATCTGTTTCAGGGCAAGGTAAGAATATATTAAAGTATAAATAAAATTCAAATAATATCATTAATAATAAATAGAGAATAGTTATAGATACTAATCTAATTAAAATAAATATATCTCTCTATGCAACGCTATGTATTACATAAAACAACAGCAAAATCTAACAACTAATTATCAAAATTCAACTCAGAGCTACTTAACCGCACTTAACTGAAATAAACTAGTTTTAATTTCTTTCAATATTTGTTTTGTCTTTTATTCTTTATTTAATACAAAAAAAAAAAAAAAAAACATATCAAAGTGTGGTTTAAAGTAAAATTAAAAATAAACAAGGAAATGCATCTCTAATTGAATAATAATTAATACATGGTTGATTTTTTGTTATTTTTCTTGTCAAATATTATGAATCACCTTCTTATTATTGTTTATTTCTTCTACTTTATTAAATTTTTTCTTTTTTTTTTTCATCTAAATATAAAAAAGTTAGAATTACTTAAGTAATATTAATTACATTATTATTATAATAATATTACAAAAAAAAAATTGCGTGTGGCAAAATATGGTTGCAATAATATCAATAAAACGTCAATGATGTATTAAGGTATGACTTATTTTTATTACGGACTACAGTAGATTATAATGGTCTTATTGTGAAAGAAGCCAGTAAGTAATCCACAGTTTATACTAATTGTTAACAATTATTATTAATAACAACAAAGTTAATTAAACACAGATTTTCTTCTTCTATTATGTTATTTAAAAAAAAAAAACTATTTTTTTCAGAAATTTTATATTTATAAAATTATTAAATTAATTATTTAATAATAATAAAAATAATATTGTGTTTTTAAAATCGTGATTACAATCAATGAAGGAATTTTCTGCATTTTTACAATATTTACAGAATAAAGAAACATTTTTCTATGAATTTTATTCTTGATTTGAATATGATGTTTGTATGTAAAATAATTTTTTTAATATAACTTTAGCTGCGTTTAATGTAAATAGACAATTTAGAGAAACAAATATTAATTATGAAATATTATCACATTAATTAGAAGTAATTTTAGTACCAATATATCTATTAAAAATTATTTCTTTTAATCATTTTGCTGTTGGTAGATTATTTTGAAAAAAAAAATCCACATTTAGAAATTCATCACTGTAATCTATCTATCTAAAATATCCTTTAATAATAAACAGATGTAAATTTAGTTATTTATGAAAAAGAAAAAAATAATAATAATAAGAAAATTTACAAAAAATAATAATAAGAAAACACCACAAATTTGCCACTGAACGGCTTTCAACTTGCATGTATTCATATAAATTTTTATTTTCTTTCTTATTTAAACATATAAAATGCAGTTTTGCTTTATTATTTATATAAGAAATAAACAATATAAGAGATCAGATCAAAATACAATCATCAATGAATCGAATAACGATGTAAAGTAGTATTATGTGGTTTCATTTTGGTTGTTATTATTTTTCTACTTCATCATCATTATCATTTTCTTCTTTTTACACGTTCATAATGCATATAATTATCAAATTACAACGTATACAATTTTTTTTTATATCTTTATTAGTTTTAACAAAAAAAAAAAAATAAATGAATTTATTATGTAAAATGATATACATGACATGTTAGAAAAAAATAATTCTGTTTTATTTTTAATTTTATTAACAATTTAAAAATAAAAATAATGATAAAGGTCCTAATAAACGTATCTTAAAAACATGCTTAATTTTGCAAACAATAAAAGTGAACTCTTTGTTACTATTCTAATCATATTGACGTTACTTTAAGAACAAGAAAAAAAAAACACATTGTAAGGTATTTACCAAACAACAGATTACTTAAGAATAGAAATACGAATCCTTGTCATTAACCACATTACCATTAAAAGTTTAAAATGTAACCATAAGATAACTTCAGTAGTTCTAAAATAATTTAAATAAATATAAGAAAATAGAAATCAATTTCGTTCATAAACAAATCCCTGATTTGTTATTTATTTTTTTCTTTTTATTTAATAAAATTAAAAAAAAAAGAAAAAAATATTCTCTTGAAACAATAAATCATAAAGTAAATTAATAATGAAAAATTCCAAAGTGTAAATAATAATAATAATAATAATAATATGTATTTTACGCTTGATTGATTTTATTTGTGAATTTTAAAATCACAATAATCATATTTTTTTATATTTTTTTCGCTTGACTCAACTAAGAATTTAATTCAATATTATTTTAAAATTATAATTGAGGTAATTAATAAATTTTCTATTGAATTGTTTTCGTATTTATAAGTGGCTTTAAGCGCTGAAGTTTTTTTTATCTAAATTATAGTAAAATTTTTGTTTGAACCAATTTAATATCCAATCCTTTAAAACTTATGTCCACAAACATCTAACATTCCATCCTATAAATTGACATGGTAGCTCAAAGCTATTCACAGGTCGACTTCCAGTCGTAATTCCTAAACATGGCAATTTCAGTATAAAAAAAGCATCTGAACTGTAGAGCATCTTTTCATACTTTACCACCCAAAAATACCTTACAAAATCGTTTAATTAATAAAATTAAAAAACAATTTTTTATGAATTTCTTTAATTTTTTGAATTAACGGTCTAAACTCTATAGTCAAAAGTAATTATTTATCCAACTAATGCGGTTCCAGTGGTGTAAAATATTGGAGAAATAATGATGATTTGTAACCTAAGGTCATCAAACGTTTGTTCTTTTAACAAAGCCTAGTTTTTATATCCCTCAAAGAACAAATTTCGCGATAAATCATAGACATTGGTCGAATAAACTAAACGTGATTTTCAAGGGAAATTAATAGCAAAAATAGATATTATTTAAGAAATAAAACGTCAATAATCTAGAAGCAATAAATAAAAATTTTTATTAAATTTATATTCTTCTAATTAAAATGATTATTAAACACTGTTAATAATAGTTTCATAACTACTTTCATACAATATCCTGTTTAATAATAATAAATGCAAAATATTTAATTAAAAACCAAATTGGTTATTATGATTTATAAAATTGAAAATTTAATAAATTCTAGAAAATAAAAATTCATTTCTGTCTTTCCTAATCGCTTTTAGTAGATTGTTGAAATAACAACAATTACAGGACAACGACCACCATAACCACCGCCACAGATAACTAACAATTCAATCAACATAAAAATATCAAATAAAAAAGTAGTAATTTCTTAATCATGTTAATTAAACGGATGTTTGTTAATTAAAAATCGACCACTAAATTTTTTGTTAACAAATTATATTTAAATAGTAAAAAAAATGAACTTTATTGGGGTTAAAAAATTGTAAAATAAACACAAAAAAATTATTTAATACTCGAAAAATTTGATTTAAATTTAAAACAACGAAAAGAAAACAGGAAAATATGTGGTCTATTTGTAATTAATTAAATTTTATTGAATGATTTTTATTTTCATTTATTTATTTTTCATTTCTTATCAAATCTAATTGGTTAGGTGGTTTAACACACAGGCAAAGATATATTAAAATTAAAATTTTAATGAAAAATGAAAATATAAAAAATTAATTGACGACATAAGCATGGTTGTATGTTATGTAATTTATTTATTTCTTCATATGTAATATATAACATCAAAGTAGCTACATATTTTCATTAAAAATTCAACTTTAAATTTCATCATTAATCTTTTCTTGTCTCACGTATTTCTTGTAATTATTATTATTATTTTCTTTATTAAATGTCATTAAATTTTTAAAATCAAAATTTATAAAGAAAATTTTTCACCACTTTCTTATCAAAATACCATTGATTAAAATTTTGTTTATAAAGACAAGGGTGTTTATTGTTATCCTGTATTTTGCTGTTAAATATTTTCAAAAAATTTATATTTTTCTATGCTTTAATCAATGATAATTAATAATAAAATATGTCAAATGCATAACCGTTATTATTTAAATAAAAATTTTAAAATCTTCTTATTTACGTACTTGCGTACGGGGCTTAAATTAGGGGTTAAAGGAATATTTTTTAATTTTTCCTTATTTTTAATATTTATACAAACTATTTTGTTGTGCGTGTTACATCTTTGATTTGATTTGATTTTGTTTATTAAATAAAAATTTAATAATAATAATTTATTATAAATAAAGACAGGTGTATTTTGATTAAAATTTTATCTTATAAACAAGTTATTAAGAATTTTTCTACACAATCATAACAGTTTTTTTGTATAAATTTAATAAATGATATAAATGTTAAAAAGGAATATACATTGCAAATACCAAAATCACTATAATGTTGCTAAATATAAATTAATTATTGATTTATTGAAAAAAAAAGTATAATAATCTCGCTAGTCGCTTGGCAATAAAAATATTGTAAATATACTTTAGTATGCTTAATACTGTTTAAATTTGATTTAAAGATATTAGCAGGTAAATGTGCTTTATTTAATCTTAATATTTGCACGCACAAATATTATTATTAATAATAATAATAATATTATTATTATTATTGTACATTATTGTGTTAAAAAAACGACAAGAAAATCAATAATACACCGGATGTGTAAAAATAAAAAGAAGAGAAATAAAATAAAAATATGTTCTACATAATAAAATAATGATTTTATGTTGGATAATGGTTGTTTTTATTATTATATTTTGATGTTGGTTATACATTTAATGCAACACGTCGTCATCATCGTTATTATATTCTTTATTTAGTCTTTGTGTTAATTTTTAATATACCAAATAATATAAATTTTTGAAATTGAATTTAACACTGATAATCATACATCGTTTTCAAGACTATTTAGCGTTTGCGTTTTCTTGCATATTTTTCTTTTTATTGATTTTTAAAATATTATTATTATAACGTTTAATGTTTCATGTTTTTTTTTCTATTATTCTTTGCCTTTTTTTTTTTTTTTAATTTAATGTTTAAATAATTTTACGCAACAATAAATATTTTCTCATCATACAATTATTACGTTTGCTTACTAATATTTAATTTTCAGTTTGGTTGTTCTGATATTCTGATTTATTCGCTTATTTAATTTTATAATATTAATTTTAATCATTTATTTACGTATTTTTTTTTTCTTAATAAATATATTACAGAAGAAAAGTGTTAAAGATTTTTCTTTTTGAACGGAAATATATATTTATTTTTTTAAATTAATTTTGTGTTATGGTTTTTCCTATTGCAAACTTTATGAAAAAGATTTTATTTTAACGACAAATTATAAATGCTAGAAATTATGTCAATGTTTTTTTTTAAATTAATTGAGAAACATTATGGTTTTGTTAATATTAATTTGAAATTTGCTAGTCACTTGATTGAAAATACAATTATATATATTTGTTTTTATTTATAGTAAATGTTCGATAAATAATTTAACCACAATTATCAGTGTTCAATAGTTTAATAATAAATTTTATAGTTTACTTAATTTTAGAAACTTTATAAATATTTATACAAATTTTAAATAATATGATTGTATACAATGCAAAATAATTATCTATATGAATCGGTTAAATAGCTAATGTGAGATAAACAGTTATTATCATTCTTTTTTTAGTTGACAATTCACAAACACATTTGGCACATTTTTTACTTGATTTAACAGAGATGATAGTTATACTTTGAAGGTGAAATTGAATGCAAAATAACAAAATTTTAATTTTTAAAACATTTTACGCACAATAACTCCCTTACGTTTACTGAATTTACTGTATAATGTTTTAAAAAATTAGCACCTGTGCAAATGCCACTTTATTTACACATTTTTATTAATAAATTATTTTTTCATTAAACACTTTGTTATTATTTCTGATTAATAAAAAATTATTGAAATTTAAATAATATAGAAATTAAAAGACTGATTGAAGTGTAAATATGATGACACGCTTGAAAAATATATATTTAGGTTAACAAGTTTTATTTTTTATTTAGTTTATAAAACATATTTACATTGAATTAAGTTTCTATAATTATAATAAATGTTACAAAAATCAGTCTGAGTGTTTTAATACACTTCATGTAGAAGTTTAATATTTTTGGCCATTGTTTAACGTTAATAAGTGCATTTAGCACGCATGGAAACCTACTTTTTTCTTATTTTTATTTACATAAAATACTATACAGACAGGTATGCTGTTGAAAAATAATCCTTTTTTAAAACATTTTTTTCAGTTAACACCACGAGATATTAACTTTTAAAATTATTTGTATTCTTAACTAGATTTAGTAAACAATATTTTACGAAATTCGAAGGTGGAAGAGACCGATTAATTAACTTTGTTCATTTTAAAATATTTCTAACAATGTTTTGCATGTAATTACAATGTGTTTACAAAAAAAAAATTTTAATACATTAATGTATAGAAAAATAGGCCTAAAATAGAAATAATTAGCAAACATGTATAGTTCGGTTAATAAGTAATCAGTAAAATTATTGCCAATAAACTTCTATGTAACGCCTTAACTAAACTAACTTAAAATAAATCTTTTGAATCAATATCTCTTCAACCATAAAAAATTAACAAATTCTTTCATACATAGTTTTGCACAAGAAATAAAAAATATAAATAAACAATTTTGCTACAGGTAGCACCTTAATAATGAAAACAATACAACCTGCATCAATTGTCCTCCCATTTTATTAAAAAAAAATAAAATAAGATAAAAATAAATATTTTATTATATTTTGTATATGTTGTTGCATAATTATGCTGTTTTATTGTTATTGTTAGTATTATTATTATTATTAATATTGTTTTGACTAGTTTTCTTTACTTGTGTATTTTCAGTAAAGGACATGAAATTTAAAAAGATTATAGGTTATCAATTGGTAATTTACACACAAAAAAATATGTAACAATAGGAGTTTTATTTTCTTTGATTTTTCTTCTTTTGCTGTCAAAGTCAATGTAATTTTATCGATTTCCGTCGTTAAACAAAAAAAAAAGATAAAATGAGAAAAGAAAACAATATAATTAATAAATGTAATAAAAACTAACCTGGCATTTGTGGTGCATTTGGTTTATATCCCTGGCAATCATTTGAATTCGATGTACCATTTGTATTGTGATGATTATTATGATGATGATGATGATTATTATTATTATGATGGTGAGAAGGATGATGTAAACCAGTTGTTGGTGATGTTATTGTACCAATTGTTGGTGTTAAACCAGGTGCTGTGGTTGTTATTGCTGCTAATGTTAATGTTGGTGTTCTACGCCTATCCAATTCTCGAAAATGTGATGTAAATGAATTTTCAATTAATGGACGTGGGCTAATACCAACATATGAACGTTGATGACCACCATTCGGACCTAAAAATGTTTTTTTTTTTTTAGAAAAAGAAAACCGTTTTATATTTCATTAAAATTAGAAAATTACAATCAAAAATTATTTTTAAAATTAATCAGGATGAAATTCATTAACAGATGAAATTCTTTTTTATATAAAATCATAAAATATACAATATTACACTGTATATGTAAAAATAAACGCAGTCTTCGTAAAACGCATAAATAGAATGAAAACTGAACAAATTTTCGACCACAATAACCGGATGAAAAATAAATGACTTTTGTTGTCATCTCTTGTATCTAACAAAACTAATCATCACAATCAATGTACATTTGTATAATTATTATTCTATTTTGTATATATTTTGCTAGACAAATTACGTACATATTAAACATTGTCTTTATAGAACATTAATTTTAATAATTATTTACTCCTTTTTTTGTACATTTTACCTTTAAATTAGCTGCATTTAAAAAGGTGAAAAATAATTGCTAACAAAAAAAAACATTTTTGCATTAATTTTATTTTATTTTTTTTTTAACATTTTCCGGCTTTTATAGATATTTTCCGGTTGATTAATAAATAAATAAATAAATATATTTTGTATTTTTAATAAAAATTTTAAATTTTATTATCGGTATTTTGTATTTTTTTTTAAAATAATAATGATAATAAATTTATGTTAAAATAAATACTGTACGATAATAGTGGGTAGTAAATTGGTAATAAAATTTTATATTGTTAATAATTTATATATATGTATTTATAAATATATATTTTAAGGGTGAAACAATTAATGTGTTATTTTAAAATTTGATAAATAAATAACAACAGGTCGCAACACATTTGATTTTTTAAATAATAAACTATATATGAATGCAATATAATTGTAATATTTTATTGAATTCTTTTCAAGGCAATTTTGTAGTAATCATTTTTTAATTTTGCATCATTTGAAACTCTAAAAATATTAAGAAAGTGGCAAAGATATGTTAGATAACACAAAAAGAAAATACAAATGTTAATACTAGACTTGAAAAGTAATACAAAGTTTGCCAGTAATTGGATCTGATTAAATAGATTTTTACAAACGGTATGCCTGCAATTACTCAGTTGTTCACGTAAATAAATCTTTTGCTTATGGATATATTTTTGACAAAAATATTCAGATCTTTAAATTAATTTGCATTCTATTAACTACTGTAATAACGAAAAACCTTATTTAAACTAATAGTATAGTAACTATAATCTGCTTCAAGATTTCAGACGAATATTTATGGCGTTAAAATTAATCTTGGTAAATATTTTTGCCGTGCTTTTATCTTAGATGTGTATTTTTGATTCTATTTTATTATATATATATATATATTATATATTATTTTATTTGTATTACATATTTTTACATACATAAGATGACTATAGTTTTTTTTTTTACCGGTAAATGGGATATAATTGGTTGTAATCACTTGTTTTCCGTATAAATATCATCGTAGTTCTATGCAGTTTCAGTGTTTTTGTTTATATCGACATAAAACTAGACAGCATACGTAATATTTTAGTTATATTTAATGTATTTATTTTTAATTTTATTTTTTTTTTTCATTTAATAATAATTAATAATTTAATTTGTATGATTATAAAAATACAATGTTATAATTCTTATCATTGCATGGTGCTGCTTTATTATAATATTTCTTTAAATATGATAACAATGTAGAAAAGAAAAAAATTATTATGTTATCAATGTTTATTATATTTATACTTAAGAAAAGATTGTATGTGTGCTTTTTTTTTAATTTAATTTATTTATAGTTTCTTTTGTACTGTTTGCTGATCGTGAGAATATTTTAATTTATTTTCGTTTGAAGAAAACCAAAAAAAAATAAAAATATTTTTGATATAGCGTCAACTAATACGACGATGCTGTATTTATAGTTTTTAATGGCACTTAAATGCATTAATAAATATATTATTTTATTTATTTTGAGTTTAACAATTATTAAATCTAATTATTAATTAAATCATGGAATTGTTTTATAAATTAAGACATTAACTTAATTTTTAATGTAAAATAGTTTAAATAAATAGTTACGTCTAGTGTTAAATTATGATAATTCTACAATTGAGATAAATTACTTTTAATTATGTGTTTGCCGCGATCAAATAATTTCTATTAATATCATTCAATTATTGCTAGGTCTAAACAACAAATCAATATCGCTGTCTTCTAATAGCAAAAAGCTAATAAATTTAACGCAGATCTACTCACTATTATCATTTCGTGAATCATTATCAAACAAATATTACCAAAATAAATGAGTATTATTATTATTATTGCGAATGAAGTTTAAAAAAAATTAAATGTTTTAAGTGAAAATCCTAGCTAATCCAATTAGTTTAAATAACATTATGTTTATTTAAGCTATGGCTTTAGTGATTAAATCTACATTAACTTAGAACAATGTATGAATATATGCTTAAATCATTATCACTATTATTAAATTTACTAATATGCCGACGGTACTTTTTTTTGCATTGTAAATATGTCAACATTTAAACACTGATCAAATCCTCGTACAGGTAAACATCCTCGGTAATTATTATTTTGTTATTGAAAACGATGTATTAATTCAATCATTTTATTAATTAATAACTAAATATGATTTATTTTATTTAGTTTCTCTTACACAAACATACTGTAAAAATAACTATCTATATTTTAAATAAACATAATTAACTGAATTGCATTTTTGTTAATTAATTAATAAATGTTTAGAAAGGCACTCATTGCTTAGAATATAAAAACCCATTAAATTGTATGTAATTTTAACATAAAACTAGTACAGCAAAGTAACCAATTATGTACAGCAATTATAAAATCAATTATAATAATAAAAATAGTGCAATAATGTATGTTATACCTTATGTTACTCTTAGATAATTAATTTATTTGACGTTTCTCTTAGATTTTTCTGTGCATATTTTTATGTTTACTTCTGTTGTCATATGTTTGATTGCTTATAAGTAAAATATTATACTTTTGTTTATTGTTATTATTATTATTATTATTATTATTATAACTATTATTAAAATTGCATAATAATTGGTTTTTATTAACAAGAAGTATTATATGAAGAAGAACCGAAAAAAATAACATTTTTTTTTACTTACTTTTTGGCCACGCGTACAATCATTATTAACAAAGTGTTTAAAAAAATTTGTTTTTTTTTGGACTTTTTCATTTTTCCAACGACAATAACAGACTTGAAAAGAATATACACAAAAAGGAGAAAAAAAAAATTAAATAATAAGATCACGCACAGTGTTTATTGTGTGATCCTTCTTTTCCTTTATACCCAAAAAAAAAGGAAGAAGAAGAGGTTTTATTGTTATTTTTCTTAGCTCTGTTGTTGTTAGATTATAGCCGACGTAAAAAATTATAAAAAATAATAATTCAAACACATTTTTGCCGAGAAAATGTATGAATACGCGACATATGTTTGATGGTTTTTCACTTATTGGAATTAATATTTTTATTTTTTTTTTTTTTGTTTATTACATAGGTAATTACGTAATTTATGATTTCTATTCATTTTTACTTATTATTTTTTGGTTTTTTTTATTGTCTCTCTGAAGTAATTATTTCTTTGATCCTTTTTAATGGTAATGAATAGTATTATAGCGATTTTCATGATAATAAAAATAAACTAAATAATTTCTTACTTTGTTTTGATCGTGGCTCTCTTGGTCCATCAACAGTTACTTTTATTGCTTTGCTATATGTAGCAACTTGTGGTGGTTGTGTTGATACTGTTATTGTCAATGTAAAACTTTTACCTGTAATTAAATACAATTAAAAAAAGATTTATTATATTATTCTTATATAAAAATAATTTGTATTGATTACTTTAATAAATTGAATCATTATTATTTGATAATAAATTTAATATCTTTAATATTTCACAACATTGTATGATTATTACTTGCTAGCACACAAGACAAAAAAGTAATTACATAATTTTATGTTTAATACATTTGCAATTGTATAATAAGACATGAAAAGGAACAAATATTAATAATAGTAATAATAAAAATGTTTGAAAAAAAGGGGTTAAACGATAAGTTAAAGTATTAAACTCCCTTAACCTTACAATATCTATTTTTTATTATTTTCAACTTTTTTTTTTTTTAAATTTACTATTTTCTATTCACTTTTTTTTAATGAATAATAAAAATTATGAATTTAATATTTATTTATTTATTATTTGGCGCACCTTAAGTTGTTTGCCGACACGAAAATAATTAATAATGTAAAAGTTTTCTCATATTATTATTGGTAACACTAGAGTATTTGCTTATAACAATATAGACTTAATGGTAATAATGTTAGAATACAGTGTGTTAAATGCAGAAAAGAAAACCATTTTACATGCATGCGAGTGATTCTATTTTTATATACGAGATATTATGAGGTTAATTTGTATTAAGTGTTATACTACCGAATCACAAACAATCATAAATTAATTAATTTCATTTAATTAAAATTACTAAATATTATATATTAATTTATAGTGAAAACAATAAAGGATTCCGCTCTAATATTTTCCGTCTATAAAATCTGGTAAGAAAGAAACTTCCTTAAGTATTAAATAAAAAAAAAAATCATAATCATAAGACACAAAACGAAGGTACAACAAAAAAAAAATATGCTAAAGTGAATGAGAATTCACGAAAATGATTGATTTATGATGCACATACATACAAAATAGACGATATAATAGAAATAAATTCACATGTTGAAGGGGATAAAAGAGCTTTTTGCTTTTTTTTTTATTAATAACCAAAGAAGAACGTTTTATTTAATTTTTATTACTATTTTATTATTATTTGCAACATTTATGTACAATTTAAATTAATATTGTTATTTTATTTTATTATTATTATTATTATAACTAAGCTTATACATTATTCTTTATTATCTTAAGTAGTAAAAATTAGCAGTGGTGGATTAGTTAATAAATGAATATAATGTTCAATTAAAATTTAAAAATACTATATCATATTATGAGTTATTTGAGAGGTAATTTTTAAAACAGTAAAAAATACAAATCTTAAAACCATTTTTAATTATTTCTAATTTTTCGCTTTAAAAATACCGCCAAAATTGTGCGACAAAAATAGATACGTTGTTGCATAAATATTATCTGTGGCATACGTCATATGATGTATAATAAATTATTTTATTAATTTAAAATTTACTTGAAATTCAATTTATCACCGATTACAACCTGAAGCAATTTAATTATATTGAAACAATATCTGTAAAAGCGACACATTTATTTCCTTAAGGAAAGTAGGGATGTGGTTTTATTAAATTATTTATTTTTTTGCTTTTAAAACTAATTAATTTATTTAATAAAAAAAAAAAACGAAAAAGAAAAACCGCGAATAAAAGTTAGTTACCTTAAATGTTTCAAAAAAAAATGTTACAAATTATTTAAATGTGGACACATTTCTATTTTTATTAATTGTAAATGAAATTTCGCTTTTCTTATTTACTTTGATTTGATTTTATTTAAATGGAATATAAGCTAATAAATAATTATATAGGTACGAAATTAAAACCAAAATAAACCATAAACATAGAATTAACCACGATCACCACAAAAAAAAAAACGTAAATAAAATATTAATTTACCTAATTTGGACACTTTACCTTAACCAAATTAACAACAACGACAAGGTGATGAAGAAAAATTTCTTTCTAGTAAAATATAAATAAAATAATAATAATAATAAAACTGTGATGAATGGTGGTATATTAGATTTATTTTTATTAACTGATGTGGTCTAGTCATTACTTTAAAGATTCAAACAGTTTTAATTTAGTTTAATTTAATTTAATTAAAAACATTATTTCAGAAATTAATGATGTTTTTTTTTTGGTTTATTTAGTTGTTTTGTATAGATTTATTATTGTTTTTCTGTTTCTTTACGTAATTAAGTTTCATTTTCATTATAAAAGTACGATGACAAGTTTGTTGTGGTTACTTGTTGTTTTTATTATAATTATTATTATTTTGTGTGGCTTAAATAAGTCAATAAATGCTTTTAAAATTTATTTATTTGTTAATTTATTTGTAATTCATTTCTTTATTAGTTTTAATGATTCAATTTTTTGATTTTATTATGCTTATATGGTAAACATATTATATAAGTGTCTTCCTGTATAATTTTGAAAAAAAAAATCCCTGCCTAGACACTGTGTCACCAATTTTTAATAAGAAATAAAAAGAAAATTAGCCAAAGTGATACTTAATTATCTAATAAAATTAGTATCTGCAGCTACAGTGTTACATAAAATATTAATCCTAATAAATTACAATGAATAAAGAAGAACCAAAGAAAAACCAACCATTGACAGCCGAAATTGACTAATAAAAATAAATATAAAAGAACTTAATAATGATTGAAATTGTTTTATTTTCCTCATCTTTTCTTATATTTCAAATCTATTAAGCAAAATGTTTAATATTTAAATGAAAAATAACATTTATTATAATTATTATTATTACCTTTTGTAGCTTCTTTAAACGTGGATTTAACAAAGCCGCGCTTCTAAGATATAAACAATGTATTTTTATTGCAGATATTAAAATTAGCGTATAATCGTGTGTATCCATCACCGGCATTTGACAAGATAGAAATTTTCTTTTCTTTTTAGTTACTTTTTTTATTTAGATTTTAAATCTGGAAGTCAAGTTTTAACATTGGTTTGGTACATTTGGAATTATTTGTTAATTGATTACAAATAATTATATAAAATAGATAAAAAAAACACTGATTGTAGCACAGTGGAAAAAATATTATAAAGTAATTTTTAATGATTTGACTGGAAACGCTTTTCACGATTATTTGTCACAAATTTTGATGACATTAAAAAAGTTAACGAATAGTTAAATTGACACAGATTTACGATAGGTTTTTTTTAGTTGCTATTTTGTTGTTAAGATTAATAGCAATAGTTATTAGTTATTCCATCTAATTGCATTTACGTTCTAGAAAACATTTTATAAAACAGTTTTTCGTAAAAATTATGATATTGTGAAGCAATGCACATACTTTCAATGGTATAGTTACACGTTTGCGATTTGATTCACTGTAGTTCTATGATTTTATGGTTTTATGTTTAAATGCGCTAGAGAATATTCATGATTGGACTAAGTTTAAGTGAAAATGATCAAAATCTCGAAATAAATACAAAAAAGTTACTTTAAAAATATAAACACAGATAATTTTACAAAAAGAAAGACAAAAAATGAATATTTAATGTGAAAACAATAAATTTATTCAATTCAATGAAAGGCAAAAACTACAAAATCATAGAAAAGAAATGTTAAAGCGTAATCTAAAAGGATTCAAGTCAATTAAATAAGACAAAATTGAAAAGAAAATATTTTTTAAATAGTTATTATTATTAATATCAGATAAATATGTTTGAAAAGCAACGGAATACACAAAACTATTTAATACAATGTTGCTCTCATTAAACTACTTTATCATTTTAATAGTTTTAAAATTCATTTATTTATTCTTTGTTGTCTTTATATTAACTAAACATATCTATGTTTTTTTTTTGTATTGCTCTCGTTTATTCTACTTTACGCTTACGCGTTATTACATAGTTATTCCATCGTATAATTTTTTTCTTCTATTATTATTATTATAAAAAAAATTTCTTAACAACAATTAAAATTAAAATGATTATTTTTCGTTAAGAATTTCTTTTCGTTTATAATTAATTGGTGGATAATTTGTCATAATAATACAAATTTGTAACATAAAAAAAAAAGATTTTTGTGGTACCGCAACTTTCAACACACAATAAATTGTTAAAATATTCAAAATACAAAACAAAAAAAATAATTCCAATCGAAAAGACACAAAAAAAAGGTAAAATTAACTCAATCACTTTAGTTTTATGCTTTATTGTTATTTTTTATGCTCAATAACATAAATTATTTTTTCAACTATAAAAGACACAAAAATTAATTTAAACGGCGGTATAGTTGTTGTAAAATAAATAGAAATTTTTAATAAACAGAATGTCTCTAGTCAGGAAATCGTATAGAAGAAAAAGCTTTAGAAAATTTATTAAAAAGTTGTTTCAATAAAAGCTTCAAATATAAATAATTAATAATAAAATTCTTAAACATATAAAGAAAATAAATTAATTAAATTATGTTGAAATATTTTTACTCTTGTTTTTCTATTTTTTTTTTTAGCAAGCAAACAATAGCAGCAAAGAGTAGATTAATTTTCAGTTAATAAAAACAGCGGAAAAAAATTCTTAATAATTAGAAGCATAGATAAAAAAAAAACTGTATTTTTTTCCGAGATAAATCTGTGTAAAGGAATTAATAGAAACTAAAATAAAAATAATAATTATAATAATTATGACAAAAAAGGGGTTTTTTGATCTATGACACAATATAAATTCCGTATTTTTCTTTTCTTTTCAGAAATGTAAGCAAAACAATTACTTTGAAGCAGCACGTGACTACTACTATATTTAAATTAATTTTAATTATTATTATGTTAAAATATTAAGTAATAAAAACAAAGTGGATGTTTATTTATTTTTTGTATAAAATAAATAAATTTTTTCAATCATTAAACGATAAATATTTAATACGATTACATATATATATATGTTGTGAAGAGAAGAGTTTATCAGAAATTTACGATTTTTATATATAAATAGGGTGAAATTGGGTGCTGGTTGTTTTTGCACTTTTTATTTTTTTGTCAAAAACATTCTACTTGTGAAAATAAAATAAAAATAAATATTGTGAAAGTACTAATGCTGGGAAAATTGTAAAAATAAATATAGCAAATTTAGGTTGAAAAAATAAAATAAAATAAAATCTACACACTTTTCTACATGCTGTGATATATTTATTTAATTTTTTTTTCATTATTATTAAATATTATACGTTAATATACTTTGTAGCTTATATTACAGAATTTATTTTAACATTTAAATATTGTATATATATATATATATATGCAGGGTTTATGTAGAGACCACCTAATGGTTATATTGTGAATATAAACAATCAAATAATATACAAACATTGGTTAGAGAAGCTCATTGATTCGCGGTCAGGTGACACACATGTGGATTATTATTATTATTATTTGTTTTTACGTTAAACAACAATTTTTGATCTTTATTAAATGTAAAAAAAAATAATAATATTTTTAAGTTAAAACAAATAAAAAGGATTACCTATGCGGTTATTAAACGTTTCAATTGATTTTTAGCTTTTAAAGCTTTAGCAAAATTTATTTTTTTTTTTTTTTTATTTATTTAAACGACAAAACGTAATACAGGTATAAAATGTGTAAATATATACAAAAGGAAGAAAAAGAATGAATTTATTTAGAAAATATCTTGTATTTCTACCCTTTAGTTTAACAAAAACGTTTCATATTTACAAATAAATGTATCGACTAAAGATTACATTTATTTGTAAAAGAATGAAGAGCTTTTCAGTTACAAAACACTCAGTTTAAAATAATACAATGTTTAACGCATTTGTAATCTGATTTTTAATTACGCAATAAAATTGTTTTATCATACAAAATTGTTTCTTTTTTTTTTTAGAACAAAATTTTCCTTCCTTTATTTTTTTTTTTCTAAATTCCAAAAATCAATATTCTATAATCTTTTGCGATTGGGAAAAATCGATTGACTTTAATTAACACAATAATCATTTTAAATAAAATTGATGACATTTTCTATACGATAGGATGAGTAATTATTATTTCTGAGTCCAGTTAAAATTTTAACTGACTGTTTGTTTCTGTCATTGGCAGTTAAATCAAATAACAACGAAACATAAAATATATTTTAAATCAAATATCATATAGATTGTACCAGTTTACTAGCTACTGTTACATGATATCCATAGATCAACAACATGATTTTGGTTATTAAATGACAAATTAATAATTTTTTTTAAGGGATGTACAAATAAACGAACTTTGTTTGTATTATCAACAACAAGAGTTACAACAGCAGCAACAAATAATTGTATTGAAAAAATGAAAATAAAATAAAACAAAATAAAAATAAAATCTATTAACACTGCTGTGCACAACATGTTGTCGTTGTTTGTTGCTCAATTAAAATGTCCAAAATGTTATATAAATATTTCTATTAGGTATAAAAAAAGAAGGAAATAAAAGAACACCAACAAACTGATTAAATTGATAAAGAAAAAAAATAATAACAACAGCAATAACGATAAACTCACCTCTTCCACTTCTTCCAACAAAACGTAAATCATTAAATTTCGCTACTTGATTTTTCATTACCGCTGAACAATTTCTTAACTCTGCTGAAAAATTTTCATCATTACCGGCACGCACAGTAACTGTTGTACCATCGCCCACATCAACTAATGATATTACTTTAAATGCAATCGGTAATGTTTTATTTGATCGCCAATGTGTTGGCAATGCTGAGCATAAAAAATATGGACTACCGGTTCTAACTGAAAAATTAAATAAATAAAAACATTAAAATTAAAAATAATTAATAAATTTTTATCAAATTAAATTAAATTAAATTAAAATTTTGATGTAAAACAAATAAAAGAGTAACGAAAATTTGATTTAACTAAAAAAATAAAATAATAATAATAAAGAAAATCTTTAAGTGACATCAACACCGGACGCATCTGAATACCAGATTGAAGCCAATTAAATGCATTTGTAGTCGAGTGCAGTGCACACGTTATTTTATTAAAAAAAAAATGTATCAATAACCGAAAATATCATTTTTAATTTATTTTTCTTTTCGTTTTTTTTTAATAAACATAATGCAATTTTTTTTTTTGTGAAACTTAATATAGCAATTTTTGAGTTAAAAATATTTTTTTTTTTTTTGAAAAAGATTTTTATGCACTTTGACACGACAATTGAGCGAAAATAAAAATATGAAAAATTATTATTTAACAGTGAACTAACCTAATTCCCCAGGATATTCTTGTTGTGCTTCGCCAACTAAACGTTCTGTCCACCATAATTCTTGTGATTGGGAACCTGGTGGTGGTGAACTACTGCTACCACTACTAGGTGCTGGCTCTAACATATTCTCTTTATTATTATTATTTATTTGACTTGTATATGATGATGATGATGTTGTTGCCGCCGCTGTTGGTGTTATTGTTGCAATGGTTGTTGATGCCGCCGTCGTTGCTAAATCACCCCAATCGTTTGAATCACCACCGTTAATACCAGCACTGCCAGTGCCGTCGCCGATTAAATTATTTCCGATAATATCAACAACATCACCGCCACCACCACCGTTTCCACAATGATTATGATGTAAATGATGATGATGATAATGAAGATGATGTCCTGCTGTTGTTACTACTGCAACTGCTGTACCTCCACCAGTAACAGACGCTGGCAGATGCATTCGATTTGAATTTTTTGGCGCTATTTTGATTGATTTTATTTTTTATTTAAATGTTTTAATTTTTTTTAAATTATTTAACACCTTTGTTACTATTTTCAATGATTTTTTCTATCTTCTAAACACTTAATTTTTATTGCATTAAACCACTATTGCATTTAAACACACGTTCACTTTCCACTGTACTTTATATTTAGAAATATGATTAAAACACTGTAGCGAGTCCCTTTGCTATGACGAACCAAACTATATAAAAAAAACCAAAAAGTTTTAAATTAAAATTAAAATTTGAATTAATTAAACAATTATGATATTTGTATTTGATATTAATGAGTCATACATTGTATTGGATTTATTTGTTTTTAATTTTGTTTTTAATAAATAATCTTAATTGTTATTAAATATTCATAATTCGCCTTTATAATGTATAAAAATAATTTTTTTTTTTCTTACAAAATTTTCCCAACTTTATCTTGTTTATTTCTTAGTTTTTAATTTTATTATAAATAAAAATAAAATTAACTTTTATAATTGTTGTTTATTGTTAAAATAATAAATATAAAATTCAATTTCACTTAAAGCTTTTATTAAAAGTATAGATTAATTTGTGTAATGAGTTATGTACGACAAACGTCATATAAATTTTATTCCAATTGATTATTTCTTGGGAGATTTTTTTTATTTTTTTATTCTAAATTATATATGCTAGATTTTTTCTTTTTGGTTTTTCCTATTTTTAATCAATTTACTTAAGTTTTTTCAGAGTTAAAAAAGAATTATTTATATGAAGAAAAAAAAAGGGTTAATTACAGTGAGATGATTATTCTGCAGAAAAAAAAAAACAATAATTACTGAAATTACGCAAAGATTAAATTAATTAATATTTTTTCCATGTGACAAACTGAATTGTTTTTTTCTTTTTTCTTTGCTCAATAATCAATCGAAAATTACTTATAAGTCATTGGGATTTTCCAAAAATTATTTCTCATTCATAAATATATTTTTTGCTTTTTGATTTAACAATAAAATACATTTAAACCGTTAAACCGCATATTTATTGAAACAAAAGCGTTTAAAGGCCAAAAGTATCTAACAATTCGCTTAAAATAATTAACAAAAGCTTAAATATACTTTTCGATAAATAAAAAATCAATTTTTTGATTTTTACTCAGAAATTTGTTTACATTTAATTGTAAAAAAAAAATATTTAACAGAAGAAAAATTTTTGACTCATCAACAAAATATAAACATTTTTAAAATACTTTTTTTTTTTTACTTTTTTTTTTCACATAATCCAAAAGTTTATTATTATTATTTTTTTTTTTTTTAAATTAAAGTTTCGCTTATTTGCTTAATAAAAGTAAAAAAAAAAATAAATAAAAGAAAAAACACGTAACACATAATTTCTTAGAATCCAACACAACACAAAAAATAACACAACAATCTCATTTAAATGATAATTTTCATAATAACAACGAAATTAATTAATTAATTAATAACCACGCATAAGGAAGAAATTTAATAAATAATGTTTAATTGTGTGATCAGAGATTTTTCTTTATCTTTACTTTACTTTTTTTTTTGTTAATTTTCTTAATTTCACTATAAATAAAACAAACACATAACCAACAATTAATTAAACTTAATATAAATAAAACACAATACACACAGTTTGATGACTCAAAGTAATCGGGGAAAGCGCGCGCGTAAGCTTTTTTTTTTTTAATGTTCCGGCTTAAAAAATTGTTTTGATTTATTTATTATTTTTTTATTATTATTGTTTAAAATAAAAAAAATATATAGAAGAAAAAATGATTTATCTAAGCTTTACAAAAAAATTAACAAAAACAAAATTTACTCATTCTACGGCTGTGTATCGTTATAAACTAAAATAAAATTTTTATTGAAAATTTAGTTAACCGTCAGCCACATGAAAACAAAAACATACACACAGAGATACAGAGAAAATAAAAGCATAGCAGCGCAACACACATCGCATTATTATTATTATTTTTTTTTTATATATGTTTAAACAAACAATATTAACGTAAAGTAACGCAATCACTGACGAAAAGTTTGCTTAACATATTAATAACAACAATAATAATAAACCAACCATACGTTATACCAACTTTACTAACCAACCAAACTCAGCTGAGTTGATACGATGAGATGATTTTTTTATTATTATATTAGTGCTGTAGATTTGTGTTTATTGTATTAAAGTAGCGTACCAAATGTTTAATGAGAATCAAATAAAATGTAAAATTTAAAACAACGGTGGCTGCTCGATAGAGATAGTATGATTAATTAAACTAAAAAAAAAATACTTTATAATTATTAATAATAATTGTTATTGTAGACAAAAAAAAATAAAATAAAATAAAGCATTTATATTCATACATACACAAAAATGACGTATATATAACAGTGTGATTGATGGAAAAAACTACTAATGATGACGGGATAAACAAGTGTCAAAGCGTAACTTTATTATTTATTAAACGCGTATTTCAATTGAGAATAATATTATTATTATTAACACAACAGGTGGTTTTATTTCTCTTTGAACTAAATTTCATAGTTTTCTTTAATTAAATTATTAAATCTCTTAAATGAGTAATCATAGCAATAATAATAATAATAATTTATTCAAAAAAGAAACGCATGCGTTAGCGTTAACGCTGCGCTATTTCTTATATTTTGTGCTTTTTTATGTGAATTAAATTTTGATTTTTTCTTTTTATCTTATTTTGAATTTAAAAAAATAAAAAAAACTAAACATAAAGAGAGAATGAGAGAATTAACTGCTGTTATTGGCTGAATAATTTTTCTTTTTGGTATTGTTATTTGTTCTGCACACAAGAAAATAAAAAATCAATAACTCTGCTTAGTTAAGGAAAATAAATTATTTTCTTGTTTTTGGCAATAGCGAATATCCAGAATCATTAAATTAAATTAAAGAAGAAAATATTTATAATAACAAAAATAACATTGTCGTCACAATTACATTTTATTCGTTATGAATATCTGATAGTTGTTAAACGGTAAGCTTTTTCTCCTACTTATCTTATGTTCAAAAGAAGTGTTTTGATTTTTTCTAAGTGATATTGAACTGATTTAATTATTAATCAGGAAATAGATGTTTATTAATATAAAATGTACTGACAACAGTACGTGGTTAGAACAAAGTTATTTTTTAATTCCGTATGAGTGGCAGTAACTAGCCACCCTCAATCTCTTGCTCTTAAGGATCAAATTTCTATATGTAAAATACTTTGAATAGCTGCTTTAAAGCTTAGAAAAAAAAAACATTTGACTTACCATTATAGTTGAAAAACGCGGACTTTTATATGAGTTATTGTTGACAATTATAAACTGTTTTGCAGATGATAAAATTCCTGTGATTCCATAGCTAAGCAAATAAATATTAGTATCGCCAGGATAACGTTGTAATGTTAAATGGTTTTTATTTAGTAAAAACTGCCTTTAATATGTAATAAAGCAAGCACAAGTGTTTCTGATAATAATAAATTAAAACAAAGTAAAGTAATACATTACTAACTATAGTTCATAATGATAAGTATTTATTTAAATTAAATTTACGTTTTATTTCAATTGTTTGATTAAATTAAAAATGGTACGAATGAATAATCAACCAGTTACTGCTGCTAATACACAACTACTGTAACATTTTAATGATGCAATTTATTATTGTGATAAACTATTGTGATTATTTTTAAACGGTTTTATTCGTTTCTTTTAAAACTACTTTGCGTCACTAGTGCAAAGGTCAATTGCTTAACAAATACACGATAAATGTATGTATAAGAAATAAGAAACAATAAAATATTGTCATTACAAAATAGCATTGATTTTTCCATCAAAAACAGTTTTTCAATGCTACCAAGTATCATTAATAATAATTTACATTTAATATTGTTTTTTTTTCTTTACTTTTTATTTAAAAAAAAAAATTAATAATAATAATAATATTAAACATTTATTTATATAGATGTTTAAAATTATTTTTCTCATTTAAAAATATAATTAAACATGAAACAATTTTTATTGAAAAACGAAAAGAAAAATATAAAAATATATCCACACCAACTAAAAGGTATTAAAAAGCATAAAACAAGCATAAAGTAATGTTTTTTTGTTAACTTCATTTCGTTTCACCAGTAGAATATTTATTTTAATAAAAAAAAAAAAAAGTTTGTGTGTGTTTTTTTTTCTTCTTCGTTCATTATTACAATATTTTCTGTGGTTTTACCTTATATACAATTTCTTGATTGCAAGTACATATATAATAATGAAAATAAATAAAAATAAAATAATTTCTTTCATTATTTATAATATTTTATTTAAAAAAAAATTAAATTATTTTTTTTTTTCTATTGTGTTTTTATTATTATTTTCTTTTCTTTTCTTTTTTTTCTTTAATTTTATTTTTCTGCTATGATTTGGGTGTGAGACATGTTTCTGATCAATATTACAAAGTAATACGGATTGGATAATGGCGAAAACGCATAATCATAGTTATATGAGTTTACTTTTTAGCGATAAAATCATTTGGCATTTAGATTTTATTTTTATCTCATTGATTTACTTTAGTGCAGCAAATAAATTAATGAAAGTAAATTAAAAATCTGCTTTATACTCTACTAGTTTTACTGTAATTAATTTACAATTGAATTTGAGTATAAAATTAATTACAAAAAAAGTACAGTAATTGTTGTCACATCAAGTTAATAAATAAATAAATATAAAAATAATATAAAAATAAAATAAATAAATAATAATAAATGCAAGAAATGTGGTTAAATAACGCACCACCTCCACCTCATTTAAAATATTTAATTCATAAAAACGATTTTAATAGTTGAATTTTTCCATTTCAGTTTTATGAATTTAACTAATTAATTAATAACTTTAGTTGATACATATATATAAATGTGAAAAAAAAAGAAAATAAATAAGCAAGAAAAAAAAAAATAGTATAATTTTTGTGGTTTTCTCACACGAAAAATAAATTATTTTTAATAAAAATAAGGAAAATTAATTAAAAAAAAAAAAACAGAAACATTTTTTTTTCCTTTGTTCTCACAGAAAAGATTTTTTTTGTTTTGTTTTAGTGTAAAAATAAATAAATAAATTTGATAAGAAAATTAATCAATAAAAACAAAAAATTTTTTTTCGGTAAATTATATAAGGCGGTTACTTATGCCAAAATTTTTTAAAAAAAAACATAACAGTTTTTTTTTCTATTGTTACAAGAATTAACAAAACAAAAAAAATAATATTAAAACGGTATGTACCGTGGCGACAAAAGCCTACTCAAAAAGAGGCGGAGTTGTTTATTATTATTGTTATTTTTTTTCATTTAGTTAAACGAATTTTCTGTTCAACGTCAATATGATAGAAGCACTGTCCTATCACATATCATATTCTCATATAATAATGTAGAGAAAAAAAAAGTATTCATAAATACAGAAAAAAATTTGTTCATTATTCTGATATATATGGTGAAACATAAGTATAAAAAAGAGCAGCATAAATATTTTTAGAAGCCACACCCCTTGAGTTCTTTTACTGCTGTTGCTGTTGTTGTTATTTATTCTTGTTTTGTTTTTTCGCCACCGTTTTATTAAGAATTTTTTCTGGTTTTTGCGCACATCGTGTTACAATTAATTTGCGTTTTTATTTTTGCAATTTTATTTGATGAATTAATGATTTTTCTCCTTTTGTAATGCCTTTGACTTCGAGAATAAAATATATTCTTTTGTTATAGGAATATTGGAAAATTAAAAATGATTCACAATTGGAGTGCCGTGAAATTTATAACAGTAATTTGTTTTAACTAAAATATCTTTTGAGGATATTATGCAAATATTTGCTCTTAATAATTTATCGAAGACTTTACATGAAAAAAAATACAATTTTGGTTATCAATGGCATATAGCTGCTATCTCGGCTGCAAAGGATTAAAAAAAAATAGAAGACACTTGTTTATAGATAAAAAATTAAAATTTTCTACTAAAGATCCAATTTAAAAAGAGTTTTCCTGCATCACAAATCAATGCATCAAATTTTAAAAGTAAAGAAATTGCTTAATTGTGGCGATTTGAGATTATAAACTTATTTCAATATATAGAAATTATTTTTGCAGCAATAGTATCAGTTGCAGTCAATATAAGGTCAAAGAATAAAAATGTCCTCAAAGACATTTCCATGTTTATAACAATAATTTTCTTAAAGCCTAATGAGACTCGGACGAAAATTACGTTCACTTAATTAATATTAATCTTTAACATTTAATAAAGAAAAATAATCATAATAAAAAATAAAAATGAAAAATTTCTTATCATTAACAGTAACACACATGTGTAATTTTCCTATTTTATTTAGATTTCATTAATTTTACCATGACGACATTATGATAATTTTTTTTTTTTTATATATTTTTAATACAAGAAAAATAAAATAAAATTAAAAACATTTTAAATAAGATTTCCGTTCACACAATATTATTTTTTTTTAAATGTTGATATGATTTTTGTTTTTGTAGTTTTCTGTTATTATTATTTGTTTTTTAATGATTGACGTGTTTTCTTTAATTTTTTTTTTTTAATTTTACAACAAAACAAATTTCTTTATCAATTTCTTATTTACAAAAACAAAAAATTAATCTGTTTAATTGCAGGCAAAAAACATAACCATCTACAATCCACTTGCATAAAAAATAATATTTTTCTTTAAAGATAATTTAATATAGATTAGGCACTTTCTACACAATCGTTTCTTATAAGTGGTTCATGTATATTTCTTTAGTGTTTTTATTTTTTCGGTACACACTTAACGATTACAAATATAAATGGAAAATAATAAGAAATACTTTGTGGTGAATTTATAATAAATTTTTGTTGATAATAATTAAAGAAATATAAAATAAATTAAGACATTATATCAGCATAGTGATGCTTAATCACTTTTTTTTTATTGGTATTTATAGTCATTTTATATACAAATAAATTCCTTAATATCATTAAGACATCCAATTCGTAAAAAGCATCCGACGGTTGTCTCAGGTAGCCAACATTTTTGATAGAAAATATTCCAAAATCATTAATGGAATTAGGTACAAATAATCGTTGTATGTAAAACTGTGTTGGGAAAATCCTTGTTGAGAATCACTGCATTTGATATTTATAAACTATCTATATTTATTTATTTTCTATTTAGTGAACATAAACAGTAAAATTAAATAAATAAAATTAATGAAGCAAAAATAATTGATAATCTTGACAAACTTACAAACGAAAACGTATTTAAAGGATGTTTGTGGTTAAATAATATGCTTAATGTTTATTTCAAGAAAAATTTCAAAAAATAAAAACACAGTAACGTAACGCCATCTTTTGAAAATATTTCTACAATATTGTTTTCCTAGACATTTTCCTAATACTAAATTAAAAGTTATTTTTTATTTTCATTAAATTTTGCATATGTTAATTTTTATTAATACTTAATTAATTTTTCATTATTTTTTGTTCTGCTTTAAACATATTATGTACATATAATTTTACAAATATACATTATATTTTATATACAGAAAAACATAATATTTACGATTATTATCTTTATTAAAAAAAGATTTTCTTTATATACATAAATATAAAGAAAATTAATTAATTGTACAGCCATTTTGATTATGCTTATTTTTTAATTAGAAATATATATATAATTTTTTTTTTTGTAAATAACAATAATAATAAAATAATTTCTTTACTTTAAGTTTAAAACAAAAAAAAAAAAATAATAAAATTATATAAAAATCGATGTTGTTCCTGAGAATATAATTAAAGTTTGGGTCGTTGTCACAGTTTTATTGATGTCCGATTAACTATATATCATTCAATTTCCATATAGTATCCTTTAATTATATAAACTTAAGGATACAATTCAGCAGCAATATATGGTCTGTGTTAAAATATAAACTAACAAATAATACTTTTTATTTATACAATGTGCCTAAACAAACTGGCCTTATTGCATTAACAATTAAAAAAAAAATAACTTTAAATTGTGTCAAATTAACAAACATTTAAAAATTAAAAAACTTTATAATTAAAAAGCAAAAATAAAATTTAATTAAACAAAATAAATTGAATCAAAAGCAATTAATAGTCAATGTAAATAAAATAATTAAAAATAAAATATAAAATGTAATGTATAAAATAGGTATAAAATAATTATTTTTATTTTCTAAAACGAAATATAAAAATAAAATAAATTAATTTTATGATATCAAAATAATAATAAACAAACGAAAATTAATTAATAAATAAATAAAATAAATTTAACAACTGTTTTACACTGTAACAACACCATAAACAACAACCTCAACCGAATTATATTATTAACACGAAAACTGCTCAAGGATACCTTTTCAAGATTGAATTTTAAACAATATTTGATCTATGTTAGATTATAGACTTGCATTTATCTATATGTGTTCCTTGGACAGTGAACGTGTTAAATATAAATTAAACAATTATGTAAAAAAACAGTGGTCTGATTCTGGTTTCTATGCGCTCTCACTTAATTAATATATTTTATCATTAGAATAATAATGAAAAATAATATTATTAATATTAATTAATTAATATTATTAAAAAGAGAATAAATATTTCATAAAAACCGATATTAATACAATAATCCGACATCGATTTTTTTTTTTAATTCACAAGAAATTATAATACTACAGGTAAACCAATATATACAAGACTTTGATTAACTCTTTTAAACCATTTTACGTATACAAAACAGTGTTGTAGTTATTAAATATGAGGTTTACCTGAAACCTGTGTATCTTTGGTAACATTTCTTTTAAAACAAAATGTACAATTCTAACATAATACTTATGTTTTAAATTTGGCAAACAATAATCAACAACAATAACAATATAAAAACTTTTAATTCCCACAATAACAACAACGACGACGTCGACATTAAATACTTTTTAAAAACATTCAATAAAAAAACCTCTCAAACCTTATCAGTGAGTAAATATTATAATTATGCAATGCATTAATTTTTTCTCTTCTTTTTCTTTTTACGTTTCTTTTTATTTTTAGCATTATTATTATTATTATTTTGTACTTGTTGTTCTTGTTGTTGCTGTTGTGTTTCATTTTCATAAATTTCTTGATTAATAATATTAGAAAAATTATAATTAATTGTTGTAACAATATCATTTGGTTGCCAAAATAAACTTTCATCATATGTTCTTTCAATAACTTTTATCGTTAATTCATTATTTATAATATTTGTTTTATATTTATTTTGATTTGTTTGCTTTAAATTATTATTATTATTATTATTATTATTATTATTATTATTATTATTAATAATGCTATTATTGTTGTTATTATTTTTATATTTATTATTGTTATTATTATTATTATTGTTGTTGATATTTTTTTTTGCTTTGCGACCCTTTTTTTTCTTAAATTAAAAAAAAAAAAATAAATTAAATAAAACAAAAATTTTTAAAAACTATTATTGTTGATTAGGCTGAATAAGTACCCATCCGTCATCACTTCTTCCTCCTGCATTACTAATATTATTATTATTATTATGATTATTATTGTTATTACTATTATTGCTACTACTACTAATATTAAGACCACTACTTGTATTGCTTGAATTTAAATTGGCACTACGTGATGGACCTGGCTGATGTTGGTGATGATGATGATGTTGATATTGTGGTTGCTGGTGTTGCTGTTGCAGTGTCCTATGTTTCTTTGGTGGACTTTTTATCAATTCTAATTGCCTTTTTAGATTTGCTTCTAATTGCAATAATGATTCCTTTAGAAATTCATTTAGAAAATATAAAATTAATTAATAAAGAAATAAAACATTTAATAAAAATTGTTTTTTTTTTACCTTTTCTTCTAATTTTTTACAAATTTCCAGTCTTTCTTTTCTCTGTTCAGGTTCCATAGCTGCTAATAATTTCTCTCTATGTCTGGTTACATAAGCTATTTCTGTTTGCACCTACAATTAAACCACAAAAAAAAAAAAAAATTAAATACTGTGAAAAACCACATAACAAAAAATTTAAAAAATAATTACCTTAAGATATTCTTGTGCTAAATGCATATGCTCCTCAAATATTTCTTGTGACACGTGACTATTAGGATCAGGAGTTGACGGTCGTAAATGTGGTTCTAACGTTAGTTGCATTGCATCTAAATCTAATTCTGTATTATCTTGATGCTGTTTATTTATTGTATTAGATGCGTTTGTAGAATTACTAGCTGATGTTGATTCCAAGTTACGAAGATGACCAATATTTGATACACCTGTTGTCGCTGTTACAGACGCTGTCGTTGTACTTAGCGTATTATTATTATTTATAATATTATTTACATTAGCACCCCCAGCTGTTGATAGTGTTGATTCTGTTACATTTAATCTACCCTGGCTGTTAGCTGTTAAAATAATAATAAAATAAAGGTAAAAAATTATTTTTTAAAAGCTTTTTTTGAATTTTACTTTATATATACATTGCTATATTTTATTTATTTATTATTTTAAACTAGTCATTGATTAATATTATTTATTTAATTGTATATTTTATATTTCATTCTTAATTTGTTATTCTGCCAAATATATATATATATATATATTGTTAACTGATTGTTGTTAGTTATGTTGTCATTCTTATAACAAAATAAATAAATAAAAACAATCGTTTTAAATAAATATATATTTATGAAAATAAACAAATATAACCTTTAATATATAACCTTTAAGTAAAAAAAAAAAATAATTTAAAAAATAATAAAATAAAATATTAATACACAATTAAAGGTAAAAAACCACCTAGAGGTGTTATTGTTTTTTTTTTATAATTTACTTTAAATTTTCTATTTATATTTTAATGCAAAAAACAATATTAACAAAATGTAATTGTTTTAAATTTAAATTTGTTCAAGAAAAGAAGGGAAAAAAATGAATAGAAAAAGAAATTAAAATAATAAACATATAAGAAAAGAAAAAACAACAAACCAGGCTCTCCTAAAATAATACACAAATTAAACAATAAAGTGGTTACATTATACATTGATTAAATTGATTTTATATAAAATTAAATTCAAAACTTATTAAATATTTATAAAATATATAAAATTATTATTACTATAAATAATCCAACAACATCTTAACGTGTCTGTACTTGATGATATAATTGTCGCTGTAGCACTTTCACACATTATTGTATTTTAATTTTTTCTTTTTTTTTATATTTATATTAATTGTTTTATTATAAAAATCACTTTTTTTTTTAATAAATTAAAAGGGAAAGAAGAAAAAGGTTAAATAAATATATTAACATATTATAAATAAATTATTTTGACTGGTATTAATAATATTTTATTATGGTTGTGAGAGATACAGAGAAACATTCAAACATCTGTGTGTTATGATTTTTTTTTTTTGGTTTTCAAAAAAATCGCGAGAAATAAAGGATATTTTTCTTTTTTATTTTTATTTGACACTAAAAACAATTTATTTTTTCTGATATATTTGTGTTTAAAAGCTAGTTAAGCAGCAAAACAAAAGATTAAAGAAAAGAAAAAATAATCTTTTTTTTATTTTTCGGGTATTTTAGCATTTATGAAACAAAACAAGAGAAATTTTGTTAATTTACTCTTTTAAAAGATTTTCAAGGTTTTTTTTATATATATATATTTCTGTATATATGTAAATGTAAAGCTAAATATTTTTAGGGTTTATAAGAACAGCCTCAATTTTTACATTATTTCATTGGGAATTCTTATGACATAGCTAACTATTATAACACACAAGATTAACACATCAAAATATAAGTTTTGCTAAAGTTTTTTCTTCTTCTTTTAAAATCATATTCAATTTATTAAAAATTATTCCTTTTCAAAAAAAAAAAAAAAACTAAGTTAAACTTCTTTAAAGTATATATTTTTTAAGAATTTGTAATAAAAATAAAAATTATTTTCACCATAAACTCACAACAATACACCAAAGAATAGAAATAAATTTTTGTTATATTTATGATAAACAAGTAACCATTTTTAAGCTTTTTTTTTCATTTATTAATTAATTAGATTACACTAATTAATAAAAATGTATAGAAATTATTTGAAATAAATAATTATAAAAACATAAAATAAAATAAACTTAATAAATTAATCTTGTCTTTAATAGAACAAAAATCTTAATAATACTGATGTAAAATATTTAAAATTTTATTCAACATTAAGAAAAATCAAAAATAAGACGACCGATGTCTTATAAAAAGAAAAACAAGAAAAACGATGAAACGTATACATAAAGCAGTAGTTTTATATACTAAGCGCAATTATAATACTATTAATGTAAAAATATAGGAAAATTATTTAAAACAGAAATAAAAAAAAAACTATACAACACTCATTTGAATGTGGTTTGATTTTAATATTAATAAACCAAGTAAAGAGAGTAACAACAAACTCAATGTGTAAGTCTTGAGAACAGTACAGAGTCTAACAAATAACAAATAATTGATAAGATTGTATTATTTCATCATGAAAAATTACAAATACAACTTAATAAAGTAGCTATAAAACTGAAAATTTATTGCAATAAAATCAGTATAAATTCGTCATCAATGCTGTCAATTTTATATATATATATATGTTTATTACAAAATTCAAAATTGTCTATATAATTTTAAAATAATTCAATTAAGAAAATCATCCATATAAAATTAATTTCCTTGTTTACATTTAACTAAAAAAATTCTTAATAAAAAATTGATGCTTCTAAATATTTAATAATTCTCCAATTGTTAGAATATCAATAGAAGTTTATTAAAGCCACACAAGTGGAGACGCCTAGTCATTTTACCACAAAAAAAAAAACTGACACTTAAAAAAATACCAAAATAATAATCATAATATTTTCTCATCTAATTGAAAATGAAATGAAATTAAATTAAGGTCAATGTACATAAAATTTGTATTTTTATAATGAAAAATAAAAAAACAGCCAACACAAAATAAAATAATTTACAAAAAAAATGAAATTTCAAAATCTATCATCACATATTGACTCAGAAAAACTCTTTTTTTTTTTTAATAAAAGAAAATACACATAAATAAGATATACGATGATGCGCAACACATGTTTTATTTAAATTAGGATTATTCGCTATACAATTTTTTTTTACATTTCTTTTTCGCAATTAAAATAATTAAATAAAATGGTTGACTAATACTTTCGATACGTAACGATTATTTCTATTAATTGGCTTCATCAAAAGAATTAAAAAAAAAAAAAATAAAAAAAAGAAAAATTTAAAACAGAATTAAAATTTTTACTACAATAAAAAAAAAAACCTGGCGCCTCCACTTGTTTTCTAATTAATTAATTTATTTATTTATTTTGTTATAAATAACGCTACCAACGCTTTATTCTTTTCTTTATTTTAAGAAAACAAAAAACAAACAAAATTAAACCATATAATTGCAATTCTATTCTATAATCTACATTATATAGAAATATTTCTTATTTATTGATATACATATATTGGATAATTTTTATCAGCAGCAGCGAGTGTGGCATATACAAGTTTATTTTTTTAAATTTTTATTAAACTATATTTTAAACAAAAAAAAAAAAATTAACTCGAAACAACAAACTATTTGTCTTAGAAAGCAATTTAATTACACAAACATATACAATAAATTATAAAAATCTAATTTTTGCTTCACATCAAACGGTCACATTAACAAAACCAAAATTAATACATTCACTGTGCGATGTTGTGTTAACAAAATTTAATAAAAAAAATAAAAATTCAACAAAACAACATCAATTGGTTTAAAAGTAAAAAAACGGATGATAAATCTATTCTGAGTGAAATGAGTCATTATTTTTAATAGTAGAGTAAAACAACAGCGAACGGTCGCCTAGACGCCTTGACTCAAAAATACTAGAAAGAAAAAAAAAAACGACACACAACAAACACAGGAAAATTTTTTATGATAAAAAAGAATAAGAAAATTTAATACATGGATGAAGTTTTATAAAAATTTATTTGAGTTACACATTAATCTATTCTTGATTAGTGTAAACATTAAAATGTATTAAAGAATATAATCTACAAGTGTATGATATATTATTATGAGCAAATTACTCTATTAATAATAAAACTTTGTTAAAAACGATTGAAAAATCAAAAATAATATTATATTTATGTATAATTTTTGCAAACAAAGTAAAAAAAAGTAACCTGTCTTCAGTGCTAAATCATAATTAATGCATACAAGCAATTTACAATAAAAATTAAACAATGAGCAGATCGCAACACACCTAATTGGCTAATAAATTAAACAAAGAAATGAAAAATAAATTTAATTGAATAAAATTACTCAAAGTGAAAATAGATTTTTCTATGCATTTTCAATCGTTGATTTGTTTTTCTGATTGCAAAATAGTGTATTACCCATTAAGTAAATTAAATACTTTTATATTCTACTTCATTAGAGATTTTATACATTTTTAATTAATTTAAACATGATTAAAACTATTTAATTAACTATTGCACATCGTAATAATTTATTAAATTAAATAAATCAAGTGTTGACGCATCAATTAGAACTTAAACTTAGAAAAAAATTAAATAAAAAATACTCAACAACAACACATGTCACAATATGCGATTTTGCACAGATTATAAATAATTTATCTAATTCATTTAATGCAAATTAGTAAAACAATAATATAAATTAATTATTTAAATGATGGATAAATTATTTATACAATCATTAACTAAATAAATAAATAAATTTATTAATTAAAATATATATATATATATATAGAAAACACGAAAATAGTTCTCTGTACTAATTAAGTATCGTAATTTTTATAATTAAATAAAATTAAACGAAATGTGTAAATGTTGTACAAATTTATTTTTAGTGTACACAATTTAAAGTAATTAAAAGAAAAATAAAACACAAAATGACAAAATATATAGGTAGTACATACATATGTATGCAGGCATATTATATACATATAATATTTGTATAAATGTAAACGACAAAACAACAAAAAATAAAATAATAAATATTTTAAATAAAATAACAGAAATATCTTTCTCATGATGATTCATTTTTTAAATTACGAACAACAAAATACATAAATAAAAATGAAAAAAATAAAATCTTTAAAATCACATAACAATATTAAAATCATTTAAATAATCAAATTTATGGTGTACATTCTCTATTTTTATTTTCTATTATTTTTTTATCTCTTGTATTTTCGTCATCTCTTTGAGTAATATTTTTTTCCACTGGGAAACTCTTTGTGTACATTTCATGCCTGTTATTAAAATAATTCGGATTTTACACAATAATTAATTTTATTCAATCTATTCCTAAATAATTTTTAACTACGTAGTCTAAGTCTAATAATTGATGCAACAAACAGTTTAAAAGAAGAGAAATAGAATAATTAACTTGTTATAAAGTTGTAACGATTTGTGCATCATTGCAGAGAGTTTTTAAAAATAATAAATAATTTTTCTACTAAATATTTTTAATTAAAAAATGAAAACGAGTCAATTTTACTATTTGCATGAAAAAATTATCGACTTATCTACTATTACTTAAATAATCATTTGAGTATATTTTCTATCTTTCTACACACAGTATTTCTATAATTTGAGTATTTTTTTGAATAAATTTCACTCATTCATATTATTTAGAGATTTATTGCTTGCAACTTCATAAAAATATGTTTAATAGTTTAAACCTAATTATGCATGATAGAGCTCTAACAAGTAATAAAAATAAATTTTGTATTAATAAAATACAAAGAAAAATAAAAACGTATTTAAAAAATCTGTCCTTTTTACAGACTTTGATTCTTTTATGCTAAGTGATAAAGAATTTTACTTTAAAGAAATAAATCATACGAATTGTTTCGTAACGTAGCAATATGCGTATATAAAATATCAAGAGATTGAAAGGAATATTTATGCTCATTCCCAAGAAATAAATTATATTGCACAATGCGTTAAAAATGATTATTTTATTATATGTAAGGATATTTTAATTTATATTTTACAAAGCACCTGATTATTTGCATTTGTAACAATTAAAATAATTTAATAATCAATATAATATATTATTTCGAATAATAATCCACAACGATCATAGCTTTTCTTTGCAAATATACTCTTTGAAAACCATGATATATAATTCAGAAAAAACACAGTTGTTAATAAAAGAAATTTTATTGCCTAACTATGCGTGCTAGATGTTATACTTTATATAAATATATATATATATATATATATATATATAAATTATTTATATATTAAATTTAATAGAGAAAAAATGATTAATAAACAGGAAGAAAAGTATATAAAAAAAAATATTATATCCTGTTTATATGACATCAATACAACACTATTAGTAACTTCTGGTTTTTATTATTTATTTATTTAAATAATTTTATTAACGAATTTTATGGTATTATTTTTTTCTAAAAATAATAATTATTTTTCTATTTTTTCATATCATTTCATATTTACAGTATTTTTTTTTTTTTTCACTTAACTGTTTTCATACAGTAGTATAATATTTAAGGGATATTATTTGCATAATAGAAAATAATTACCTGTCATTAGGTCAATTATATAAAAACAAAACAAATCACAATCATAATAATTCGCATCTTACGAATGTTATCAAATAAACTTTTATTTATTTTTTTTTCTTACAATTTTATATCTATATGTATAAAATTTACTAACAAATAGTACCTTTTTTTCAATAAAAATATAAACTACACAACACAATATAAAGACAAAAAAATCCACATATGTGCAATCGTTCCTAGTTTAATTAAAACTAAAAAAAAAAAAAAAAAAGATCACACATTGCACACGAATCTTTTCAATTATATACAAATAAAATAAATAAAACGAACAAGAAAATTAAAGAAAAACAAGCGACACATTAAATCACAAATAAAAAAAAAATAAAACAAAAATTGTATTTGCAATCTGTGTGCTGCTAAAGGTATTTTGTTTTTCTTTTTCTAAAGTTCTTTCGTAAAAATTACCATAGTTGAACAGAATCTGGTTGCATTAAAAGTAAAATATGAAGAGAAATGTATTTCGTTAAATTTATATTTAGCGAGATAGATAGTTAATCAAAAATAAAATTATGTAAAAATTAAATTTACAAAAATATGCAAAATGCTTATAAAAACAACATTGTAATAATCTAAGATTAGAATTTTATTTTATTTTTTATTTAAATAAAAACAAATAATATTTATAGTTAAAAAGTCGTTAAAATAGAATAGACCTATTTTTACACCAAAAATTAATTAATTTTTTTTGGTAAAACCACCATAAATTAATGACTAATAACACATTATAGAAACGTAGCAGAAATATATTTTAACAATAATACATAAATAACAATTGATAAAAATCTATTTATTAAAAGATTAATTTTTGTTAAATCTTTTGGCACATATTATTATTATTAATAATTAAATAAATAAATTTGTTAAATAAAATTTACTAAACATTCTATAAAAAGTGTGAATTTATTGCACTAATGACTCAAATAAGTGCGATGATGATTTGCACTATTAAAAATATACTTTTATGTTCTTAAAGACTAAAAATTTTATGCCATATAAAATTGAATTTTAGTTAATTCGTAGAGATTTATGTTTGAAATTTTATTAAAACAAAAAAATCAATCAACAACTCTTATACGTTTCACCGCATTTTCAGTGATATGATAAACCAACTTTACTATTAAAAAAGACAATAAAATGCTGTTAACATTTATAACAAGAAAAAATAAATGATTTATTATTAATTACAACACACTAAAAATAAATTAAATTACAATTAACTTTTCTACATGAAAATATGTTTGACTAAAGTCATAAAAATGCAAAAATAATTAATAATTAAAAATTGAAAAAGATGAAAAACGAAATTATACTGAACATTATATTAATTAAATAAAAATAACTTTCATTTTAAAATTATTTAAATTTATGTTTTGCATAATTAATTTTATGTACAATATTTAAAGAAGAAAAAGTAAAAAAAAGAACTTTTAAACTCTTCCTCTTTCCTTACATATTTTAAAGCAAAAACAAAAAAAAGAAGAAAAAACCTTTTTACTCTGCTAAATTTTTAATGAGAAAAATAAACAGAAAGACGTTGTGTTGTTATTGTTTTACATTTAGTTAAAAAATAAAGGAACAAAACACAAAAAATAATTATAAAAACACATTTTTAAGTAACTTAGTCATCACATCATCATTTAAATTTAAGAAGAAAATCGTATAATTTGGTATGTTATGTATTTAATTAACCAAGAGAATAAACATATAAAATATATAAAGAAAAAAGGGTTTTGTTATTTTGGCATTATTTAATTTGTAATTTGAGAAATTTAATTTGCATTTTAAATACAAAATAATAAAAATAATAATAATAAACCAACCGAGCTTTAATTACTGGATATTCATCATATTTGTTCTTTCTTTTTTTTTTTAATTTTATAGTTTAAAGAGAAATGGTATTTAAAAATCGACATATATACATCATATAAAATATAAATAAATATATAAATCTATTTTCAGAGTTAATAATATATATATATATTTCTTCGAATGTTAATTTTTTTTCTATTTAGTATTTATAGCTATGTCAAGTCATTTACACTTATTTTTCTTTTCTTTATTTAATTTAATGCAATCTAAATTTTACTTTATTTTTAGTGACTTAAATAAATTTAAAAAATAAATAAAAGTTAATTAAACCTATTTTATTTTTTTTTTAAGTACGTATCGTCATGCAGTCTAGAATTTTGTTGTTATTTTCATCTGTATTAAACAGAAATAATTCAGTGTTGTAGTCGCAACATATATAGTAAATTTATTATATAAATTATTGATTAAATTTGATTAAATAATAAGTTTAAAAATAATATAATATTTAAATAAATTAATTTTCTTTTTACCTTAATAAATTCATTTTCGCTTGATAGAATTATAACAGATGTTTTTTTGAAAATAATAATTCTTTAAATATATCATTTGTTTATAAGATGTTTACGCAAATTTGTGTTAATAAACTAATTAAATAGGCAAAATAATCTAAATTATCAAAACAAATATGAATCATTTAATTTCGTTTATAAAATTGAAAATAATAATTTTGCAAAATCGCATTTATTATTACTATTAAAAAAAAAAAAAAAATAGTAAAATTTACTTACATGAATTTCTAGTCAAGTTTCGTAATTCGTTATCTGATGATTTCAATTCCCAGGCATCCTGCAAATAAAGTATTTTATTAATTAAACGAAATTATTGTAAATATAGTTTTATTACGGGGTCTACTTCAACAACTAATTGTTCCATCGGTTTCTTGTTATTTTTCATCAATATACCATTTCTACCTTGTATATTAGATTTATGTATGTCATTATTAAAACTTATTTCATTATTAGTCATCCATATATTATTTAATGGAGATGCTATAATTCTAGGCTCTGAGCTATCTTCATCAGGACTTGCCCATCTAGCATCTGTTACTTCACTTTTTAATATTTCTTTTTCATCCTCTTCTGGTATAACATTATTATGATCATGTATCTTTTTCTTTTTTGTAATTAGATTTGTATTTGCTGCTTGTACAATTGGCTCTTGAATGTGTTGACGATTAAACTGTCCTATTAAATCTGATACAGATATTTGACTAGAAATCGTTTCTGTTTTTGTACGCCAGCTGTCATTATTTATATTTTGGTTCGTATCTATGGTATCGCAACTGTCAAAATAATCACCCTGTAAAAATCATCCAACTCATTAAACATATTCACTAAATAATATATATATAAATTAAAGTATACATAATCGTCACTACTGTTATTTTCATATTCTAATGGTTGATCAGCACCAGGGAAAAATACACATAAAGCTGCCATCACATCAACAACGTGACTCATTGATGGACGATTCATTGGTTGCGGGTCCCAACAAGAAGTCATTAACTGCTCAATGGGTTTTGGACATCCTTCAATTAATGGAGGACGACGACCTATAATGGAAAATCATAAATAATTTTATTTACGTCACCAAAATTCATTAAAAATAATAACCTTTGTGTACGCTCCACATAATGCTAAATGTCAATTCAATTTCTTTGAATGGCTGCTCACGCGACAATACTTCCCATAATATAATACCCCAACTAAAAACATCACATTTTTCTGTATATGTTTGTCCCTCAAAGACTTCTGGTGCCATCCAGGCAGCACTGCCTTTGTTATTCGTCATAAGAGTTGCTTTATCCGTTACAGTACCAAAATCACATATTTTTAATATTTGTCCTCCCTTAATTAACAATAAGTTTGGTGGCTTTAAATCTCTGTGTATTAATGGTTTCGGACTCATTGCATGTAAATATGCAACACCATCTGCACATTGTTTAGCCCAGCTCATTGCATGACCTGCTGTATATTTTGGTTTAGGATTACAATGTAATACATTATAAAGTGATCCACCTTCGGCATATTCCATTACAAGACACACATGCGGTTTATTTGTACAAGCGCCATAGAGAGCAACTATATTTGGATGTGTTACACGTGATAATTGTCTCACCTTAAAATGACAGATATTCGAGAAATATTTTAAACAAATATTTTTTTTTATATATTACCTCTGCTGTAAAAGCTGTAATTTCTGAATCTTGTGCCATATATTTCACTGCGACATTATTATTTCTCCAACGCGCTTTGTATACAGTTCCAAATGATCCTTTTCCTACAATCTGGAGACATAAAAGAGAACAAATCAGAATAATTTAATAACAAAATTGCTATTTGTCTCAAACAAATTGTTTGTTAGCCATAACCTCAAGTTTTGTTTACATAACAAATAAAAAGCGCTTATAATTTAATTGATTACTTTTAATTTTAGAAAAACATATATTATACTTTAATAACTTACCTCAATATGTTCTATTTCTTGATAATTTATTTCTTCAACAAACGGACCAGTAAGGTTCGCCACTTCTTGTTGTTTTCTATCAGCCATTTATTTATTTATTATAAAAATTATACTTACATAATTTTCATTTACTTAAATATTTAATAATACAAAATTAATAAAAACAAATGTAAAAAAATCTATAATTATTTATTATAATATTTTATTTTATTAATATTATATGAATTATTCTTTATAATTTGATTGAATTATAAAGTGTTTTATCAGTAAATAGAAAAATATTGCATTTTTTTTTCTTTAATACAACTTAAAATGACATTTGTAATAGAATAGCCAACATAAAGAAACAAAATAACCTAGCCGTATATGCATTAATTTCAGTTAACTGATGATAGCATCATCTATATTATAATAAATGTAACATAAATTCAAAACTTTTATAAAATTTATCGAAACTTATTAAAACTACTTAAAATTTTTCAAAATGAAAATGAAATAGTTGATTTTTTAATTAATTAAAACAAAATTAAAAATTAATTAATAAAAATAAAAATCATATGAAATAGAAAACGTTGCACGACAAATTAGATTCAATAAATTTATTTCATGTCTCTCCATCAATTCTGTTTGAACATAGTGGGAACGGAATTGGGTCCCCAAACTTTTGCAAAAATACATTAAAATATATACATAAGAGACGATAATATAAAAGTTTTATATTTAAGAATGGTAAGTAGTTTTATTTAGTTTAATATTGTCTGTGTAGAGGACAAAACCAAAATAAAATAATCTAAATTGATTGGTAGGAGGAACACTTTCTAGCCTTTACATTTAAACAAATTTAAGTTTGCCGGATAAAAAAAAAAATTTAGAGAAGAAATCAACAAGGTTGAAAATGCATATATAAAGAAATAGAAAATGTTTTTCATTTTTTTTTTCTGTATATAAATATATTTATATTGAATAGTTTTACATTATTTTTATTCGTATCTAACCCGCAGCTGTGTCCAGCAGTTGGTTAAACTCCCAAGGGCCTTCTTCAATGTTCTCAAAACTAAAGTAGCTGAATTGATATTGAATTCAACAAAATACAACATAAAATATATAAATAAATAAATAAAAAAAAAATTAGATAAATGTTAGTAAAATATGTAGAAAAAAAATAAAAATAAAGTTTTTTCTGTTTTAATTTTCATCCTTCCAGCATTCTAATTGATAAGAATTTTTTAGTTAGACGTCATAAATGAATTAATTAAATTAAAGAAGCAATTTTGATAAATTTGTAGACAAAAATTATGTTTGTCTAATCTAATAACGTACATATATTTAAATTACCAATTATATAAATCATGCAGTCAAGTTGTATTAAAACCAGAAATATATTATTTTCCGAAGAAGCACTGTTTAAGTATTTCATTTAAATTACTCTAGATTTTGTAAGTCCGTTTAGGTCAAAGGGAAAATATATCCGCATAATACACAACATCGTCTTTTTATTTATTTATTTTACGTTAAAATCAGGTAAAAGATGTAGACGATGAACCGCAAAACAAAAATAAATAAGAATTCTTTTAAGGGATTTTTTTTTTTAAATATTCGCATTGCAAATGATTAACCATAATATAGCTTTTAGTATGCAGGCAGTTAATTAAAATACTGTAAGCCTTTTAAAAGAACGATGATTTCTTTCCAAAAAAGATGCTTTTATATCTTTAGACAAATCTTTATTTCACTTAAATTTTATATTCATTGGAAATTATTTTTTTTATTTTCTTCTAACAAAATTTATACTACAGATTAGGGAATAATTTCACAATTTGTTTCAATAAAAAACAAAAAAGTTAAAAACGAAATTTGTCAAAATAAAATATAAGAAAATAAACGGATTAAAGGTCTAGCAAAAAAAAAGTAAAGCAAAAGAATATATTTTGTTATTGATATTTGGTTATACCGTTGTTGCCATCAACTTAAGTATATCCATTTTCAAAAATCATCATCTTAAAATGTTATGCAAAAATAATAAAAAAAAAAACAATTTATACAAGATTATAAAAAACACCATTGTCCTTTTAGCTATTTTCCAAAAGGCAACGTTGTAGTACTTAAGAACAAGTAACAAAAAAAAAACGAAAAAGAAACGAAAAAGGTAAAAAACAGATAAAATAGAATTTAAGAATCTTAATGCCAAGCGAAAATCTATTGTGTAGTGTTGTGTGATTATTACGATTTTATCCTTTATTTTCATAGATAGTAGATTTGCGTAAAATTTCCTTACGAACACCCCATCCACCCTCACGTAAACACATACACACAGATTTTATTAGTTAGCCTCTTTGTATAAAAGTTGAGCTAAATAATACAAATAAAAGTAAAATCCAAGCATAAGTTTTCGTTTTTCTTTATATTTCTTTAAATTTTATTTTATCCTTTAGTTGTCGTCCTTTTGAAATATATATACGTTTACGTGGGTTCTAAAAAAATAAAAATAATAATAATAATAAAATTCTTTAAAGAGGTTAGTAAAAGAAAAGTAGCAACGAAGTAAAAAAGAAAAAAATAAAATAGAAAACGAAATAAAATAAAATCTATTTGTGTTATCGATCCCTAAATTATGCTATCATTATTTGTGAAGTCCCTTATTTTTTTTTTTAATAAAATCTCTAGCGATATTCAAATTCATTTCTTTTAGTTTAAAAAATTAAAATTTAAATAAATTAAAATTGTAAATTACTACAATTTTCTTCGTAATTTATTTTTTATTTGTGATAATAACTAAATTGATTTGTATTATCTAATTGTTTATCATCTAAAGATTTATCATTTATCCGCACTTTTAACACGGATTTTTTCTCAATATTATTCAAGAAACCCAAACTTAAACATTATTTTATCAATTAAAAAAAATTTCAACAGTTAATGTCAATAAATTTACAATTTTCTTAATTCTTATATAAAAAAAGAAGGTTTACAGGGCGTTAACAAACATAAGGCGTCTCCACTGCAACCTTTTACTCAAAAATTATTTATTTACTTTTTATTAACTAAATTTTAAATGCAAATAAATAAAACATTTTCTATTCTTATAACGTTTTATTTGTAATTGTATCACCCTATAGAATTATTTAACAAACCAAAAAAAAAAAAGAAGAAAATACTAACGAATGAGGAAAATAATACAAGGGAATACGGAATTGATAGCTAAAATACATATATTAAATACACATGGAAATAAGTTAAATTATACAACAAAAGTGTAATCATTTGATCAATTGAATTTTATTAGATTTACATAAAATTTCAAATCTAACAACTATCTAGCATTAGAAATCTATCCTACAATTATCTATTAGTATTTCAATATATATATTTAGATTGTTTTTATTAGTATCAAGATAATTTGATTGATTATATAATTTATTAAAGTAAATTAGATCAATAACAATTTATTGTAACAAATTTGTAATAAATTATAACCAACCAATATAGTATTTAAGAAATTATACATAGTATAAAAATAGCAATAAAAAATGTACTCTATGTATGGGCATAGAGCATAGACAAAAAAAAAAAGACTTAAGCACAAATAAAACTCAATTACACACTGGGGTAGTATAAAAAATTACTGCGTTTTACCATTAAAGTTAACAAAAAAAAAAAAGGAAGCAAATGCCGGTAAATAAATAACATCGATGAAGGTAATTTGTTTACCCAGATTATATATAAATTGTCCAAGAAAGACATAAGGATCTTTTGTTAATAATTCTTCTATATGGCAGTATTTTATCTATTTTAAATAATTTGTAACGGACAATAAAATGTTTCTATGATGATAACGGTAATGATTTTTGTTTTTTTTATCAATAAATGTTAAGGACAATTTTACCCAAGGACAATAGGTATAGTTATTAGGTTTTTTTATGAGATATAGAGAATAAAAATGAAAATCAATTGATTGGAAGAAAGTTTATACATAAAGGACAAAAATGACCAAATAAAGGATAAATATACACATTGGTGTATGCCCATTGGGAATATTTTTTTTTTATCATTGCTAAGTTTTCTTGTTTTTTTCCTTTCTTGTTGCTCCCCTGTCTTTGTTATCGTTATTCTTGTCTTCTTTAACCATTAAGAATGGGAATTTTCAATAAAAAATATCAAAAAAAAATGTATGTGAATTTTGTTAACAACACATATGATTAACTTAAATAAAAAATAACGTGTTTGCTCGATAACATATAACGTGTTTTGAATATTTTATTATAGATTTTTTATTTATTAAAATATGTTTTTATTTTTATGTATATTTATATAACCAATAACACTTTATTTCTATGTTATAAAAAATTATAATAATAATGATAAAAAAAAAATTGCTTTATTGTTTCAGATATTCTGGATTTTCTGGGTAATTTTAGGTAATTATAATTCTTATTGATAATTATAGCATTTATGGAGATTTTATTTTAAATAGAAATAACAGTCGAAATACGAATAAAGTTTTAATTTTACTATATATTATCTTAAAAGCTTCCTATAGAAAATCGAAATTCATTTTGCGTCATTTCAGTTTGAATCGCGTTTTCTTGGAACCTTTTCACAGGCCTTGGTGTCATACTTTAATGAATACTATTCAATTTTTAGAATAAATTTTCAATGCTTATTTACTGGGATTGCGTTAATTATTTACTGCGTTTCGAAACACTCTGTTGTATAAAAGATCCTAGAATATATCCCGTTTTTTTAAAAACTTAATAATAATAATTGATTTTAATTTCTATGAGTAGATGTTTCTGAGCAAATAAATTACGAAAATTAAAAAATTGTTTTCGAAAATTTTATATTAAATAAATAATAAATTTTCGTGTTTACATGATGAATTATCCATTGGTGATCTTAACATCCTGGTTCGAATACTTAGTACATATTTAAAAAACAAATCCACTCACCCCCCCATTTACGCAGTACTTTTTTATGGGGATGACTTTATGTTTGAATATTCTAAGGATATTAGTTTTTAACAGGTAAAAATTGTTTTAAAAAAATTGTAAATTCCAGAATAATCCGTATACATTAAACTGAGAATCTTTTTCATTTGATTTTTATGCAAAAATTAAACATGTGTCAAGTTAATTTATAAGACACACTGTGCATAGTGACGGAAAGGATTTACTGCTTACAGAAATTATTTTCTTAGAATTTTTTAAAAATAATTTTTGACCTAATTTTTTTTTTTTTTTATTTGAATTATTTTTGTAAAATGACGTTTTTTATCGTGAAATCAATCCCTAAATAGGGAAAAAAAATACTTAATGTGTAACGTGTGGGATACGTTTAAGCGTCATATTTCAGTTTGATCCTGAAAAATGACACTTGAGTCGGGTTAAGCATGTACACGAAGTTACTTTAAATAAATATTATAAGTATTCAATAGCAACAGCAGTAAATATTAGGTGTCCTTGGACAGTACAACAAGTTTTGGAATTTCGAGGGATTAAACAGATCAAGGTAAATATTTTTGTTTTATTTATTTTATATAATAGTTTGATTCGTTTAAGAGTATTATTAATCATAATTATTATTATTTTATTAAAATTATGACTTTTATAATTTTTGTTTTCTCAAATAATCACCCAAAAACATAAAGTGTTTGAATTATTTCTCTTAGGTTCATCCACAATATCAAATCATACACAACTATCAAGCATTATTCAAAACTGTTTATGAATTAAAAGTAAAAAATATATATTCTTGTTTTTTGTAAAATATCATTATGTAATGATAAAATATTTACTGAAAAGGTTATATATATATATATTTTTAGGTGTATTTATATTTCTAATGTAAAATATAATTTATAAAACAGGTAGCAAAAGCATAATAACAAAAAAGCAGGTATATAGAAATATTTATAATAAAAAAAAAAAAAACTTCTAGAAAGGGTTAGATAAATATTTTTGTTTTATATGCGAAAAATAAAAAAAATATGAAAAATCTCTTGATTATAATATGATCTGTTGTGTTGTCGATGCTATTTTTTATTTATTTACTTGTTGTTGTTGTTGGTTAAGTTAAGCAAAAAGTTTTTACTATAAACAGCCTGGTTAAATGAAAAATAGAAGAAATTTTTTATGTATATTTTTCTATATTAAATAGATAATAACTAAAAAGGTGCTGATGAATATTATAAAATACATGTTGATGGCCGTGATGGGGTGGTATGTTTCATTTTTTAATAATAATAATAATAAATAAAATAATTTTTGAAAGAAATATTTAAAAATTCAACGATAAGCTCTCATTTCTGTGCTTCTATTAAAATATGAAAATCTTTTGATAAAACTAAATTTACATAAAAATATATATATATTTATGCTATAGAAATATGTACTATTTTGTAATAATAGATGAAAAAAATATTTATTTATTTTTTATTTTTAAAGATAAAAGTTAAAATGAGCTTTTGAAATTATAAAATGCTTTTATACATGTTAAAAAGTGTGACGTAAGTAATTTTGTAATTGGTTTTATTATTTTTGAATAAAATAATATGCTTTACATAGACAGATTTCTCTATAAGTTTTTCATAAAATATGTGCAATAATTTGTTTAAGATTTAAGAAATTAAAATTCTTTTTGATTAGTGGTAATTTTTTTCCTTTATTTATAAAATGAATTCAGTTATATACAGAAAAATAATAACATATATGGTTTTAAGAATTAGTTAATTATGTAAATGCATTTAATAATTATCATAAATATAATAATAATAACAATTTTTATGTTTAACTATTTTTGTTTTAAAGACATTTTATTAAGGATAATTAAGTGGGTGTTTTTGAACAAGAAAAAATTAATAACAAACCCCAAAAAAAAAAAAAAACAATTTGTTTATTATTTGCTGTCTAGGAGTAAAAATAATAATAATAATAATAAAAATAAAAAAAAGAGAAGACAACAAGTGTATTTTGTACAACAAGGACTGCAAGAAAATGGGAAAAAAAGGAAATTATAATCATAAAAAGAGGGGAAAAATGATGAAAAAATATAAATATATATTCACCCATAGAAAAAAGTATGTGGTGTTGTCGCGTTATTGTTGGTTTAGTTTGTATACAGTTTTTTTTTTCTTTCTTTATGTTGAAGAGGTTCTAGGGCAGATAAAGTGGTACACCAGCATTTTAAGTATAAGTATTTTGTAAGAAAAAAATAGAAAATATAAAAGAAAGCAGGAAAGCAATAACTAGATTGTCTTAAAGACATATTTTTTCATGTTTATCAATGATACAGCAAAAAAGGGGAGAAGAATTTTTTATTATTAAGAAAAAATAAGGAAGACAACAAGTGTTAGTAAGGGAAAATAAAAGTTAAGCAAAAAAAAAAAAAAGAAAATTCTTACCACACCTTCTTTAACTTATTTTTTTTTTGCTAATATTGGTTATAAGAAAAACTGAGTAAGAAAATAATCGAAAAATATATTGGTCGTTTTTATTCTGTTTTTCTTACTTGATTAAGGGTGAGTAGAGAAATATGTTTTTTTTTTGTCAAGAGAGAAAACCAAGCAATGTTGTGTGGTACTTGTGGCAGTACATTGGTATTTTTTTATTTTTTTTTGGTGAAGATAATTTTAGTTTATGATTTTTGGGTAAATATTTCTACTCGTGGCTCATACCACTGTAATTTCTTACTTTTTAAAATATGCTAAAAAAAGGAATACGTTATATGTGTTTCGCGTTGGATTTATACATATATTCACCAAGATGTTCAGCGAAATTTAATGATAAATAGTTATATAAGAAAAAGTAGTGGGATGTTTTTAAGATTGAAAATATTGTGGAGGACATCGTGGTGCACCAGATAGGCAACCACCAACCGACCGACGTGGTGACGACAACGTCGTCGAAATGTGCGGCTGTGAAATGAATGTACTAAAAGCTCGTAACTCTTACCAACGATCTTTTTTTATATTGCTGTGTGGTCGTCATCTTGGTTGGGTGGTTTAAAGCTCCGCCCATTTTTTCTAAAAATTTGAGGCTTTTTTGTTTTTATTAATTTTTATTAATTTTTTTTTGTGTTTTTTTCTTATTCTGTTTGTCATCACCGTCTTCGTTGGAGTCATTTTGCTTTTTCTAAACTAGTTTTTTTTCCTTTCTTTAATTTTAGACTCCTGTCTTGAATGGTTGCTTCTTATATGGGTTAATCGGAACATACGGTGGATGTTCCCCATGATGATGTTGACGACAATCAAGATGATGATGATGATTATTATTATGAAGAAAAGGACGTTATAAGAAGTTTCAGTCTTGTTTTTATGATTGTCATCTTTGAATAAAATCTGTATTTGTTCCACTTCTTGAAAATACGAAAAAAAACCAGACTGAGTTAGAAATGAATCGACTTGTTCATAAAAATTTGTGCTTTTATTTTTTTTATTCGTGCAACTGTTGGTATTTCAGTGTGGTCTCTACATTCCCGCCCTTTTGAGTGGTATTAACTGCTGAAGAAAATAATAAAAAATATACATAAAAAAAAATAACAACCAACTCTTACACATTTACCGCACATTGCGCACATTTTGGCCACAATACATTGGCGGAAGACCAGATCGACCGCCACCGCTGACGACATCGTTTTGATCCACATGCAAGAGACAGACAAGATTAAACCAAAAAAATGAAGGTTTCTCTGTTGATCGGAAAGAGGTGTGCGCTTCAACATCAACAGATGCTGGGCGATGGTGTGGTACAAATCTCGTTGTTGTTGTTCTTGGTGGTGGCGGTCGCGGTATCAGTGGTGGTGGACAAATACAAGGTGAACAGTTTAGAATTCCAGTAGATAAAGAATTGCAAAGAGTACCAAGAATCAGTAAAATATAACTTTGCGGAGTGAAAAAAGAAAACCAAAGACGAAGGTGCGGTTGTGGCGGAGTTGTTGACGGTGGGAATACCGCACGATGTCGTGGTACACCCAGAAGTGCGGTACCAACAACAACAACAATCACACGAACAAGAAGAGTAACACCAATGGTAATGGTTTGGTGATAACAGTGGCTTTCTTGTTAGTAGCATTCTTAACTATGGGTGACGGGTGCTATAGTTTATGACGATAATATTGGCGTAATATTTTTAAATGAAATAAAAATACGCGGTATAACGGACTATTCACTACCTACCGCAGCTAGATAACTCGTAAAGTTCTTTTTTATTTCAACGACAGTGGTAGTGAACAGACCACTTTTATATCAAAAAAAATTTTTTTTTAATTAAAAAAATAATAAACTGTTTTTCCGAAATTTCTTATAAAAAGAATTTCTTTCTTGTGACAAAAAAAAAATTAAAATAAATAATTGAAGATAATAATGAATCAAAGTTTTTAATTAAAAAAAAAAACAGAGTAGTGTAATTAAATATTGTGTAAACAGAAATTTTTCTGTAATTAAATAGAGGTGTAAACAGTTTGGATTTAAAAGTATTGCGTTAATTACAGAAGAATAAAAAACTAAGTAAATATAATTTTGTTAATTAATTAAAAGCATTTTTATGCAAATCAACTTATTTTTTGTTATTTTCATGGTTACATTTTAATTTTTATTTTAATTTGATAATTTACTTAACGATAAAGTGTCATTATCTGTTTAACTTGGTAAATACACCTGTTGTTTGTTTAAACACAAAATAGTTGCAAAAGTTAATTCGTTTATTTATAGATAGAAGTTAATAGAATAAAAATAGAAATAATTATACTTAAAAATAAGTTGCGCAATCATATTAAATTTATTAATTAAAACATATATTATTTTTTAAAGTATAATTTATTAAATAATTTATAACTCTTTCGAAAATTACTTGTTTAAATTTCTATTTGCAATGTGTTAATTTGGTAAAATATTTATTAAATAATATAAAAGAAGAATTTCATTCAAATATCCTTTATTAGAATTAGTCTGTGATGCTAAATTATTTTACAAACAATAGAGTCATGACAACATCAACATTTTTAGCTTGACTACACAAAAAACAATAATAAAACGATAAAAAAAAATACATTTCACAGCATTTTATCAGCGAAAAACACTGTCTGTTTTTATTTATCAAATTTTTATTATTATTTTTTCTTGTTAAAGAATGAATATGATGAAAAATCATAAGGTAAATGTGGTCACATCCTTACCGTATCTCCTTAATAATAAGTTTTATTTTTTACAAACAAATGATGGCTTATAAGTCCTTTATAAAAAAATAGCGTAACTAAAATTATTTGTCGACCACTGCAACCATTTAAACCACTGATTACAATTTTCTCGTGATTATTTTTTTACCATGTCAAAAGTTTTTTAAGAGTTTAATTCCATTTTAATTAATTTTATTATTATTTATGTTACTTTTAATGCGTTTTTTTTATTAAATTTATATATAATATTTTTCTTATCAAATAAAATAAAATATATTGCAATATTTATTACTACGCCAATGTTAAAAAAAAATTTAATACATACAAAATGTGCAGGGACACGTGAAATAAAATTAACACATTTATTTAAACATTAATTTAACATCCTGTTTTTATAGAATAATATTATTATTTCAACAATAACAATAACAATTAAATAATAAAAATTATTAAAATTTATGCGGTTTATTCTCTAAATTATATTTGCCATATAAATGGTTTTATCAGTTACCTTTTTTTATTATTATTATTATTATTATGAGAAAATGAATATTTTTTCTGGTTCATTATTACTGTCACCTCGTTACAATGTGGTTGTTGTCTCAGCTTATAGCGGTTAAATTTTTATTTTTATTTTACTAATTAATTTAATTTTAATTATATATTTTTCTAATAGAAAACCAACAGAAAATACATAAAATAAATAAAGTGTACGTGTAAAAAGGGGGCATAAATTTAATAATAAAAGAAAAGTTTAGTGAAAGTTTAATTACTTAGTTCAAAAAGGAAAAAAAAAGAAGTGTTTACGTTTATTTTATTAAATATATATGTTTAATACAATTGATAGAAAATTATGCAGAAACAATCAAATAGTGGTTGGTCAACAAAGGCGAAAGTGACGAAAAATGCATTTGTCGTCGTCTGAAGTTGTGGTTAGTTCGACGACAAATTCAACAATAACACAATTGGATACAAACGAAATGCCGATGTGCACTAATGTTAGTAGTGATGGTGAAGGTGGTGCCAGTGGTAATAGTGTTAATAATAATAATAATAATATTACAACAAATAGTGGTGATAATACAAGTAATAGTAATACAAATAATAGAAATAGTATGGGTTTGTTAACAGCTGAAACATTAGCCGAACGTACATTAGAAGGTCTAATGGCTGAACATCCTGGCGAATTGGTGCGTACTGGTTGCCCGCATGTGGTAAGTTTTAAAATAAAATAAATCATATCAAAACCAATAAATAAACTAAATAACCAACTACTATTGATTTGCATTTAAAATGAAACACAGAAAAAAAATTCTTAACTGTATTTTTTTTTTCATTTTATTTGTTAATTAAGGTTTGTACGGTGTTACCGCAACATTGGAGATCAAACAAGACATTACCAGTTGCATTTAAAGTGGTTGCCCTTGGTGATGTGGGTGATGGTACATTGGTCACTGTTATGGCCGGCAATGATGAAAATTACTGTGGAGAATTACGAAATTGTACTGCAGTGATGAAAAATCAAGTAGCGAAATTCAATGATTTACGTTTTGTTGGTAGAAGTGGTCGTGGTGAGTTTTTTTTTAATTTTTATTTCAAATGTTTTTAGTTCATCTCTTCATAGGAAAAAAAATAATTAAATTAAATTAAACTGTAATTCTGGCTTTGATGATTAAACGGAAAACTTCTTAGACGATGTTTATGCGTTTTATTTATTTTCTAACAAGAGGGCCAATTAAAGATTATAAATGGGGCGGCATTCATCATTAAATTCATTCATACGTCGTTTGTTGCTTATTTTAAGCCGGAAAAAAATAAATAGAAAAAGTGTCGCTCTTCATTTCTTGTAATCACTAAATGCGACAGGTTGACAGCACTTTGTGTAGCGAACCAAAAAAAAAAAAAACAACTAAAGCAAAATGATTTGAAGAAAAAAATCTGACGACTGTTCATTTAAAAATCACCCTTATTATACATTTTTCAATTTCACGAGACTCTCATTAATATTTCCTTATTCGTTTTTTTCGTCTTAGTTGCAATCCATTGCCCGTCTCCACCAAAATCATTTATCGTGTTTTTTTTTATTTTCTTTCTGAATTTTTTATTTATTTATTATTATTAGTTTAAAATAAAAATTTAACTAAAATAATCATTTACCGTAAGAACATTGGATGGTGGATTTGGTCTTTGTTAGCTGACAGATTACGGGGGCACACAATGTACATTTTGTTCCGGATGTTTACATTTTAAATTTAAAGAATTCGCTTATTTAATTCTACTTTGAAATGTTTTTTGTTTTATTAACGTTTCCTTTTGAAAAGAAAAGAAATTACCAATGTAAAAATACGAATGTTTCAATGTTCTTCCTAAATGTTTTTTTAAATTTGATCGCCTCCTCATTTACGGTAAGGAAGAAATGAAAAAAAAAATGAATAAATAAAAATTAAACAAACAGAGTGGCGGTTGTATTGGTTTATGCTTCTTATTTTTATTTGATAGCATGAGGATTGGATAATAATCTTATTCGTATTACATGTATATACATAAAGAAGATTTCTTTAATTTTTTCTTTATGGATTATTTTAAAATTTTAACATTTATTATGAAATTTTTATTATGCTTTTTTCTACTGTTCATTTTATGCTAAATGATTTTGTTTTTTAATAATACAAAAGTAAATAGGTAAGGAATGAAAATTGTTGGTAAATTGATTAATAATTAGTTAATTATACATCACGTTTTATAATTATAATATACAATTAATGTTCCTATTGATTGTTGTAATTATTTAATTGTATAGTGTTATTAAAATCAATTAATGTATATAATTATTAACACCTTATTATCGTAAGTGTTCGTTAGCAGAAATTTTATACGTGCACGAGTGTAACACAATTGACTGCTGATTTACTAAATAGTAATTTATCTGTATGCAGACTTTAAATTCTAGATTTTAAATTCTTCATAATCTTGTTATAGTGAATAAAATTATAACTTTTTATCATAATAAACATTTCGCGAAAAGAACGGTCATACGTTAGTATAACACCTGCTCTGCAGCATAAACATAATGCTGTTCTCATACAGTATACTGTACATAATCTTTTCATATTAATAGTAATAGATAATTTTTCCGAAAATGACCTTGTTTATTCATTTTTTTTGTCACCATTATTTAAGCTTTTACATAAATTATAAATGGCATTACAAAACAATTGTGTCAATGTGTTTTCCTCTCTAGCAAAACAAATAATAACAGCAAAACAACGTTAAAATAAACAAAACAATTAAAAGCGAATAAATTTTTAACTCAGCCAAGTTAACGATGTGACATTATTTCTAGTATTATTTTCTTGTTTAACCATCGGCACCAACGACATCACCTTGCATCCTATGATTATTCTTTTGTTCGATAAAAGCAAATATACATAAAACTTGATGTAGTCTCATTACGTATTAATTGTTTTTTTGCTTTTTAAATGCGACAGTGGTGGATATTTTTGTTTCTTTCTATTAAATAGAATTTTTCTGGTTTTTGTCCAAGCAATTTTTTTCTTCATTTTTAAGAAGTGGGTGGTTGGTTTACCTTTAACACCTAAGTTACTTTGTAAACAGACATTGGAATGGATAATTTTCTATTATATATACAAATGAAAATTTTCATGCTTTATAACAATGATAGGCGAAATTGAATAGGGTTGCAATGATAATGATTATTTAAATTTTTTATTCATAAATCAAAAAAGTAACTGAACTGTTTTTTTTTCCATTTGTTTAAATATTAAATGTATTTTTGATAAGAAAAAAATTCACTGCAACGTTCGAAATGCATGGCAATTCTACTATTTATAGAAGTAAAAGAAACATAACAGAAAAATAAGAGACACAAACAAGAACTAAAAATAAGAAAAATGTCTTAAACAATTCATTTATTTTATTCAGTGTTGTCGTCATCGTCGTTGTCGTTGTTGTTTTTGTTATACATTTGACTGATACTGTCATTACCATTACTACAAATCATTCCAGCCATGGTAACCATTACCACACTGCTGTTATATATATATAAATGACACGACATGACTGGAGCAGCCACCCCAAGTATAAAAAACAAAATCAGAAAGACGAAAAACAAGTCAACAAAATTTCATCACGTTTATGTCCAAGGATTTGATTTATTCATTGAAGTTTTTCTAGATTTTGATTCTTTTTTATTTTTTTTCACTGTCTGATTACTTTTTTCTTCGGTTTTTTGACAAAATTCATTTCCATTTATTTTGCTTAGCAACAAAGCTTTATTATATTTTGTCATCATTATTAAAAAAAAACGAAGAAAATGCAGAAGAAAAAAAAATTAATATCCAGAATTATTTACACAGCAAAGAGAAACGGTGTCATTTTTTTATTTCTTATTTAAAATCAAAAATAAATAAATTTTCAAACTAATTTTTCATTAAACAAAAAACTTCTTATTCATGTATTGATGTCAATCGAGTAACGTAATATAAGAAACATAATTTCAAATCAATTTCAATTTTATAAGGAATAAAATATTTGTACAATTTTTTTTTCTTTAAGTAAAAGAAAAACAGGAGTTGAAACATTAGATAAATAGAAAAAATCACATGTTTTAAAATTAATAATAAAAAGTATATATAGAAGAAATTTTGCTGTTACTCTTATGTAGATAATGTGTTAAAAGAAAATAATAAAAAATAAAAAACGTATGGGAGAAGGCAATTTAAAAATGTTAATGGTAAGAAAAGAAAAGAAAATCAAATCGAGAATTTATGCATTCGGGTTGGGTGATTTGTTTTCTATTATTGCCAATCTAAACAGTGTTATGTTGCCAGTATGTTTTCACCCCCTTTTCATCACTTTGATAAAATTTCATTAAGTTGACAATGATAATGATGCTGATGATGATGATATTGACAATAACATCTGAAAACCCTTTTAAACATTTTTGTGATACAGTTTTTTAATTAAAAACAAAAATTAATATAAGTTAAAAAGTTAATTACCTATTTTAAAATTACATTTTTTCAAATTTATTTCACTGCATTTAATTATCATATTTTCTGTAATTTATATATTAAAAATCACAACATATTAAATGTAAGGATATCAAACCAATAAATTAAATTAATAAATGGTGCAAGTCAACGACTTGGGTTTATTATTTAAATTTTTTTTTCTCTTTTAAATTATTAATAGAAAAAGTTTTTCTTAATACATTTACTAAATAATTTCTAATAAATTTAATGAATTGGTTAATAAAAACAAAATATATGTATATAAATATACTAGAAAACTTTATCTTTTAAGAAAAAAACATTTTCATTATACTGTTTAACCCTTATTTTTGTTTATTATTTGTTAGTCTTTTATAGAAAATTAATATCATGTTTGTCTTTACATTTTATTTAAGATATTAAATTACAAAAATATATATTAATATATACTTTTTATTATAAGGAAAAAGTCAGTTCCGTGCTTTTGTAAAAGTTTTAAAAGGTACAGAGAGATACCCTTTTTTAAAACACTTTTTAATAAATTAATACCATAAAAAATGAACTATCAAAACAAAAAAGATGTAATTGGGGTTAAATATTATATAAGACAAAATGGTGTTTTAATCAGTTATTTATTAATTATATTAATTAGATTTTTGGTTATGTTATAAATTTGTTCTTGAGGTTTTTTTTTAAAAATATTATCAAATAAATGAAAAGTTTTGAAGGCTTTTAAAAGCACTGGCTCTATGCTTTCATTTAAAGAATAAGTACTTTGTAAAAAACAAAAACCCTCTTTATTATTCTTAGCTGGTCATAAATTTAATTATAAAGCATAAAATTACGCATAGCAATAATATTTTCATGAGATTTAAGTTTATTTTTCGCAATCTTATGCACTGAAAACAAATAAATAATTAATATTGGCTAGAAAAATTATACTCTTATCTAATAAAATATAAGAAAAAAAGAAGAAAAAACATTGAGTACGATATAAATTCAGAAAACCTAAATACAGTAAGTAATATTTCTTAGATAGAAAATAATACACCTTTTAACCACATGTTGTTAACTTGAGGTTGCTATTTTCAGTTAAAGAATTTCCTGTTTCAGTTGTATACAACAACATTATATAACGTCTTAAGATTAAATTTCCTTACATTCCTTGTAATACAAGAAGGTGTGTTTTTCTACTTTTTTTTTTGAAAACATTAAATAAATAAATGAAAATTGGTCGAGAATAATTAATAAGATTTATTTCTTTTATAAGCAAGTGTTAAATAAAATTAATACAAATAAATTGATTCTAGAAATTGATTTTAAACTTTTATTTGAAAAATTCCTTTTTGATAAAAAATTTTATAGCAAAAAAGTTTAAAGAAAACTATATTTTTTTTTTATCTTCTTTCAAACTAAATAAACCTCTCTAAAAGCACAACTATTAAAAGTTAAAACACTTGCTTAAGTCTATTATCAAAAAGTGCTTGTTTAAGTCTAAACTTTATCTAATAAACAAATAAATAACAACAATACAGTGACCTGTATCATATAGTGATTTAAAATTTATAATATTAAGTGGGTAGCTGCAACGTCATTGCAATATGTTGCCGTAAGAAAAATAAACAATTCTTAATAAATAAAGATTGTGAAAAAGAAAAACTGATGATTGAGAATTTTTACTGCTTTTATAATAAAAAAGAAAAAAAAATATACTAGGGTGTTGACGGGATTCTTATTTATATTTTTTTATGAGTGGGCTATAAACCGTCCAATTTCTTTGAATGACAATTTTTTTTTTATTTATTTCTAAGGTTTTGTTGCTTGCAAATATTTTTTGGGAAAATTATTTTTTGTTTTTCTTTAAGAATTGCCAGGATTTGTGCCAAAAATATACATTTTTATTAACTATTTATTCAGCTATGAATTATTTAAATAAATATTCAATAAGTACTCGGCAGTTAGCCCATATTAATAATCTTTTATTACAATTTCTATTATATGTTATATTTTTCGATGGAATTTTATCAATGCCATTTAATCTTGTTTACAGTTTACAAATGTTTACAACAATGGACAGCTATAAGTACACCACCGACGGTGTAAATATAGTAAAAAAAAAAACAAAATAAATCATTTTGTAGCTAATCAAAAATAGCTAAATTTAATTATTAATTAACCTTAAATAAAGGAGAGCAGATTGGAATAAAAAAAAATACAAAACAAGAAAATAAAAGATTGATATCGATTTAGTTAAGAAGCATAGCATAATAATCTTATAATGTTTGTAATTTTTTTTTATTATTATTATTATTAACAGTTTGACCTTTTATATATTAGTTGATTTTTGTTAGGGTGAACATTTAAGCTAAGAAGGCAATTATTTAAAGAATAAAAAGAAAATTAAAGTAGGGCATTGAAAAATTCGGTATTGATTATTATTTATTAAATAAAAAAATAGAAATATTACACAAAAAACGGGGGAATTTAATTGTGTTATTTTAAGACTTATGGGGTGATTTTTCGATTTTTTTTTTTAAGCGACAATTTTTCCATTTTAATATTTTTCTATTTTCTCATCGTTATTCCGTCGGAATTTTTTTAATATCAAGGATAAAAAAAGAAGAAAGAAAATCAAATTGGATTGATGAAAACAAGCTAGTTTAAATTTAGGCGAATTAAATTTTGATCTTGAGTTTATTTTATTTTTATTTATTTATTTATTGTTCGTTGATTTCAATTCACCCCTTATCCTAACACCAATCAACACGTTTTTATTTAAAGATTTATTATTACCGGAAATAAATCAATTTTCCTTATTTATTATATATATTTCTATAATAATATACAACAAGCCAAGAAGCTACCCTTCATATAACGTAAACATCATCTTTTACCGCACGTTTTCTTTATTATTAGGAAACAGTAGTAAGAAAGAAAAAAAGAATATATACTGAAAGAAAATTACCAAACAAAACCAAATAAACTTAAGATGATACTTTGGCTGGTTTTTTTAAGCTTTCATAACACAGCATTGGTTTTCCGTTTGTATGTACAAATAGGGACTGCATCTCTATAAGAAAATATTGAATAAAGACGAACATAATTTTCGGCAGAGATGTGAGTCTGGAGATGAAATGATATATGTACTTTTGATAAGCATAAACAGACACTAGGGTCGTGATATCCTATATACAAGCAATAGAATTATGTATTTTTTTGCTCTTTGTTTTATAATATTTACTAAACTCTATATATTAAAGCGATAAAAATCAGAAACTGAAATTTATATACAAATAAAAAAAAATCATTTTTTTTTCTGCTGCTTATGTTTCTCTGAAAAAGACATAAAATCCAAAAAAAAAATGAATAAATATATTTCCTGAAGAAATGTATTTTTCTATAAATTTATTAACTTGATGAAAATCTTAATGATTTATTTATGTTCAATGGGAAATTATTTAAAAAATTAATTGAGTTGAAATTTAAAGACAATAAAATAATTTTTTTATTCGAATTTAAATATAAATGCACTCTGATATGTAATTTCTGTATTATTAAGTAACTAAACTAAGTGTTAAAGCTTAATATATAATAAAAAAAATATGTTTTGCCGATTAAAAAAATAATAAATAAAAACCTTTAAACACACAAGAACAAGTGATAAAAACCACATAAATGTTGTTCTATAGTTTGTGGCTAACAAAGGTTCGTTATTTTACTCGGTTTTGGCTTAACCCATAATAGATTTAAAAAATTTATTTTAATCCGACGTTGATGCAAAAAACAACACAAAATTTTATGTTTATTTTTTTTATATTGCTGTGTGTTGTCCTTTTTATATAAAAATAAAATAATTTATTTACTTTTTTATAAGTATTTCTTACATTTTTTTTTTTATTTCTAGGTAAAAGTTTTACATTAACAATAATAATATCAACGACACCAATACAAATAGCAACATATTCAAAAGCGATTAAGGTGACTGTTGATGGGCCACGAGAACCACGTTCAAAAATACGTCATCAGGGTTTTCATCCGTTTGCCTTTGGACCACAAAGATTTGCACCAGACCCATTAATGGGCGGTTTACCATTTAAACTAAGTGGTGAGTATTAAAAAAAAGTAAATGCTTAGATTTGTAAAGAATTAGTGTAAGAAGAAAAAAAAAGGAAGAAAGAAATAGTAAAAAATTATGATTTTAAATACGTGCGAAAATGAATAGAATTTTTGGCATCGTATGTAACATATGTTAAGCCCTTATAGTTAAGGCAACTCTACCCTATCCAGTTAGTCAAACCATAACTATGTCTAGTAAGTGTAACAGCATAACAACGAGACAATTTATTGTATGTAATGACACCTTTCCTGTTACAAATTGCCTTCCCGTTGTCATCCCGTCATCGCTTTATTGAAACATAAACGGTTTCATATATATACATACATATACACCCATTGTAATTTGTGAACATGTGTGGAAAATTCACGTTGTTTTTTCTTTTCTGCAATTTGTATTTCTACTTGAAAATTTCTCAATTTCACCTATTTATGGTTATATTAAATTGAAGTAGAATAAAAACAAGACAATTTCTTGGTTCAAATTCAACCAAAATTGGTGTACGTTAAGAAAAAACAAAACCCGTTGCTATCGTGGTAATTTTCAGGCAGTGCTTATACTGAAAAGTGCAAAAATATAAAAAAATAGAAGAAAGTATTTATTTTTTCCTTCTACCTACTTACCTGTCATTTTTACATATCAAATAAATATTGGCAAATATTGTTGAAAGGGGTAGATTCTATACTTTATTATTCATTTTACTTTCTTTTAAACATAAGTCACCCTTAATAATAAATTATACCCAAAAAAAAAAAATATATATATAAAAAACGAAGAGAAAATACAATTTTTGCAGCAAGCACAACACGACTTATATATTTGTCATAAGTTACGTGTTTTGAAAGAAATTGACACTTTAACAATGTGTTTATTTTATTATTTGCTTATGCTATAAATTTTTATTTCGCATATTTTATTTATTTATTTACAATGTTAGCTTGTTAGAAAATAAATAAATAAATAAAAAGTGTCGAATAAGCAAATTGCATGGTTCTATTCCCGGTTTATAGTAAATAAGAATACAAAATAAAACACACACACATTTATTTCGGTGCAAATGTTGTTCAGTTTAAATAAATATAAATATAAGAAAAAAACTAACAAATATTATTGAATTATATTTGCATAAAAGTTTTCTAAAAGTGAATAAATAAGCAAGTGAATATGTAAAAAATAAAAATAAAATAAATAAGAAAATACTTAAAAGTTATTAAGCAAATAGTGTTTAATTTTTAAGTTTAATGAACTGTGTAACTCTGCGAAAGACGTTTCGTTACAGTAACTTCTCGATTTTTTACATTTTAATATTGTTGTGATGAATTTTGTAGTGAAATTTTTACAAAACAATGTTTCCTTTTGAAAAAAATATATGCAGACCGGAAATATATATGCAGTTGACCATATCCTAGCAACAGCCTTATGTAAGGTCAGTTCTACAAAAATGAGTTCGTTTTTATCGTACCGAAAATAATAAAGCACGTAACCAATATGCGTATTGCCCCAATAATTTAAATTCTTCAAAACTAATAACCACAAATATTCTCATCATACTAAAATGAAGAAAATTTTGCAATATTGACAATGGATCCTTTAAAATCTAATAAAATAGATCCTGAGCATGTCGTTCTTATTGAAATAATTAAAGAAAATAATTAAAACAAAATACTATGCTTAATTAATTAAAAAAATGTATTAATCCAAGATCAGGATAATCATTTCTTTAAATTTTTAGAAAAATTTTTATTATAAAATTCACAATTGCAAAAGTACTTAAAACCCGAAGATTAATAATACGAGCACTCAGTAAATGTGTATCAATTAACGAATGACTCTAAGCACTGTTGAAAATATTTCTGTAATTGAATAATAAAAGATAAATAAACATAAATTAGAACCATTGTTATGTGTCTAAGCTAATCATTATAATTTTATTAAATAATTTATTATTATTATTATTATTTTTATTACTCTGATGATTATTATTATTTAAGTATTTATAATTATGGATAAAAGATGGCAATAATGTTTTTAAAAAGGTTTTTACATTATTTTTCCATTTAATTTAATTCTTTTTTTTTTCAAATTAATATCAACGTTATTAAATACTAAGCACTACCATCAAAAGTTAACATAGAATATTATATTGAAAGTAAAGCAAATGCTAAGAAAATAAGTGAAGAAATATATATAAATATATATATATTTAAACGAATAAACAAAGTTTTAATGCACCCTCATTTGCTTATACACATATAATTTTCAATTTTCCTAAATGAAACCCTTTTTCTTCTATTTTATATTTTTCATTCGTTTTTTTGTTTAATGTTGCGCTTCCTTGTTTGTGACACAACAAAACATACAATGATGGTGACATGTGACACCAACTTTGTGTTAACTCGATTTTCCTTTACTCATTTTTCGTTTTCTTTTCTTTATTATTATGATCAGGGTTTTTCTGTTGGTATTCATTGCTGACGACGTACAAGCAAAAAACAAGTAAAATTTTAAGCTTTTTGCTATTATTCTGCTAACTTTTCTTTATTTTATTTTAATTTTTGTTTTTTTTTTTGTATTTAAAATAATAAAAAAAAAATTGTTTTCAACTTATGCTGCTAACTAAAGTTTCTTTTTATATAAATATTTTGCCATTATTGCTGTTGCTGTTAGTAGCAGCTAGATATTTGGTCTTAGTTGTTGTTTGATATTTTCTAAGGGTGGTTGTGGCAGGCAGCCGAATTGTAACTGAATGGGTAACAAAGTGTAAATGCAAGGTGTAAAAGGGAAATTTTTGATGTGGAAATAATAAAAGGAAGTTCTAGGGTACTTCATTCTATTATATATACATAAATATATCTAAAATAACGTAAGATAGGGGAGTTATTATTATTATTATTATTATTACTATTATTAAGCTGCTGATGTTGCTGCCAGAACTGTCACTGGTAGTGCTACTGTGGATGTTGTTAGTGCTACTACGTTTACTATATACATTTATACTAATAATACTAACAATTTTCTTCTCAATTTTTATATTTTAACTTTCTTACTTGATATAAACAATATTTTTACGCTCCCAAATGAGTTCTTAGATAAATTTTCCGTCAAATTCATTGTCAGTTTAATAATTTTAAGTCAATATCATCATTATTATTATTATTATTAATCCAAATTATATATTATTATTATCATCATTATGAGAAATCATTAGGTATTTCAATGCAGATATATTTTTTTATATATTTTTACCTGTCAATGATTGTACTCATGGGTTATTCTGTATTATATTTTCTTTTGCATTAGTATGTCTGTGATTTAACATATAGCCATGGTACCACGTTTGTTAGTAGAAAACGTGATATATTATGTGAAAGAAAACTCATTTAAAGATGATACTAAAATGCTTAAAATAGTAGAAAATTTAAATTGCAAAGTAGAAGTTTTGATGGAAAATTAAATTAAAATTATAAAAAATAAATGAAGAAAACTAAACTAAAAGGTGTAAAAGTTATATGGAAAATTACCTTTGACATATGTGATGTGTTTTTACATTTATTTCTCATCTTTACTTATATCTTCTTTTTTTTCCTTTTTTGGGATAATTTAAAGCAATGTACCGACTCAAAAATACTTTTTATTCATTTTCTCTATACAGAATAAAAGGTTTTTTGTTTTTTATTATTTTTTTTTTAAAGGAAGAAAAGTATAATGATATAACTGTAAAGGTAGTTAATTGTAAGGTATAAAATTTTACATAATTAAAATATGTGATGGGAAAATAAATTAAATTTCCTTGATATTACTTTTATTTTTTATACCATCAATGTGTGTATTTCAACTTTTATAAATATATAAATAAATAAAGTAAAAAAAAAAAAAAAAAGATGACGTTGAGTAATGGAAACAGGTAAAATGGGATAAACAGGATACACACATGATGTACGTTAATTATTTAAATTCAATTAAATATTCAATGAAGAAGTAAAAGAAGAAGTAGCATAAAAAAAAAAGAATTAAGCAAAAAATGTATTCTTCCCTTTTTCGTAATGCTTAATGGTTTTTATATAAATAAATAAAATAATAATAATTATATTTTTTTTGCGTAATTCGACGCTTTTTAAGGTGTTTTTATTTATTAAATTTCAGGTAGTCAGAGTGAGATAACATTTGTTTATGCTTATCAAATGAATTATATATAATTATATTAATTTTACATAAGGTTATTTTATGTGATCATAATATTTTTTATATCCTTAAACCATTTTTTTTTGCTTGTTTGTTTTGATTTAATTTTGCGGAATAAACAAATAAAAAAACTGCGGTAATGATTTTGATTAAGGACATTTTTTAATACGAAAAACAAATAATCAATTAATTTATAGACATTTGAAAACGCCTTACACGCGTATTATTTTTTTTATTTTTAAATTTATTTAAATACTTTAATTCGATAGCATTTTTCACGTGATTAATAAATGTAAAATACAAAAATAAAAACAAATAAAAAATCTATCAAGGGAAAAAAGGGATGCAGGGATTATTTATTTTTCTTTTTTAAATTTGTTTAAGACAATGGAAATAACATTTAACACATTTTCTTAACGTTGGTGATGATTTTTTTCCACTTGTTTAAATTGCTGGTACTTCTGAGATGAATTAAAAAAACAAACACACACACACAATATAAGAAAATAGTAAATAAAAAAAAAAAATCCAAATTAAAATTTAGACGAAGGGTTGCAGCGTTTTGGTATTCAGAAAGACAATAATCATAATAATAATCATAATGATGCGCGATAAAAGTACTTTTTTCGTTTTAAAAAAAGGGTAAAAGGATTAAAGTAGATAAAAAAATGTGTTATACGATTCCAGTGATCCGGAAGTTTTCAGTAGAACAATAGAAAAGCATAAGCACTGGAAAAGAAAAAAAAATCAATTTACTTAATTGCAATTTTAATGTTATTTTTCATTTTCGCTGAATGTTTTTTTCTGACAATTTTCTCCTCTTTTGTTTATTGAATTAATTGATTACGCTTGGCTATATGGTCTGAAGATGACTTAGTCTTGTAGATGTTGAAATCCACTAAATATACCTTATTGTTACTAGAAAGATACTTTTAAAATGAATATAAATGAATAAAATCATTTCGATTAATTTCTTTTGTGTCGTTATTTTTTTTTTTTTCATGGTTAAACGATGTCAAATCCGCGACACAACCCTTCGATCGAATCATTTATTTTCCGTTTTTACTGTGCGACTTCACTTCAATATAAATAAAATTAAAAGACATAAAACGATTTTATAATGTCGTTTAATGAGTCAACTTGAGGAATAATTGAAAATAAAAAAAAAAACACAGAACTTGCGATGCGAGCTTTTCAACTACAGGGTGGTTTTATTGCCAGTAAGTCATTTTTGTTTTAGCTATTATCTTATAAATGATTTCTTAAATGGGAAAATTACTTATAATCATAAGAATATAGAAAATAATCGTAATCAATCATAATTTAAATGAGGTTAACTAATAAAACAATTTGTTCGTCAAAATAAGCAAAAATTAAAACTGCATTCATCATTGAAATAAATTTATTATCATTTTTCTTGTTAATATTGTTGTTGCTGCTGCTGTTGATAACATTTTGACACTTGAGATTTTGTTTCTTTTCTTTTCTTTTATGTTATTTATTTTTCTGTGTATTATTATTATTTTATTTAGCTACTTATCATCACTTTGTTTCTATTAATGTTAACACCCCATTTTCTGGTTTCAATTCTCTGCTAAATTTCTATTTTGGAAAACAACATGCTAACCCTATTTATTAAATGTAGCCTCGCACCCTTGTTAAAATGAAGTAAATATCCTCAACCCTTTTTTCGCTATTTTTTTTGTATTATTAAAATTAAATAGACGCGAAATGTCATTAAAATAATGGTATGAATCTTATATATATATATATAAATATATAAATAGAGGAAAATGTATCATAAAATATTGTGATGAGGTTGATAGAGGGTGGTATAACTGCTCATTTTATTACAACATTTAGTCGTTTATATTATTTTCGTTAAGTATGAAAAATTAACATTTTCGGTTTAATTTTTAAGTAGAAAACATTTGTCTTAGTCTATTTAAGTAAATCTTAAAACTTTGTATTAAAATTTTCTATAATAGAAGAAATAAAATTTAAGAATAGAATAATGATTATAAAATGGTATATAAATGGAGTTAGATTACAAGACTTAAGAGTGCCGTTTGTTAATCAGTAGGAAAAGATATTATTTTCTTTTTTTTAAAAAAAAGCTCACATAGTACCTGCTACCATTTTTTAATAAGAAAAAGAACTTTAAGGACTATATTGAGAAAAAATTATACAAAATTTTATTTTTAATTCCACTTTAATGTTATAACATGTAGTCATAGTAGTCGTTTATGGGTGTGCATGAGGTTTTTTTTCCTTTGGAAATGAGAACACACATTTCTAACCCTTTTATTATTATTAAAAAAATATAAATAAAAAAGATCTTAAATGTACTTATTGATAAGCTGATACCTTTTTAATGAATTAATAGTATTTAACGTATACATTTTACCATATTTATCTTATTTTCTATTATTAAGCGTATTTTTATTTTTCTGTTTCTTATATTTAGCAACGTATTAAAAGTTATTTCATATTACGCAATATTATTAGTAATCTTTAACAAGGCGAATAAACATAAACATTTAACATAAATAATAATAAAAAAAACTTTTTTTTATATATTTATTACGTGATGAAGAAGCTAAATAAAATATTTAATAATAATAAAAAATAAAACGATAAAATTGTGCCACATTTCAGTTTTTTCGTTTTAAACAAAATAATAATAATAAAAAAGAAGAAAATCCGGCGATTTTATGGATCAATCAACGTTTAGCGTTGAACGTATTATAATGTTTACGTTATTTTATTTATTTCCATTTATTATTATAATTATAAATTAAAAACGATTTAAATATGTGGCTGTTTAGTGCTTTGTTATTATTCAATTTATAACATAAAATAATAATTAAATAAAGAAGTTTATGTAGAAGATCTAAAGTAGTAAATAAGTAACATTAAAGAATGTTATAAGAAGGAACGTGATTAAAATAAATTGAAATGTTAAATAGATTATTAATGAAGGGATTATTTATGGGTGAAATGATGAGAAATTATTTATTTTTACAAAAGAATATTGATTAGAGTTCATATTAAAGACAAAAGGAAAGCACAAAATTATAATAATAACAATAATAAAGAAAAAATCTATGAGAAGATTTAATGAAAAAAGCTCAGCAGCCAACACCCATTAATCTCTACTAAAAAAATTTTTTTTTTTACTTTGGTTGTAAAATAACCAAAAGGAAAAACAAAGCAAAAAATAAACAGATTTTTACGCTTAAAAAGATGAATGGATTTTCGCTCTTAAAAAAAAAGAAATGAAAATTATAACAAACAAAAAAAATTGAAGGGGAGTTTGGCTCTATAAAAAGAAAACAAACAACGGAACTTGTTATAAATATATATATATTTTTCCGTATTGTGTCTTCCGTTTTCATTTCTTTGCTTACTTTTCAAAAGCATAAAACATATGCAGACAATTTTTACTATCTCAGCCAAGTAACCAGTAACTATTATTTTACCAAACATTCTTTAATAAAAATATAAAAATCTTTTCATTTTGATTCTATGGAAAATTTTATCAGTCTGACGAGAGCAAAAAAATAAGAAAAAAAGATAACGATAATGATGATGATATTGCATAGCTTGCAGGCGTTTTAAAATTGCACTTTTCCTATGTAAAGTATTTACTAATGTGGATTGAGTTATCCTTGGTAGAATTTTTTTTTAATAATAATAATAATATCTCAGAACTAAAGAAGGAACGTTTAGCTTCTGCAATTGTGTATGCGCTTATGTACAAAATATATGTATATAGAAATGTAAAATTTGTGTATTACAACTGTGTTTGTTTGCTTATTTGTTTGTTTGCTTTGTAGGAAAAATTTGTATGCTAGCATTTTATGTAGTAAGGCAACATAAAATATAAAAATAAAATAATATAAAAGGGTTATGGTTAGCAGATGTTGGAAGTTTGCAATTTAAAAGCGACGAAATGAGAATCCAAAGCATATATTGCCCATGGCTGATGGCAGTGGTTGGTTGTGAGGTCGTATAATGTTATAGGTTGGTGCTAAAAAGTGAACAGTGTGGGTGGTTAATATTGGGGGGCTGTAACCATAGTACAAAACCAGTTGGGTTAAGATTTTAAGGTTTAATAATATTTTTATTATTATTTTTTCTTTTTTTGCTATTTCTTCATCATCATCATCATTTTTCTTCCTTTTTATTTTTAAATGTTTATTTTTTTTTTTGCCTTTACTGCTATGTACTTTAGGAAACGAGTTAAAATGATTTTAGCTTTTTAACATCGTTTGGTGGCGGCCTTTTTTTTGTTTTTGGGACTAGAGCTGGTATGGTACTACGAAGGGTAATAACATAAATAGCTATGAATAAAGTATAGTCTTATAATAAAAAATAAATAAATTTTGAATAAATTATTATTTGTAACCCGTTTGGTGGAGAAGAAATTCGTTGTCGTCAAGATGTTAGAGCGAATAATCGAGTAATAATGAAAAGGAGCTACATGAACTGGTACTTGGTACTGAATCTTTTACTGCTTCTTAGTATTAATTCTTCGTATTGTGAATCGGATAATGTTAATCAGCAGTCGTATGATACGAAAAAACTCAACTTTGTTAACTGTGAAAAGAATATTTTTGCTGGAAATTATAACAAGAACAATTTATGCTTAAGAAAGGGTAAAAAAGATTTTCTTTTTTTTAATGAAAAATTATGTAATAGAAGCAGAGAAGACATTAGAGAGCGCAAGACAGTTTTCGTATTCTCAAACATATACAAGTATAGATATTACAGAGATAGATTTTACCACACAAGTGAACACCAAAAACAGATTGGATTTGTTAGTTGTGGAATGAAAATTGTTTTGTTGTGTAAGGTATCGTGGCGGCGTTTTGTGGCAGTGGTTGGTTGTTGGCTATGCTTTTGTGGCGCACCAATAGCACCACGTTGTTCCCCACTACCTGATAACAATAATAATGACTATGATGATGATGATATAGCGACGACAACAACATCTACATCTAAATGCAAAAGATGAACAAAGATGCTACCATGCCACGCCAACCAAAATCATAGTCAAGCAGCCACACACACCAAAAATGTTACCGCCACGACGTGGCTAACCCTTTATCGCGCTACAAGAAGGTTTCCTTTACGGGACCGCATATCGTGGGTGCGTCAGTGGTACAAAGACATTGTGGCAACTATAGTGGTACGTCTGTGGCCTGTTTTCTATTCTACTTTTTTTGGTCGGGATTCCATCTATTTCATCTTATCGTATGTAACACAAATTGGTAAAACTCATATTGATAGTATGGGTTCCAGTCTCCTATTTTATTTTATTGTAATTTTTCTTTGTTACTTACCCATTTTTGTGGGCATGAACTAAGCTATTTTACTTGGCATTTAATTTATAAGTATATATGCTATTGATTTTAAAGGTGACCAAACCTTTCTTGGCTACCATTTTAATCGAATATAAAAGACGAGATTATTTTTAATAAAGATAAATATATATGTTTAATCAAAATATGCCATTTTCTTTTTATAATATCATTATCATTATTATTATTATAATTATTTATTACAGGTTTTGCTCATCATTTAGCTGGGATGCCGACGGCACATTTACATAATCCAACATCGGATTGGCGTATGTTTAATAATGGTACAAATGGTGCATTACCAGGTCGTCCTAGTTTAGTAGGAAGTAGCAATGTTGGATTTTCACCAGGTGGTGCATTTTTACCGCATCATCATACACATTTTGGACCTCATATGCTAGCAACAATCGATCGAATGGAACGGACACGTTTAACGTGTAACAATGGTAAAATTCAATGATTCGTTTTCAAACTATTTTTTTGTTTGTAATTAAATTTTTTAATCAATTTAGATTTAGGTACATCACTAACAATACCGGCAAGTCCTACATCGGCACTATCAATTCCACAAAGTACATCAAGTCCACGGTTATCACCGCACATAGCCGCATTTGAAAGACCATCTTCAACGACACCGTTAACATCGAAACATTCAAACGATAACAATAATCATATTAATGATGATGATGGTAATAATAATTTAGATAGTGTTAGTTATGATGATAGTGATAATATTTCTGTAACCGGTTCAATAACAAATGATATTATAACTGATATAACAACAACTGATGATGAGGATAAATCAAATAATCTTGATATAAATACAAATATAATAAAAAATGGTGGTGCATTTACGGCATTTATACAAAAAAATAAAACAAATCAAAACAATAATAATAATAATAATCTAAATAATAATAATATTACTACAAATGGTAATAATTTATTTAATCCAGCATTAGCTGCACAATTATTTTTACAACAACCATTAATACCACCGCCGAGTCATTGGCTATATACACAACTTTATAGTAATTATCAAGATTTACCATGGTTTCGTCATTCTTTATTTACTGGACGTTGCAATATTAATAATAATAGTAGTAATAATAATAATAATATATTATCATCAAATGATAAAACAACATTATCATTAACATTGACAACTACCACAGCAACAGCAACACCACCAATGTCAAGTACATCACCAAAATTAACATCAACAACAGCAACGACGACGACAACGACAACGGTCAGTACAAAAGAAACAACAAAAATAATTGATTGTAGCCCGGAAAGAACATTAACATCTGATAATTCTTTATTGCAACGCACTGTTAAATTAATAACGCATAGTACAATTGATAATGATAATAATAGTAGTAATTCAAGGTCACCACCATTAACACTTATTACAAATAATAATATTAATACAAAAAAATTAGAAATTTTTACAAATAATAATAATAAATTAATTAAAGATGATAACATTGGTGCTATACGTTCTCGTACACCCAAACAAGTTGATGTTTGGCGTCCTTATTAATATAATTATAAAACAGTTACAATAAAACATATCTAATCATATAATTTGTGTAAATTTCTTGTAAATATAATTAAAATAATGAAAAATAAAAAAAAAAATTAAGAAAATTTAAAGAAATGAAAAACAAATTGGTAAACCATTTTAAATACATAAAAATTAAACGAAAGCAAATAAAAATTTATTGAGTAGCAATTTAGTGAAATAATAAATGTAAAATCGATTAATAAAATAAAAAAATAAAGAAGAAAAAACATTAAAAAAAAAGCTTTTTATTTGTTCAAAATCGTATAAGCTCAATAAATCTGATTTAATCCAATTTGGTTGTGAAAAAAAAAATATTTTTGTATTTTGTTATTTTTGCATTTGGCCATTTTGCTCTAAATTCGATTGATGTAATTGGAATTGGATTTATTTACAAATAACCAAAATCACCAATAACAACAACAACAACAAAAAAAATATAAATAATTTTTTTATTTTTATTTAATTTTTTTTTTTTAACCAGCAAGTAGTTGTACGCGGTTTTCTGTATTTCGTTTGTTCATTCGGTTTTTTTATTTTCTCTCCTCATTTTTGGTGCAATTTATATATATATTTTTTTTGTTCATACTGCGTCCATGATTTGGTTAACCAAGGACTACAGCAACAACTGGATTTTTTTTTTGCTTGTAAAATCGTATTTTTTTAAAATTATTTATTTTTTTTTTTTATATTGTTTACTCTGGTGTTGATGAAGTTGATTGTTTTTTTTTTATGTTTATTAAATAAAGTTTAATTTAGGTCAATTGTGTTAAACAATTTTTTTTCGCCTTCATGTTTATTATGCTGAATTTTTCTTTAATTTTCTAAATTATTTGCAATTTTTAGTAAAGTTAGAACATTTTAAAAGTATGCTTTGAAAAGACATAACGAAATTTAATTAATTACACAACAATTATTACTACTACTGTGAAAAAAGCGAAACAATAATTAAATTTAAAAAAAATAAAAATAAAAGAAAAACGAATAAAATAATTAAATTTTCAAAATTAATAAAAACACAAAAAAATTGCATCAAAATAAAATTTAATAATGGTTTTTCACGTTAAAAATAATGGTTAATGTTTATTTATTTAATTATTTGTTTTTTTTTTTGCATTAAATAATATTTTATTTAATTAAAAATATTAAAAATAAATGTGAAAAAAAAAAAACATAAAAAATAAAATCTTTTTTTATTTAAATTAATTAAAAAAAAAAAAAAAACAATAATTTTTTGCATAAAATATGTGGAAAAAATATTATTTAATTTTTAATTTTTTTTTTTTTTTGCAATAATTAACCATAAAAGCCACGCTAAAGTCATATTGAATTTTTTTTTTTTTTATTATTATTATAATTTTTTATTGTTTATTAAATGTTTATTGGGTTGGGTCATTTATATTATCCAATACCGGGTGGACAGATTATTAAGCAATGAAGTGCTTTTTTTAAAATTATTTTTAATAAAAAAATAAATAATTTCAAAAAAATTTAAAATCACTGACGTTTAATGTCCAAATTTAATTTATTTATTATTTTTTTTTGCTGTTGAAATTTTACTACAATTAGCCACTATGAAAATAATTAAAAATTAAAAAAAAAAGAAAGAAAAATAGGAAAAACATAAACAAAACCTTTTAACGTGGCTAATTTATAACAATTTATTAATAAAATATAAACGTCACTCATTTGCATATACATAGTTTATCGTATTATTATTATTTTATTTTATTTTTACAGCCCTTATAAATTATTTTAATTGAACCAAAAAAAATTACAAAAATAAATAAAAAATTAAAATTAAAATTAAAAGAGAAAATAAAACGGCATGACCTACCCACTTACCACCAAATAATAAAACATTTTTTTTGATTGTTTTAAACATTTTATTTTTAGCCGATAATAAATAAATATTCTGCTAAATAAAAATGTTTACTTTTTGGATGTTGACGGTACACACAGGTGGTCAATTGGGTTGCTGTGTATTTTTTTTTTGTTATATTATCAAGCCCGTACCCCACATACAACCTTGTGCATTTTATTTTTTTGTTATTGTAAATAATTTAATGCATTTTTGGTTTTCAGTTAAGTTTTTATTTTAAAATTTATTTTTACGATGAAAATTTCATTTTTATTTTATGTAACTAATGGCTGTGGGCGGTCAGTTAATCGCCATCTCCTGATTGCAATTTTTGTTTCTGTTTATTTTTTATACCATAATAATAAAATTTAATAAATGTGAATTATTCAGTCAAACACTTAGTCGACTTTATTATTAAACATTTTATTTTTTTATTTTTTGATTGTTGTAGATGATTTTTAATTTTTATTTTTTTTTTGTAATTAATTAAAATAGAAAATAAATCAAAAAATTATAATAAAATAAATGACAATCAATTTTCTAATTAATATTTATTTAATTAATTTGTATAAATTGGTATATTTGTAGTTCTAATAACTAATTTTCATTTTGGTAATTTTTTTTTTAATTAATACCAGGCGCCTCCACTAATAGTTTCTTTTTGATAAAAAACTGCTTTTCCAGGAAAATTATAAAACTTTAATAATAAATAATAATAGAAATAAAATATTAAATATTTATTAATTATCAAAAGTAAAAAAAAAACATAATATACCTTTACTAACTTAATTAACACCCAGTAATTTAGGTATTCAATGTAACCGCATAATTTTTTCGTGTTTTTTATTTCGCATTATTATTTAATTAAATAGGAAACGAATAATTGACGGTTTCATTTTTTTTTATTAAAAATATATCTATTTCAATCAAAATGAATTTTAAATTATAAAAAATATAAATAAATATTCCTTTTATTTATTCATTATCAATATCAGTATTATCCGGTATTTGCTGATTGTTGTTTACTGATATTTATATCAGTATATAAATATATACATATAGGAAATGATTAAATTTACATAATAAAACTAAAAATTATAACAAAAATATTAAATTCTGAAAAAAAGTAAAGGAAATAATCATGAAATTGATAAATAAAAATATTTTTTATTTAGGTCACAATAGAACAACAAGTAATTTATTTGCAATAATATTATGCTTATTCACTTGTTGAAAATATATGCAAGTGATACTATTTGTTATATATTTCTCATACATTTGATTACATATCTTAAAAATTAATTATGTTTTCATATAGATCTTCTTCTCAAATATTTCGAACATTTCTGTTAATTCTTCGATGCGTATAGTCGTCGCGCTAGAATCTTTGAAAATCCTCGCAGATTTCATTCTATGAAGAATGGTTTATTACCTTGTTTCAGTGCTATATAGATAATTTATTTACTGTAGCGGACAAGGATAATTACAATGATAATAGTTGTCAATTAATGACGGTATTATTATTCTTGGTGCGGCTACAATATGAATAAAATTAGAAGTCTATGCTGTGTACTATTGATTTCATAATAAGTCGTTAATAGTATCTTAATGTTAAATCAATATATCAAAAAAAAAAATATTATAACAGCTACTTTAAGATGTTCTAATAACAAGAAACGCTTGATAAATAAATACCCAACACAATGACTTTCCGTCTGAAAAGCTTTTTTGTAGGCTATTTCAAATTATTTTACCAAAAGTAGATTTTGTTGTGATTTAATACATAAAACCATTGTTAATTAGATTTCAAAATATAATTCAAATTTAAAAAAAAAATCCATTGTTTCAGCATTAAAAGTCACATAAAAATATCACAATCATTAATCAAGAAATCAAAAAATTATAATAAATTTGTGTTTTGTTTGTTAAATGATTAAACACAACACGAAGAAAATACAAATTTAAAGATAAAAGAAAAAATCAATCATCATTAAAAATAAATATATATATATATAGAGTAAGAAGACGCTTGCAAGGAATAAAACAAAAATGAAAATTAAAATCAAGCAAAACAATATGCTTCATTCTGCTATGATTTTAAATTTAACAATTGGAAATTATATATAAAAAGAAAATGTATTTTCTTCATCTATTTGTCTCAGCACGACACAACCAGCAAGTAGAGTATAAATAAAATGATTTTTGTGTTCGCTTCGGTTATATGTTTGATCAAATAAAAGGCGTCATTAATTTTCTTTGGTTTTTTATTTTAAAATAATTTTTCATTAATTTTTCACCCTTCAATTGTTAAAGATTTTTACTTTGGTTTTTAATTATTAATTTTTTTGCTTTAAATATTGAAATAAATTCAATACGTTCGGAATGGCAAAAAATAAATCAAAATAAAAATACACAAAATGAAAGACAAAAAATATAAAATGAAAACAAATAAAATCATAAACAAAACCCAAAGATAAATGATAAGAATATGTAAAAGAAAATAAGGACGAAAAATGTTTAAAGAAATTGACATGTAAGAGGTGTGAGAAAATAATGTGAACAAATGAGTTTTTGGCTAGCGAAGCAAATTAGATTTGTTTCTTTTTTTTTATTTTTTATTTTCCACCCTGTCGTATCCTTGTAATTTTAACACAGAGCAAAAATAAAAAAAAGGACCAGCCGACCAAACGATTGAATTTAACAAAACATAAAATAAAAGATTAGAAATATATTGTTTGGTATCGTTAATGTTCATATTGTAGCTGGTACTAGGGTGGTGATGGTGGATTGAAACAAATGAAAAATGGACTTACAGTCACGTTCGTATTTTGAAAAAAATAAATAAAATATTCTGTTGTATTAAACTGATCAAAATGGGCAGACAAAGTATATATATATAGAATGTACGGTCTTGTTGTTATTTTATTATTTATTTAAAATGCTTGAAAAGTAATACAAGGCAAACCACTTGTCATGTGTTAAGTCAAATAATTTTAAAGACAAATCAAATAAATGGTGAAAAATATAATATAATAAAAACAAGAAAGATAGAAAATGTTCTTGGGGAGTTTCTAAGCAACATATAAATTTTTCATTTTGGTGTCATTTAATCAAAAAAATGATGCTGGACGAATTTTATAAGCAAAAGTAAAAAAAAAAATTCTTTATCTAATCAATAAAATGTAAATAGTTGACTGATTTTTCCTTTAAGTAAAAAAGAAAATATAATTAGACAAAGTAATGAAAGTAAGGAAATTAAAGGAAATTTATACACAAAATAAAAAAAAAGACCACCCTTCAGCTGATTTAAATTTTTGTTAAATTAATTTCTTTCTTCACTTTTTTCTTTTTCATTTTATTTTGCCTGCTTGTTAAAATTAAACAGTAATTTCGTTGCGTTACGTTTGTTATTTGCTTTTTATTTTTCGTCTTGTTTATTGACTTGTTGAAAATTGTTTACAAATGGGAAGCACGAATACTAGGTATTTATTTATTTATTTGTTTGATTTGGCAACATAATAATAATAATAATAAAAAAGCGTTAAGCATTGCAAACAATACCAGACATGACATTTAAGGTTAAGTTTTTTTCTTTTCTATTTTTATTTCTTTGCTCAATTTTATAAATTTCGTTTGATTTTGTTTCATTATTTCCTTCTTCTTTTTATTTGATTGTGCATCATACACACTTACAACAAATAATAACATGTTCAGTGTTCACATATTGTTAACATTAACCAAATAAATAAATATATTTTCTGTAAAGAAAATTTTGTTTTATTTCATTTATGGCATGAGTGCTGATGGTGGGCATGAAATGATTACAGTAACAATAAAGTAACAGTAGGAAAAAATAAATAAATAAAATGACAAAAGCATAGTAGGAAACTTATTGTTAAACAGATTGACGCATCAGAGTCACAAATATACTAGAAAATTCATATGTTTCTATTATGTAAATACACCTTGAGGCAAATAAATTCAATCGAGTAAGGGTTCTGATTATTATTATTATTATTATTATTATTTATACTTATGTTGTTCGGTTTTTGTTTATTATTCAAAAATATAATATTTAAAATTAAACAAAAAAATGCTGGAAAAATGATTTTTCTTTTTTACTTTGGTTAAAGCTGCAATAACTAGCGAATTATTTTCATTTTTTTTGCAAACACAAAAAAAATATAATAACAGCAACAACTAAGAAATAAATAAGATGTGCATTGTTGATGCACAGATGTTTTAAACATAGTAAATTTTCATTTTATTTTGTATATCTCTTCCAAATAAACAATTAAATTTATGCAAGAATTGTTAATCTTAACAAGCATAACAAAGAAGTGTAGAAGAAAAAATTAAAAGAAAAAATATAAGAAAATTTTGCAGTCTGGTAACTTCAATTTTGTTTGTTTTTAAAAGCAAAATAAAAAATTATTTACAAAAAAATAATTTTCTTTATAATTTAATTATTTTCTTTTATTTTTTTTTTTCTACTTTTCATTCTTTGTTATTATCGCAGCTTGAATAATAGAAAGCATTGTAGAAGTAAAGAAAAAATAATCACGATTCATCATTGTCATATAAAAACGACAGACAAGAAGTTTTTTTCATTTTCTTTTTCTTTATAGTTACTAAGAAATAAAGAAGAGAATTGAAAGAAAAATAAAATCAAGTCATTGACTGAATAAGAAATTATGCATCATCAGCATCATTTTTCTATTTGATATTATTAAGATTTTACATTTTCTTTTTATTCATTTATCGTTTTCTGTGTGATATTGGGTTCACTTTCAATTATATCGATAAAGATCTTTTAATTTAAAAAGGAAATGAAAATACCACCAAAGTAATACAAACATTGTTATCGAAATAAGAAAAGCGTCATTTTAACCAAATAATAATAATAAAAATAATATTAATTGAAAACCCAATTTTATTTCTTATATATACAACAAATAAAGAAAAATAGTTTGTGTCTTTTTATTTAAAAAAATCAATAAATTAAAATAAATAATTTTAAACAATTCAATACTTATATTACAACCGTAAAAACTCAATTTAAAGCATCATTATAATAAAATATAAACGATATTTGCTGTTAGTAATAATAATAATGACAATAATAGTTGAGTAAAAATAAACAAAACATAAAAACTATATAGATAGATAGAAAGATAGATAGATATCACAACATAGTAATAATATTACGATTGGTTAAATCAAAATCATAGCACGTCGTCTATCTAGCATAAAAATAAAAAATATATCAGAAATATTTTTAATGGTTTATGTTTTGTTCATAAATAATATTAAAAATCATTAAAATGAATATTCGATGTAAAAAATAATAAAAATATTTGGAATTTTTGCTCAAATTAATAAACTAAACCGATAATTATTTATTTTTTATTAAACTTTTTAGAAATTATTTTTTGGTGTAATTTATTCTACTTATGTTTGTATAAAGCGTTGTGTCTCATTAATCGTGCAATTATTATTGTCTACGGCTCTACGCTACAGTTTTGTGTAGATTAGTTATGCTATTGGTTTGGTATATTATCGACAATTGTGACAGCGTCAATAATGATATTAATTCGTCTTTAATAAATGCAACAATTATAATCTAAAATCAATACAGTGAGAATGCTAGAAAGAATATTTTAGTTGTTTTTCTTAGATTTAACTAAGTATGAAGATAAAGATTTCTTATGACTTTTTTTACTGTTGACAAAAAGATTTAAATTAAAAAATAAGAAAATACAAATACTTTGTACAGGTTTATAGAAAATCAATGTAAGTTAAACAAAGTACAGTGGTTTTAAACCGTTTCTATTTCCACTATAATAAATGAGAATAAATGTTTTTTAACACAGACTCAGTAATAGTTGCTAAACTATATCGCGGAATTTAGTCATACAATACTGGTTTTAACCAATAACAGAAATATTTTTTACAATAATGTTTACGCTATTGGCGATACAAAAATATTCATCAATGTTTTAAAATTGATTTTGATTAGAAAATATTTGTATAAATAATTTTTTTTTTCTATATTTAAATATAATGAAAAACACAATAAATTTCCTGTTTTAGTTTTTCATCTATTTGTTAAAATTAAATCGGTTAAATTTCTCTACGCCAAAAATAAAAAAAAAAACTAATTTCACTATTTTATTAACAATAAAATATACATAACTAGCTACTGTGTATGCTAACAACTCTATTCAAATAGAACCAAAAAAGAAAAAACTAAATTTTCAATTTACACCAAAAATATTTATCATGATTTAGTTAGATAAATCTAAATTAAAAAAAAATAAATAAACAGCGAATAAATAAAATAAAATAAAAATAATATGTTATAATTAATTTTCATTTCTATGTTTATGCTTTTATTTAGAATTTGATTGATTTTTGTGTCTGCATTATAGTTACCAAAATGTAAATATATTTAGAAAATTTAAATTGAAAAAATACAGAAACTAGAAACATTTAAAAAAAAGATAATTTTTGCGAAATAATAACGAAAGGATATTATTTTTGATTTAAAAAAAAAAAAATTATATTTGCAGTGAATTGCGGTGCATTAGCGGTTGAATATGTGTAGCACACAAGTTATTTATTTTGATTATTCGTTAATTAAATATTATTTTATTGCTTTTATTATGATTGAAAAATATCTAAATTTGGTGAATAATTAATCTAATTAAATATTATTGTAATTATGTTAATAATAATATTTTTTTTACACATGTACTACTGTGAATTATAAGAGAAATCAAAGAATATATATATTTATATGTTTTTATGCAAAACATAGTTAAATAAGATAATAAAAAACGAATTTAAATCATAAAATAGAATAAATGGACCCTTTTTTTCTATATGAATATAGCCATTTAACATTCATTCATCCCTCATTTAATATTATTTTTATTGTTTTTAATTCGTTTCCATATAGAAATTTTCTTGTTTTCCTATGTATATTTTTTTTTCTCTTTAACTTTAACAACTTGAGGGTTCGCTCATATGGTTTTGCTTAACATATATTTATATATACATATATAAAAAAAAAACTGAAAAGGTCATTTATGTTGGGATATGATTTTTCTGTATCTCATGTACTTTGACATCCTTAACATAATAATAACATAAAACAGTTAAATTTAATGCATTTTTTTTTAAAAAATTTTAATACCAAGAAAGGAAGAACGACGATAAAACAAAGCAAAATGTGTATAAGAAAAAAAAAATATAATAAAAAAACGCATTTTATGTAAATTTTATTTTTTTTCTATGTAAATTTTATGGTTTGAGCAAAAAAAAAAAAAAAATAAACATAAATATAAAATAAAAGTAGCGAAAGTAAAGTCTTAATATCAAAATAATAAATTTGTTGTTTGTTTAGCACTTTGATAGCAACAATGTGAAGGAGAAAATATTGAGGTTTTGGCTTCTAGTTAGAATTTTTTTTTTCCTTCTTGTATTTTAATATCGGTTTATCAGTGTGACGAATTGTAATTTGATTTTTATAACCTATGAATTGGTATTCAAAAGGGGATCCAGATAACATTTTAAATGCAATTTAAAAGCTTTTTTTTTATCTTTAAATTTATTTATTATTATTCTAAAACACAAAAAGATTTATTATAATCCTAATAAAATGTTATTTAATAATAAAAAAAAATATATATTGATAGAAATACTGGTGACCAGGGGTGGCTAAGAATACATTTTTTAACTTATTATTTAGATAACTCATGAGCTTTTTGGAGTGCTTTTTATTATTTTTATATAATAAGAATCAATCATTCGAACATGCATGTAAAACAGTTGTTATGTTTGGGGAGCTGTGATCAAAAGTTGTATACTAATAATTAAAACAACAAAAAGCACAAACAGTCTTGAATAGTTCAAACATCGTCATGATGCAACAAAGAAAATTCAAAGAGTAGTTTCCGAATTAATTTCTTTCTCGGGTAGCAAATAAGTGACATATATATCAGAGAGTGTATTCCCACTGAAATTTAAGATATAATTCTATAATATAAATATCCACAAAAACTTTAAAGCTCAATCTTTCAAATGATATCGTATTTCTGTGCTAGTATCGTCAAGAAAAAGGTGTTTATTTAGGGCATTTCTTTCATATTGGTCATTTTTAATTTTTCCTAAATCATTTTATTTATCGCCTTTCCAGTCTTCTCCTTTTATGTCATCTAACACCACGGTCTTGGTGTTTGCTGGCAAACAAAATATAACCTAAAAGTCATACTGATTTCATTTATTGCCAAACAATATGTAACATTTAATTTTATTAAAATTTAATTATTTTTCTTTATTAAAAACAACGAAGAAAAGAAAGAAAAAATAAAATCTATTATTTAATTACCAAAAAGTTTAAGTTTAAACCTCGAAAATTCAGTCACATTTTCTATTTTTATTTTTTTTTTGAAATCTTAACTAGAAAATCCATTATTTAAATTAAATAATTATTATAACACTTTTTTTATTTACTTTTTAAAATAGAAACAAAGTAGCTAAATAAATTCTAATATATAAAACTTTAAGAAAGAAAAAAATTAAGGAAGCAAAAGTTTTGGTTTTTCTTCTCTATTTTATATTTTTTTTGGTTTGTTTTCAGTACGAAATTCGCCTGACATTATGGAACTTTTAATGAAAAAATAATGTTTCTTTAAAACTTGAAAAAAAAGCTCATAAATATTAATTAAGTATAAAAAGTTGTTATATAACAATGTTGCCAATTTTATTAATATTCAATGAGTATATCCTCTTTTCATTTTCTTGTTTATCGAATAAAATCAATTTCTGTATAATTTTGATCGGATATTTTTTTATATGCTGTTGTTTGCTATTTTATTTGCTAAAAATACTAATATCAGTTTTATCTATTTTATTATTATCATTATTATTATTATTATTATTATAATATTTTTATTATAACAAAATGGGTGAATGTTTTTATTGAATTACCCATATGTGTCCATTGGGTAACATATCTGTTTTGGTCATGCTTCGATTGACTTTCTCGTTGTTACTAGTATTATTTTTACTGCGTCTGCTATTGCTGCTTGTTTTTATTATCATTATTTCAAATGGACAACATACATTTAATATGAATAAATAAAAAAATAATAATAATAAAAAACTTCTTCAAATTCAAGTGGACGATGATTATTAGTCTTTTATATTTATTCGCCACAGAACAAAAAAAAAACCAAAACATTGTTTTCTGATCTTTTACTGGACAGAGTTGTATTTTCTTGTCATTTCACGAAACGTAAATAAGTTTTCCTTCTTTCTTGCTATTAATATATCTGTTTTTATCACTTAAAAGAAAAAAAAACATAAACTAATTTAGATAAATGTTGACAAAATGGAATAAAAAATAAATTATATAATAAGGGTGGGCTTATGTCGCCCAATTACATTAGATTATATAATTTAGCATATACAATAACCGAAACTATTAAATAACTTTTTTTTTTCTCATCTCTGTTTGTACAAAATTTTCTACTCGATTGATTGTCAAAGTTTTTTTTATTTGTATCTTCTATTTCTTTAGTTCTTGTAATAACAATGGGGACTATTTTCAAGCAGCACACAGAAAGATTATTTTATTAGTTTTTACTCCCCAGTTTCTATTTTTCTTTATATATAAATATTTCCCTTCGCGATACTCACTTAACATTAAACGATGTGTAATTTTGCCTTAGTTAAGATTTCTTTAGATTTTTCTGCCTTGTCTGGTTACGTTATTTAGTGGAAGCAATGATGAAAAATTGAAAACAAATTTTTATGATTTTTGTTGTTATTCTTTTATGCGGCAAGGAAATATTGTGATTTTTCAATGCTTAATAAAAATTAATTAATGTTCTATATTTTTTTTCTTTCTTTAATTTAATTTCTTTTGATGTAAAAATTAATTAATATATTTTTTGTTTTTAGTAATTAAATAAAATAATAAAAATGTTTCTTAGAATAAAAATCATTTAATTAAATTTTCTAAAATCATTTCGCTAAATTGTTGCTAATCACAATTCTAGCAAGAATTAATTAGCCTTGAAAATTGTTTCTTATCTTAAAAGTAGTAACGTTTAGATACTTATTAGTACATAATCAGTAGGAATAGTAGAATTATGTTAAGTTATTTAATGTAAGCGTACATCCGATTATTATTGATTATTTGAATTGAAATCAGCAAATAATTATAACAATTAATTCATTAATTATGTCCTGATTAAAATAATTAATTCAAACAATTCTTTATAAAATTAATCTTAATTTCAATATGATTTAATTTGTGGTTTTTTAATTATTTTATAATTTATAATGTTATCCGTTTTGATAGTATAATTTGCATGATTTACAGGAAAATTAAAGGAGATGAAACTAATAATAAAATTTTGGTAAGACGTTAGTAATAATTTTTAAGTTGTCAATAAATTCCTATAAATAAAATATCAAATAAATCATAATACGTCTCTACGATATTGTAAGTAATAATCGCGTTTTAATAATTAATAAAGCAGAAAGAATGTTATTAATTTCCTTCCATTTTTTTTTGTGTAATGAATACCCTTAATAACTAATCAAGCATAAAAAAATATCTCTGTCCTACTAAATAACGTAAATTTTTGTCTTTATTTTTAATCCGGCTAAAAGCATTCTTTTTTTTTTTGTTATATTTTTAATTTCATCTTGTTATCCTTGGTGTAAATTGCTATTTTTATTTTCTAAATGAAATCTTAATCGGGTTAAAAGCGACAAGTAAAAAACTTAACGTTTGTAAAAATAATAAATACTGTCCAGCCTTTACCCGATCTCATTTTGCAATATGATCAACCAGAGTACTTGTAGTTGGAGTTGATGCGACAGTATTAGCAGCAACAAACTTACCCTTGTTAACTAGCTAGGGATGTATTTGTTGTAATATTTTTTTTTTATTGTGAATAGATAATTTTTAATTAAGATTCCTTACCAATTTTCGTCCCTTTTATTATTTTTATTGTCTAGACCTTAACTAGCAGCGAAATCAACGAAACCACGTCCATTTTTTAAAATTTTGTTTTGCGCTTATTAACGTTTTCCCTTTAACTTAAACGAAAGAAATAAGTAAAAATCTCTGTTCACAATCACATTATACAAATATTTTTATTTATAAATTTTAGATGATGTTAAGTACAAAAGTATGAAAAACTAATAGGAATGGCGAGAAAAAAACGGCGAGAAAAAAACGGCGAGAAAATATAAAAATTTGTATATTATAAATGTGTGTTCGGCTTCTCATAATACCTCGAGTGGAGGTTGGTTTTTTTTATTTTTTAAGTAAAAAAGCATAAAATTCACGAAATTCACAAACAACGATAAAATAAAGGGATAAATAATTAAAATAATTTAGTGACACAAATAAAAAACAAAAAGTAAAAGTTTTTATCGTTTTATTTTTTTTAATTATTTATTTTGATTGACAAGTTTGCTTATATATTTTAAATAATATTTTTTACTGTATAGCGAAGCTTTTATCACGTTTTTTTTTTGTAAATAATATCCATTAAACAGATCTGTACTGCTAGAAGACAGTAATTTTTTTTGTCTAATAGATAAAAAGGGTTTGTAAATGCATAAATTAAAACCAGAAAAGCATTTAATTCCTTTAAATACAATTCTAGTTATCATTATCTTTTAGTTAAGCTTTTAATCTATTTATTAATTATCAGTTCAATAATATTAACGGCTTTGCTATTTAAATAAATATTGCAAATAATTTTATCTAAATTGTGAATGCAATAACAATGCTTAAAATATTTTTCTTTCTTTCGTTCTTTCTTAAATTACAAAGAAAAAGTTTTTACTCTGTATAAAACAATGAAAAAAGCTTAACTAAAATGTTTAGCACTTTGTTAACAAAATTAATATAAATATTTTTGTTGTTATTTAAATGATTATATGCTAATGCGGGTCAGGGGGTTTATTTTTAAAAGAAAATTCTTCTTAATTTATCTTTTGTTTTTTATATAAATAAAAATAATTTTGTTAAATGTGGACTGAGTTGACCAAAAAATGTATATATTTAATAAATTTAAAATGAATTAGAGATGATGGTACTAGTTCTGTTATTTAGATAATGAAAATTTGTACAAAAATATTTAAAAGAAATAAATTCTATTGTATTAGGAATAGAGATGTACATAGATGTAAATATACAGTAGATAGGGGTAGTTAAAATATTTATAAATATATAAGAATATTTAACAAATGCAGAATATTTAATTAATAAGGGATCCTTCAATAATAAACAGTGAAAAATTATGATAAATTGTTAATTAAATAAGAAAGAAAATCAATAAACCAAGTGTGACAGTGTTTCTACTTTATTATTATTTTTTATTCTTATATACATTCTTTTGTGTAAATTAATTAAAATAATAATAATTATAATAATAAGCAATCACCCGTTTTGTTAGTAGATATACATATATAAATAGTATTTTCTTTAAAGTTCTTCCTTCCTTCCTGTATAAATTTATTTTCTTTGCTAAATAAATGGAACAAAAATCGATTTTTCTTATAAAATTGTTGGTAGTAACAACAGCAACAGTAATAATAACAACAAATATAATATATAAGAGCAAAGGCAGCCAAAAACCAACCACTGATAAATGGTTTGAGTGGTTTTAATTGTGTAATGCTGAAGACCAAGATACTTTTAAGGCTTGGCCCAATTAACCACTGTCTTAATGAACATCTTACCTTCTTGTATTCAGCTTTTTTCCTTTTTTTATATTAATAATAATAATAAGACTCTGCTAAAAACGGCTTCCCTCTTTGTTAACTTATGTGTTGTTTAGTTAGTTAGGCGACCCTCGGTTTATAAGGTAAGAAGAAAAATTAAATTTAAAAAAATAAAAACATCGACTGTGCGGTAATAAAAGTAATAATAAGAAGCAGCCAAAAGTAGTCAAAAAAAAAATTGTACATCACGACGACGACGATGATGATGATGATGATGACGATAATGAGAGAACAAAAAAGTAACAAGTCTTTTAATATATATCTTTAGTACTTTTCTTTATTTATTTCTTTTAAATTAAAATTAAATTGTCACAGGGTAACCCAAACATAGATTGACTGTTAGACATTTTTAGAAATATACTTATAAGAATGAGAAAATAATAAACACAACTGTGGCATAAATAGAAAAAAAATCACCTGATGTGTTGCCAATAGCAGCCCCTGTTCTTACAAGGTGTTTTTTGCTGTTGTAGGAATTTCATACTTTTTCTTTGTAAGCACTTGGGTTAAACGAAACAAGACACAACTATTTTTAGTTACAACTGAACTGAACTGAACAACAGAAACGACAAATAAAAGAAAAGGGTCATGTGTAATAGATTTGCTGTTGATGTTTTATTCGTTTTTTTTTTATTTCTATATCAGGGATTTTATGTATGCTGTACATAACAATTGTAGCAAGACAAACGGATATAAATCTTTTTCTTTCCAGATATATTCTAACCTCCAGCATAATCCTTTAACTCAAACCATTATAGTTTTATAAAAACTAGAAAACAAAAATAAACAACAAATATTAATACAAAATGAAGGGAAAAATGATTTACTAGAGAGAAAATGTTAAATTATATCCCTATAGTTGCGTTTAAGTTTCACTTAAATTCTCATAGTAAATTGTTAGAGGATCTATATAGAAAAAGACGCATGTTTTTCCTTGAATACATCCAACAGATATTATATATATATATATTTCTATATATAAGCCTATATAAATAGTAAATATTTTCTAAACAGACTAAAGCTGTTTGGTTTTTGGTTTTACTTACAAGAAGATATGCTATATTTTCTATATAAGATTATGATTTATTATTTAGCATCCTATGTGGACAGTTTTTCTTTTTGTTACCTAATATATCAAAATTATGTTGAATTTATCTTTTCTAACTTATATATAAATATATTTATAAACATTGTATATAAGATATAAATATATATATATTTCATTTAAAATATGTTGTGTATTTTATTTATTTATTTAATTATTTATCTATATAAAATTATATTTCTATATATATATAAAGAAACAAAGAAAACATTAAAACATTGATTAATTATAAAAGTAAAAAAGAAAATAATTCAAGCAAATTTCAAAATAGAATATAATATTGTAACGTAACCAAAAATAAAAATAATTAATTAAAAAAGTATTTTTAATTAAAAGTTCATTTCTTGTTTATTTAATTAAAAACATATTTGTTGTATCTTTGCACTTAATTAAATAAATTAATATATTGGGTACAAACAGAAGAAAAAAAAGCATAAATAAAAGAATTTAAACTATTATAAGGAATTGATTAATAGTGAGAGAATTTATTTGAATAATTTAAACCCATCTAATTTTTCATTTATTTTTCTTTGTTGATAATTATAATAAAAATAGCAACAGGAAGAAAATTTCTATATTTTTATGTTTAGAAATTAATTAAAAAACATTTTTTGTATATAAAACCATTAGTACATCTTCTAGTTTTACCTATAAACCTGAAAGAGAGAAATTAAAATAAAAGTAAATATTGAAGTTATTTAAATTGAACGGATGAATATCACCCGTTTCATCAACCCAATATCAATTTATTTAGTCAACACCATATTGATAGCCAATCTATCAAGTCAGAAAATTATTCAAACATAAAATATAGTTATATATATATATATATATATAAATATACATAAATTTTAATACATATTTACTATGGCAACATAGTACGAGATTATATTTTACTTTTGTTTAATTTCTACCAAAGTAAAGCAAAGCAAGCAAAGTAAAGTAAAGTAAAGCACAACAATGGATATAAATGTCAAATATTACTTTACATTAATATATTTATAAAGACCAATTGTATAGTGAATAAAAAAATATTAAGTTTAATAAATATTTATTATTTTTAGAAGAAAACAAAAAGTAAAGCAAAGTAGTTTTTTTTAACAAAAAATTCACTTCTTAAAAGAAAACAATAAATTTATTAATTAAGTTTTATATAAAAAACAATAAATAAATAATTAGTCAACAAAATTAACAACCAATTTCATTACAAGGATATAAACATAAGAATTATACATTACTTGCATTAGATTTAATAATTCATAATAAAATTTTTAATTGTATTTGATATTATATTATTCGTTGTTATTTTCTTCATTTTTTTCTTTCATTTATTGAAAAAAATGAAGAATAATTATTTAATCTCTGATCAGATAGAAAATTTGTGATTATTCTGTAATACAAACGCCCAGACCAAGATTTAATACTGTACGTTGCGCGATTTCTTTTCTAGATGAAAAACTAAATTGCAATTTTAACTATAAATAAATATAATTTTAAGCAAGTTGCATTATCATCGTTTATGTAGAGTCCAGCTTAACTACTTTAAAATAACTCATTGTGATACGTTTGCTTGCGCTGTGTCTTGGTATAAAATCATTCACCCCTTGGAAAAAATAAATTAATTGAACTTTAAGCTAGAAATTCAGAATTAATTAAGAAATAAAATCTCTTTACAGTGGACTAGCTAATTAATTAAAAATAAATTTTAAATAAAATAGAGTAAAATGTAAACCAAGAAAACTGCTGTTAAGTTAATTATATTTCACTAGAAACCTTACCTCAGACCTGACTACGATATTAACTAACAACAAATCAATTAAAAAGAAATGAAGAACAATTCCAATATTTCCAATATTACTAACTTTCATTTATTTTTTTATTAAAAAATAAAAAAAGTTGTAAATCCACCCCCATCGTTGTTAAGAAGATAAATAATACAAAAATGAAAAAAAAAAATTGTCATAACATTCGACTATTGCACCATTTGTAACACACCGGGTGGTGAATATTTTTTTACATATTTACTTAGACCCTATTCAGAGTTATAGGAAAAATGTGTGTGTAGAAGATTTTTGCTGTAAACTTTCTCGGTTTCACATATTTCGACCACGATATAATGATAAACTTTAATACAGAGAAAGATTTTTGCTTTTTTTGTTCTCTTAAGTATAATTTGCTCTTTAGCTCCCTTTATTTTTTGCGCTATTTTTGTGCTTTTTTTTTCTTTTTCTCAATCTGAATATATTTATAAAAAAAAAATCGTCTGTACGCCGTTTGAACATTTTAAATAAAGCGAGCGGTTATGGGGTTACGTTAGGTTTGGTTTTTTTTTTAGTTTTTCTTTCTTCAATTCGTTTACTGTATTCGGATGTTCGAACACAAGAACGTTTATTTCGATGCAAGATTTAATTAAAACCAAGACTTGATTTATTATAGTCACATACAGATGTAGTATTTTTTTTTTATATATTTTGGTTCTTCCTTTCCATGTTGTTGTTTCAAAAATAATAATAATAATAATAATAATAATAATAATAATAATAATAATAATAAAAATAACAAAATAAAATCCTAGAGAAAATAAAATCATATGAAATGTGAACGAATCGTTGTTACTTGCAGGCAAAAAACAAAGATAATATTCATTTCAACCCCTTTATTTATTATCATTATTATTATTGTTATTGTTTTAACTTTTTTCCAATTTTTTTCATTTTCTTCTTCTATTTTTTGGCTACTGTCGCCATTATTTTCCTCGTGGTAAAACTAAAAATCTATCTTTAAAAATAAAAATAAATAAAATAAAATGAAACCAATTTTGTCGTCTTGTTTTATCTTTCTGTTGAATATATTTTACGAAATATAAATATATATGGAAAATTATTTGAAAATTTTACCTTTTTCATAGTGAATTTTATACTATTTTCAAATTAAATTATTTTTTATTTTTATTTTTATTAATTCTGATGTTGTCTACTAAGGTAGAATGTCGGTTTTTCTATGTTTATTTGTAAAATGCAAAAGAATACAAAAATGTCTGATTCGGAATATTCAGTTTTAGTGTTATTTTTTGTTGATATAGAAATTAAAGTTGATGTTTAATTAATTTGTTTACAGCTTTAATACATTTTACTATACATTGTAACTTTTTGAAATGTTAATCGATTATAATAGCAAATATAGAAATATTAAATTGTTTAATGAAATGAAGACGAGTGGCAAAAGTAGTGACATTCTCGATGTTTGAAACTTCTTTGAAAAATGACACATAAATCTACGACATCGCTAAATAGTTTAAATTAATTGTGTTTTATAATTGCTTTTTATTTTTATTAATAAAAATCTTTATGCAGAATTTTTTCAGAATAAAAAATCACCTCTAAAAACTAATCATATATGAATGTATATATCCAATGCATAACATATTTTACCAAACAAGTTAATAACACATAGATAAAGTGTCACATAGTTAAATTCTAAAAATAAAATCCATTTTATTATCGCATCAATACAGAATTAATAATACTATAGAAACATATATAACAGAAAAATATAATATATAAATCCCTTATTACTCTTTTCCTTTAAGCATTATAATATCTATCTAAGACGTCTTATCATATAATAATCATTGTTAATACGCTAATGGCCTATTTCAATTATACTGTTAATGCTTACAAATAAGACGATATATAAGTTTAAACATATTTCCTTAAAAAAAAAAACCCCTACAATAAGCTTTACAAATTTTCTTACTTATTTAAACTTAACTTTAAGCTTAACAACGCCAACAGCAACAACAACTATTATAGTAGTAATAATAATAATACTGATAATAATAATAAGAAAACTCATCTGTTATTATCGGGTATTAAAATGTATCCAAAACAAAGAGTTTAGTAAATTTTTCAAAGAAGATTTATTATAAAAGCCACTTTAAGGGTTTTTTTTTTTATTTCTTGCTTATTTTCACAAAAATGTTGTTTGTACTTTTTATTTATGATTATTTGTCAAGGTAACGACAATAGAGTGAAAACGTATTAGTTTGATTTGATATATATGTTGGCTTTTTGATTCTTTGATCCCTTTGAATGATCTTTTTTTGGTAAGGAGTTTTTATTTTTTTTTAGTACTTTATATAAATCTTGAATGTTTTTCATTAAAAATTTGTTTTTTGGGTTAAATTAGGTTAAAAGTTAAGGGAGTTTTATATATTTATGCAATAAGCACTAGTGTGTTTAAAGTTATTTCTTAGTCCTGTGTTGGTGTGCGTATTATTATTTTATAAAATCCATAAGGAATTGCTTACTATCATTAAAGTATGTTTAATTGGATAATTTGTTCAAACTATAAATTTACACTTATAACTTCCAAAGTTAATAAGTTTCTTAGTAATTATTTTTCATTCTTTTAAAGGCACAATGTCGAATGTAGTTTTATAATTAGGTCACATATGTAATTAACTATTTAAAAATTAATTTAAATTTCAGTTCTTAGTAATAATAATTCTTTTATACATGAATGAAAAGAAAAAAAAGTCGAAATTATTCTGCTTTTCTCTTTGATATTAGTAAGAAAAGAAGTTTGTTTTTTAACTTAACTTTCTTTGTTGTACATTTCATTAATATTACTTTATTATCTGTTTCATTGTTTATTATATAAATATTTTATATACACGTATATGAGTTAATTATTCAAATAATTATATATTAAAAGACAAAAAACTAGGCACTCCTATCTATGTATACTTAAACATTGAATTGGTTTCACGTTGATTCAGTATATTGCTCTTTGTTAAAACATTTGTTAAGAGTATCAAAAAAAAAAAAAAAAACGAAAAATTATAAAAAACAAAAAATCCCTGACTCACATATGTGCTAAATTATTTATTTTGCGTATTAATCTACTTAATATCATTTATTATTAATTTTGTAATAAAACAAACACATTTTTTTTTGCTTTTCTTTATTTTTATTTTTAATAAGGGAATTTTAGTATTCTGTTGTTAATTTTCATTGTTAATATTAATAATACTCAAGAGTTTACTGGTTTACTACTTTATTTATTATATAAGTATATTATATACAATTTTTAAAACAAAAAAGCTAAAATAATAATTTAGTAAACAATAACACAAGTGAATAACATTAGAAAAGATAGATGGATGATGGTTGTTCACTTGTGTGTTTATTATTTTAAAGATTTTTAATATTACTTAAACACCAACGCATTTATGATTTAAGAAAATTTTCTGTTTGCTTATATTACGCATTGTACACATACGTTTTATATATTATTATGTTCGGATTAAATTATTAATTAAATTTTCTTTGTACAAATAAGGCATACGATATATACATAAGTATATACATAAGTAAAATAAAAATAGAGAATTTCTTTTTATTTTAAAGCCAAAAAAAGTTTAAAAGTATTTATTTTAACCTTGGATTGAACATTGCATATTATTTGCTTTAAATAAGTGAATACAAGTTTATTTAATTGATTTTTAATTCTTTTGTATTAAAGAATAAGACTCCTCTTGCTTGAAAATTAGCGTGGTATTCGTGTCAAGTATTTTTCTGCATAACAAAGTACTAGGAAAATGTTTTCTCTGTTTAGATAGTTGCATACTATCAGGTGTTTTATAATTATTTCAAATTATCCTGTTTACTACATTATTATCATATTTTTCCTTATGTAGTGAGATACATACTGTTAAAAACTCTTAAATACAAGAATAAAAAGAAAAAAAACCATCTTAAAAGCTTAGTTAATAACATACCGATATATGTTTCATGTTTTTTTAATTTTCCCTCTTTGTTTATTTATTCATTTATATTTTTACTGTGAGTTTATGATATTTCCACAAGCATTGCAAGGTAGAATGTTACAACATTACTGATACTTTCTTATATATTTAGAATTTTTTTGTTTCCAGTTCCTCAATCAAAATATGAATATTTTATTTATAAAAAAGAAAAAAAAGCAAATAATAATAACAAGAAAAGAACGTTGAAATAAAAATAAGAATAAAACCCAAACCACGAAAAAAAAGTCAATCCGCACTTTTTAACTTTTGCATATTTAACGTGTATTTGGAGAGTTTTTTTATATATCTTCTTTTTTTTTTTTGATAAAAAAGAGGTGGTCTGAGCGTATAATAAAAAATATTTGAAATAATAAAAAAGTATAAATTTAACATTATAAACCTATTCAAAGATTCAAATCAATATTATTTATGATTTTTCTTTTATATTTACTTAGCGTCCCTCTAGAGAAACATTTCCATAAGCTTTTAAATATTTAAAATAATATTAAAATAAACTTTTTTTTTTCGTTGTAATATATATTTTGTTTAATTTATTGGAAATAGTAACATGTGGCAACCCTTTAATGTTTTTTATTTTTGCTTTTTTTTTTAATAAAAAATATGTGCAAAAAAAAAAAATAAAAATAGAAATTCACCACACATTGTTGTTATTCTAGTAAAAAATAAGATAAAATATGAAAGAAAAAACACCACATTAAAAATGTTTGTTTGATGTTACGTGCAGTAACCTTTGAGATACAATAAACAAGTAAGTGGAATGGGTGTTCATGGAGTAGTAAAAGACAAAATTACAGTAAATAACTGCGAATAAACCTTTAAAAATAAACAAAATCAACCTTTTTTTCTTGTCGTTGGAATATAAATGAAACAACGATGAGAAAAAAGTGAAACGTTAACCAAAGTATTTTTGCTGAAATTTTTATTTGCAGTAAAAATAATAATAATAATAATAATAAAAGAAAAAAAGAAACGTGGTCAAGTTGAAACGTTGCCAACATTGAACACCGTGTGCATTTTTAATTAAGAATTGTGGTGCCAGTTGCTTGGCGGTTGTTTATTATTGGGATGTTTTTACTTTTCTTCTTCTTTTTTTTACATTTCTCCTGTAGATGAATAAATGGTAAAAAATGTCGAGGTATTTCGATCGAAGAAAGGTTTTTTTTTACGTTTTCACGATAATAATAATCATAAAATCCTTGCTTGGTATTTATATATTTTCCTTTTTTTCTTTCTGTTTTTTAAATTTAAATATATAACATAAAAGCAACTAAAAAAAAAATAATAAGAGACGTTTGCACGTAGCTTTAACTAGTGGTGTCGTGGTATTTTTTTATAGTAGAAAATACGAAAAATGTTTCTGTTCTTATCAATTAAAAAAGAAAATATTTCTGATATTTTTGTTTTGGAAAACCATTTTACTGTTGCTATAATCTTCATGTTATGTGAATAAAAATTGCATTTTTTCTTTGCTTTTTATAAGAGTTTGTGTAATTATTAAAAATATAACTATTTTAAGAAAAAAAAAATCAATAGTTTGGTCAGTTCATTGTTGTTATTATTTTTTATGGAATTCTTATCCTTTTTTGTATTTTCTTTTTTGTATTATTATTGTCAACTGTATAGAGAAACGATAAACTGTGAGTGATAATATTTATAGCAATAAAAATCCTGCATTTTTTTTTTAAAAACAATTCTTAATTACCTTTAGCGTTGGTTTCAAAATCGGATATATCCGTAACCGGTATCGACGAATAGTTATGCTTTTATTCGTTATTCGATATCAGATTTTGATATTTGCTTAGTTTAATCTCTAAATGTTGAAATAATTGATTTAATGAATTAAAATTTCTAATTTAATGCTGAAAATAAACATTAACGATACAAAACATTCTTCTTAAACAAAAAATTAAATATTTTATAACAAAAAAACTTTAATATATATGCGTAAAAAAAATCATTTAAAACTAACAACACCTGAGGTTAGAACAGTTGTCATTAAACATCTATGTAGTTAGGAGAAATAATAGATAAAAAACCACTGTGTTTTTGCTGAATATATATGAAAATGAATTATATCCTTTCATCACTCATGCTTACTTTACTTCTTTTTTTTTGTTAACAAAGACAAAATATGGAAGATAAACAACCAAAAGTCTTATTCTTGACAGTGTAACCTTTAACCCTTTATCTTGTTTGTTCGGTTTTTTGTTATGTGTTGTTGTTTGCTTGTTTGTTTCATTGTTTGCTTCTTAGAGAACAACACACACGGATTTTCGAGTAAGAAAATTAAAAAATAAAATTATATATATATATGAAAATAAATAACAAAAACATGTGGGTTGTCGTAATATATTAGACTTAGTCATCATCTTCGTTAAGCGCCATCAGCTTATATAAATATATGTTTTTCTACATATATTTATATATGTATATACATATATATTTACTGTATTATAAATAATAAGAGCAGCAACAAAGTTAAGAATTTTAAAAGCTTAAATAGCGTACATTAATTAGTATTACAGCCCCGTTGAGACCACACGCCATCCCTATAACCATTAAATAAAAAGAAAAAAAAATGTAAAGAAAGGAAAAACAACATCAACAGCAGCAACATAAAACATATTTATAAAGTTTTCATAATTCTTTTGAAAATTCTCACAAATTTTTATGCGTTTAGCCTTGACGTTACGTTACTTTTTATGTTTCCTTTGAGGTCATATACGTATTTCGCTTATTTTTGTTCTTATCTCACAAATAAAAAAGAATTTTTTTTTAAAGTGAAATAATTTTTTATTGATGCGTTGAATCATGCTTTGCTCATCCTGAATTTCATATTTACTGAATTTTCTGTGAACTTCTTTTAACCACCAAAAGATAGGTGATTTTTCTTAGTTAGTTTTTTTTTGCTTTTCAATTTTTATATTGACGTCGATTACTTAACATTACCACAAAATCCTTTAATGATGCAGTTGTTCTACTTTTGTTTTACTGTTTTCGCTGTAAAAAATGTTTGTTTCTAAATGCCTTAAGCTTAAATCAAATTTTCTTCTGATACTACAAAAAAAAAAATAATTCTCAAAGATTTTAAATGTCGTTTAATTCTGGTTTTGTTTCGCTTCCTAAATGACATAAACAACTCAGTTACAATTATTTGTTAAGAGAAAATTCCCTTAATCTTGGATTTTCTGGGTTATAAAATGAAGGAAAAAAAAGACTTTTTTATTTTTTCTATAACTTGGGGTGACAAAATTATACTATTTAAAAAAAAAAACGAAGAAAAATACGCAACAAAACATCAATTTCCTCGTTTATTTTTTTTATTTTTTTGTTAAAACAGTAGCGAAAAAAATAAAAAAAATAATTTGACAACGGTGGTGGCGTCGATGTTTATGACGCTTACTGTGTTGACATTATAAGCTGTTTGCAACCCCTCATATCTAGACTGCCAAAAATCATTATTACTTTGTTCGTTTATTTTCTATTTTGTTGTTCCTTTTCTTACATTTTTGTTTCTTTGTATTTCGTCTTGTACATCCTTGAAATGGCATGAATATGGGTAGAAAATTGTTTTAAAAAAATACTCATGGGATGAGTTTGGTTTAGTTTATGATTTTTTTTTTATGGATTTGTTTTCGTTGCTCTTCCTTGTTTTAAATTTTAATAATTTTTTTGCACTTTTTTTTAACGAATAGTATAGAAAGTATCAAGTATATTTAAACAAGGTTAGGAATGATTATTTTGTGGGTGGAATTTGTGTATTGTGTACGTATGCAACAATCAAAACGAGCCATGGTGAAAATTACATTTTCTTTGCCTTTTTTATTTATATATATTTTTTTGTAAACCGAAAACCATTCAGTGGCTGGAGTTAAATTACGTTTAAGGATAACAAGAAAAAAGAAGTCAAAGACATCATCCTTCTTCGGGTGTACTACGGTTATTATTATTTTTTTTTTTCGTTTTCTTATTAAACAAATAAAATATATGATGAAAAAACAACCTAAGATTGTTGTAAATTGTAATTTGACGGTGTTGACGACATCGAATCTTTTTTGAAGATCTTATTAAGATTTTTTTTTTTCATTTATACTCTCATTTTTCAATTGTTTTTCGGGTGGCTTTCCTTTTTATTTCATTAAATTATTGCTGGTGCTACTGATGTTTCGTTGCTACTATATATTTTCTTGGTATTATTATTACAACCAAACACGTTTTGGTTTTTGTTAATTTATTTTATTTTTTTTTGTGACTGGAGTGGTAACGTGAGTGTTTTTTTTTTTCGTTTACTTTTATTGAAAGAAATATTAATTTGATTATTTTGTAGAAATTTAGACAAGTTTTATATAATCTTGCTTACAGATTTTTTTATAAGATGTTTTCTTAGAATATTTTTATCTTTGTTACAACAACGATACCGGAACTATACACACATTTTGATAAGAAAGCCTTAACTAGGTTGTTTATACGTTTAATATTGCAGAAACTTTTCAGAAATTAATTGACACAGTTTTAAAGTTTTCCAATAAAATATGTGAAATAGAAAGTATTTAGTTTTTTAAGAACCCAAAAAAGATATAATAAAATTTGGGCTTTTTATGCGTTATAAATTGTTTTAATTAGAAAATCTAGACCAAACGTAATTAAAACCTTAAAACTGGCCGGTTTATTAAATATTTTTTATAAATCTTTTAAGAAGTTTGATACCCATAGGTTCTACTTTTTGTCAGCGAAATATAAGCCAAGACTAAGTACAATTAACAGAAATTTATTTAAATTTAATTTATTATTAAGCTTGCCAGATATTTACATCGATATATCAACCTCATTAACATTTTGCATGTATTTAATAAATTGTATGCATCTTTTGATACACTTATGTTTTTGTTTGAAGAAGAAAGTTCACCCTATAAAGTAAGTGTTAATGGAATTTCATTTATCTCATGTGATAATTATTATACAATATTACCTTTAAATTTAACTTGCCTCTATTTCCTTTGAAGTCTAAGGAAGTGTTTCTAAAAAATAAATTCTAAAAATGAAAATAATATTTTTTTAATGCAGCAAAATAAGTGTAATCAATTAATTTTTGATTATTTATTAATTTTTCTATTGAATATTCCTTTTGTGTAATCTCATAATTATGTATCCAAATGTTGCTTTTTTATATTCTATTTAGAAGAAAATAAAACGAATATAGTCACTTTGTAATTTTTATTTTCTTTTTCATTTTTTTAATTGTTTTAACACTTTTTATGCAAATGATACTGATTGTTATAAGGATATCAAATAACACTTTTTTAAAAAAAATGCTATAATGAATTTCTTTTAAAAGAACACTTTGTGAATTTTTGAGGATAATCTTTGATTATTCCAAATGTATTATGCAAATGTGTGTTAGCTGACATTTTTTTCCTGCTAACAAGGAACTCATTTTGGAAAAGTAAAATAATTTTTTGTTCCAATAAAAATTAAGTCAAATAATTGCATTGAAGACATTATGATTGGTTAGTTTATTTTTTTCCTTTTGTTTGATGCTTGTTTGCGGTTAGCTCTCCCTTATATATTTATTTAGTTTTTTTTTATTGTTTATATCACGACCGCAAATCAACCACAATATATTATAAATCCCCCTGTACTAACTTTTATATAAATTTTTTTGGAAAAATACGACATTTATCATCTGCACCTTAATATGTTGGTAGAAAATCATAATAAAAACAAATGCGCACATTGGTGGACCAATACGAGTACCATATCACACAAGAATTAAAATCAACATATGAAAGCCACATAAAACTAGAAAATTTTCTTCGTTTGCGGTTGGTTTTTGTGGTTAAACGAACAAACAGAGATAGGACTGAAAAAAAAAGTGGAAGCATATAGAAAAAAAAGTTATTAATGGGCGTGACTTTGTGGTTTTATTGTTTAGGTAACGAAAAGTTGAAACAAGAAGAAATACACACAAAAATATAAATATAATGTTATATTTTCCTTGCGGTTATGTAATGTTCGCGCATGATAGACTATGAAAAATTATTCAACTGTCAATACTTTAGTATTTTCTCTTCGACGAATTAAAGCAAAGAATTTTTTCCGTTTTTTTTTTTTACCATGAAATGAGGGTGAAGATTTTGCGGTTAAATATTAGTTATAATAAGAAACGGAAATATAAGTGAGGGAGGAATATTGTTAATGCTAATAACAAAATGAAGGACATCATATCATTTTTTCGTTAAAAACAGAAAATGTATTATAAATTAATTAATGAATTAAAATCGAAATAATAATAAAATTGCCCTACGCTGATATTGGCGCCGTCTTTTAAAGAAATTCATAAATTTCATTGTTAATAAAAATAATGATAATAATAATAAAACTAAACGGCAAAGGGAAAATAAAATCAAATAAAAACTGTCTGTATAGGAAATTGCGAAAAATTGTGAAGAACTGTTATCCGAGACACACAACATAAGCAACAACAAAATACTAAGTTGAAAAAAAATAAAAATAAAATAAAAGAAAAAAAAAGAAAATTTCAAGTAGAAAAATATCTTAGAGGAAAGAAATTTTTCTTTAAAAAAATTCCCTTGAGATTGTGTCACGACTTTTTATAGCGTAAATATTTTTTCCTTGTCTGTTTTTTCTTCAGTTTTTCAGCAATAAAATTAAAAAAAAAATAAAAAGAAAAACGGAAAATTTAAGGGTGTCAAATAAAAGGGGTTAAATATTCTATGCTCTTCATGCATTATCCTTAAGATATCAAAGCCGCACAAGATACAAACAAAAAAAGGGTTCTATAAGTTGCGCAGATTATTAAAGCGCAGAATATGCCACAGTTAAGTATCCTTCCTATTCTCCTCTTTTATACAGAAAAAAAACCATAGTCATAATGAGGAGATGGAAAAACTCGTTATTTTTTTCTTATTAAAGGGAAAAAATGAAGTGTTTTTCGTTTAAAGAAAATTTTCTTTCCATAAAAATAAAGAAAGAAAAAAAATAACTAAAGAAAATTTTTGAAATAGAAAAACTTTTTATAGGAAAAAAGTTTTTGTTTGTTTTTTTTTTTGGAAATTTATTTATTTATCGAGCATACACTGCTCTATAGATGGCATTAATGGTAACAAAAATTGAATAACAATTTGCAAATATTTTTGAAAGTTTAGAAAATATAAAAAATGATTTTACCGTATTTAATGTATCGCAAGTTAAATGAATGGGGTGTGTAATGTGTTTTTATGGGTAAATATTGATTTTTTATTACGAATTAACTAAAATAATAATATGTAAAAAATAACTAAGGAAGGTGAATGAATATTTTGGGTGGATATACACATTAGCGTAATTAGCTGGTTTTTAACAATAAATTTATCATCAATAAAATTATAAAATAATAAAATCAATTAATTTATAAATTGAAAAGATCGCAAAATGAAAAATAATAAAATAATAACAAATGTGTAGAGATAAACGTATAAATGTAAAACCACATTGTCCGATAATCTATTACCTATCAGTCTATAGGTGTTCGAGGTTAACCATATAATGTTATGCTACTCAAATTTCACCACATTTTTCCCATAACACAATTCTTTTGTATTTTGTTTTTTCCTTTACAATTAAAACACTTCCTTTACTTTGATTCAAATTTTAACACAATTCAATATTGATAGTGTTGAAGTGAATTTCTACATAGAAAATCAACTTCCAATACCTAATAATAATAAAATGTTCAGACCATCCCTTACTACTGTTATCATCATTAAGCTAAACATCTCGTGATATATAACCAACAATAAAAAAAAAACCTTTTAAATTAACTTATAAAATAAAAATTAAATGTGAAAATTGCATAAATTCTGCGACCACAAAAGCATTTTTCGTGGCATTAAAAAAAAAACATAAAAACCAGCGAAATTTTGTTTTATGTGGGTGAAAGTGAATTTTTTTTTCACTACTTTTGTAATTCATATTCAAACAATAAAAAAATAGTATGAAACTAGGCAAAAAAGGATAATTTAATAAATTCCTTTTCTGTTTTTTTTTTATTCTGGTGTGCAGAATTGTAATGGTAATAATTGTTTGCAAAAATTTATTACGAATTTTGATGAAAAGTTGTTTTAAATGTTTGTTTTTTTTTTACTATTGTTTAAGCGAATAATTTTTTGGTTTTTCTGTTGTTTATTTTTAGTATTACTAAACTGCAATAACAGGACATACACCTTACAAAATATAATTATAAAAACAATTTAAGCTGATAGTGATTAGTGTTAAATGTAAAGAAATTGATTAAAAGGTATTTTTCATCCATTGTGAATTTATGACAATAATATTATTTTTGGGGTACTTTAATTTTACTCAGATTATTTTAATTATTATTTTTATTAATGTAATAAAAAATTATATATTTAATACGATAAAGGTAGAAAGAAATTTCCCTTGATGGTAAAAATTCCAATTTAGAAAAAGTTTTACTATTAACATTAATTGAAGTAACAATAAAACTGGTAAATGTAGATTATTTCGTTTATTTAAGTAAAAATATATATTGTTTTAGTTTTCTATACGATTAAATACTGTTAATGATTTTTAAAACTTTTAATTATTTTGCATTAGAATCGATGTGAAAACTATTAAAAGTTTTTGGTTTTCATAAATACATTTTCAAATCAGAGTAGAATTATATTTGTTAAAAGAATTTTTTATTATTACTACAATGCTAAACGTAATTCTTGCGAATAACTTGCAAGTCATTGAAATAGATTTTTAAATCAAAAATAAATAGATAAAATCTATATCCTCAAAGATACATTTTCAATGCAACACGAACAAAACTGCATTGATAATTTGCACAGGAAAATTGCAAAAATTTAGTATTGCTTAAAAAAACATTTATAAAAATTACCCAAAACAACATCAAAATAATAATAAATTCTAACAGAGAAATTCTAAGTAATTAGCGATTTAATATTATTTTAGTTTTTCTTCCAAAAGCAACGCTAAAGTAAAAATTATTTTTATTACTTTTCCATAAATAAAAAAATAACACGAAAACAACGGAAAAATGAAGAGATTTTCATTAAAATTACGTCAACCAACAAAAAAAAGATCATCTACCTGTTACAAAGTAATTAAATGTTTGACAATTTACGCAACAGAAAAAAGCAAAGAATCATCATAAAATGGTTTCACTAATTTTTTTACTGTGCAGAACGCAAAAACGCAAAAAAATCACCCATTCAAATCCAATAACAAACATTAAAAATGATTGTATGACGATGTATAAATGTTACCCGCAATTAATTTTTGCAGCTTATTGCTTTAATTGAGCTTTTTTTTTATTTTATTTATTTAGTATTTTTTTTTTTGCTCGTTAGAGTTTATTATGAGAATGTATATGTAAATTCATTTGATTGAACGAATATGTATAACAACGAAAATTTGAACCATAAAACAATGAAAATTTCTGACTATAGTATGCATGTATACCAGTATACCGGTTTCAATGTAAAATTTTCAATAGACAATATACTATTTGATACTGCAGTTACTATATGAAAGATCAGAATAACAAGGCGAATAAAAAAATCATCGATATGCAACTAGAATCAAAATACATATAATTAAAATAATAAAAATAAAAAAATGTAAACAGTGATTGTGTTTAAAGTTTTATAGTTTTGTTTTATGTGGATAAAATAATAAAAAAATAATAATAATTATTATTATTATTATTACAATAAAGTTTATATACGATGGACAAAATTTTATTAATCAGTTAGTTACTTGATATAGGTATATTTTACTGTTGTTTTATTATTATTAAATAGAGGAGGGTTAAAGCAATGATATGCATCTGTCACGCATTACAATTTCATTACGATACGAATTACGAAAATAATTTACAAATAAAAATAAAAAAACTTTTTGCAGCTTTTTGCTATTCAAATGTTAATTTTCAAATATATTTTAACCAAACATGGAGAGACTAAAATAGCAAACATACAGAGTAAAAGCATATAGAAAGAAAGTAAAAATATAAAAAAAGAATAAATAAACGTTAAAAAGGGTAATATTATATGTCTAAGGTGTGAGTTTAATTAACTTTATGGAAAAAGGTTATTGGTTTGAGCTCTTTGATTATTAAAATCTGATTGTCTACAATATTAAATAAAGGGTTTGCATTGCACAGAAAGGTGGTCAATAGTATTTAATTTGAAATATATATATATATAGATTTTTTATTACAATCGTTATTATTTTTATTAGAACTTTTTTATTATTTTCAGTAAACGAGTGTAGATTGGATTGTTGAGGTAAATTAACCAGAAAATTATGGCAAAAAAATTGACAATAATGTTTAGATTTGAAGGTAATTCAACGTACAATTCTATATATATTTATTAATAATTTTGTTATTTGTTTCAAAAAATTGTGGAAAAATCAATCATTAATATTTATAATAATGACTCTCGTGAAACTTTATCTAGAGTAATGAAATGGAAACGTTAAAATACTTAAATTTGCTGTTAAATTAATAATATTTGTATAAAGGAAAAGTTTAATGCTAGAAAAATATTTAATTGCAATAATATAAAAATAATTTATAAAAATTTATTATTGTGGTAACCAGATCTTAATCAGATTTTATTTAATTTAATTTTACTATTATAAAGATTTTTGAAAGAATATATTACTTGCCGGAATTTAGGCTACTCTTATAACAATTATCTTATAAATACAATTTGATTACTTTTCAGTGGAAACTCATTCTGATAGAAAGAAATGCGTAAAACACTTTTTTAGTTCATACAGCACTTTTTTATTGGCTTATAAAACACTTTATAAGAAAAAACATTACTGTTTGTACATCAGTGATATGATAAACTTGACATTCCTGCAATAGCTGAAGAGCAACTTTTAAAGCACATTCACAATTACACTGTATATTAAGGTTTGAGAATCATTTTTTAAGTGCGATTAGGATTAATTTCTATTTTTATATGTGGTTCATAGCTTTCATTTGAATTTGATATAAAAATCTTTTCATTAAAGCACTCACTAAACTGTCAATGCGTAAACCACCAGCTTTGACACGTATCTCTCATCTGCTGTGAAATTAAAAGCAAAAAAATAAAACATTTTTTCTCATTTTTACAATATTATTAATTTTAATTAATTGGTTTTTTTTTATTTTTACAGAAATTTTAATTGTATAATTAAATTACAGATAAATGATTTCATTTCTTTTTTTTTTAATTAAAAATTAATTAATACTTTTACTTGTTAAGTTTTCTTTTCTTTAAATTATCTATTTACATTGTTTAAAAGTGAGTTTTCTTTTTAATTAAATATTTTAATTCATTTCTGTCACTTATTTAACAGTTTTTTTATTTTTAATGGTTAATTTATTAAATTTTTTTTTAAATTATTTATGAAGGTTTTGATTGTTTTTTTTCTTTTAATTGGCTAATCTTTCATTTTCGTTTTATAATTAATATTAGCTTATAGACTATTACATTTTATATAAATAATATTAATATTGATTGATTAAAAATTAGAATAATAAATGACATTAAATAAATTAATTAATTAATTTAAAGAAAAGAAATTAAATCTAAATATTAAAAAAAAATTATTTTAATTTTATTTTGCAAAGTTAAAAATCTTAGAAAAATAATAATTTAATTTAATTTTTTTTTGAATTAAAATATTTTATTTTTATTTGAAATTAATTTAATTAAATTATATTAAATTCATTATTACAAGGAACATTAATTAATTTTTATATTTTTATATATATTTATAATTACATTTCTTTTTAGTTTTGTTTTTTTTTTTTGTTTCTTAAAAATATTCTTGTGATTAAATTAATCTATTGCACCACCCGCACATTTATTTTTAAAATTTTTAAATTAAATTAATTGATTGTTAATTAAATTTATTTACAAATTATTTTTTGTGAGAAAATTGATATAGGATTTTTCGTGTCTAAAGTTTTGCGAAAACGGTGGAAAATAAAGACTAAAGGGAAAAAAATTAAAATGAAAAAAGATTAGGCCGACCTCAGTAAGGTCGCCAAACAGAATTGCCATTATCATTTTGCCCTTGTTGCTGTTGTTGCTGCTGTTGTTGTTGTTGCTGTTGTTGTTGCTGTTGCTGTTGTTGTTGTTGCTGTTGTTGTTGGGCACTGCGTTGTCCTGCTAAACCCACTTGTCGATTTGTTTGTTCATCAGTAGCACCGACAACTACATTACCACTTCCACTACCTACACGTGCATTATTGCCACAATTTCCGACTAATGTAAGATCACCGATTGCTCCACCAACAATACCACCGCCACCACCACCACCCATTAAATGCTGGTGATGTCGACCGCCGACAATACCTAAACAACTACTGGCACCAACACCACCGGTAGTTGCAATATGATCCATTACCGTTTGTAATTCACCATGTGCATTAATGTTTTGGACACCAGTTATACCGACACCACCACCACCACCAACACTACCGCCTCCGCCACCAACAACATTACCGACACCCCCAGATCCAGTATGCTGTTGCAAAGAATGCGAAGAATGAAATCCATGTGTTTGATTAGCAGCTGTGTATAGTTGCGTATAGAGTAAACTTGCAGGAAGAACAGGATACAGAGAGCCATTGCATGAGCCTGGCCCACTGCCATAACCATTTTGATTTACTTGGTTCACAACAATTCCTGAGAAATTAGTGTTGTTGCCCCCCAAATTTGGTGTGTTTGATGTTAACAGATCGTCTTGAACTGGAGATTCGGCTTGTGACGAGTCACTAAGACTTCTTGGACCGTTTTGACTAGAATGTACTCCATAATCATTATTACCAGTTACTGTACTACCATTCGGATGATATCGTGGCACTAAAATGCCACCATTTATGCCCACACCTCCTCCAACCACACCACCACCATTTGATCCATTACTTGTCGATGATAGGGACGTTTGTGAACCAGTTCCAGCACCAGTAGCTAACAAATTCGGGTGTGCCATCTGCGAACCAGGCGGCGTTCCAACTAAATTACTTAAATGTTGATCCAAATCTGTCGCTGTTGAGTCTGGTAGCACTGAAATTCAACAATTTCCATAATAATATTAGATAAAATGAATTTTTCATTAATTCTCATTATCTTACTAGGTACACACTCTCGGCCTGTTGTTCCTGTTCCAGTATTATTAACACCATTATTACCATTTACAACACCACCAACACCACCAAAATCTTGTGTTGCCGTTTGATCACTTGGCGAACATGAAAATCCTAATGCTGGATTATTAAATTGTGCTGCCGTTGGTGTACCACATGATGATAATCCACCACCAGCTAAATATGGTGAATATGCTCCTGCCGTACCATAACCCCAATGTGAATTGGCCGTACTCAAACCAAATTGTGACATATCTAGGTGCAATAAAAACCAAAATTAATTAAAAAACAAAAATAAAATTTAATTAATAAAACTGAAAAAAACCGAAGAAAAAAAAAAGCACAAAACAAAATTTATTTATATAATTAATTTATTATTAATTTTGGCGTACATTTGAAAAATATTAGTGCAAAAAAAAATAAATAAATAAAAGGGTGAAAACCCAAAATAACCACATCAATAATGGCTTACATTTTATTTATGTACAAAAATTACCAATATTATCCAACACATATAGAGAACATAGCAACACTTTGCAGAACTTTATTATTTTTTCATTTTATTTTATTTTAGTTAAAAAAATAATTATTCAAAATTTTTCTGTTTTTTTTTTTTTTTCGTTAATAAATTTTAATTTTCAATTTATAAATTTTGCAAATTTTCGCACACAAAACACAAACAAAACTAAAAAAAAAAGAAAATTAAATAAAATAGAGAAGAAAAATCAACAACAAAATTGTGAATTGTGGTTTGATGTTGGCTTGGTTTGGTCAATCGCCAAACATTTGAATATAAATCAAAATCATATTAACAAAAACAAAAAAAACTGTTAGTGAGGTTGTATTTTTTTTTTTTTATTATTATTTTAATTTAATTTGAAAAATATCAATGTGCAAAAAAATAAACAACAAAAACGAAAATAATAACAAAATATTGTATCACCGAGTAATGAGTTTTTATTATGAATTTTGTGTTTTTTACAATTTTTATTTACAGAAATTTTATAAATAAAATTTTCATTTCAAAAAATTATTTAATTAATCAAAAATATTACGCTTAAATATTAGCGCATTATTATTATAAAAATTGTTCTTTTTTTCAATACATAAATAAATTGAATTTGAGGGACGGAAAATGGAAAATATTTTTATATTTATGTTTTTGATTTATGATGCATTTCTACCACGTTAATATGAAGAGAAGATTACCATGATCTACATTGATTTTTGTCTTAAAGATTAAATTTCATGCAGCAGTCTTTCTTCGTTCTTATAAAAATCTCATTGTCTGATTCTGTTTAATAATAAAAGGCGAGTAAAACGACTGGGGAATCTCGTACTCAAATTAAAACTTTATAAGACTGAATTTTGAAGAAATTTAAACAAGAAGGCTTCAAAAATACTTCAATTGCATAATAAATCCTAGAGGTATATGCGTTTTAGTTAAAAAGAACAGTAACAAGGATAGATCAATTATAAATATAGTCTAATTTTCGGCGAAAAATAAATTCAAATCTCAAATATATTTAAATATTTTTGTAAAAAACGTTATCAACTTTCTTTATTTTTTGTAAACAATATTATCATTTTTATTAATAAATTAAATGTTAAAAAAGAAAAAATAGACAAAAGTACTCACTCTGACAATTTCCAATTGGTGGCATACGAAATCCTGATAATGGATCGGTTGGAAAATGAAATGGACGTTGACCAAAGGCAAAGTGAAATTGTTGTTGTTGCCCTAAAAGAGATAACACTGAAAAACATAAGTTCAAAAATTTGTTCTTCCTAACAAAACTAAAAATAATTTAAATATATATACTGAGAAAAGTTCTCTTTATATATATAATAATAAGTAGTGTACATAATCTTGTTGTTATTTTATCAGTTGCTACTGCTACTGTTACTCTACTGTACTGCTTAATCTCTTTGAATTCCTTCATTTAATGCAATTTTATTTTAATATACTATAAATTATTTATTAATAAAATACTCGTTTAACTTTCTGTACGTGTTTTCATACTAAAGTTACAAAAATTTATTTGCATATAATCAAAAACCAACAAGCAAAAAAAAAAAAACTTCTTCTATTTTAAAAATATTTTGCAAAAATTAAAAAAAAATATTATACCAAAGAAAATTAAACAAAAAGGATAAATATATTTATTTACTTTTTCCCTCATTAAAAAAAAAACAAAATAAAATATTTAAATATTTAAAGTTTGCTATTAAACTGAAAAAAAAATATCGTGTAAATAAATAAATTAAAAATTCATTAGTTATTTTAATTTATTTATGTTATATAATAGAAACTAGAAATAGAGTATGAGTTAAAATGTTAAAAAACGTTATTTCATTGAGTGAAAACCCACGTTTACCCAGGTAAAAATCAATAGCAGAAAAAAACTTCATTTTCGTTTAAAGTTTTTGTTTAATTAAAATTTTAACAAAAAAAAAATAATAAAATTTGTATATTATTTCAGTACAACAAATTTAATGTTATTTCTTACTTGCGAAAAAATAATTAAGTATTTTTTTTTTCGTTAAAAATAATGTCTGTTGTGAGCTTTTGATAAGTTAAATTATTTAATTAATTAATATTTAGTTATTATAATAATATTGAATTTTATAAATTATTTTAGTTTTTAAATGAAACAGAAAAAATAGGTAGAAACATCCGAAAGCAATATTTCCCATCCAAAAGAAAATATTAATGAAATGCTTTCAGGTGGAAAATATTATTAATATTATTTTTAAAGTGCATAACATCTGCTTCAATTATTAAATTCTTGGGTTTTTTTTTGTTGTTGAAGAAAAGCTTACACTGTAATTAATAGAAAATTTTAAATAATAAACACTTTTTGTCTGTTGTCTACAATTATATTTATTTTTACTAAAATTCTACTAAATTTGTGACAAACGATGTGGGTACGAAGTAACATTAACATTAACAAAATATAAGAAAAAGAAAAATTCCAACTTTGACTCAACTAAAATTATATAAAAAACATAAAAATAAAAAGCATTTCACAGACAATTCACTATCGTCTAGCAGCAGCAGAATGATATAAATTAATAAAATGGTGTTCAGTGACAATAACCACAGATCTACGTCAGCTGTGATGGTCACATCAAACTTAAATTTTGCTAAACAAGAGTATAATGCAATGTCGTCATGTTTCTTAACTTATTTAATAAGAAAATGTTTGTCATTTAGAAAATTCGAAAGCAAAAAAAAAAAAAATAAAAACAGAAATAAATAAATACAAATAAAGGATAAAAGAAGGAAAATCAATAAATAAAATTCAGTTAAAAAAAAATACTAAGCACATTTTTGATGCTCATTTTAATTGTAATTAAGTAAAATAAAATTAAAAAAAACCATACAGACACTCAGTTAAATAAACAAAAATTCAATTTTCTATTTGAAAATAAAAGCAAAAAATGAAATGAAATGAAAAGAAGTGGATAAATTAATTAACAAAAAACCATGCGTAATAATATGGATGAGAATTTAAATCTTCAGTCCATTTAAGCACTTAAGAGGTAAAATTACAAGTGGTCTCAATTTATTCAACAACAACATCAACAATTACAATGAACAAAATAAAATTAAAACAGAGAACCATTTCTAATATACAATTTATTTTTCTTGTTAAACATTTATAGTCAAGTTGATGGGAGTTTCAAGATTGGTTTTTCCATATATATTTTTTTAAACACTTGCATCGTTTAGTCATTCTGTAAAACCACTTTGTTCTTTGAAAAAATAACATTTTTTTCCGGAGAATTTTATCTAAATTTCAGATAATATTATAATCCGTAAACAATTATTGTGATATTGTGGTTTGAGTTAATTAAACATTTATTTTCAATTCCGGGACAATACTTGAAAATCACTTAATTTGTTTATATTTGGTAAATTAATTTAGAAAGTTTTGCATAACATACACTTGCAATAAAAGTCAATTGATTTTCATTATTTTCTTTGCTTTTTTAATTAAATAGAAAAATTAAATAGAAAGGATACTTACTTGTTTTCGATCTTGGTTCTCTAGGGCCGTCTACAGTAACCTTTATTGCTTTATTATAAGTTGCTACTTGTGGTGGACTTGTTGACACGGTTATTGTTAATGTAAAACTTTTTCCTGAAATATTGAGAAAGAATAAAAATATTAAACAGAATTAATTAATAATGCATTTTTGAATTATGTTTTCAATGAAATAAATTTATTTATTCTTAATGATCAGCAACTTTAGCTAGTACATACTAAATTTTTGCGCTTCTTAAATAATACATATTTATTTATTTGCATGTTTTAATTTCTTTTTATTATATTTGAAAAGTCCTAATGGAAAAATCTAATAATAGTAACTAACTAAGTAACAAATCACGCTTTAAAGTTTAGAGGTACAGGACTCTTTAAATAACAACACTAAAACAGCATAAATAACCTTATATATAATTAACTGAATTTGAAATAAAATCACGTAAAAGCGAACAACATTAATAAAAGTCTAGAAAAATAAGAGAAAAAGTACGAATGTAAACGCAAAACAATAATAAATAGCCACATTTGAATATAAATTTACTTTATTGGTCTCTATAAAATGTTAATTAAAGCTAATAAAAATTTTCAAATAAATAAATTTAATCAAATTAAATTTTTTGGACACAATATGATCGAAATAAAGCAATTTTCACATCTGTTTTACCAAACATAACAATCACAGATATATTTATATTCAAATAAATAATAATAAATATTTTACAAAATGAAGAAAATATAAAACAATATAATAATAGTATAGAGAAATATAATCCCCAGACATTCCACACGGAAAAAAATATATATTTATAAAATAAATAAATAATAAATCAACAATAAAAAATTTAATAAATAATTTTTGGTTGAAAAATAAACAGTGAAAAATATATATTGAGAATTTTTTTTATATATTATTTTCGTAAAAACCACATTAAATAGTTTACGTGTTAATACAATATGTAAAATAAAATGTTAAAATTCTGTCTACAAAAAATAATTATATAGATATGTGTATACACAAAAATTTATTTTGTAATAAAAAATAAACCATAATACTGTATAAATAGTATTTTATGATGATTATAATTATTATTATTATTAATATTATTATTATTATTATGAATATTTTTATTAATCAATCTATGAATTGTTTATATAGGAAAAATATTGCTATTTTTATACCAAAATATTGGTCGATTTCATTAATTTTTTGTAATAGCAGTTAATGATTAATGAAAGAATTACCAGTAGCCAAATATAGTTACGGTCATTGTTCCAAAGAGGTCTCCGAAATAATGCTTTCGTGAGAAACAAGGGCTGGAACTACCATACACAGTCGAGCAGTAACTTTAAGTACGGCGCGAACATCGAAGTTCCAAAACGATTTCTTTACTCGTACAGCAAAGAAATGGAACGCTTTGCTAGCCTGTGCGATCCCAAAACATTTTAATATCCAATCCTTTAAAACTAATGTCCACAAATATCTTACATCTCATTCCATAAATAGACATGGTAGCTCAAAGCTATTCACAGGTCGACTTCACGTCATAATTCCTAACCATGTCAATTTCAGTATAAAAAAAAGTAGCTACACTTCTTATAAATGATAATGATAAGATATTAAAAAAGTTGATTTCTTTTATCGCAGGATATAATGACAGAAGTAAGATAATGTACTACAGCATAATGTAGCAAAAACTGATGATTTTTATAAATATAGTTACGGGCATTGTTCGAAAGAGGTCTCCGAAATAATGCCGTCGCACGAAAAACGGCTACGGGAAACAAGGGCTGGTACTACCACCCACGGTCGAGCGGTAACTCTAAGTACGGTAAGAACATCGAAGTTCCAAAACGATTTCTTTACTCGTACAGCAAAGAAATGGAACGCCTTACCAGCGTGTGCGTTCCCAAACCAATTTAATATCCAATCCTTTAAAACCAATGTCCACAAATATCTTACATCCCATCCTATAAATTGAAATGGTAGCTCAAAGCTATTCACAGGTCGACTTCACGTCGTAATTCCTAAACATGTCAATTTCTTTATAAAAAAAAAAAAAAAAAAAGATTGCAAAGTTTATTTAGTGATATTTACACTCCATTTAATACTTAAGACTTTAATACAATAATTTTACACCTGATTATTATTAATTTTCTATTTGATTCCCTACTTAATAGGAGCTTTTAAAAAGTGTTAATTGCTGGATAGTATCATTAAATTCATATTATTGAAGATAAAATTCTGCAAAATAAAGAAAATAAAGTAAAAACAAGGAAGAATAGCTCTTTCAATTAAAAACGTTATAACACTTCTATTCAGGGGGATTTTTTACGTTGTTCAACATGAATTTGACAAAATAATAATATAAAATAAAGGAGACAATAGCATTGAGACTGCTACAACAGATATTAATTTAAATATCAAGACTTTGAATGAATGAACGAATGAAAAGAAGCTAAAATCTTTGACTAATATTTTATTAATAAGATCTATTCAGATTGTATGCAAAGCACACGCTACATAAATCTACTGGAATCATGTAATATGCTCTAAAATTTACTATTTTGTTGGCCACAACAAACAGTTACTCGCCACATTTCTGGATTTAATCAGCTTATTACCTTTTATAATATTCCAAATAAATATTAACCATAATGTTCTATTAAAATAAAATAAAAAACTCACTGTAAATATTACTTTTTTTCTGATATAATGTATAACAGTCTATAAAATGCCACAATCATTACTTTTGTATGATTTAACCGCCACGTTTATCATAGGCAATTTTTATATTCGTTATTTTTTATATGCTTAAAACCATACCAATCACATATCATTCAAATATAAAATTAAAAAAACCAAATAAATAATATTCATAAAAAAATTAATTTATATACATATATATAAAATGATTTATTTACTTCAAAAAATCCCTGCAATTCGTTATTATGTGAATTAAAAAAAAAAAAATCGCGTGACAATCGACAATAATTTTCGGTTAACAAAAAAAAAATAAAAAGCTGGTGAAGAATTAAAAATATTAATATGATAGTAAAAATATAAAACAGAGAGAAAAAACAGCAATAAAACACAAAATAAATAAATTTTATTGTAAAACAATTCAATAAACATTGGAACAAAAAAAATAAATAAAATAGTTAAACAAACATTTAAAAACCCTAAAAATCAACAGCAGTAAAAATGTTTGGAAAAATAAAAACTAAATAGATGTTTGGTAGGTGCCGTGGTTAGCCAGAATATTGTTGCCCTTATCATGTCATTCAGTTTGTTATTTTCGGTTTTATTTTATTAGCATTTTTATTAGTTTTATTAGCTTCCTTTAACAGGTATTAACTATCCACCCTCTTTGCGTATAAATTATATTCCTTTTCTCAATAATTAATAAAGAAATTTTTAAGAAATAGAGAATAAACAGTGTATTTTGTTTATAAAGCTTACTTTATTGTTGTTACTATAGTTTGTTTATCAATAAAGAAAAATCATTTACAATCTACAATGAAGGAATACTATTGTTACAGTAATAACCTTGCAACAAGATTAACGCCTAGTAGGAATCAATCAATACGCTTTGTTGAATTTCATTTCTTCTCACAAGTTTCTTTAAGTGTCGCATCAAGCAATACTTAACACCAAAAATATTTTTTTAATCATTATTCAGCATTCATCTCCTATTATTTTAATAGCTCATATAGTTTTTCTATCTTGTATTTATGACATTTCATTGGTCTTATCTACTTAAATTGTTAATACAGGGTGATCAAATAAGAACTATATATTTTTAAATATAAATTAATCTATACTGTTTAACTAATATATAGTACTAATTTGATCAGATAATAAATTAAAAAAACAAAAATAATTAAAGGATTTAAAATACGAAAATACCATGTTCTTTCACTAGAAAAAATTCAAATAACAGAAATAATCACAAAGCTGCAAAACCATTTCATTAAAACAGTTTCGAAATACTTGCAAATATATATTTGATAATCAAGTGGCTACCGTAATTAAGCAGAATGTCCTCTGATAACCATCGAAAAACAAGTAATTTTTCCATAAAAACCTTAACTTTAACTCGCGACAAAACGTATTTCCTTTAAATTTTAAAACAACGCAAATAGTATTGTAATTTTTCGACCTAATAGAGTTTTAAGTAACTTAAAATAAATCACAGCAAAATCATTAGATTTCAAATCAATAATATTAATTATAATAATAATGATAAATAATTTAATTAAATAATTTTCATTTTAATTTACAAAATATAATTTTGATTAAATAATAATAATAATTATTATTTATTAAAAAACAAATACTTTTCTACTGGAAATGGATATCATTTACATAATTATAAATATTTTTCTTTTCGTTTAATCAATTCATTTGAACACAAAACATAAAACCACCTTTAAATGACATATAATATTAAATTCATAACTTGCATAAAGTAAAAAAAAAAAACAACAACTTAGTATTATTTATCGAGTAATATGAGTGAATTGCATTTTGCGGTTATTATTCTGTTTATTTTCTTCTACTTTTTTTATTATTGTTATTATTATTATTATTATTAATATCACATATTGCTATAGTATTGCCTTTGCTTGTTAGTTGTTACTTCTCAATTATATTGTGTTAATATTGTGATGTTTAGTGTTTTAGATATTTGTTAGATGATGCCAAAAATTTTGTTTTGGTTTATTTATTTTCTATATGTATGTTTTTCTGTTATATACATATACATATATACAATATGATGTGCCCATATTCGGTGAACCCCAATACCTCAAAATATCAAACCAATCTACTCTACACTATACTTTGCTAGAGACTCATCAACAATAATAACAATAATAATAATAATAATAACAATAGCAACAATAATAATAATAATAATACCAACAACTGAACTGTGATCAGTGAATTTAAGTAAAATAAAGTGTAGTAAAACAAAAGTATAGAGAATTATGTGGAAAACCATAAACAACACCAAAAATACGGCAACAGAATATATAAATTTTTTTTTTTTTTTGTAAACAATTTTAAAAGCTACAACACATGTCCTTACACCATAAAAATAATAAAAAAATAAAAAAACCTTACAAATATTGTTAATTTGATAAGTGTTATTCTTCTACCACGATTATGTTAACAAAACATCACATTACAAACACCTGTCATCATGCATAGTTTTTAATAATTAATTGAATTATTTACAACAAAAAAAAAAAATAACAACAAGGTAAAAATGTTAACCAAATCTTTCAATCGATAAAGTGATAAACTGAAATAACGCAAAATAAATAAAAAAAAAAAAAATTTAAATAAATCGCGGTTAGCCCATCAATGCTGACCAAAAATAAATAAAAATAACAAACGACACCCGAAATAACAACACAAAACGAAAAATTAAAAAAAAAAACACTGTTTCTACTGGTTTTGCTGCTGTTTTATTCATTTTATTTATATTTTTTTTTCGGTGTTTTTATATCATACCAACTGCATTCTGTAGTGTAAATTATTGACTTGTTGTTGCTACAACAAAAAATAATCATTTTTTTTTCTGTTTTTTGGAACATTTTCGTTACTAGACAAACGTAACAGAAATGAAAATCAACGAAATGAAAAAAAAAGCTGCTGCTGCTGCTGTTACTGGTTTACAGTGTTTTTTTTTTTAGTTTTTTATTTATTATTTTTCGTTAGTGGTGTGCTTTGTGTATTCACACAAAAGCCTAATATGGTTGCCCACATTTGGCAGCACAGAAAAATAAAAAAAAGAAGAAAAACAACACACAAAACAAAACTGAAATAAAATTATATATGAAAAAAAAAAAACACACACAGCATAAAAAAGTGGTAGATCTGATGGCCACATGGTTATTCAGCTTTCTTTTTATTTATTTATCGTTAATTCATTTACATAAAACACAAACATCACATGTGATTTTTGTTTGATGCGTTTATACATATTATATGCTGTACTTTCTTGTTATTTATTTATTATTACTTAAGCGAAACATCCGTTAAGTTTATACATGTTTTCGTTGTGGAAAACAAAAATCACCCATAAAAGCATAATCACGGATAAGTACAAAAAAAAAAAAAAGGAAGAAAGAAAATTGTCGAAACATATATAGCTAGGAAAAGTGTGGTTAGATCGCTTTTCCTTTTATTATTTTTCTTTTTTGGGTTAGGCTAGATTAACAAGAGTGGCAGCTCGACAATCAAATATATATCTAAATGCTATTTGTTTTTGTTTAACATTGTAACACTTTATTTTTTTATTATTAAACATTTCGTGGGTTCATATTTATTCTTTTTATTTCTTTGTGCCATCATTTTTATGTAACAATAGAGAACCGAGTGAGTTGTAACAAACGTGCAATAGAATTCTTTTTTTTTTCTAGCTATTAAGAATGGACAAAGTATAGTATAAATATGACATTTTCACCGAAATTACGACAGATAGATACTTGTCTAGTTTATATATGGTTAAATATTTGATTTTGCTCTTTATACATCGTTACTGTACGTTAATATTTGCTATTTGGATTATTTATATGGTATGTTTTTGTAGGTGGATATTTGTAGATATAGAAAATGAATATATTGTTCTTAAAATTATGACAACAAAAATAAAATTGATTTAAAATATTAAAGAAATAATAGCTTAGCTTAGTCAAACGATTAAATGGTTAAGTGATTAATTAATTATTTAAATTTAATGAAAAAACAGGTTATTTTTTGGTGCAGGATGGTGTGAATATATCAAAGAATCTTAGTGGTTAATGATAAGTAAATTCTTTTGCAAAGATTATGATATAGAAAATTGTTTTTTTTTTCCTTTAAATTTTATACAGAACATCACTTTTAAGGGTGCAATTATGATCAGTTTTGCTAATTTTAAATATTGATTTTGACTTCGACATTAGATTACAATTTAGACTTAAAACCAAAACTCTGCAACCTATTTATTTGAAAAAAGGTCTAGAAAGTTTAAACCTGCTTATTATTCGGGCGAAAATGTTCTTTTGCATAAATAAAGGCAACTGCTTATGAACAACATAAAACTTTTAATTTTAATTAATCTAAATAGAAAAAAGCAATTGCTTATGATTCTTCTCGACTAAAAAGATAGTTCCAATACGCGGTACTGAATAAAGCACAATCATCACATGGGCTAACCCTTAACCATATTCATCCATTTATAAATTTATATATAAAAACCATAAATCGAACTAACTGAATCATCTCTAACCAAATTAAAATTGGTAGCACACATCAAGTATTATTACCATGAAATCAACAACAAAATAATAAAAAAAAGAAGAAAAACTCAACCTAAAATACAATACAAAAATAAAAAATATATCAAACTTCAATCAAGCAAAAATTTTCATTTAAAACCAACAAACAATAACCGCATTATAATTATAATTTTAATAAAATAATAATTAACTAATCAAATATAATTTGTTTTTGTGTATATGTCTATGTATATAGATTTTTGCATTTTTAATTAATTAAAACCTAACATTATTATAATAATAATATTCAAAAATTCACTTGATTAAAATTCATTTCAAAAATTGCATTCAAAATAATAATAATAATAATAAAAACGAAAAATAATATGCAATGAAAATAATGAAGAAAAATTATAAAAAAAAAAACTATCAATTAGGATTTTACATACAAAATAATAGTAATAATCTTTTTAATGTAATAATTAAATAATGAATTAATTTTACCAGATAATAATCATAATAATAATAATCATTACTTGCATAGTTTGATTATGATAATTTTTATTTTTGCTGAAGCAAATGCAACACAACAGTATCTCAACTGTTACTGTTTTCTTGAAAATTCTAATTAATCTGACACAAATATGAGAGTTTTTAAGATTAAATTTTTTTGTTTCGTTGAAATTTGAGGAGTGAGTGATTTATATAAATATCTTATAGAAGAGGATGGCATTTTCAATTCAGGAAATATTTCGAATTAAATTAGAGAATTCAGAATACAGGTATGCCTTTGTTAATGATATACTCTTTCGTTATGAACGCTAAACGAGGTATACAAGTTGTTTAGAGAATATACCATTTCAGATGCCTGTTCATTACGAATTTTTTGGGATTTTTGATTTGACACATTTTACGGAATAATTATTAATAGCTTTTGTAAAAATATTATTATTAAATGAAAATTATTTAAAATATTGTAGATCAAATGTTACTATAAAGTTTATAATTATCATGCGACAAAATAGTATTCGAATTACATAAACATATATTGTTAGTTTCGCGTAAGAAATAAATTTTTCTCAAATCTATATTATTTGGTGTTTTATTTACACAAAAATACTAGACATGCATGACTGTTTACCCCTTTTGACTGTAAATACATTTAATCATTACTTGTTTTTAAACAAAAATCCTACCTTGGACTTAGCGTAATGATATTTTTTTCTAATCAAAACTGTTTCCTATATATATTTTTTTTTTCAAAAAAGCTCTAATCAACTTATTTTAACACTAGCTGAAAAATGCTTAAATTTTGTTTACAACTAAAACGGTAAAATTTGTTAATATCACCCTAAAATATTTATTATTTAAATTCCTCACGAAATTAATTTCAGTCACATTATTTTTGTATTAATTAAAAAAAAAAAGAGCATGAAAAAAAAACCTATCGAACCAAAAATGTATTGATTTTGATAATAAAACATTAAATTATTTGACAATACGTAACAATATGGTTTTCATATCGACACCATATTAAATTATTATCGTTAATAAAGTGAATTTTCATCATTTTTCTAATAAAGAGGTCACAGTATATATACATGCGTCAATAAATTTGTTTTTAGCCGTTAAAAGCAAATTATTTTATATTTTTAATTCGCGATTGTGTTGTATTGCTGTTTTTGTTTTAATTTTATTTTTTGTTGCTTGTTTTTCCTGCAACCAAAAATTTTCTGTTTCAATTTAATTTATCTGAATAAATTCTATGCGTGGTGAACCAGATTAGCATTGAAAAAGATAACAAATAGTAAAATAGCGAATATATATTGAAAAAATAAAACTAACAAAAACGAAACGTAATAAAACTAAAAACACTATCAAAAGCATATTTTAATATTAATAATATATATAAAACCAAGTTTAACCCTGTTGTTATGTGTTATGTTTATTCAAATTTTATGTTGTATTAATTTACTACAATTCGTTGTTGTACATATATATGTATATTCAAACCGCGTATAGATTTTTCTTCTTTTTTATTTATTTATTTATTATTTTGTTTGCCATTCAACAATTTAAAATTGTAAAAAAAAATATATATATATATATCCTTTTTATTTTTTATTCACTCTCCGCTTTAATTCAGTGTAGTTGTTATTAGATTCCTCATTTTTTTTTTATGTAATTTTCTTTCTTTTTTATTATTTTATTTGTATTTACTATAATTTTTTTATTTTTTTTTAATTTTACCTAGTTGAAGTTGTTAATTTTGTTGTTTAGACATTTTGCTGTGATCACATAACTAAAATAAACATAATACAATTGTTATCATCAGTGCAGTTAGAGTTGTGTTTTTATATATATATTCTCGTATATATCATATATATATGTAAAATATATTTTATGTATTTATGCTTAGTATACATATATTGAAGTTTTTGTTGTTATGTTACTATTGATGATGCAATATAGCAAGTAGATAGTTAGTTATATTTATTTTTTTTAACTAAACAACTAAATAAAATCACCGTCATTGAATATAAAATCTACAAAACATACAATTGACTATATATATATATGCTATACTATATATGCATAAATATCATCACTTATTGTAATTTCAGTTTTAGTTTATTTTATAATATAGATACATATATATATATATATATATTGTGTAACATTAAAATAACATTATAATGTGATTTTTTAAGTATGAGTTAAATTATTTAATAGAAAATAAGCGTTATTTCCAAGCGGTTTTTCTATTTATTTATTTATCTTCTTCTTTTTTTTACTTTTTATTTTATGTTTTTACTAAACATTTCAATTATCTTTGTTTTATAATTAATTTGGTTTTTTTTTATGTTTAATTTTAAAATTGATTCAATGCAACTAACTGCATGAAACATAAATATCGTATAAGCAATTGTTGAAAAAGGATTCTTTTTTTTTTTAATAAAATTCAATTTTGGTAATCAGTTTCCAATGTAAATCATTGGAAATATTTTGTTTGAATATTATTATGCGATGCACACTTAGTGTTATTTAGTAATTTATAATAAATATTAAAACGATCATCGGATATTCTAGCGAATCGAAGTTGTAGAAAATTAACAACGTAAACATCAATTTTAATAAATAAAATTTAAAAAGTAACAATTTTAATCCTTACATGGCCAGGATAAGAATGCAGATCATTAATTACTGTCAACACTGTCACAAAATTGATGTTATAAATTCTTTTTTCTATTTACTTATTGCAAGAGGTTTTAACAAATAATATTTTCTATAGTGTTATTAAGTCAGAATTTGAATGAATAAAATGTTTAATTTTGTAATTTAACCATTAAAAATGAACGACGTCCAACAAATTGCGGAATTTAGCAAAATGTATTTCATAAATTTCCATGAAAGCATTATTATAACTTATCTTATCAATGAATATGGTAGTATTATCACAGGTGAGATCTACTGTCATGCACCATAAGCATAATAAATTCATGATAACAAAATTATAACGACAGTTTTAATCCAATTACAAAGTGAAGTCTAAGAAATGTCTTATAAAGCTTTAATTTATATTTACTTATTCATCTATTGTTTATAATTAATTACAACTATAGATTTTGACGTTGAATATGTTTTTTATTTATAAAAAGATTTAAAAATGTATTCCGTTGCTATAATATTCACTAAACATTACTGAAGCTTTGAAAATTTTAAATAAATAGTATAGAAAGGAAATATAACATTTATTAAATATTCAGTTCAGTATCTTTAACTTCTATAATTAAACTTGATAAAATTCACCAAGAAGTGACAGATCATCTGAGTACTTATTACAAATAATTTAACACCAAATAAATAAAATAGCGCTTAGCTACTTTTAAGTATTAAATAAAAAATAATTAATTATAAAAAAAAGTATTTACATTTAAAATAAATAACTACCATACACTGGTCTACCCTTATTATAATATATCCAATAATTTTTATCCTTTTTACTCAATTTTTACTATTATAAAATATTATAATTATTTTTTATGTTTTACATCTATGTATTATTACATATAAACTGAAATAAAATATATAAACCGTCCTTAAAATTATATATATATATATAAATATATATATATATATATATATATATATATATATATACAACAATCAATTTGCGGGGGTGAAATGAATGGTTTTTCATACGCCGTAATTTGATTTATCGATTTGAAAATTTTAATTAAGAGCAAAAGCTCCATATATATATATATTTGTATAATGTTAAAAACAACTCACCGCATAAAATATCCATCCAAAATTAAATAAAAAACCCTTATAAAAAAAAAACCAAAATAATTTTGTTGTTGATGTTTATTTTTTAAAAAAAAAAAAGAAAAAATTAAAATTAAAATTCTGATTAAAAATATTCAAAAAAAAAGGGTTTTTCTCGTTCATCTACTTGCTGTTGGATCTCTAAAACAATCTATAAATTTTTTGAAAATTTCTACTTATTCATCATAAAAGTTATTTTATTTTGTTTATTTATGTAGAAAATAATCAAGCTAATTATTAACAATTCAATAAGTTATTCATTTTATAACATTTCTATAGATTTTTATTATTTTAATTAATAAACAAATTGTTGTTACCACATTATACAAAAAAAAATATCTTTATTTTCTTTATCTAGCGAATAATCCGATACTTGATGTAGTTTCTGTTTTTCTTTTTAGTTTTATTATCGTTTTTATAATTATAAATATTAAATAATAATTTTAATATTTTTCTATAATTAATATAATTTAACTTCCTTATTAACTATAAATAAATGGTACAATGGACTCCGTATAAGCAAATCAAATTCTCTTAATATTTAATTAATAATAATAAAATAAAACGGAAAATAAATTAAAAAAAGGTGAAATTGTAGAAAACAACACATTGTTGAAAGCATGTTGATTTAGTTGACATTAAAATAGGGGATCAAGGTGACAAATAGAAATAAGAGCACCGGCAGCCAAGTTACACCACAAGCAGTAACAAAGGCATCGAGTATAAACAAAAATAATTGTAAATAAAACAAAAATAGACATAATAATAGAAATAAAAGCAATTTATCAACGTCTTAAAAAACTGAGAAACAACAAAAAAGCATACATACAGGCACATATGGGTGATGGTATGAGATATATATGCTTACAAAATATATGGGGTAGCTATACCAATATTGTAACATGGTTGGTTATTCACTTCATTCTTTCTTATTCATGTTTAATTAAAACACGCACGATTCAATGTTTTAATTTTATTTTTCCTCTGCAAACTCTTTGAAACAAAAAAAAAATGAAAAGACTAACGAAATTTTAAATTAAACACATATAAACAAACAGTAGACACACCAAAACCACCCATATCGTGTTTACCGTACTTACACGTCCTGTTGTTGCGTAAAATAATAAATAAATAAACGCGATGATGATGGAGAAAACGGTTTTTTTTTCTTTATAATATATTAAGATGACGGTGATGATGATGCTTCTGCTGCTTGTGTTTAAAAAGAAAAAGAAAATTATGAAAAACATAAAATGTAACATAATATGTTGATTATATTTAACAATATTTTATTAATTCTTTTGATCTATTTAGATGTTTAATTAGCGTGACGCGTATGTGACAATTTAATTAAGTTAAATACATTAAAAAATAAATAAATAATAAATTTGTTTGTTTACATCTTAAAATTTGCTTTAATTCTATTAAGCAGTAAAAATTTATTAAAAACGGAATTTTTTTTTTTTAAATAAAAACACTTTTTTATAGACATTGCATATACAATAAATGTATTTTTAGAACTTTTAACCCTTTTATTTTTTTTGTAAGACTCCTTTGCAAATAGCTTTGTTTAAAATTAATACAATAAAAAAAATCATCAAATAATTACATTTATTATTTACTAATTAGTCGTATAGTGTGTTTTATTGTATCGCGTTTGTTTTTCATCTTTTTAATGCCTTTGTATTGATTTTAGAGCATATATTTTCTATGGCGACATAAAAAACTAAATTGGTTAATGAGAATTGAAAATTTTAATAAATAAATAACAAGAAATGCTTAGCTTTTTAATATAACAAAAAATTGAAGAGCTTTTTGTATGCTCACCTTTGAAGTTAAAGCGTTAATCTGCTTGTCGCTAGAATCATAGAACCTATGATTAAGTGTTATTGAATATCCCTAGATCATATCAAATTGACAAAGTGGTAATAATTTTATGAATAAATCATAATATATGAGTGATTTTAAAGATTAAGTGAAGTGCCTACATTTTGGCGTTTTTTTTATATTATTTTTCCTAATTTCTTTTTCATTTAATCTAATATATAAAGTAAAGTCCGATTTTTTCGTGTGTTTCTGTAACATTTTGTAGAGGTGGTAAAAATTGACACTATTTAGGCAGAGGGGGAAGAAACTAAACTATTTTATAATAATTCCAACTCACTCTCCTCTCCCTTTTCTATTTTGAAAATGTACTAATAAAATACCTTTATACCGTTTATCGTTATATTTATATCGTTTTTATTTTATTTATATCGTTTACGCCATTTTTTTATTCCAGATCCTAAAATTAAAAATTTATTACATTTTTTAACAAAAATATAATAACACATATGCATACATACCTATCACTAGAAATTCTCTTTGTTTGAATGATTCATATGAATGAATATTATTTAATAATTACACTTATAAAATTAGTTACTATTTCTATTTAATAAAACAATTTTAATAAAAAAATAATAAAACTAATGTTCTAATTATTTTAACATTAAACTTTTTTTAAATTGATTCATAAATTCACTTTATTTACTAATCAATTCACAAGCACTAATGAACGATACTTTTACTTTTATTTTAAAATAAATTAGGTAAAACCAATTTTAAAAACAAATAGAAAAACTCAAAGTGAAATAATTCTCAATTTTTCTCTCACACTTATATTCTGCAGTTCAGCACATAATTAAAAAAAATATTTCCCCTTAAATGGGTAAACAAAAAAATTTTATCTTTTATAACAAACGGTCATAAAAATTTATATATGTAAAAAATCGGTAGGTAACAATTTTTTCGGTTAAAAGAAAATATACGTAAAATATGCCAAATCCGATTGCGATCGACGTATGTGTTAGTGAAAAATATTGAAAACCCTTTTAATAGTGAGAACAAAAGAATAGATATGTAAAGTGAAATAGAATCGAAGTTAAAAAGAATCCAATCAATACGTTAAAATTAGTTTTTATTTCAATACTAATCATATAAAAGAGAGATTCCCAACAAAAAATGCATAAAGCAATATTCAACGGGAATTCCCACACAAAATATCATATTAAAAAATCGTATAGAAAAACCGGCATAACTTCAAAATCGCATATAAACGAAAAAGAATTATTATTTTCTTTTATTAAGTGATATAAATGCTTTGATTTTTTAAAAATAGGCTCTTTAGAAAGTGAACATATACGTAAAACAAAATATAGGCTCTCTGATAAAAACTTTATTTTCATCCCTGAAATAGAATTTTGAATTGCATTAACAATACGTACAAAGGTTATGGAATTTATTACTTATGTTTATTTTTAATGGGAAAAGACAAATCGGAGGTTTTAAATAAATATAAAAACTAAATATTGTCGGGACTTTAAAAATTAGCATAAACGGGGTTTCATTATATTCAAAACTTTATTTTATCGCCGTGCAAAGCCGGGTAATACCAGCTAGTATTTAATAAAAACATATATAAATAGTTTATTTATGTAAATAAGCAATGTATTTGCTATCTGTATATAAAAATATATTTGTAATAATGAAATGAATCTTTTAATTACCGTCGGTGCTAAGTAAAAGATTTACACTCGCTCTTAGCGAATAGATGAGAAGCGAAAAATATCATTAAAAAAAAAAACGAATTATGTAAATCTTATCCTTTAGTTACGCGCAGGTCTTTCTTTTTATGTAAAATATTTGTACAAATGAAAAATGGCTCGCCCACAAAAGTTTTCAGTATATTATATATATATAAATTTATATAAATACATATCAAGATTTAACAAAAACGGATTGTTTTAAATAAAAGGCAGACAAACACCACCAGAGTAATAAAGCACAAAGAAAAGTGACAAAAAAAAAGTAATAACACAAGAATAAAAAGTTAAAATGTATTTGAAAAGAAAAAATAAAGTTAAAGAATTATTAGATTTAAATGCCAGAACGATAAAGAAGCTTTTTATAAATATTTATCATTGTCTTAAAATTGCATATAGTTTAATGTTAAGAAGCTTTACATTTAAAGAGATTAAATATTATTTTCTATACTCTGTTATAATTTATAAATAAATAAAATTATAGCAAAGAAAAACAGCAAAAAAGTATAATCTTAATCAGAAATTAAAAACAAAAAAAAAATTGGTATAAACTTAAACAGGTTGTGTGGTTAGTTTATAATAAGCTTTTCGACTAATAACACCGTGTTTTTGTCACCTGATGTAAAGCTTTGAAAATAGTAGTTTTTCTTTTTTCATAAAATCTGTTGTCTTGATTTAAATGAAAAATCAAAAACAAACACTAAAATTAACCACAAAAATGATATTATAAATATTTTATAATTATTCTAGTTAGATGGTGGCACACAGAGGATGTTTTATTAATAATTACGATGTTTAAAGTTGACATAATGAAATGTGTACAACAATAGTATACATATAACATTATTATTATTATTATTAATACATATAGGAAGGTAGAATTGGTTTATAAACTATAGAATATTTATATAAATGTTAAACATCCTGTTGTTGAGAGGCAATTATAATTGAACGGAGTCTACTGTCCAATGGTTGATTGGTCTCTCGACGGGTGATTTAATAGCAATTTATATCTATCACCTTGTCTAATATATAATTTAATCTCATACCCATTTGTTATAATATAATAGAAACTATTTAACATGTTTGTTAATTGTAACGCGAACATAACATTTATTGAAATATTATACGATTGATCTTAACTTGTACTGTTTGTGTTACATTATTATTATTATTTAATATTGATTTTGATTACTTATAATACTATTAATCTTAGATTTTTCAAACTTAACCAATAAATTTAATATTTATAAATTTAAAAAGATAAAAATAATAAATACCAGATAAGTGTAATAAATCAGTTAAATCATTTGTTATTATTAATATTATGATTACTATTTACGGTTATCATCTATCATCTTTTTACCCACAAAATTAAGATAAAAATATAATCCTAATCTTTTCTTTAAGATTTAGTCTATGAAAATTCTTTTATACCCTAGTAAATACCGCCTATTAACAAGAAAAATAAAAAGATTTACTAAGGTGAGGTAGGTCCTTGCATATCTTTAGTTTTTACAGTATTTTTCTTAAGAAAGTGAAAAGAAATTTTTCTTTTGATTTTCTTTTATTTTTTGAACCCTTCTTATTGTCTCTCATGCGTAAAATAAATATTTATTTTACGGTTAAAAGGGGTGAGATTTTCTTTACTATTTTTTTTTAGGCTGGTGTCTAGTCAATGACTGGCTAAAAATAAAACGGCACGCGCGAAAATTTTATTAGATGGAAAAGTATCGTTGAGAAAGTCTTTCGTTTTTATTGTAAAGAATATAAGACGCTGATTATTGAAGAAGAATTTTTAACTAGTAAGGGTGGTTTTCTAACAAGATAAGTAAATAAATAAACACGCACACAAAAAATTGAAACACAGGAGGATCTAAGACATTAAATTTAAGTCAAACACAATCTTTTAATTTAACATCCTTTTAGCTGCTTATGCGAATAAATAAGAACCTTGAGAAATTATTTGAAAAGAAAAATCAACGGCAAATATATTTTTATTAAGGGTTATAAATATAAAAACACTAAACAAAGTGCTTATATTCTTACTTTTAATAATATTTATTAGACAGTGGTGGTCACACCGCAATCCCACAAAGTGAATTATGTCGTTCAAGATTAATTAAGGTTTTTTTCGTGTGATTTTATATAAAAGTTCGTTTAATAATAAATTAAAAATAGTCTCTTACCTCGTCCACTGCGTCCAACAAATCTTAAATCATTAAATTTAGCCACTTGATTTTTCATCACTGCCGTACAATTTCTTAATTCTGCACAATAATTTTCATCGTTGCCAGCACGCACAGTGACCATAGTACCATCACCGATATCACCTAAGGCTACAACTTTAAAGGCAACGGGTAATGTTTTATTTGAACGCCAATGCGGTGGTAGCACAGTGCAAACAAATAATGGGCTACCGGTCCTTATTAATTCACCAGGATGTTCTGATAGAAAATCGCCCAATGTTCTTTCCGCTAAAATATCCGATGTCATTTTTGTGTACGCTTCATTTAGTAATGTTGCGGCTGTTGGTGGACCACTGTTCACCGTATCTGTTGTATTTGTTGTTGTAGCAGTAGTGGTATTACCATTAGCAACGGTTGTGCCAGTACCACCAGTACCATTTGTGGTACTATTACCGGTCCCAGTATTTGTTGTTGACGTAGTATTATTTGCCGTTAAATGCATTTTTCTAGCTTTTCGTCGACGTCTCTCGTTTTGTATTTGCTGTTGCTGATGCACTTGTTGTTGATGTGGTTGTTGATTGTGTTGCTGCTGTTGTGATTGCTGGTGCTGTTGACTTTGATTCTGATGTTGTTGTGTTTGATTTTGTGAATGATTATGTTGTTGATTGTGCTGCTGTAGAGGTGTCTGATGTTGCTGATGTTGTTGATGATGATGCGAGTGTAAATGATGATGATGGTGATGCTGTTGTGACACTTTAATTGGTCGCCGTTCCGGTACAACAAAATCAATTAATCCAAAGTCACAACTTGGACTAAAATTTTCTACCGGATCAGTTGGCGAACTATCATTCACTTGACAACCCCCATTTGTCATATAACATTGTTGACATTTTGTATCAATTTTTAATAATTCTTTAAACACTTTGCCAGAAATTTTTACTTCCTATTATAAATTTCACCTTTTTTTTGATATAGTTTCTACTGCACTAGTTTTTTATTGTTACACTTATTATCTTGTTTTACTGATTTAATCACTGGAGTTTTCCGTAAAATTAACTTTTATTAATTTTTTAATTAATATTCTTCAAACAAATCTATAAAAATCAAAAAATCAGAAACAAAATGAAAAATTTAGATACAAAACAAAAATAAAAGACTAAATAAAAACATAACAAAATAAATTAAATCAAATCCCATAAACCGGATATGTTCTATTATGTAATTAACTTAAAGCAAAATAAATGCAATTGCCAAAAATCTAACAACTTATCGACCATGTTCTACATTTATGTTTAAAGTCCATCGATGAATATAAATAAGCAAACAACAACGACAAAAATAATTCAAATAAAATAAAATCAGAAAACATAACCTCAAAAACCATTAGCCAATAAATTAATTTTGTTTCATTTTTGGTTTTATCACAAATTTATGTTGCGTTAAATAAAATTTAAGACTTAATATTTATTTTTTTTTTTTGTATATCTGATAGTAATCCAATTTTCATATGAAAATTTAAAATAAACGCGTCATTAGCATATAACGAGTAACGTTAAAAAAGAATTAAAAATGTGGGGAAAAAAACGAATGGAAAACAAATTTAATAAATTTAATTAAAAAGCTTAATTTAATCAAATTAAAAGTTTTATTTATATAATTTTGTTAGATTCTCATTCGTTAAAATTACAAAACAAAACCAAATTTTAAACCAATTTCAAAAAACAACAAATATTTAACGATACACAAGTCACCAAAAATAACATTCCTTCTGTATTAAACAATATTTATTGCAATTCTTACAATTTTAATTCTTTTAATAAATAAATAATTAAACTGTCAATGAATCACCAATTATATATTTATAATTTTTTTAATATGTAATTATTTATTAACTAATCATTTTCACTATTTATTTTTTATGTTTAACACGATTTACTTTATTATTTTTTATTTAAAAAATCCTTTAATTTTCTTTCTTTTTTACATTTTTTTCACTATCGTTACGCTTTTTAAATTTTACTTTGGCTTTTTTAAATAAATTCCTGTAGATAATATAAGGGTTGTAGTTATTTTTGGTTACACTTTTTTATCAATACAAAAATAAAATAATTAATAGAAATAATATATCGAAGAGAAAATTGAAAAAGCTTTTATGTATCCACAATTAATTTATCAATTAACCAGGCAGCTCCACTTGCAATGAATTTTTATAAAGAAAAATTTAAACACTTTTTTAGTTAAACACTACCTTATAATAAATTTATTTCGTTACACTTAACACTATAGTAATATGTTTTATTTGTTTTAATTTCTTAATCCAAAATATTATTTTCTGTTAGATATTTTTCGATAATTTTTGATTTGTTGTTTTTGAATGAAAGAAAAACGGTCGTATCATCACCCACTATATTGTCAATTAATTAATTTATTATTATTATTTTTTTATTTTTTATTTTAATATTAACAGAAAATTATGTTTTTATTATTTTTATTTTTATTAGTTATATTTATTTATATTTATTTTAGTTGTTGCTGTTAGCTATGCGGTCGATGTTCTAATCAGGTTTATATATGTTGATGTTGGTACAACACAGTACCGCTTCACTACCACACAATATATAAGCCTTATATATAATATAATTTTGATTATACATATATACTATAAAAGGTAGTGGGTAATAATATCTACCACCATTTATTGCCACACAGCTATAATATGTGTGCCACACCATTTTGTTAAATTTTATCAAATAAAACTGAATTAAAATAACAAAAAAAAAAATATATTTTTGTTATTTTTTTTTTTTTTTGTTAATAATAATATTTTTTTTTTTCCTTAATATTATGTGAAGCAATGTTAGAGAAAATATTTTAACCCAACCCATTTATTTTATATAAAAGAAAATTTATACTATATAGGAAAATTACACAAACAATAACAAGAGCATGGTTTTGTTTTTCAAACATTTACTTTTTACTTATGTACATGTATGTTACATATATATATATATATATATATATATATATATATATATATATATATATACATATTCCTTATTCATTTGCACTTGCTTAGGTGCCGAGTTTATAACATTAAATTATTATTATTCATCTTTTCTCAACTCAACTCAACAAAAATTATATGACGTTAACGTTAAACAAATGTAAATGTTAGTGGGATTTGTATTTCTTACTCCTTACTAGTTATTATAATCATGGCAATGGTGTTTAAACATATAAATATATATATCTGAGTTAAATATTAGTTTTATTTCTGAATATAAAAATAAATAAATTAATGAAATAAAATAGTAATCATGCATATGAGCATATTTTCAAAAAGAAAATCTCAATTTTTTTTTTACGATCTTAGAAACAGAAAAACGGAAAATTTATAGAACAAGAATTAACAAAAAGAAAAACATAATTAAATTAATTTTCATTTTAATTGTCTTCTTTTTTTATGTTTAATTTTCTGCTTTTGTTTTTTTTATGCTTTTTGGTTATATTTTCTGTTTTTTTTTTTTTTTTTTTTTCTTTTAATTTTAATTTTCTTAATTTAATAACTAAACTGTGTGTGGTCCCTTTTGTTATCTAAATATCTATATACAAAATTATAATAATTACAAAATTAATTTTTTATAAACAAATAATTAATTTTTGTTTTTGCTTTAATTCTATTTATTTCTAGTATATACAATGTGTTAGCAAGTTTATTTTTCTTTATTTTTGAAATAAAATTCGTTCGCTTTTAACAAATAATAAAAATTTTTATTAAATTTTCATTTTGTTGGTTTTTTTTTTCTTTAATTATTTAATTATGCATTCGAGATGTTTTTCTGTTTTTTAATTGTGTTTAAATAAAGCAAATAAATTGTAAAAAATTATTAACAATTTTTCAAAAATAACCAGGCGTCTCCACTGTGTTTTTTTTTCTTATTTCGTCTGCTTTATATAAATTTATTATTTTCTCTTTTATTTTAAAGAAACTAACCACATTCATCCGCAGTTACTTGTATTCTTAAACAAATAGAAATGTTTAAATTTCAATTGATGTGAAAAAAATCAAGAATATAAAGAAGTGAAAAAATAATAATAATAATATGACAAAAGTTTAGAGAATAAAAGAAATGCAAAGATAATTGCTTGCTTAAAGGGTCGTTTATTACAATTATAAAAATTAATTTTTTATACAAATGTTTGCCTTTAGGGTTCGTTTGTTGTTTTACATTACAAAAAAATAAAAAAAAAATAAACAAATAAAAACGCAATACAATGAAAATCCTATATTGTTTCCTGTTTGGTTTTAATTGTTGATTTTTTTAAACCAGAAAATTAACCCTCCCTTAACTATGCCAGCACACAAATTTTTTATTTCAATAAAAAAGACAAAATAAATTAAAAATTAAATATCTTATCACTTATAATCGATTTAACAATAAAATAATTCAATTAAATGTAATAAAAAAAAAATTATAAATCCGCAATTTAACCACACAGCAAACATACTTCTCACGAATAGTGAATACTGTTGAACCGAATAAAAAAAAAGGCAAAAACAAAAATCACCACATATTGGTAAAAAAAAAAAGAAGCGATTTTATTTTTTAAAAACGAAAAAAAAAAATCCACCACCAAACCAAATAATTACATTGCACTGGTAACAAGCTGAACCACACATCACTTGTCGTTTTTTTTTCTGTTAATCGTTGTTTGTATATTTTTTTGTTTCTTTTTTAAATATAATTTAATTTCGGTTAGACGCGATTTAGTAGTTTTTTTTTTTTAATTATATTTCCAATTTATCCTAATAACGATTTTCTTCAATGAGAAATTAAATAAATTTAAACACAATAGACGAACAAGAAAACCTTTAATTTTATCCTAATAGGAATTCCTGAGACACTTTTACTATTTTTCACTTTTTTAATTAATTTTTCTTTCTTAATTATTTTATAAATTTTCTTTAATTATTATTTTTAAAATTCTGTTTCAAATAATTATAAATTTTAACACACACGTCATACAAAATCGTTTGTTCAAATGAAAATGGGGTTATAAATGCTGTATGGATGGTGAAAAAAGAAAAATTAACATTAAAATAGCAACAACAACAGCAAAAAAAAAAATTAAAATATAATCGTAGATAACAAACATTGGACGCCCAGTTATATCATTTTAGAGTAAAATTCTAGTCTCTGGACATAACATAACATATAATGGTATATAATAAACACACGATACAGAAAATAAATATATATATAAAACGATTATATTGTGTTTAAACGCATACAAATACACACTAGTATATACTTTAAAAACTTAAAATACACGTGGCTTGGGTGGGAGTTTTTATTTATTTGTTTGATTTTTCTTTTTTTGTTGGATTTCAATACTGCCTGACTATATAGCAAAAATAAAACTAAAACATTACGAGAGTTACAATATATGTATACGAATTACACACGTTATACGGATTTTTTGAATCACCCAAATATTAATTTACACACAATGAGGTTTGTGAATAACAAAAATTTCACGGAAGTGGACAACGTACTATCCATCCGTATTACTTGCTTATTCACAGAATGAAAATAAATAAATAAATAACCAACCGGTTATGGTTATATTAACACATGTACTATGATAATTAAGGGTGATTTTGATTTAATATTAGCAAAAAAATAAATAAATAAATAAATAAGCAGAAAATGGTTTAACAAATTCAACAGACAAAATTCGAAATCTACAAAAATAAAGAAAGAAAAATCAAACAGTATTATTTCACTTTCATCACTGAGACGCTTTCGAAGCTTTTAACTATATAGTTTTAAAGGAAGAAAAGCTAAATAAAATTACAAACAATAATAGTTTGGAGAAATATTTTGTGTGGAGACTTTTCAATACATTTATTGTTTTTGTGTTTTGAAAACCCCAAATGTATAAACATAAGAGCGAATAAAAGGGTTGATGTGCTATTTTTGGTATTTTGGTAACGAGATGCTCTGATAGGGTGATACTTGTAACAAAATATAAGGGATAATAATCCCCAAATACACAGAGTTGTGTAATTGTAATTTTTGAGTAGAGGATAATATGCTGTACCACATGATTTCCCGTATCTCAACTACTCCTTTTTACTCTAATAATCGTATGTGCACCGTTGTTTCTGTAATTGTTGCTATATATATATATATATAATGATGTTTCTCTAAGCAAGAGATACCGTATATATAATTAAATATGCTTGTATGTGCGCACAAAAACATATGTTTGTTAACAGCAAGCAACAACAAAAAAAAAACGGAAAATATGTAATATTTTTAAATAATAATAATAATAATAAAACGCATACACTTGTCGATATCGAGTTAATTAGCGCAAGTGAGATAGTGTGATAATTTGATTAAAACGAACGATATGTATAATGTTAATGTAGAACTTTTTTTTTGTTCTTTTGGTGGAGTGTTAACGGTGCTTTTATATTTTAAAAAGCTTTATCATTGTATTTATAACGGAAAAACTTTGCATGTGTATTTTTTGAAATGTTGCTATATTGTCAGTTTCATAATAGTGTATACATGTGTTGTGGTCAAAATGGGTTGGGCATTATCATTATCAAAGTATAAATGTGTATACAAGTGCAATTGCTTGATTATGTATAATAAAAAAAAAATTAACACCCACACAAATTATATATTTGATATTATTTAATACATTTATAGAAATTTCTCTATAAATAAAGTACACTAATATTATTGTAAATCGGAAAATTGTATATGTTTTTCAACAATATGACAACACAGAGATGGAAAATTCATTGGAGATTTGAAAATTTGTTAAAGTAAAATTTTCTTCAATATGACCAGTTAGAAGAGGACAGAGAACACGTGTACGGGCGGAGTCGTATTATATTCTTTATATTTTCGTATATAACGAAAACATAATTATGTATCAATGTATGCTGTGAGATGAAAATGCAAAGAACAAAAAAAAAAGGCAAGAAAAATAACGAAAAAGGAAAAGAAAAACTAACAATTGGTAATACAATCCTACTTTGAACGATGATAATATTAATAGAAATAATAATAATAACAATAAACCGAAGAGAAGTAGTTGTGTGCCAACAAATGGTAACCACGGTCGACCATCCTGAGGTCTGATCGTGTGGTTCAGTTAGTGGTACCGCGAATATCGGGTAAAGATTTTTCCTATATATACATTTGGTTTTCATTATTATGTTTGAGTTTTTCGGATTGTTTTTATTTGTTTGTTTGCGTTCTTTTACCCAACCAGAAAACCTTTTTTTCCAGTTATGTTTTTTTTTTCCATTTTTTTTATTAAATTCTCACCTACAACCAACGGAAAAAAAATAAATAAAGGAAAAAGAAAAACGAGAGAAAAATCAACAAAACAAAACACACCACAAATCACACAATATTACAAAACCGAATGTGAATGTCAGTAAATTGAAAAGAAAATTCAGTTTAACCTGTTTACGTTATTATTATCATTAAAAAAGCAACTACAAAAAATGAAAATTTCGTTGTCATTGTTTTTCTTTTTAGTATGAAAACTATTTGATTGAATTAATGAACTTAATGCAGCTATTGTTAATCAGTAAATTGTGACAATTCAGTATTGTTTAGTAGATTTTTTTGGCACAAAAAAAACTTAAATTCGTTGAACTGTAGCAAATTTAAAAGTTTTTTCTTTTTCGTTTTTTGAACAGTTTTAAAGTAAAAAACTGTTACACACATTATTTACCAACAATAGTCTGTCTAATGATAATTAACTAAATTTATATATATGTCTAACATGTATGTTTAGTGTATTATTTGAATAATTAAATTCATTAACTGTTAATAATCGAAAAAGATTTATATTTCTTTTACAATTTTCACTAGAATATTCAAGTGCTCTTTTGTATTTCTTTAAACAGTGAATTAAAATTGCGATTCTCATGTGGTTAAAATTAATTTTTATAGAAATTTGTTAATTTTTCTAACATAAAAAAGTTTTATTTTAATTTAACAATTTTCTGATTAATTAAAATTAATTTCTTCAATTTTTTATTAATGAATAAAGTGCTTCTATAAAATTAACACATTTAATAATTAATATAAAAATATCAGACTCGTTTTAACCAGATAAGATCGCCCTATTTGTACTGCGTTAGCTTTAATTGGATTATCAGCTTTGTATCAAAATTTGCTTATTAAATTTATTAATTTGTGATACCTGGAATACTCGTAAATACTCGTAATTAAAGAAGTGCTTATAAATTTAAAATGTTGCATTCAATAGCGATCCGTATTATTTGATCATATCATCTATATGATCATATTATTAGCATTTTCCTAAACATTTCATGATCAAATCTATGTTTTGTTTTTACTATCGAATACTTTTTAAGGGTATAACGAAATAATATAAAAACGTTATGGTAATAATTTTACCTGCTCATCGACTTAACTGTCTGCGGATTATGTTTATTCACTATCTGTAATCTATCTTTAAATACTTATTTTGTATACAGTAGTAAAGTGATCTGTTTTTATTCTTTTTTATTAATTTATTTATTAATTCTAATTAAATATTTAACAGTATCTCTTGTCTTCTATTTAAAATCTGGCTCCAGGTCTGCATTATGGTGCTTCAAAGCAAGTCATACTTTTATACTAGATATACGTTTCGTTAGTTTTAATATTCTAAATCTAAAAGCATATAAAAATTCATTAAAATTAGGGTTAAGTCATATGTAGTATATATGTAAAAATAAAGGTATTAAATAATAGGGAGTTTTGAGTGCGCATATGTGTATTATAATTTAATGTAATATTTGTGTTATAATTTAGTTTGTATAGTTGTGTATTAATATTTATATACATAGATAGGATGAAATCCTTTAACAAATAAAATTGTAAAATTGACATAGGGTTATAAATTTTAACACTTTAAATATTTAGAAGATTATAAATCAATTTAAATATTTAATGATTTTTATACTGGTAATAATTTAATTAAATGTTATTTATTTTTTATTTTTTTGCATATATTCAAAAATTAAAAATCCTTTTACTTTTATTTTGGATGTTAATGTTGAAAATTTTTCAACGATTTTTATTTTATTTCTTAAAAATTAAAATATTTAAGTTTGCGTTTATTTTAAATAACAATAGTCAAAAATATAAACCAATAAAATCCTGTTAAGGATAATAAATCCTTAAAACAATTAAACAATATCCTGATGAATTTATATTTCATCCCTCTTTAATGTAAAGTAAAATAAATAAATTTCTTCACATTATCCTTAGATTGTTATTATCCTTGTCCATTTAGTTTTAGTGTTGAAACAAACAAACAGAAAAATAAATAAACAGAAGGAGGCAAAAAACTAAAATTTTAATGAATAAAACTTAAAAGGACTAAGGTTAACTAGACTTTAAAATAGATGAACATAATAAAAAAGATAAAATTATGTTGCAAATATGAAACGATCGAAACGGCCAACCAGCAACTACCGACCCTTGTTATAAATAATTTTATGTTCGGAAAAACTCTACATCCCCCACATTTTTCACATTTATAGTTCTTGTTTACAACATAGCACCCTTATTTCTCTGTAATGCATAACTTACTCCTACTTTAAACAATTTCACATCCATAATCACTATTACAGATTGAAGACAACCTGGGTTTTTCAATATTATAGAAATAATTTTCCTTTTTCTTTTTTAAAACAGCTCACATGGATAGCATACACTCGCGAAAACCAACTATGTTACAAAAATGAATTATTCTTCTAGATTTTTTTTTTTTTATTTATTTAATTTTGCTTTTGTATGAAAATAATAATAACAATAAAAAAAGAAAAACAAAAGGAAAAGGGAATACACATTTTTGCATTTTCTAATATTTGACCTAACCGGACAGTAATATTCAAAGAATACAAAAAATTAACTAAAGGGTTAAAATTTATACAGCAAATAAATATTACGAGGAAGGAATTTTCATTACAGTAAAGTAAAGTGTTTGGGGGTTGATAATTTTAAGGATAACCAACCAACAACTTAACAATAATAACGAAAAAAAAAAATCGAAAATATTTTAATTTTTTATTAAATAAAAATTAAAATAAATAAAAGGATTTTTTTTTGTAGTTGTTACTGTTGTTGTACCGGAAAGAGTGTTGAGGCGTTTTTTAGGGGGGGTAGGGGGTTGTTATAATATTAACCCTTTTATATTATTTTTTGTTTAACCTAACATATTGAATAAATTACATATATAGATTCCTCCAATCACAATAACAAATGGCTGGCTACTGACAAAAAAGGTACAAAGAATTTTTCTTTTTAATACAAATCGATCAACCATTCACCCTAGGTATGGTGGTGTTGTTATTTTTGTTGTTAAAATTTACATGCATCGTTCACATATATAGAAAATTTCTAAAAAAAAATATAAATTAAGAAAAATATTTAAACAAGTGAGGGTGTTTTTAAAACAAAGCATAATAAAACATTAAAAATAAAAATACAAATAAATAAAAAAAAGATGTTTTAAATTCAATATCCTTTTTATCCTTGCAACAAATAAGCAGCTTTGTTTCTTTTGTTTTAATTTATCGCAGAATAAAGTCCAAGTGAATAAAATTAAAATAAAAAAAAAATGCATATGCTAGGAAAATTAATCAGTAATTTAGGGTTAAAATAAAAAAGAAAACAGAACGTACAATCCTATACATGCCCTGGTCTTTTCCTTTCTTTACTAAATGAAAGGCAACAGTAGATATATTTTGTATTTTTTTTTTCTCAATTCTATATATTTTGTAATAAATTTTTCTATTCTGAAAATAAAATGTACAATTTTCAGGAAATATTTATAAAATTTGTAGTCATCAAGTGAATATTGTTTGTTGTTCTTTAGGTAAAAATAGTTTATAAAACTATTAATAATAATAATTAGTATGACGGACGTAACACTTTTAAGTTTTAATTTATTAAACTTTGTGTATATAACAGAATATGGTCAGAATTTGCTGAATTTACTTCCCTTTCGTCATTTTTTTTTTTGTCGGAAATATTTAGTTTGACCAAAAGGAATATCTAAAGAATTTTTTTTTTGTGGAAATTATTCTCTAAAATTTTATAGATAAATTGACAATTTATTAGTTTTTTATAAGCATTCTTAACTGACTCGAATAAACATATTTCCGTAGACGATACATAGCATAGGTGGAAGAGTATTTTTTCTACGATTTTTGTACATTGACTTAACAAAATTATTCCCTAGAATAAATTTGTGTTTTTTTCTACTATTCTTAGCAGATTTGTTTTTAATTTTTTATTGAAAATCAGCTTTAATAATAACACAGTAGATTTTGATTATTATAAGAAAAAATTGTCATAATAAGTAAAAACGTTATTTATTTATTATTTCGTAAAAGTTATTCTTAAGATAGCAACTGTGCTTAATATATTATAGCTTCATAACTAAAAACATAATAATTAAACTGAAGATCAGTTGAGAATAAGGAAATCTCAAACGAGATGCGTTCAAACTCGATTAAAGTTTAAAGTTTAAGATCTTGTTATTTATCCAAAGTCTTTGCGGTAAAGTAAAATGCATATTATCCAATAATTATTATTCAAAACTTTGAATTTTTAGAGAAATTATTTTATCTATTACATTCGACAACGTTTACCAGTTTTTAACCTCTATTATTCCTAAGTAACTGGTACCTTAACTGTTCTGTTTCTACTGTAATTATTAATTAAAACAACAACAAATACATATACACAAAAAAACCCATAAAATATTCACAAAATAAACAAACATAAAATTAGTTCATTTCTATGTTGAATTTATAACAAAGAGAACATTTTAATTTGTTTAATTAAAAATAAAAATTAATAAAAATAATAATAATAATAATTTTCTTTGTATAAGGAAAACTCCGAATCTGTTTGATGTTTAATGAGACTAAAAAATAAAAACAATAAAAAACCCCAACAAAAAATTAAACATTATAAAAAAAAAATTGTACTATTAACACACACAGCGTGTGTGGTCATAAAAACAGAATCAAAAGTAAAAAAAAAAAAAATGTGCAACAAGATGATTTTCTTCTCTATTCATAAATTTAATTTTTTAAGAAATGAAAACCATAATAATAATAAAAAAAAGAAAATAAAATACTAATGCAGAGAGTGTGGCAGTACATTTGGTAAGTACATAGGTTTTACACGAATTTTTTTATTTTAAATTTTATAATTTTTTTTTTTTTTTTGGTTTTTTATACAAATTGTGCATCGAGGCATGTAATTTGTTCATGTCTTTTGTTATTAATATGTTTTTTTCTCCTTTTCATCTTTCGTATTCTGTTTGTCTTCTTTGCTGAAGATGAGTAGTTTTTAGGGCGTTTCATCTAACAGCAATAAAGACTTATTAATTTAAGAAATAAATATTTAAATAAAGAGAAGAAAAAAATGATAATAAAAATAAAGAAGAGTCTAATTACGACAATGACGGTATATTTAATTTTTTTTTTATTGATATTTATATATTTTTATGTTATGCGCGAGTGATAAGTATGTTTAACATATTTTTATGATGCATCAATGATTATTTATTATGTATTTTTTTGTGTTCAATTATTAATAACTACGCCATAGTGAAAAATGATATTTTTGTCTTTGAAAGAGAAAAAAAACTTTTTTCTGTTTTTGATTATTAATTTCAATAACAAGCATTATGCTTTAGAGATTATAATGAGAATAATCCAAAGGAACATTATAAAGATTTTGCCAATTTAAACTTCGATCTAAAATATAAATATTTGGCAACAATTAATTAAGCCGGGAGGTGAGTGCTAGGACAAAATGTCACAGACAAAATGTCAGCGGCCAAATGTCACAGACAAAATGGCATGGGGACAAAATGTCAGCAGACAAAATGGAACGGACAAAATGTCACGGAAACAAAATGTTTATATTTAGTCTAATTGTTGTTTATAATAATAATCATTTCTATCAAAAATTATTTGTAAGATCATCAGTAAATAAAGTAAATAGCGTTTATTGGTTGGTCATCAAAAATACCTTACGCTCATTACGACCACGGCACAGTACTGTAGTCGTAAATAAGAATTAAAAGAAATAAAAAATCAAAACAATTAATTTTATATTAACATTATTTTTATTAAATAATACAATTAAATATATAAACTATAAATTAGGGTAAAATTAAAAAAAAGTGAAAGAAAGCATACCTATAAGGTATTATGCCAAGATTATCCAAAATAAATCACAATAATGAGAAAATAAACAATAAAAAAGTGACAAAAACAGAATATAAACGACTAGGAAGCAACCCTTAAGAATTATTTAAAGAAGTAAATGCAAAAAAGCCAACAAATGATTTAACTTTAATAAAGAACTCGTGACATTTTGTCCGTGCCATTTTGTCCGCTGCCATTTTGTCCGGCCTCCGGAAGGTGTGTTCATTCTCACAATAAATAGTTTTGACAACCTTTTAAATGTTTATTCAGCTTTGTATCCCAAATAACGTAGTACTGATCAGTCCAGAATCGTTTTCCAATGATAGAACTCAATGTTGGAAAAGTAATACCATATCTAATATATCTGATAATAAAAAAAACACTACTACTTTCGATTCAATTAATTATTAATGTTGTTATACCGTTATATCCGCGATTTTTCAGGCATAATTATTATTTAATTAATAAGATTGATAATACTAACGATTTCGTGTTGATGTGTGATAGTTTTTACACAGCGAACCCTTAGTTCTTATCTCAGTGATGCTAAAATCTAGCTGTCTGGTATTCTAGTAAAATTTTTGAGAAAGGAAATTGTATATTAAAGTCCATAAAGTTCAGTTATTCTTTATTAACAATAACAATTTTTAATTACATCTTTTCGTTATTAAATCTTTTAAATAAAATTTTAATTGATTTTTGAATAACCCCTGAATATTAGAAAAGCATTTAAAGTATTTCAGTGTACGTTTAAATTAGGGCTATCATTATGAATGTGTACATTCTTGCCTTCATCTATAAGTCAATAGGTCAAAGAACAAACAACAACAAAAATGTTCAATCAGATGGTCAAAAGAAAAACAACAAAATTTAAGGGATGATAAAATATAACTACAAACTGAATATTGTAATATGAAACAATTTTAAGGATTTCCATTCATTGATAAAAACAAAAATACTTTTTTTTTCGGACACTGTGTGTGAGGTCCGAGGGGTTTGTCATGTCGTTTAAGCAAAAGGTGAAACCCTCCCAGTTGCTAAAATTTGACATAAAATTTAAAAACAATAGAAAACAAAATAACTGCAGTCGTCAGTGTGTCTACCGCATCGTTTTCTATAATTTTTCGGTTGTAAGAAAATATTATTTATTTTATGTTTAAATTTATGTATTTTTATTTCGCCTTAAACATGTTTAGTTTACATGATCTCGTGCCTGATGTCGAAACGAAAAGAAAAAATAAAAACAATATATATATGTATATATATTTCGCTATTAGAATATGACAAATTGTTTTTCGTTTTATTATTATTATTATCTCTTAAACGAAAGAAAAAATACAACAGCACACGATCCTGATCATGTTACACGGTTTTTTTTTCGTTTCTATATTTGTTTGTTATTAAAAAAAAAAATAAATTTAACTAGACCTTTAGGTGCCGAATTTCTTCTCTAACGTTCTTACATTTAAAATCAACTTCTTTCTGATGTCGAAAAACATCATTAATATAAAAATATTAAATAAACAATACGTGGTAATAAAGCTGTACATTTTTCATTAATTATTTATAAACATAAGAATTATTGTAAACATAAAAATTAACTTTGATTCTACGCCTCCCATTAATATTGGGTGTTTTTTTTTGTTTTGTTTATAAAACGAGAGAAAGTTTTTAATTTTTTTTTTTTTTTCAATTTATATAAAAAAATCCTTTATCAATTCTATAATAGATGGTGCTGTAAATGGTATATTCCTGAGATAAATTTTATATAAAATTTAAAAAAAAAACACATACGGTAATTGCTTATATGAAAAGTAACATATGATTTTATTTTTATATGTTATTCAACAAAATATTGAAAGAGGGCGACGCTGTGTGATACTCATTCGTTATATTTGCGAATAAATTTCCAGCAACAAAATAAAAATAGTACAATGATGTGTTAATGCAATTAAAAGAGTTAACAAAACGAAAAAAAAATTGCTATTTAAGTCGAAAATATATGTTTAAATAAAATTAAAAATAAAAAAAAAAGCAAATCGATTAAAAATGTGCGGTTGCGTGACTTTTGAGTGACATTACCATAAGTGGGTGTGGGTTCAAACATTTCTCTTGCACTAGAGTCCAATTATTGTTATTGTTTTAATATAAACAAGAGAAATAAGTACAGAAAAAAAAAACACAACACCATGTGTGGTGTTTTTTTATTTTTTGTTTCGTTTCGTTTTGTTTTCATTTTTTATTTTTTTATTATGTATTTCAAACAGGACAGTAAAAAACCGTGTAATTTGTTTTAAACGTTTTCGCGCCGGGTGGTTGACTAGAGTTCTACACTCGTTTTGTACTCAGTCGGCTGATTTTATTGTTTTTATTATTAATTTTTCTTTTTTTTTATTCTTCTTCTTCCACAATTTACAAATAACTACACTGAAAAACAACAACAATAAAGTTACAAAAATAAAAATAATAAAAGAGTTAAATTAAATGGTAAAAAAAAAAAAATTGTGTGCAACCGTAAAAGTGGTCGCTTATTAGTTCGAAAAAAAAAAACTTTGTGTGATTAAAAGTTAAATTTTTTTATTCTTATTTATTGATTTGATGTTTTTATTATGTTTCTCTTCTCTTTTTTTTTTTTTTTGTTCACAAACAGCGCGATAGGCTTTTCGGTTTTATGCATTTTTTATTTTTATTACTTTAATGACTTTATTTGATTCATTTATTTGTCTAATAATTATTTCTCTTTATTTAAAAAAAATAATAATTTAATTTATTCATTGTTATTTAGTCAAACAAATTAATTATTATTTTGTATTATTTTATGTCTAACGATCATAACTTGCTAATATGTTTTCTAAATGAAACAAAATGTAGAGAAAATTCAAACAAAAGAAAACTATATGAATCCACAATGGCGGATATGTTTTATCACGTGCTTCGCGGTTAAATTGGCAATTCGTATTATTATTTTTTTTTTAACAACAAATTACTAAAGCTGCAACTGTTGCGATTTTGCATATTTTTTTTTTTTATTGTTTTTACACTTGTTTGCATTTTATGAATTCTGATTTAAAAATGCAAAAAAAAAAAAATACAACAATTGTGGGAGTGTTTGCAATTTTTATTTAACAATTGACAGTCCCTGGTATTTAATGAACTTTAATTTCCGGTTGATTTTTTTTTTGCGTTATTTTTTCTTTTATTATTTGGAGAAATGCATTTTTATTTTTGTCGAATAAACAGTTTATCGTTATTATTTTATTTTTTATTTAAACTTAAAAAAAAAATAATGAAATGCCATGTTTTTTTTTTTGTTTTGTTTTTTGAATTTAATTTTGTTTTATTTTTAATTATTTAAATGAAATTTTCCGTTAAATAATATAATGGGGTTAAAATTATCTCATAAATTAATAAAAAATAATAAATAATTATTTCATTTATTGATTGTAAATTAAATAATATTCTAACAAAAAAGATAATAAAAATTCAAAGATAAAAGGGTTAAACGGCTTAAATGGGTAACCATTTAATTGATTTCGGTGTGGTCAACCCTTTTCCCAGTAGAAAAATGAAAACAAAAAAAAATAATAAGAAATAAAACAATAAAAATACGTCTGCTGAAGCGTTCTATTAGAAAAACAATTACTATGTTGATGTCTTGTCTTGTTTTCATAAGTCAGTCTTAAGTCACATATGTTAATCGATTAATTAAAATTGTACCTAAATTAACTCGTTTATTATTTTCGGTTTTATTTATTGTATTTCTTCTTTTTTTTGTTAATCATTTAATTGAAATTCTATTTTATTAAATTTTCTTTTCTTTTCATTTTTTTATGCCTCTGCTTCATTTAAGACTTGGCGGCATTCATGGCAACAGAATCAAATGAATTTTATTTAAATTTTATTATATATTTTCTTTACGTTTTTCTTCTTTTGAATACAAAATAAAAAATGAATTTGTTATTTATTAATATTTAATTATTAAAGATAAAAGAAAATTAACTAAGTTAATGTTCATTTCGGTTACATTTAATGGCAATTTATTGGTAAAATTAGTCGTTTCATTTATTGTTGTGGCGCTTTACGAATTTATATTAAAATTATTATCGTTGAACATGAATATTTACTTAATTAACAAAGTCACAAAAATATTAATTAATTAATAATAATAATAATGAAATTAATAAATAAAGCATGACAGTTTTAAAATATTAAAACTCGAAAAAATTCAGGTGTCAAATCAGATTTTATACATATGAAAGAAAAACACGGAATTTTCCTTGTGACAAATAAAATATAAAATAATAAATAAAAAGAAGGAAAATAACGATCACCTCTTTATTGACACAACAAACCTTTCTTTTATTATTATTATTATTATTTGTATTTTGTTCAAATAACCTAAAGTCCATCTATTGTCCATCGTGGTTCACTGTTTTTTTTTGAACATCTTTATTTCTCTGGTTGTGTTATTATTTTTTTGTTCATTAAAAAATTTGTTACTTTGGTTGGAGGCAACAATGATACCAAAAAAGAAAAGAAAAACATGAAAAATGACGCAAATATTTTTTTATGAATAGATTTTATTTTTGTTTGTTTTCTTATGTTTGCGGCTGACATAAACGGAAAATATTTGTAGGCATGTGATAGCTTAATCAATAAATCAATAAATATATATTGTTAATATTAGAAGAATTTGTTATTTTATTTTTTAATTTTTTGTTAAAGTAAAAATTACATAAAAGATGTTTACAAGACAATTAGAAATGTTTTTTTTTTATTTATTTATTAAATTTTGCTCCTTTTGATTGATTTTATTTATTTACACATTTTTTATGCTTTCATTGAATAATTTTTTAACTTTGTTACTTGTAGTTTTTTATTTATTAAAGAAACAGAAGTTATGTAACAAAAAAAAACTTACAACAAACAGCATAGAAAACATTAATTTATGGTGTGTAAATTCTGAGAATTTATAAAAAACGTTTTTTTATAATTTTTTTTTGTAAAATTTAATTGAAAAATAAAATACACAATATACAGATCTTATTAAATTTGCAGAAATATACCTCATCTATATTTTAATTAATGGCAAACAAAACAATAATTATTCATATTTAGACTTATTATATAAATGACTGATAATCTTTAAGAAAACTACAGATTACCCCAATATAAGTAACAAAATTACCAAACAAATTAAAGAAGAGAAGAAAAAAAAAACATTAAAGATCTTCATTTGCAAACAATAAAAAATCATAAATTATTTTATCTAATCTTTATCTCTATATTCGAAAATAATTTTTCTACATATTCTCTTTTTAAGAAAACAAAAGGAAGACTTTGAACGAATTACTTACCGAACATTACACACATTATTTGATGTTTTTATTCCTTTTGAAAAGAAAATATAAATAAAAACAAATCAACATACGTAGTAGCATAATTGAAGGTAAGAAGGTTCTTTTTCTTCTTTTTTTTATTGTTTAAAATACGTATACAGGACTAAAAGTCCTAAAATCGCATGCTGTGTACTTGAAATCTTTAGAATAAGAAAAAAAAAACAGAATTACATAAGAAAAACCGACAAACAGCAACAGCAGCAGCCGATCATCAGCCGCAACAGACTCAGTTGAGTATTACCACGAGAAAATTAACAATAAAATGTGGAAAAAAAAACCCGAAATAAAGAGGGGTGATGACTATGATGATGACAACCAAGGTAGAAGATTTTCATGAAAAAAAAAGAACAATTGTTTGTTTAAAGGCGCGCAAGAGGTCGCGTTTTACCTCATTGTGTTTTTTATTCTTTTATTTATCCTTTTTCTACATCTTCCTTTTATTTATTCTTATTTATTTGCCATCATTCGAAATTGTATTTTATATTTATTTATTTGTTCGTTTATTTATTAAAACTAAGAGTCATTGAAGTGAATTTTTTTTTTTGCTTTACTTTACTTTACTTTAGTTTTTTTTTTAGAAATACATATATTTTGTTTTTGTCGCGTTATAATTGTACAAATTTTATGGCAAAAAAAAAAATAAAAAAAATAAAGGTTTTTTTTTTATGTAAAAAGACTTTAATTCTTTAGTTTTGATTTTTAGATAATAAAACAAACAAAACAAATTTAGTGATTTATGATAAAAACTAGAACAGAACGATGTAAATACACAAAATAATGCTTGTTTATATTATCTTTTATGATTTTTTTTTATTTATTTTTTAGGTGAAATGAGAGGCGTTTTATTTTGTTTTCTTAATTTTTTTTTTTTCATTAAAATAAAGATTTTCTATTTAATTTTTCTTTTGCAATTTTTGATTTTGTTTTTAGTAGATGTTTGAGGGATTGAACAGTGTTTATGTTTGAAAAATAAAAAAAAAAATGAAGAATAATAGCCATTTGGCAATTTTTTAGCCAATTGTTATTCCCGAAAGTAAAAGAAAAAAAAATTCTTTAAAATATATTTTATAGAAAAATTCTTGCTGAAAGAAATTTAATGCCGTTTGTTGATTGAAAAAGAAATCATTTAGTTTAGTTTTCTTATATTTAATATACAGATATGGAGAGTTCATGTCTCTCTAATTTTCTGTTTCTATTTGGTTTGGTCGTGATTATCTCATAGTTATCACTTTAATTCTATTTGTTTATGTAACTGATTAACAGTTACTTATTTCCTGTTTTCATTAAATATTAGAATTCGTAAATGGTTAATAAAATTTATGCATTTTACAATGAGCTACGTTTAATCTAAACAATTGTCAAAAAATCTTTAATTGTGAAAAACATTAAGTAGAAAATAGATTCAAAATATTTTCATCTCGTAACAAAGCAGCATTGATGGCAAACTACTGTACAAAAGCTAAACTATCATTAAACGATAAACATTTATCTCAACATACAGTTAAGTAACATCCCGTACCAATTTTATCTCAAATAGCTGAGTTTTTGCTAAAAATAACAATAATTTTATCACTGCATAGTTTAATTGTAGGGTAGACAGACCTGATGATGAATCAATATAAAATATTCTACGCAACACTATTAATTTAAATTTAAAATTTAATATAAAAAATAAACTATTATTAAATATCTTTTTCTTCCACAGCCAAATAATGTAAAGTTCTTTTTTTATATAACTTAATATGCAAAATAATTACAATGCAATGTCTCTATAGTATGTTAATCACTTCAATAATCAAACAAAACACTTTAATTAATATTATAATTAATTATTAACAATGCTCTGTTGAAAATTCGTATATAATAAATATTGTCAGTAAATTGATTTTCTAAATTAAATGTCGTTAAACTTGCATAAATTTTAATTATAAATGAAACCAGCATTAGGACAAATAATAAAAATAAGTAACAATTACCCCCCTCGGTATGTAGTGAAATAAAAAAAATGAAAGAAAGAAAACCTTCTATTGTTAAATTCATCTTAAAGCTTAAACTAGTTATTATTATTATTATTTTCAAGGTGGTGCAATTAAATTTCCAAACATTAAAAGCAAACCGAAAATGTTTTCTAAACTAGTAAACAATTTTCAACATAAAAAGCCTGCATTAAACGTTTTCGTTAATTAAACAAAGCCATAATATAATTACCACGTTGTGCATCGTTATGCCACCCTAAGTACGTACAATACAAAGTATAAAAAAAAAGGAAAATTTTCACATTTTCACAAATTTTATACAATTTTCAAAGTTTCGTTTATATAATTACTTTTGTTGTTGCTGCTCATTTTTTTTTTTTTTGTTCATTTTATATTTCGAAGTCACACCACCGTTCAATTCAATTCCATTATGTTTTCTTGTTGTCTTTAACACTTAAGCGATTCTTCTGCAAAAGTTTACTATTTGTTTCTTTTGATGAGAACAGTTATCACGGATTTTGTTAATTGTTTAATTATGTTAAAGAGGTTGAACATTTATAGTAGCAACAATTTTTTTTTTTAGCGGCAGGGTATTAAAATCCCTTGATGATTTTTCTTTTCTTCGCTATTGTTTCTTACGCTTCAATATATGTGTGTATTTTTCTTCTATTATTTTTGTTAATGAATAAAACGACTTTTTCTGCTTAACGTCGCATCAATGATAACGATAATCATAATTAAGAAAAACAAAATTATACTCTTTTAAGCAAATAATAAAATTAAGAAGAAAACAATAAATAAAATAAATAAATTATTAGTCACATGGGAGTAATAAATAATTTTTCTTTGCTTTTCATGAATTTTTTGTGTTTTCTCATTTCATCTTTCACAACAATTTTTGTTAAAGTTGTTATTCTTAACAACAAAGGGTTGCACAAATGATGGGTTTAATGATTTACTATTGTTACATGATTAAATTTTTTTTTTTTGTAAGATGTTTATTTATTTTACTTTTCTTTTGTGGTAAATAATCGTATTAAGTTGTTTAGTTTAATTTTCTTATTATTTTTATAAAATAAAAGGAAAAAAACAACAAATAATTTCTATTGCCACACTCAGGTGTAGTTTGTTATTATTTTGATGAGATATAATTTGTTACTTTATGAGAATTGATAGACTTTTAAATATAATAAATTATTATTTATTTTTTTTAATTTACATCGTAATATATTTCAATATTTCATTAAAGAGATAACCGTATACAAGCTAAATCAGGGAACGTACGCATTTTAAAATAAAAAATCTTCTCAAGCGCGGAGTACTTTGCGAATGTGAGATCTAGTGTGATTGCACTTGCGTAACGTCGACGTTGCTAAAACCACCATTTTATTGAATTAGCATCATTATTTATAAATTAAATTAATTAATTGATCAGAAGTTATTTCTACATGATTTATCTATTGGTTTCGCGATCAAAGACCTTGTCTCAAGCATTACAATGAATAATGACAGCCTATATAACATTACTCACTTAAAATAATCAAAAATTTAATTGAATATTATGGCTCAACCAACTGTTTAAAATTCTAAAACTTCTTTCCGCAAATAAGACCTGAATACTATAAAATTATTTCACATTGCCAACGCATACCTTTAAATACAACGATAAGTATTGTTAAATATTATCTTAACGACTTAACTTAATTCGCACAGTTTTTTTTTAGTCAGTAAAACAATTTTAATTCACTAATAACTGAACGACCTATCTCAATAAATATTATTTGATTTTTACTTAACCTAATCCTAACAATTTTATTATTTTTATTTACAATACAGAAAAAGGACATACTTGAAGCCAGCTTAATAGACAATAAACATTTAATAAAAGCTTTACTTTCATTCATCTAATCTGTCTAACCTTTTGCCCGCTCTGTCATCAAATCATTGACAATTTTTTTTTTATTATTATTTCAAGTTTAAAAGTTATCTTTTTTTATTTGTTGTTAAATAAATGTTTTTAATATCATAATCGGTTTTTTTTTTTATAGATTTTTTTGCTGTATTGTTTGCTATTTTTAATGCGATTTTTAAACATTTTGTCATTTTTTATTTCTTTATTTATTTTTTTTTTAATCAAACATATAACGACTTAAAGGACTAAAAAATAAATAAATAAATCCTACTTCAAATAGCCTAACAGCATTGATGAACAAGTAAATGTCTTTTCTTTTTTTGTTTATCTCTAAGCGAAAAAAAAAACAATCTGATTGCTGTAGAAGAAAAATGTTTTTATTTTTTCTGTTTTCTTAAATAACAAATAAATAGCAAAAAAAAAAAGAAAATATTATCTCATTTCGTCGGCCTCATTTAATCAGATTAAATGAAACAACTAAGTAAAAAATAAAATAAACAAAATAATAGAATTTTTTTTTTTTTTTGCTTTATTTATTACCTGTGTGTAGTAAGAGGGCAAATATTAAAATAAAAACGAAGAAAAGCATACAGAAATAATTTAAATTAAATTAGGATAAATAAACTACACCAATTACCCTAATAATTTGTTAGTACCTTTCAGGTTAATTTGGTTGTAATGTTTCAACAAACAAGGGATAAGGGGTTTTTTTTTTTTTGCTATTCTATTTTTCTTTAATAATAATCATTATATTTGAAGCTTTTGTTACAAATTTTCATATTAGCTGGTAATAATATGAACAAATAACTAAATTTAACGAGGCATTTACATAATTAATTTAAGTTAAAGAAAAAAAAATATTTAATCAAACGTGAAGCGGCATAAAAATATTATTTTAAAATTACTATTTTATGGTTAATAATTATCCAGAAATTTCTTTTTTAATACATTTATCTATCTATATAAATTGTTTTTCTTTTTTGCAACACAAAAGAATGTATTTTTTACTGAAAATTATCCAGACACAACGATGTGTAACAAATTTCGTTTGCATAACAAACCACAGCACAAAAAGTTCTTTCTTTCTTTTTTTTGTTGTTGTTAAAGAAAACAAAATTTCGAAAAAAAAATCAATTTTTATTCCATGAAAACCGTGAAAATGAACTGAATAGATGATTTTGCATTTATATTTGTATTCTCTAGAAGAATTCACATCTCCAATACCAATAAATGTTGGTTTATCTATTAACCACCCAAAATAACCAAGAATAACATCCTATAACAACAATCTCATCAAAAGATAAAATAAGGAATAAAAACCAACAGAAAAAAAAAAAAAATTTTGCAAAATGACAAAGATTCGTGGAGCACCGCGATGCCACCACTTTCTGGCGTCGTTTTACGGTTTTTATCTTATTTTATTCGGTTATATTCTTAACACAAAAGAGATTGAAAATAATATAAAATCGATTTACCATTTGGAATCAAATGATGTTAAATATCGAATGCAAGAACAAAAAAAAAAAATTGATAAAATAAAGACAGTCTAACCGCCTAAACCACCCACTATAAAACAGAATCCTTTTATTTTTTTATTTAACTGAAATCCTCTAAAGACATTGATATCATACCGAGAAAAAAAATAAATATATAATAATAATAAAAAAAAAAAGTAACTCTGCTGAGTCGTTTTTCTTGATATTTTCCAATTTTATTTTTCTTCAATTTTGATTCGATCTTTAGACGCGAGATTTTGTCGATTTATTTTCTATTTCTTTATTCTCTTCGTAACTCCCATTTACGTATTCCTTAAATAGACTCGATCAAGATTTTTATAGCTGTGACATCTTTATTCGTCTATTATTACACTTATTTCTTGTTTTTCTTATTCTATCAGCAAACCGAGTATCAATTTTTTTTTTTGTCTTCTATTGTTGTCTTCAAGTAAAATAGTCTATTGAAAAAAATAGAAGAATTTTGGTGTCTTTAAAAAAAAAATAAATATATATTCCATGGTTCCACATTTATTTGATAAAAATCTTTAAATTGTGGATTGATAGGAAATATTGATGCCAATAAAGCAAAAAAAAAAAATGATAGTAAAGCTAAAACATTGCTATTAACTAACGTAAGGAATTTAAGCGTAACATTCTATCGTGCTCAACTGATACATAATAAATAGATTTTGAATAAATAAATATAAAAATAAGAAAATGTTATATCAATAAACAACAAAGCAATATATTGTCTTGTTATGATTACCAGATAACATAAAACATGAAATTTACGACTCCACGTTTTTAAATTAATATTAGAAAGAAATAAACAAAGAATAAAAAAAAAATAAAACAGACAGAGAAAAAAACCTGGACGTCTGGTTAATTGAATAAAAATTAAGACATTAAAAATATTATTATTATTTTTTTTTGTATATAAATAATTTGTTTTGTTTTGTATTTTTTTGGTGGCGCCACTACTTTTGGCGCCCCAATGAAAAGTGTTAAAAGTATTAAAAGAAAAGAAAAAAATTTTCTTCATTTTCTTTATCTTTATATCCTATGATTTTTGATTTAATAACATAAAATCGAATTAAAGGATTTCCTAGATATTTTTTTTTGTACTTTTTATGTTGGTAACTGCGACTACCATCGCAAGACGATTTACCATAATTTATTTTTATTTTTTTTATAACGTTGCAAAAATAAGAAGCCAAATAAAACCGAAAATAAATAAATAACCGAAAAGTAGCTTAATTTTGTTCCTGAAGTTATTTTAAATCTCATCTCGTTCTTATCGTATATAAGGATACAAAAAAGGGTGGATTTTATTTTTCCTTTCGTTTTCCATTTTTGGTTTTCGGTGTTCCATGCACAGTGGGTTTATTTTTTTATATTTTATAGACATAATTTTACATATGTGGTGGCAACCGAACAAACACCAAATGTAATTTTTGAGGCAAGGATTTTGTTTTGTATGAATTTTTGATTTACAAATAGTAAAGAAAGTATAAAAGAAATGATATAAAGTGAAAAATAAATAAAACTATTTGGTGTTCATATCACAAATCCCATGAGTGATTTTTGTTGTTGTTGTTGTGGAATTAAAATAAAATAAAACAAAGTGAAAAGAAAAACTGCTTCAATCCTACTGTCATATTAAACGATAGGGTGATTTTTATAGGATCACAGATAGATTCGTTAAACATACGTTATAAGGGATGGGATAATAAAGAAAAATAAAATACAAAAAAAAAAAATCTTTATCAAAATCAATTGCGCGTTAAAATTGAAACATTACGGTTAATGTTTATAGATTATTCCAAAAAAAAAATAAATTATCGTTGCACCGCGAGAAAAGTAATAAGCTTTCCATTATTTTTTTATTAGAAAGCAACAGGAACAGATTTAAACATTCTCAACGATAATGATAATGGAAAAAAGAAAATAATTAAAAATTATCAAAACAACAATTAAAAGAACTTAAAGAAGATACAAGCAGTGCAAAAGCACAATTATTACTGCAACAAAAAATTTAAAATAAAAATTCATGCTAACACAGTCACATAACGTTTTGTATTTAAAAAAAAAACAATTATTATGCCTTTAGTTGTTATTCACAAAACAATAACAATGTAGAAAAATGCAAAATAACAAACCGTATCGCTTTAACAAGGGTATGATGGTTTCACAATTGTTACAAAACAACCAACAACGAAAAAAAAAATGGAGAGAAAAAAACCCAAAGAAAAATGACATAAGGGTGCCGTTCACAGTACGTAACACAACAGATCAAGGAACAAGGATTTGTTTTGCTTTTTTTTTTTTTGTAACAATAACAAATTTCTTTATTACATATTTTCAATTTCGGCTTTTACTTTTTTTTTTTTTTTTGCTAACAAATAATCGTTCGCTGTTACCTGGAATTAAGTTGTTGTTTGGTAATAGACTACCGCATATCCTACCAACTTACCTACCTATCTACTTATAACCATTTTTTACCTATTACGGCAGCTTAACAGCCTTCATTCAAACCTTTTTCGATGAGATAAACATGTCATCGAGACGATATTTATATTTTAATGATGATATCTTTATTGGGAATGTAATTTTTAGATATTTTTATATTTATTTATCATTTTGATTTTATTCCTTCCGTAATAAATATTAAATGCAACACATTAACAAATTTGTTATGGTTCATGAAATCGGTTTTTTTGAATAAAGTAAAAAAATAATATGTAAAGGAAATTCGTTATAAAGAAAGATTGAAAAAAAAAAACTGAAAAAATATTAATAAAAGGAGTTTATCGTGTTGAAATTAGTTTGTTTTCACGTCTTGAACAGATTAAAGGCGTTTACATAAATTAATTGTTTCTCATCCTTTTTTTTTTGATATTCTTTATTTGATGGACAAATTAGGTTAAGAAAATTATTTTCTCATATTTCTTGTGTTTTTTGTAACAAAAAAATCCATTCAAATATCATCACGATAGTTATAACGTTTCCTTTAAAAATAGTCAGAAAATTCAATGCAAAAACATTTTTCCTTGATAACGTTAATATAAAAATTTATATTTTCCATTAAGAAGAAAAATTCTAATCTAATATGTGTTGTTTTTTTACAAGAAAAACTTTTTTATAATTTCGGCACAAATTAAAGCAAAACAAGAAACTTATCTAAGCTTTCAGCTAAAATAGAAAATCAACACAAAAAATCTACTTGTAACTCGGATGATATGTCAACAACATCAACAAGAACAACAGAAATTTTCATCCCTTTTTTTACTGTTGTTTTGTTTATTATTATTTATTGAAAATATATTTTCTATTTGCTTGGGAGTTATTATTTAAAAAAAGGGCGCGATTTAAAGGGAGTAAAAACAGCATGGTATTAAAAATCACATACACAAAACACACTCGCACTCTCTGTCTCTACACATATAAAATGTATTTTTTTTTTTTATTGTAATTTTAATTTTAATTCAATTCGTAATATAAGTAAAGAAGGATAATGTGCACGTTAGCGTTGACGTGTAATAACGTGAAAAAATAATAATAATAAAGCATTGAAGAGCCTCCAAATACACAATGAAATAAATAAATATAATAAATGAATGAATAAAATAGTGTGATGCATGCATTTTGTATAAAATATATTATTTGGATGATTTTAAATAAATACATAAAGAGGGTATATAAATATATATATATATATATTTAAGGGTGAACCAAAATACACGACCCTTAAGCCCACAAAAGTATTATATAGTTTTCACCACGATTTTATTTTTACTAATAGAAGCTTTTTGCTTATTATTCCTTTTTTTTTATTTTTGGTATTGTTTTTTGCATTTGCCGAGTGTTTTTGACCCACAAATGTGGAAAAACATTATAACAAAATCTAAAATCCGGCTATAGATCTTGACAACCGTGTCGTGCAGTATGTTTATAATTTTCTATATAATTTTATATTGGTTTTTGTTTCTTTTTTGATTGTGAAGGGATAGTATGTAAAGTATATATACATAACTGTTTGGAGAATAAAATAAAAAACTATATAAAAATGTATCTTATGTGAATGATGAGAGTATTTATGGGAAAATAATTTCTTTTCAATTAAACAACAAAAATAATTCGTAGTATAAAAGCTTTAAATAAATTAATTTAATATAAAAAAAATATATCACAAACTAATTGAATTAGTAAAAGAAAGGATTAATACTTATATCCTTATTTAATTTCATTTTGTTATTGAATTTTAATTTCTTAAACTTTTACTTGGAATTTTTTTCTTTCAATACATTTTCAATTTCTTTTAAAACTTCTGTCTAGACTTTGATTTCGTTGGAATAGATTTTTCCATAATTCTAAGTATTCTATTCATATGTTTGTTTCTCTATTTAGAAAATTACAATTTTAGTAAGAAAATAATTATTATCAATCAATTTAATTGCAAAATCACAGAAGTCAAGTTAGCTGTGATTTTTAGAGTAATTTTGTTAAACTTTTTAATTATTATATTTTTTGTCACAAAATCATATTTCAATTTTATTATATAAATAAGCAGTTATGCAGCGCACGTCAAACCCACCACCCGTTGAGATATTCATAAATAATAATAATAATTTTTTGTCGTTCACACTAGATATCCCTTCGGATTTAACAGCTACTGACTCTACTCTTATTGTTTATTGTTGTTATTATTTTCTGCATTGTTAGTTGTTTTTATTTTTTTCCTATTTTCCTTATTTATTTTCTGGTTTGTTTATACTCCTGAAGGACATTTATGTCAATGAGTCTTAAAAGTTTTATGTTTTTCGTATTTCATATTTTTGCTTACATTTTTAAAATATTTTCGTTAATTGTTGTAAATATTTACAAGGTTCGTTTCAAGTAATTCAGTGAATATGTAGAATAGGGGTAAATTAGGTTAATTTATGTTTATGCTTTTTATAATAAATTTTTTGGTTTTTCATTTCTCTTTATTTTTTCATGATAAGTGGTTCAAGATAAGTGCAAATTGCTAACGATCAGTGGTATAGTTGAGTATTTTATAGCGAGTGCTATTATCATGAAATTCAGTTTAGCACAACTCTTGAACCAGTTGAACCCAACATTGTACCAGGAAAAACTTACAAACAGTTTGATAATTTTACTACAAATTTGACTTTGTTAATTTTGTCCCAAGTTTCTTTTTGTTTTTTCGTGGCTAATTAAGAATCGCTTATCTTAAATGTCATTTTAAGATGTCAATGTCTTTTCAAGAATTACTTATTTTGCCAATCTTCCTCCTTTCAAAGGGACAACAATTTTTGCTGCCATTTTCTATACTTGAGAAACACTGAAAAGACTTCAAAGTTATTCTTTATCGAAAGGGATTTTAATATCAAATTTCTAATAAAAAAAAAATTATTTACCTCTTTAATACACTTATTTGCCACTCTATACTAGAAACTATGTACCATGTTACGGTTTTCTTAAATCAATGTCATCAGTATATATATGAATCGATTTCATTCACCAAAACACTTCACATGTGCTAAAGGAAACAAAACTTATAAATGTTTACTACATTCAATAAAATAGTACTCGGAAAATGCATATTCAATTTTAAAGCATATTCTACTATGGTTTGTAATCCCGTTTCCTTTCTTTTTCCATTGACTTATCGATTCTTTTTCTTTTCTTTTTGGTATATTTCTACTCTAAAGCAATTGTCACCAAAAAATGAAAAGAAAAAAATTAAATAAATCTTTTAACACAATTTCAATAAAAGTCAAAACTATTATTAATACTATTTGTTATTACAAGATGATATTCTATTTTACATTTTTTTTCTATGAATAATAATACTTAACGTCTTCTTAAATTTTTCTAAATAAAAGAAAATCAAACTAATAAAGGTAAATTTTATGCATAGGAAAAAATAAATAAAATAAAAGATGTTAAAAAGCACAGCACGTTGTATTTTTAGCTGTGATGTCCCGCAGTGTGTTATGGCAACAAAAAAAAAATATTGTTCACCATACACTTCACTAAGCATCAATTCAGTCCTTTTAATAATTTTAACAACAACAATCATCATAATAATAATCTTTTGTTAAATATTTTATTAAATTTTAAATTAAAAAAAAAAAAGAAGAAAATAAATATATTTTTTTTTCTATAAATTTAAAGGACAAAATATATTAAGGACTTAATTATGTGATCGTTCATTTATTTATATGATGACTGTGTGGAAAGTTATTTAAGTACTGTTAATGGTAATTTAACTATTTATTCATTTGTTAACAAAATAAAATACTCAATTGGCCACCACACATGACAAAACAAAAGTAGTTTAATGATTGATTTTCCTTTTGTCATATTTAAATTGCGGGTGGTTGCTTATGCTGAGTTGACATTTTTTTTTTCTTTAATTTTTCTCCATTAGCATGATTAATTATTTAACAACAAAAAAAGCATATATTAAATTTTTTGGTACTTGAGTATAATTAGGAAAATTCTTTTCAATAATATTTAAATGAAAAATTAAAATAAATAAAACAAAATTAATTTTCTTAAAATTTTTAAAATCTTTAAAATAAAATCACAAATAATTTCTATCAATAGTTTAAATTTTATTTTAAAAAAAATTATGAAATTAATGAAAATTAATTTTTTTTATAGAAAAATATGTGTTCTTTGAGATAAAAGCGCGAAGGAAAATAATTCTAACCAACAATAAAGCATACCTATAAGTCACTTAGAGTGTTTTATAAAAATAATCTTCAGAGTAGAAGTACTTCTGCTCAGGTACGCAGAAAGAATGAGACTATGTTTTTGTTTTGTTAAATCAATTTATATTATATCTCTAATGTAAATAAATTAAAGCTAAAAATATCTGATTAAGCTGAAATCATAAACCTTAAAGACTTTTAGCGATGACCATATTAACTGTGCTTTTTTTTTGCTTTTTCTAAACTCTTTTTAACCGAAGAATATTATTTATTTAGTTTAATATTCTTTTAGAAATAGGACAAAATAATTTTTTATAAACATTCCTTTTATTTCCTTTATATCCTTTAAGATAGATATAAGACTATAGGAACAAGAATTTTTGTGTTCTTGTTCTTATAAATAAATTGTTCATTGGTTTTTGATGGTACATTAATATGCTAAAATTGTTGATACTTAATTAATGCATAAATTCTAAAAGCAATACAAAAAAAACATTCTTTATAACATAATTAACATACATATACATAATTACATCGGTAATAATATTTAATTAACTTGCATAATTGTTGTAATTTTATCATTACTATTATTATCAACATTTTATATTATTAAGACTTAATCATATGCATTCCTTTCGTGTCTACAATGCACATACATGAAATTTTTGTATTTGATTTAAATTATTTGTGTAAACACTTGTTTAATTATCCTATATATATTTATAATATTTATTTATTTTTTATTATCTCTATACATATTACATATGTGTATTATTATTATGCATTAAAATTACTTACCATACATGTATATTAAAACATATTATAACAATGTTGGTATTGTGTTATAATATTATTTAAGGAATTTAACACAATTTATCTATTAAATATTTTCTATATAGAAATAAATAAATATATGAAATTCCAAAAATAATAATCATAATCATAATAATAATAATAATAATTTAATCAAATTTTTAATAATTATAAATATTTAACATAATTGAAATGTTAATGAAATATTTTTCACATAAAAACATTAACTTTAAAACATACAAAAATATAAGAAAATAAAAACATAATTTTAATAATAAAAGAAAAGGAAAACTTTAATGAAACATTAAAAGCGTGACAAAAATTAACTAAATAGAAATAAATAAATAAATTTATGTTAAAAGTGTGACCCTATTACCAACATAAATCACGTACTTAAGCTTGTTGTTAAGTGCATACTTCTAAATTATTTTTATGTTTTCCTTGTAATGTGTATGCTCGTTTTGTCTATCATATCTATTTTTGTAAAATTACGAAATTACGGTATTTAAGCGTTTCTTTTTAATCTTTTTTTCGATTTTTTTTTTGTTTTTAGAAAACACTTTTAACCTTTTTTTTTCTTAGTGATTAGCCTTTTTCAATAATGGTACTTTAAGGGATTTTTATTATTTGAGTTAATTTTAGATTGTATCTTCTTATTGTTTTTTAAATTTTCTTTAATTAAAATCCCCTTTTACTTAATTTATTTGTAAAATTTATTAATAATTTTTCAGTTAATGTCGTCCATTTCTTAGTTTTATTGAAGAAAAAATAAAAATTTTTGTTCTTCTTAACTCTTCACTTTTACACGTGTTTAACCTGACTTTGTTTATTTTTTAATTAGTTTTTTTTTTTGTTTTATTTGAAATTAATTTTTCATTTTTATAACATTATTGGCAACTAGTTCAAAACATAACAAATAGCAAAAGAAAAAAAAAGAACATTTTACGAAGTAAAATTTATTTTACATTTTACGATTTGTTTATTTCCATTTCTATGAATTTTTCCACTTGTTTAATGATTAATTTGTTTGTTAACTATTCTTAAAATTAATTAACATTTTAATTATCCTTTTAGTTTGATTTTTGTTTTTTTAATTTATAAACATAGTAATATGCACAGTTAGTTAATTTTTTATTTTTCAAAAAAAAAAAAATTGTTTTTGATTACTTGACGGCGCGCCATATAAACCTAAACGGCATTGGGTTCTTAATAACAAATATATTTTGTTTAATTAAGAAAAGAGGAAAAAGATTTCTTAGAGTAAACATTAAATTAAAAATAAATTTCATTTTTTTTTTCTTTATAAGATTTCTTTTGTTTAACTAAAATCATTTCATAATTAGCGAAAAATCAAACTTAAAATCCCCCTCAATTGGTAATTATTGATAATTTTCTGTTCATGTTCTGTTCTGCACTGTTAATATTTTAACATAATTATCACATAATTAATGAAGTTTTTTTTTAATCATTTTTAAAATTTAATAAATCCATTTATCTATGCATAAAGGGGTGACATTAACTATAATAATCACGTAAATAACAAATGGCAGACGAATTCATTAAAAATTAATTTTCTAAAAATCATTATTTCAGTACAATTCAATAATACAGTTTTTTTTATAGAACACTTTTGTTATTTATTAAGGTTAAGGATCACATCATATAGGACGAAGTGCGAGGGTGAATAAAAAAAGAAGAAAAACCATACACACAGTATGTGTCAATGTGATTTAGTTGATGTTGCACACGTGGCGATAACGATGTTTCATTTTTACACTCTTCATTTTCTTCCTCGTCATCTTGTTTAACGTCTGTGTGTGTGTATTGTTTTCATCTCTCAAACAGTATTTTTATGTTACTTAACATCAAAATCTTTATTATAATACTTAACCCAAAAAATAAATAAATAAAAAAGCAACAAAACCTAACACAGCGTATACATAATAAAAAATGAAAAGGAAAACCTCCCCTAAATACACGCATTAAATCAGTCTATCAACTGCCCTTGTTGTATCTACCAAAAAAAAAAAAAACCTAATAGTTTTCCTTCCTCTTCTTGTTTCACTTAGTCTCTTCATCTGATACATTTCTTTTGATGAAACAAATAAGCAGTGAAAACTATATATGTTCGTTTCCTAAACTTGCTTCTACGCCTTCGTTCTAATTTAGAAAACATAAATTCGGAAGCAAAAAAAAAAAAAATTAAAACTTAAAGTGTTAATTGTTGCATGTCAAAACAGTACATAGAAAGGGTGGACCAAAATATTACCAAAATACTTAGTAAATATAAGAAGAAGACAATTCTTTTTAAAGAAAAAATATAATTTAATTTAAAACAGCGAGACTAGACAATAAGAAAATAAAAATCTTTTCCAGTCTTCTTTTTTTGGGGTTGCGAAAATGTTTTGCGAATTTTACATAATTAAATTTTATAATTTTTTTTTCTCTTTTTGCAGTGAAAAAATATGGCAGCAAGTGGTTTAAAGCATAATGAATAAATAAAAAAAAATTAAAATAAAAACATTAAATGGGGGCATTTTTATCGAGCTCTGAATAAGCTATTTCGGCTTAATTGAAAATTCTAAAAAAAAAAAAAATCTGCAAAGAAATACGCAAAAAAAAAAAAAATTTTGTTTGAATACAAATTAACACAAACAGACCGTTATACAGGGACCACAAAGCATATAATAATAAAAAATAAAAAAATATTGTAAGCTTCTGTTTACATTCCCTAATTTAAGTTAATACTCAAAAAAAGGCCCAATAAAACTTTCTTCAATTATTCAATTTTTCTTCATTTTCATTTTTTTTTTTTTTATGATTTTATTTTCTTTGATTTTTCCTAAAGAGCACAAAACTTTAAATATAATAAAACAAAAACAATATTTTATTTTTATTTTCTTTTATTATGCATTTATGGCAAACAGAGAACCAAAAGGTAGCGACAAATTTTTTGTTGATAGAAGAACAACTTTAACGTTTTATTTTATTTTTATTGGTTTTCGTTACCAAAAAAAAAAAAACCAATTTTAAATTCATAAAAATTTATTTACAATTTTTAAATAAAATTTGTGAAATTTACGAAAAAAAAAAAAAATTTGACGAAAGCATATAACATTATAAAGGATAAATATGACTTTTTATTGCTTAACCACCACCGGAGGCAATAGACAAACGATACAAGGTATTGTAAATATATTTATTTTATTTTTTGGTTTATTATTAACTTTTTACTTATAGATAATAAAGATCAAAGAATTTAAACCGCCTTTAGCGGTTTTAGCTGGTATTACTACTGTAAAGGAATAAACTTTATAAATCGGCAAATTAATACATTTTTCCTTTTTTTATTTGTCAATTTTTGTGGTTTTATTAGCCGGTGGTTGACTTTACCTACGGAAAAAAAAACCAATTTCTTGAGAATTGTTTTTTCAATAATATTTAAATTTTCTTTTTAAAGCAAAAAAAAAAAAACAGACGAAAATTGCCCAGTTTTATCAATAAAAGTATTTAATAAAAAAAACATCCGGCAGTTCGTATTCGGTAAGGTTAACTGACAGCAAAATATAAAAACAGGGAAAACTAAAGTTTAAACACCACACATATCGTGTTCTGTTCATTCTCTTTACGGGTTGTGGTAAATATAAGGCGCGCCACAAAATGTAGGCGGTAAACTATAACATCCGCTTCATCCTTTTTATTTTCTTATAATTTTTCTTATCTTTTTTTTTATAGCGAATATCGATGAGTAATTTTCCATGTCAAGAAAATCAAAATGTAAAAGTAAATTTTAAATGGACATTATAAAAAATGTTGAAAATTAACTTTCTTTTTGAACGTCAGAAACAATAATAGAACCTTCTGATAACAAAAAACAAAATGCCGCGCCTGTTGCAACGACGTTAAATTTTTTAACGACACGAAGGGGCTGACTTTTAACCACAAAAACAGAAAACTGTCGATCTACTTGTAACCATAGTTGAAATGTAAATGCTATTCTATGTTTTATGTATATTATTATATTGGCTTCTGTATATAGAAATATAAAACCGCGAGTGTCGTCTTTTTCAAACTTAAGCGAATTTTTCATACGAAAAACCGCATGACATTTTCAAATCAATTCCATACTGAACTGGCCGAATAGCAAACATTTTTCGCATTTTATATATATTTACTTGCTGTTTGTCTATTTCTTTTCTCCAATTTTTATATTATTCCCCATATTTTTCTTATTCATTTAATGCCATCTGTCTCGCCTATACTTTAGCCACCCATCGTATTTTTTAATTTGAAAAAATAAAAAATAATCTGCTCGCCAATAGTAAAAAAATGGAAAAATTCGCGCAATTCGTTTTTTTTTTATTTCCGTTTTATTTATAAAAAAAATGGGGAGACGAGTATTGGGTAAATTTATAGTAGATATAATAACAAAAAAATAAATATATATATAATATTTATCTCTTTCTAACATGTTAATCTACAAACCCACAAAGGATGGGCCAGGATAACAACCACGAACAACCAGAAAAACCAAAACGGTAAAATACAAAATAAAAAAAAAACTATTTCTACTTTCTCGTAAAAAATGTGTGTTGAAAAAAAATTAATATAACGAATACGGTTTGTCTCCTTTTTGTTCGTTAATATCCTTTGGTCCTTGTTTAACGAATGAAAAATCATATAGGAAAATCATAGATATTTTTTAATTTTCCCAAAGAAATCTTGTTGATTCTTTTTTGTTTGTTTGGCGTTTATGTGGGTATGCGTCCGCCCTATAGTCAGTGAAATTGTGACCATTTTTAGCGGTAGCGATGCAACATATCATTCTATGACAAACAGGGTACAATACTTAAAGGGGAAAACAATTCAACTCACTTAGGGTGATTTTTGTGGGTGTGAGATGGAAAAAATACACAATTTTTTTTCTGTATCATTAAGAGTAGGGATTTTTTTTTTTGTATTTTTATATCGAATAGTCCTATGAGGGAGTGAAAATTGAAACAAAAAATTTGTGCTACTGAGATTTTTCAGTTTGTGTAACAAAAAAAATAATAACAATAATGAAAAAGGTTCCAATACGTATGTGGGAAGGGCTGACTATAGTTTGATTCTTCTCTCTACCACAAGATAGGGTAGGGACTACCCTCTGCTGAACACATTTTATTTATTATTTTTCAGTTAATATTTTTTAAGGTTACATTGAGGTTTGAATTTTTATTTAAAAAAAAAAATTCCCCTTTTCAAAACCAAATATAATACGCACTCTAAGTTGGATTGCCTTAAGTAAAGTGAAATAAAAAAGCAGGGAGGGAATACATTGACAACAACTCGACCCATCACGTTGTTGAGTGAAGCCGCAATACAACAACAACCAAAAAAAAAATCCCATTAAAAAAAAAACGAAAAATTTCCTTCAACCAGAAACATCGTAACGTTTTTCTTTTTTTTCCGTTTTATAAAAATTTTTTGTGTGTGTTTTATTCAAAAAAAAAAACACCAAACTAAAACGAAAACAGTTCGATCTCAGACGTAGTAAGGAACGCACGTAACAATTAACTATAGTATTTACTGATTAAAAGGAAAAACAAAAAATAATCCATTTTTCCTTCATTTTTTTTTTTTTTTGTTATTATTATAGTTATTTTACGAGTTATTTTTATTAAAGAATAAAGAAGTTTGCGCGCGTTGCTTATATAATATTAAATAAGTGAAGCAATAAATAATAAAAGTGATCTGCGCTACATTGGATTAGTTATTTTGATTATGTGCTTTAACACTTATTAATTGCAATAATAAAAATACATAACCTCAATTGAATAGATAAATTTACCACAAAAAATAAAAATACAAACATATACCGCCTGTTGTAATTTTGTCAAAAAATAAAACTAACAAATCTCGGTAAAAATAGATATAATTTTATATTTTTGGTGAAAATTTATTTTTAGTTTTTCATTGTGACGTCATTAATAGCAACAACGTGGTTTTGTTGTTGTTATTGTTTTGTGGTTTCATAAAGTGAATAAAATTGACAATTTTGTGCCAATGCTTAAACATAAAAATTAATAAAAGCAAGTGACAAAGAGTAAGATAGAAGAAGGAAAATCTGAAGGACTTTACACCAAACAATTAATTGTTTATTTTTAATAAATATCTTAAAAGTCATATTACAAGGAGTAGGAGTTACATAGAGTTATAAAAAGCATATAAACAAACTTTTTCAAGCACAACCAAATGTAACAACACAAAAATAAAGGATAAAAAATCATTTCTAAACGGATTACATTAAAAACAAAAACAACAAACATTATAAAATAAAATAATAAACAAGAGAAGATACCATAAAACGTAAGAAAAGAAATGGAAAAACTGTAAAACAGGCAAACTGCAAAAAGGAAACAAAAATTATATTGGAGGAAAATTTTTTATACCTGTCTACTAACCTATCTCTACTGGTTTCTTTTCATTTCTTTATTTTCTTTTATTATCTTCTTCTACTTTTATTTTTTATGGAATTAAAGTGCCGCTTCTTCGTACTCTTCCAACAGTTAAAGTTATAAATAAAAGAAAATACGATAAGTTAAGTTGGTGGAGTTAGTATCTATTTTTTTTTTTCTTTGGTTTATTTATAATTTTTGTTTTTCAACATTACTTTAGTTTAGTCGTGTTATTCGACGAGTTAAGAACGTTTAACACTTAAGAAAAAAATAAATAAAAAGAATTAATAGTTTTTATTCTTTTTTTAATTTGTTTGTTTATTATTTAATATATTTACGCATGTTTTAACTGAATTTTGTGGGATTAAGTTTAGTTTTAACAATAATTCTGTTCATTTTGAATAACATCGCAAGCAGCTTATAATTATATTGGATTAATATTGTGAAGTTTTATATTTGTTTAAAAATAGTGACATTGTGATTTAAGTGAAGAAAATTAAATAAAGAAAAAAATATTATTTTTTTTGTTCTATTTTGGTTAAAAGTTTTTTTTTTTTTTTAAATTAATTTTTTAAAAGAAAAATTATTCCTTATGCATCTGCCACAGAGTAGTCAATGCCAAAATCAACAAAATACATCATCGCCATTAACAAATGTTGATCAGAATACTATCAAAATGCCAACATCACAAATAACCGATATGTATTCAAATTTACATGAAATGTTACAAGAATATCATGGTGAATTAGTACAAACAGGATCACCAGCTGTTTTATGTTCGGCATTACCAAATCATTGGCGTAGCAATAAAAGTTTACCATGCGCATTTAAAGTTGTTGCCTTAGATGATGTACAAGATGGCACAATTGTAACAATACGTGCGGGTAATGATGAAAATTATTGTGGCGAATTAAGAAATTGTACGGCAGTGATGAAAAATCAAGTGGCGAAATTTAATGATTTACGTTTTGTTGGACGTAGTGGACGGGGCAAATCATTTTCAATAACAATTACAATTAGTACATATCCTTGTCAAATAGCAACATATACAAAAGCAATTAAGGTTACTGTTGATGGACCGCGAGAGCCTAGATCAAAACAAAGTAAGTTTATCTTTTCTGTTTCTTTTTTTTTTAAATAAATTTATTTTCATTTCATTTGTTTATATTAATTTTCGACTAAGAAAGCAATAAAATCGTTTTCCCTTTACTTGACTTAATTTTCATCTTTTTTTTTCTGATTTTATTGGTTTTTTTTAATATTATTTTTGTTACTTTTAAACAATTTGTAAATGGCGGCGCCTAAATTAAAGAAAAACTAAAATTAAAAAAAAAATAATTATAAGAAGAAAAAAGAAGAGAAACGACGCGTCAAAATTGTTGCTTCTTCTATATAGTAAACGACGGCGACTCTATTTTTATTATTATTTCTTTAATTTTTTCTTGGTTTAATTCGTTTTGTAGTATAAAGAAAGGAATGATGAGATTAAAATACAAGAAAAAGAAATAAAATTTATTTAAAAAAGAAAGAAAAAGAAACGAAGGAAGGATCATTAATTAATTGTTTATTTTAAAAACAATTTTACTGGATTTTATTTTTGTTTTAAATTCTGTTTTTGTTTTATTCTCCTTCATTTTTTTTTGTAAACATTTTGTGTGATATTTTAAGTAAATCGCGCATGCACTCTTTAACCCATTTATATGTTATTTTGTTTTGTTCTTCTTATTTCTTTAATAACAAACAAAGGATTGAATGCGTTTAACACTTGAACCAAATATTTATTTTTATTAAAGATTAAACATTGTTTACCATTGACGCCTTACCATTACCACCTTTTTATTATTTTATTCTCATTTCCTATACATCGTTTTTAATATTATTCATAAACTCTTTTTACCACAGTGCCACAAAGAAAATTGTTTAATTATTTTCCTTTTAAATTTTAAATAATTAAAATCTTAAAAGTAAATTAAAAAATAATTTTCTTGTCTTTTCTTTTCTTTTTTCACACCCACATCCACAAAATACATTTATAAATAAAAACATAATTACTCTGTTTATTAATATAAAAATAATAATAATAATAGTTATTATTATTATTTTATTAAGTACAAAGCAGAAATTTTCCGTTAAAGCAAAAATAATAATAATAATTGTTTAAGATAAAAGGGAGCACCGCGCATCGACTTTAATTTTTTCATTTTGTTTATTTACTTATAATTTTTCTTTAATACATTTTTATACAACATATTTTTTTTTAATATCTTTATTAAAGCAAACATATTTTAATAATTAATATTTTTATAGAAAAAAGAAGAAAAAAAAGTGCCGCAAATTGTTCAATTAATAGCGAAAAACATATGTTTTAAGCAATATTATTTACATTTTTTCTTAATCGGTTTAGTACTGTGGCATGTAGAAGTTTTTGTAGAAATAAAAAAAATTTAAATAAATAATTTTATTTCTAATTCCATTTTTTATTATTCTTTTCTTTTAAGTAGATTTTGCCTATGGTCATCCTGGTGGTTTTAATCCGTTTATGCTAAATCCTGGTTGGTTGGATGCAGCCTACATGAGTTATGCATGGCCAGATTATTTCCGACATCAAACGAGTCATCCTACATTATCTAAAGGTAAGAATTTTTTTTATATATATGCATACATTTCTCTGTTTTATTAAGCTTTAAAGCTTTATTTTATTAAACGATTTCGTAGTATTTAAATGTTACTTTCTTCAACATATAACGTTAAAAAAACTATTTTTTTGTTTGCAAAAAAAAATGAAGAAAGAAAAATCATGTTTCATTTTGTCGAGAATGTTTTTGTTACTCAGTGAAAAAGCACTTGGAAAATTTAATTAATCGTTTCAATACTAATCATAGAACTGCCACCCGATGTGGTGGTATAGTATTTGCTATCGAATATAAAAAAAACTAACAAAAATACTTCAAAACGAGACGAAAAAAAAATTTCTATATTTGCAAAAATCGAAAAAAAAGAGGAAATAATCAAGTGATCGTAACGAATACGTGGTTTTATGTTACGACCGAGTGATACAAAGCGTAAAAAAATTGTTTAGCAGAAAAATGTGTTTTATTTTATTTTATATTTTTTTTTTTGAAGGGAATAAAAGCCACGGTTTGGGTGATTTTGTTTATGCTGTTTGATTTTATTTTTTTGTATATATGAATAAACACAAAGCTTTATTGAACATCTAGTTAAAGCATAATAAATAATTACTATTTACAATGTTTTTATTTATTTATTTAGTTTTTCTTTCAAAGCAATTTTAGTTCTATATATTTTAATAAATATATACACCGAAAATAAAATGTTTTTAAACACAGTCGTTATTAGATTTATCGTTTCAATTTAGAGATTAAAATCAAGTAAATTTAATTTGAATTTTTGTTTGAATGAATATTGGTTGATAGAAATTTGTTAATTTATCTTTTATTCAAACGGTTTTATTTTATTTAATTTTTTTGTTGTTTTAATTAGTCGCTAATAATCTATGTTTTTAATATGAAAATTATTTATTTTGGTTTTAAACTCTTAAATCAAATACAGACAAGTTTTGCGGAGATTTTATGTTTTTATTCAGCATTTCTGTTTACATCAATTTTTCTTTTTCACTGTCCATCCTTTATATACGATTTTTGTTTAATTTAATCATTTTACTTAAATACATGTTAGGCTTTGATTACAACACGCAGAGCATTGTTGTTTGTTATTTTGTTATCAATAGTGATAAGCTTGTTATGTTGAGTTGATTGTAATATATACATTAGATTTTAGCATTTTATCTCTTATTATTCAATCAATTGTAACCATTTTTGATTTTTTATATTCTCAAATGCTCATCCACTAATCAAATTGCAAATATTTAATTTAAATAATCATGTATCGAAATATTAGTTCATTTCATTTACACGGTTCTGTTGCTTCTTAGTACAATCAAAAGAATAGAAACAAAAAATAATACTGTATTTTCTTTGATGATAAGACTAACAAACACTAACAACACTCGTACTAAAAATGATAAGAAAATAAATAATTTTATTACTAACGAAAAAGAAGGAAAAAAATTCAATTCTTTAAGACAGCAAGACAAAAAAAAATCACATGGGAAAATATGTTGCAAAAAACGAAGGAAATGTCATAGTTCATCTGTAATGTTGTGTTGCCCTTTTTTTCTTTTATTTCCCTCGATTTTTTTTTATTTCATTTTGTAAATAATTCCCTTAGATCTTGTTTGCTTATTTTAGCTACTCTTTTACCCATGAAATCCGTTGAATTGTGCGTGCTTCAATTTTTTCTTCTATTGCCTCAGCCTTTTTCAAACAAAAGTAAAAGGGTGTTTAGTTGACTTGTGTTTAGCCCCCCCAATTGCAAAATAATAGCAATGATAATGTTTCCAAAGGGGGTTAAGGGTGAATTTTCTCGTTTCGATATAATATTTATTTTTTTAAGTGAAATAGATGCAAATCACATTACAACATGACTCTCGGGTTTTTTTTTCTTTAGTGCTCAATATTTTTTTCTATGTATTTGCTTGGCACACGCTTTTTGAACGCGAAATAAATTGATGATGACAACACAAACGGGACTCGTCATTTTATATTCTTTTTGAAGATTCCCTTTATTTTTTATTTCTTTATAATTTTAATTTTAATAAACATAAAAATGAAAAATATGTATTTATAATTTATTTTTTATTATTTATTAAAGGATCACCAACATTGCCACCAACATCACCGTCAAATAATGTGCATCCACCGTCAGCGCCAAATGGAGAGTTTTTACCTTTAGGTCCATCTGGACAACAGAATATTATTCATCCGCCAATTGTACCGCCACCAACAGCAAATTACCTGCCGCAGTTTCCTTTTGGACCACATCCTGAATTATTACAAAAGTCACCGTTTTTGCCATATGACCTGCACGCTTTAAGGACATCAGCTGCTGCAGCCGCTGCTGTTGCAGCACGTTCAATACAAATAAATGCATCAACAACAGTGAGTGGCACTAGTTTGCCACATCCTGGCACTGATCATCGATTATCACCAACATCGTCACGTCCATCATCTAGTAGTCCGATTTCCTCACAACAGAGTCATTTATCGAAAATCAATTCATCAATTGAAATTAATTCAACAAATGAACAATCGTGCTCAGATGACTCAGATGATGAGCAAATAGATGTTGTTAAATCAGCGTTTGTACCGATTTTACGTCCATCACCAGCCCAACAAACAAAATTAGAATTAGCTGATTCAACGACAAATAGTACATCAACAGCCGTTTTACCAATTGACCTTATTGCCAAACAAGAAACAACCGAAATCTTAACGACTAGGCCACGCTGTGAGCTTAAAGCACCGTCAGCCCTTAAAACAGTACATCACCATCAAATTAATCAAACGCACGAAGCAACAAGACCTCGTTCACCGGACACAAAATTAAAACCGACAACAATAACAACACAGAAAACTGTTTGGCGTCCGTATTAAAACTACGTATATGTATAAAACGCCATTTTATATAATACGTTATTAAAAATACAAAACATAAACCAAAAGACCACTTGTGACTTAAATAAGTGACGTTATTAAATGTGATTCATTAGATTTTATTTTTATTGTTAAATACAAAACAAGTAAACAATCAAGCGAGAGAGTAAAAGATAAGAGAAAACAGAAAACAAAAAAAAAAAAGAAGAAAATTGTGTAAATAATTATGTTTATAAGTAAATAATTAAAAGTACTTAAAAAAGAAAAATAAAATTGAAGCATATTAGGTAATTCTAAAGACTTTAATTAAGTAATTTATGTATATAGCGATGAGGAAGAGGAAAAGAAATATATATATATATATATGTAAAATTGATAACAGATTTTATTTAATTATTCTAGTTAAGTTTATATTTGTATTAAATTAAGAGGAGAAAAATTGAAAAAAAAAAAAGTAAAAAAAATATTTAAACCGCAAAATTTAAAGCAAAAACAATAATTAAAAATTCTCAAAAAAAAAAAAAAAGAAGATAATCAGGTAAAAATAATTTAATTTAACTTTGTTTAACGTTTTTATTTTCTTTACTTTTTTTGGTTCATTTATGATTATAATTATTTAAAGAAAAAGCACACAGAAATAATATTATTTAATTGTAAAAAAAAAAAAATAGAAAATGTTTTTTTACAGCAAGAAATATGGAAATAATTACAAAAAAAAAAATAACAAAAACCTAAAAAAAAAATAAATAAAAATTCAAAAATTAATTAAAAAAAATAAATAAAAAAGGTGTTTTCATTGAAGTTTTTTTTTTTTTTTTTAATATATAAAAATTTTCACCGATAAAATCTTAATTAATTACAATAAATATAAAAATATATAAAACCATCCATTGAATTTTATGGAAAATTCACTGATTTATTAAAAACAAAAATAATTTTTTTTTGCAAATATTACAAATCGTGCTGCGTTGTTTGATTTCGTTTGATATGAACAAATGAAAAAAAAAATAAATAAAAATTATTTCACTATTTTTATTTTTAATATTAAAATATTGAATGCATCTATTGAATAAAATTATTCATGTATAAAAATAATGCCTCAATATTTACCCTCATTTAATATAAAAACGGGATATTTTATAATAAACAAACAAACATACATAAATCACTCATACTAATAAATTTCTTATTTTAATCATTTACTGCGTGAATCTCACTCATTTGTAATTGAAATTATATTTAATATCAATAGTTTCATTCGATTCTTTACAATTATTTAAAAATTTTCCTTCTATATAAATTATTACAGTTAAACAAACAAACACATGCACGAAAAATTTAACTAAATACTCCAGCTGAGTTCTGTATTATTTTATTTATTTTCAGCTATTTAAAGGCCGCCTATTCACCCCGTTAAAATCAGTTTTTTCTTTTTATTTTTAACCTTTAATACATTTACTGTTGTTTTATTTTTAGCAAACAATTATTAATAATTTTATTAATTTTTATTATTATTATTTTTTTTTTATTAAAAGAATAATAAATAATTTTTTGATGCAACGAAAACGGTTAATTTGTTCTAAAACATCTACCAACATATAAAATTAATAATACGGATTTACGCGATTTTAATAAAATAAATAAATAAATAAATACTTTACTAATACAAAATAAATTCACAATTAAATAGCAAATTCAAAATTAAACTAATTTAATTTTTTCGAAAAAATACATTAAAAATCCTCATACATGTGTGTAAACGTTAAATACATAAAAATCGCGGACGATAATCATATTCCCTGTGGCATTTGTGTTGCATTGCATTTTACATTAGAGTAGTTTCAACAAACAAAATAAATAGAAAACAGAAAAACACAAACGCAATACATATAATACAAACACCAAATGTCTATAGTTGATTTTTATTAATGCATCAGTACAGTACTACAAATTATATAAATTTGTGCCCTTTATAAAAAATAATTTATGAATAAATAAATAAAAAATTTACCACCCTATAATTCACCCTAAAATATATATAAAATAAAAAAAAATAAAGTGAAATTATTTTATTTTATTTTATTTGGTTGCCCATAACCAAACAGCCACAATGGTGTGGCAAAATCATACGTAAAAACATTACATATCAACATCAACTCGACAATTTGTCAGCAATATGTGAATTTATTTGTTTGCAAAATAAAAAAAAAAGAAAAATAAAAAATTTTAAAAAGGATTTTTTTATTGTTTGTTTGTTACTGCTGCCTCTGCTTGTACAAAGCGAATTCAAATCGGTAATAAATTTATAAATTTTTAGATAACTTTTTTTTTTTTAATTATGTTTATTATGTATATTTTGAAAAATTCATAAAGAATAGCAAAAATTAATGGTTAAACTCGCGTTTTAGCGTTTCATTTTTGTCTCGCTATTACTATACATTAGTAAATAGCACACCAAACAGATGAACGACAGATAACAAAGAATTTTTAGAAGAAAAACGCTTAGTTATTTACAGTAATTCACTTTGAAGTTCATTAAATAAAGAAAAGCTTTGTAAAACAATGTAAAGCTTTTGTCATTGATGATAAACTTTTTTCTCAGAAAGAAAACAAAAAAAAAACCTTGTTTCAAAAAAAATAAATAAATAAAAATCAAATGTGAGATGAAAAATGAAGCGATAAAAAAAAAATCCATCGTCACCCCTAGGTCAAATTGTCGCAATAATAGCAGTAGTAGTTGTAGTAGCAGAAGCAGCAGCCGTTACCATCCTTATAGAAACGTGTAGGATCTCACACCCTAATTATTATTATTATTTGGTGTAAAGGCAGCAAATAAAATATCCATGTTTATGGATTTATATAGGCAGGCAGACAAGAGACAAGCAAGAGGCAAAATACAATAATAAAAGAACAAAGAGGCCAGTGGTGCGCAAAATTCGATGAAATGTGACGCGCCCTGTCGTCCAACTTAAACGAAGCTATGATGACACAAATATAGGATTTATAAAAAAAAAAAAAAAAATTATAATAAAAGCATCAAATGGGAAACGAAGATACATAAAATAAAATTGAATAAAAAAAAAATCAAATATAATAGGGAGAGATTAACTACATACGAGATCATCATTCCTATCAAACCAGTTATGGATCGTAGTTTTGGGGGTGGTAATATTTTTTAAGAAGAATGAGTCAGTGACTAAAAAAAAAAGGAAAAAATTAAAACTTCTGGGAAAACTCAGAATACTCAGTTTAAATTTCACTAAACGATTTTCTATATTAATCGGACGAACAGATTTTATTGAAATAGGAAAACTGTTTCCATATCAAATATTTAAACTGTAATATGTATATTTGTATTTGCCTTAAGCTCTTCAATTACTGGCTTACTTGATCACTTTACAAAGACTTTTTGAATTTGCATTTATACCTGAAAACATACATATTTCGATAGAACAAGCATAATTCTTTTGCATTAAAAAAAAATCAATTCTTCTAATTTTCTTCGTTTTTTAATTTTTTTGCCTTCTTTTCTGCTATAAAATTTCACTCTATTTGCTTAGACGTAGTTTTACAAAAGGATCACATATGCTCTAAAATTCAATTAAATATATGGATATAAAATAGAAGTTAGGACATGTATGGCCAATTAGTTTCTATAAAAAGGAAAAAAAAAAAAAGATGAACATTAAGGTGTTAGAAAATGTGTAAGTTAATTGGATCCCAAAAGTTAATGGCAATAAAAATATCTATAAAGGTGGATTAGTTAAGTTTATTTATTTTGTTTAAAACCCATTCTACATGTAACATTAAAAAAAAAATCCATAGACACATATACACAGCAATTGTATACGGTCTTGAATAACGTAAAAGCTCAACTATATGCCACAGATATAGTGACTCGAGGCAACAAAAGAAAAAATAATTATATCATGTGAACTAATGAGAACATTGAAACACGTCAACCATGGAATTGGATTAAAAATGAATTGAATTTTTTGTTTGTTTTAAGTAACCATGTAGACCCGCGTGTGTGTGTGTATGTGTGTTAGAAATGTGCACAGAAAAAAAGCAAGAAAGAAATACTTCAAATGAAAGCTCTATTTTTATTTAAAATTCATTTTGCAACATGTGCGTAGTGTTAGAGATGATTTTGTTTTAGAAAGAGCTTTTTTGTAAAGAAAAATAATTTTTACATTTTTAGTGGCAGTATATGTGTAACAATATAGTTTTTCTCCGGTGACGTGGTTAATCCAGGTTCATTTTATTAAAACCACCGCTTTGCTATCTAGTTTAAAAAGAATAAACAAAATGAAAAATAGAAAAAAAACTTCTACTTTTATGTCTTTTATCCGGTTATAGTTACTCTGTTGGTGTGGTAACTAACCAATCCTAGTATATATATATATATTACTCAACTCTTTGTTAATCTTTTAGTCTTTATGAAATGTATATAAATAGAATTTTAACTAACTAAAACTAAGCAAAAAACGAAAAATAGATGTATATAAAGGTGGGCAATGTAGAAGAAAAATTCATTCAACTAGGATAAAGTAAAGTAAACTAAGTGTTATGTAAAATTAACTTAATAAAAATTTCAATGTTTACTCCTAAACCTTTACTACAAATAAAACATAAAATGTTTGACACACGAAATTATAGAAAATAATTCATTGCATGACCAACAACTAATTCAATTACACAAAAGTCAAAAATTAAAAAAGAAAAAAATAATAAATAACGTAAACACTTTGTTTTTACAAAGTACTTAATTTCTTCCAAATTTCTAATTATTAATAATTTAATTAGATTTTTAGTTAATTTAATACTTTCTCTTTTATTTGTTATCTTTTTTTTTTCAAACAAACAAATGAAAATTAATTAAATTAACTTTAATCAGAATGAAACATAAACCCGTTTCGTTTAATCAATGTAATTAATTAAACAAATATTGAATAATTGTTGTTGTTAAGCAGAAATAATACGGAAAAATGATTGGGGAAATTAAAAATATTAAATAAACAAGATGTGCATGCATAACTGATAATAGAATTAAATAATTTTTTTTTTTTTACATTGTTTATACATAGATACATTTATTTATGTATTTAAATAGATAATAAAAGTGCGAATCTTTTAATAAAAATAAAATAATAATAATAATTAAATTTTATTGCATATTATATGTATCCACTGTATCCACTGGATAAATTTTTGTTTGATAAATAAGTAAAAATCTTAATTGAAGTTATTTATTCATTTATTAGTATTTAAAAATTAGTGTTGTTAACGACAGTACACACTTTATATACAAAAAAAAAATAATAAAAACTAATTGCCTCGCTAACGAACTAAACTAACTAAATTGTTATAATAGCTGTGTGATGGTTCATTTATAAAATTTTGATTTAAAATTTATTTGTAATTTAATACATTGTTTGCATTTTCTAATTTTATCAGAGTTTATATGATTTAGTTTTTTTTAGTTTTACTTTTGCTCTATAATTCTAATTGATCAAAGTGAAAAATTTAATTTTCCAATTAATTAGTTTTATTTTATATTTTAATTTTAAAAAATTAAACAGTATTATTAGTATTGTAAAATAATTTATAGAAAATTTATTAATATTACTGTAATTATGCTTAATTATTTATAAAGTAAATAAAAATACAAAAATTAAGTGGAGACACTTTATCTTTCTTAATTAAAAATAAAATTGTTGAGATTTCGTTAGAATTAACAATACAAAAACAGCAAAGTAAATGAATCTACTTTAATCTTTTACTCCTGTTCCTATTTTTCTGTGTCTATTCTCTTCACTTTATATTGTCCAAAATAACTGCCTAGCAAATAAATAAAAGAGAAATATAAAATGAATGAAAATAAATTGCGATAACAAAAAAAAGACACTTGTATTGTCACTCGATAATGTTTTTAAAAGTGTACATCAATTTGGGGTTGGAATTTAACGCCAATTTTACAATTAATTTTCTTGTTTCAACTCTAGTATGCTGTGTTTTTTTTTTTGTTTGCTTTCTTTTGTTTAATTTACCTATATTTTTTTTTTTTTTTTGAAATGTTTTACTCAACCAACAAATTTCACAAATTAAACATCGAATTGATTGAACGAATGATTTTGTTGAAATAACAAAAAATAAATAAAAAGAGAAGATTTTTTTTTTTATTTTAGTTACCGGTGATGACTATAGCTACTAATCGTTAACAAGCATCCAATTTCAATATGTAACCATTTAATTTTCTTTATTTTTCGTAGTTTTTCACATTCATTTTATTCATTATTATGCAGGAGGAAAATTTGTTTTATTTTATTTTTTTTTTGCTTCTGTTACAATGAAAAAAAAAACATTAATTCGTCACTAAGTACGCGAATTAAGTGTTTTATTTTAATTTTCCTTAAGACAAACATTGTTCTAAAGAACTTTGTAAGAAAATAACAAAACCATTAATAAATAATATATAAATTTCTGTTTTTTTTTTTCAATGTTATAAAAGCAACAGCTGCCACTTAAGACTTTACCATTGTTTTTGTCTAAAAAACCAAAAGTTTTTTTTGTTTTTCTTTCTTACGATGACTTTTAAAATTATTTTCTTTACTTTATTTAATAGATTTCTCTTTAATTTTTTGTTTTCTTGATATCCTTTTTTATTTTATTTAACTGTTTACTGAATACCAAATCTACTTAAGCTAATTGCTATTAGCGGATTATCGTACAAGGTGAATAAATAAAATAAATAAAATAACGAAAAGAAGAAAAAATACATCTTTGCATTTATTTATAATCTTATTTTATTATAATTTAATTCTAAGTAAAATTTATTCGTCTTTATTTTTCTATTATTGTCGCTAAGAAAATGAATTAGTTTTTTTTTTTGTGTTTATATAATGTCTCGCCACCATATACACCCCTATAAATTTAAGAAACATTTACATAAATTCTTAACTACTATTTGCTATTTATAATAAGAATAATAAGAAAAATATAAAGTGAATTAATGAAAATGTAAAAGACTTATGTCTAGATCTTTGTAATTTCTTCAATTGTTGCATTTAATCTTTTTTTGTAATTTTACTGTTGTTATCTTATTTCTTTACATTTTCATCACTTTGGTAATTTTATTATTCAAAGTATAATGGTAATACTTATTATAAAACAATCCTTTGAAGAGATTTTCAACGATTATTTATTTTTTTTTAAGTTGTTTTTCAAATGAATATGAGTAAACAACAAGAAGAAATCTTTTTGTTTTATTAAAATTTCTTACGATATGTAATAAACCACAATATGTGGCCAGAGATGTAAATAGTCATGTTTTATCATTAGTTTTATTATAAATACTAGAAAGATAAAAACAATTTATATCCGTGAAGACTTTAGATTATTATTTTATATTTTTTATATAAAATATAATTTTTGTTTCATTTAAATCACGTAACCACAAATGTATCAGTGGTCAAACTTTTACCTAATAAGAATAAACATTTTAACTGTATATATAATTATTTAAAAAAAAAATAATAGAAGTATTTTAAGGGATAGAATAAAAAGTTAAATCACATTAAAGAGATTTTATTTACCCTGTGTGGTTAAACAAGAAAAATAAAATGTTAATTCTATACTATAAAAAGTTATTCTCTAATATTATCTGCAGAAAGAATAAAACGATTTAAAAAGAAAAAAAAATAACAACAAAACCCACTTTACAAAAAAAAAAAAACAACAATATAATCGCTAAAAAAATATAAAAAAAAATCCCAACCGTTATATTTCTTCTATGCAAAAACTTATTGCTATTTTTATATTCACAAAAATCTAATAATTTTTCACGCTCATAATAAAACTTACGGTTTTTCTAAATAATTATTTAAAAATATATAAAAAAAAAAACCATTACCATTTAGAAAATTAACAGCCACAAGAGGCGGAGAAGTTTACTCATTAACTTATGGACGAGGAAAAAAAATATATAAGAAAACAATAATAATAAATCGTTATAAATGTTAAGAACAGGTAAATTTGGTTTTTTATTTTTATTATTTTAAAATCAATAAAAGTGATAAAAATGTTGATCCTGTGATTTTCCATATAGAATTGAAAAATCATTAATATTTGAACAATTAAAGAAAAAATAGGAAAAACATTTCAAAAGCCATAAACCATACAAAATGTAATTAAGAAATTGAAGCAGCAGAAAATTATTTTTGACTAAAAGCACAATAAAAAAAAAAACGCAGTTTACTTACTGAATTAGAGTAATATTTTTCACTTCAATTTAGTTTAATTTATTTTTTATGTTTATTAGGTATTTCAGGTTTTTTTTTTTTTTGGTTTTATTCTAAATTTAACTGAAACTGTAAATTAATATTTTGTATGGGAAAATTTACAAAAAAAAAAATCTTTATTGTCGTTTGTGTTGTTGTTCTTTTCTATTATCGAATGTATCGTTTGGAGACTTTTAATTTAAATTTTCAATAATAAAATGTAATCAAAAGTTTAATTTTTATAAATTTTCCTATCAATTTTCTTTAAAAATATGAATAAAATGAAATTAAAAAAAAAAGTCAATTATTTATCTTTAGACACAATTTTATTAACTCAATTTGTATTTTTATTTATTTAAAACAAAAAGCAAAAATAATAATAAATTAAAAGGCTTGTAATGACTTTGATTTCCATGTTTTACAATAAATATGGTCAATATTTTTTCTTTTTTACAAAATAACTGGGGTACAACATCAGGTTAATACAGACAGCAGTAGCAGCAATATTTAACAGAGATAAAAAATATAATAAAATTGATGATAAAGTTATTATAAACCGGATGTTGGACATGAAGTGTTAATTTCCTTGTTTGTTTTTGTTTTTTTTTTTTTAATTTAAAAAAAAGAAATCAAGATGAATCAATTAATCACAATATTTTTATGAAATTGTTTGCTTTTTGTTTTTGTTGTTTAAATGAAAGAAAACTAAAATAAAAGTTCAACAAAAATGAATAAAAAATCCTTAAGCGCAAGTGTACAGTACTTGATCGTTAAATATGTTTTTCCTATTTTTCTATAAAAATTTAAATATATTTCTAATGGAAATATATACAAAGTAAAAGTATCTCAAGCTGTTATTTTATTTTAAAAACAAAAGAAATACAGAAAACAATAGAAAACATAAGAAACCCTAAAAACAAACCCTTCCTTTCTTATTCTTCTTCTTTTTAAATTATTTTATTGTTTTTATTTTTAACTTTATTATGCTATAAAGTCATTAACATTAAATAAATTATGTTAAGCCGATTTGATTTAAAAAAATTTTAATTTTTATTTATTTAAAGGGTTAAAATTATGTATGCAAAATTTTTGCAAGCCTACATTTTAATAATAAAGGTATTTAGTTATTATTATCTTATTATTTTTATTGCAATAGTTTATTGTCAAGGTAGATCTGAATATTTTTGCCTTAATAAAGTTATATTAAGGGTAAATATTATTTATTGATATTTGGTTTAATTAATTTTTTTGTTACTAAATACGACTTGATTACAATGTATAGTTGATTCAAATGACTTTGTTCGTTCGCATAAAAATACAACATTACAAACCAACAGTGTTCACCCCAATTCAAAAACTCAAAAACACCATAGAGTAAGAATAATAATAATAATTTACCAAAATTTCCAACAACATCAATTACAAATTATCACACTAAAAATAGTAAAAGGGTTTAACATGTTTTAATATAGAAAAATCTATGCCTTAAAATTAGTAGAAAAAAAGGTGGTAAATTGCTTTTTTAATTTTAATTTTGTTAAATGCCGCACTCTGGATTATCATAATTGACCAGCAAAACAATATATATTTTATCCTATTTTACATAGAAGAAAAACACAACCGAATACAAATTGAAGGCTCCTTTATTTAATACTTTGAACAATAATATTTATTTATTTATATATTTTGCTGTACTTTTCGTCTTTTATTAGTTAGTCGCTATATGCAGTATTATCATTTGTTTTAAATAAAAAAAAATAGAAACACTATATAAGCGTAACGAAAAAGGATTAAAATTTATTTGATACAATTTCTATTTTTCCTATTTAATCCTTTATTTATTTTTAACTTCTATTTACTATCACAGCATGTTTATATTACATTTTGTTGACTAAAAATTATTTTTCTTTTTTACCGTATTATCCCTATAAGTTATCCCTTTTGCTGAAAAATACAAAAAAAAAAAAAACACACACAAGAAAACACAAATCTATAAAAATATTTTGATTTTTCTTTTTTATTTTCAAGGATAATACTGAAAATATTTATATAATTAAAAGGATTAAAAATGTTTAATCCTATTTTTATTATGTTTCGGTTTGTTTTTTTTTCTTTTTATTTTTTCGCAGTTTTATTGTTTTCACTTTAATTGATGGTTTATGATTGGCTTAAGAAAGAGTTAAAATTCTTTTCTTATAATAATACTAAGAAAAAATTTAACTATTGTCTATGGGATTATTTTGCTTTTTTTTTGTTGTTTTTTAATTTTCTTTTGTTATCGGATTATCAGTTAATTGCTGTTAAATTTGCTAATTACTTATATTAATAATATATGGTAAAAAATTTTGTAAGGCGTTACAATGTATTATGCAGAATAATTTAATTATAATTAATAAAAAAAAAAACTGTACAAAAATTATTTGGTTTATTTTAATTATCCTTTTTTTTAATCTTAACAAAAAATTTACAAAAATCTCTATCATAAAATTACAGTTAAGAAAGCAATAAAAAGTGGCTTGAAAAAAAAATTCTTTATTTATTTATTTTTTGTTGAAAAATTTTCACTTTACGACATACAATTGAAATTTTCTTTTAACTTAAGCTGGTTAAGAGAAAATAAATTTAATTATTTTTTTTTTTTGAATAACCGTGCTGTTAAATTTCATAGAAAGAAACTTTACGTCCGTTGTATGATTTTATTTGTATTTTGAGTTTTTTTTTTCTTGTTTTTTTGTAATTTTTTGATTTTTATTTTATATGACGGACATAAAGCTAATAAATCGATAAAATTTGATAGCTTTTGAAAGTAAATGAAAATAAAATAAGAACGTGCGCTTGGTATATTTTTGTTATTTCGTTTTTACTGAAATAAAACAAATAACAACAAAAAAATATCCATGAACCACCATTTTTGCCACTGTTATTAACATTTTTTTTTGATTTTTATTTATTTATTATATTTTATTATTAAGTTTATGCCACTGCTTCTGACCGTAAAAATGGCCAAACGCTTGGACAATGTTCGTTTTGTTTTGTTTGTTGTTATAATCATAAAAACTTAAATACCCCTCATATTTGGTAAAGAAAGTTTCATGTATTTTCTGTTTATTTTTAAAGTTTGTTTTTATTTTTTATTGGCATGAAAAGTAAATTTTACGGATTTTTACTACACGCGACTAAAGAATTGTGATAGCCAGCGGGTGATTTGAAAAAAAAAAAAAAAAAACTTTATGATTTAATTTTACTGATAAATAAATATTGAAAAAAAAGTAGCAATCGTGCATTAAAAATTCCTTGGAAAGGTTAAAAAAAAATTTGTAAGGCCGCAATGCATAACTGTTTTTGTTTTAGTTTTACTCTTCCATTGTTTTGAAATTCCTTGTTTAAATGACGTACGTTCGTCACAAGTTAAATTTAAACAAAACTTTCATTTCGCCGAAGTAAGGTTTCTGTTTTATTTTTATTTATAAAAAAAAAATATGTTTTTTTTTTTTGCCGGAAAATCATTTACGAACTAGTCGCGAGCAACCCCCTGTTGTGGGGTTTTAACTAGAAAATTACTTATAGAAAATAAAAATATTTAAGTATTCAAAACAATGTACACTCATGGAGTGAATTTTTATTTTTTTTTTTTGTTACCCACGCGTCTCGGATGATGTACCTTACTTATTGCTATGACATTGCTTTTATTTTTTGTTTTCATGCTTATTTTGAACGCTCCGTGGGTGATAGTTTTATTTAATTTTTGTTTAAAAGCATGTGAATATTTTCTTTATAACAAAAAATAAATTAGCATAACTAGCTATAATCGAATTTTGTACAAATTGTAGAGATAATAATGAAAGATTATTTATTTAGAAATGTTATGGTGTTTCAAAGTAAATTGTAATTCGTCTTAGTTGAACAGCAATAAATATATATTTTTTATATTTGATTTAACAACATTTATTATTAAATAAATCCACATATCCACCTGTCAATTAGAGAATTTATTTTTTTATCTAACTGCAATTGTTACTGAATAAAAAAACTTAACAAAACCACAAAATATAAATTATTGAATTTAATTTTAATTGCTTCGATTTAAAACCACAGAAATAGAAGAGAGAAAAATATATTAAATTAAAAAAACAAAAACTGAACTAAAGCTTTAATCCAGTCAAAAACAAAAAAAGGAGAAAAAAAGTGTTTTCGCTTAATTTTTCTATTTTTTTTTTTCGATATAAAAAACTAACAGTAAAAACTTTAGAATTGGTTTTCATTTTAATTTTCTTCTTTTTTTTCCTGTTTTAATTTTTTTTTTTCTATTGGGTGATGTGGGGTGCGCAATGAAATGCATCACAACGCAACAAACAACAATCAACTACGACATTAAAACAACGAAGTAAAACAACCAAAACGGAAAAAAAGAAGATATATAATAATAAACGCGATGGCCGCAGTAAAAACTGTACAAATTTTTTTTTTTTTTGTCTTTTTTAAATGTGAATTTATTTACAAAAAAAAAAAAAATAATAAAACAGATAAAATTAAAACGAAAAACACTTGCACGATGGTTATGTGTAAAATAAACACAACAACAACAACAGCAGCAAATAGAAAACGATAACAAAACAGCGCGAATTGCAACTTTGCTGCAAAAAAAAAAAATAAAATAAAAATGAATAAACAAAGCAGTTTATGTGGGTGTTGTTTATTGCAGTAACACAGTATGAGGAAACTGGAAAATGCATAAAATTGTTGTTAATAAAAAACAAAATTTTTTATTAAAAAAAAAAATCGCCTACAGGCAGACACATACACACATAAAACATGTAAACAGTGTGTGGTGCATCAAAATTTATTTTTCTTTTATAATTTTTCACGATCATCTAGCTTCCCAACTACGAAAAGCATCACAAAGCATTGTTTGCTCTTTTTTCGTTTAAAATTACCAAAAAAAAAACGCTGAAAATGTCTGCCAAACATAGTTTTATCTGTTTTGTTGTTCAAACAGTACTGGCATTTATAGTTTATCAGTACATAAACACTGTCAGAAAAAAATCCGCTAATTTATGCTATTTTTGCATAAGAACAAAAAAAAAAAAAAACTAAATAAAAGTTAAATAAAATAAATAGCGTTAGACCTATATAATACCTTTAACCGACTCTGTTCATCTGACCAAACAACTACAACATGCATCTAAAACAACAACTTTACCCATTATGCAAACCAGAAATGAAAAACAACTGAGTAAAATCTATACAAAAGTGCATAACAAATTGATGAGTGGTGGCCACTGGTTTTTCTGTTTTCCTTTCATTTTTTTGTTTTTTTTTTTTATTTTCGTTAATTTTTTCAATGAAAACAACGTTGCCATCCTGTCAGTATTTATTTATTTTTTATGATTATTTTAATTTTTGGTTTTTGCAATTTTTTTTATATATATATATATCTGTATGTTCAACTCATTCCAAAATAATAGTTTTATTATTTAGTTTTAACGCTTAGTCCCACTACTTTTGATTGTGAACATGCATAACGTGTAGTATTTTCCGTTATTATTATTTTTTTTTATGTTTTATGTATGGAATTTTTTATTGATCTAAAAAATCTCTATGTAGACCAAACGCAGTCTCTCGTTAAAACAGTTTTTTTTTTTTTGTTATAAACATTTGTTTTTTATTATTATTATTATTATTTTACCCAAACCAAAGTTGTACTATGTATAAAGTTTTTTTTTTTTGTATTTTGGATGGTCAGCGGTATAAATACGCCAATGTGTGACCAAAATACTGCTGTTCCGATGTGGTAAAATGGAATTTTTTTTTTAATGTTTTTAGTTTATTTTCTTTATGTAATTTTTTTTTAAATTAAACAATATAAAATTCGCAAAAAAATAAAAATAAATAAAATTGACTTTAGCTGATTGTTGAGTTTAATTTATAGAAAGAAAATCAATAATTATTATTATTTAAAATTAAAAGAAAAGAAAAAAAAAACAAAACGAAAAACTAATTAATTTATTTATAAATTCATTAAAATTAATGGTAAATTAATTATATGGGGTGGTTATAAATACTACAAACAAAAAAAATAACCGTGGTCAACGAAAAATATTTATTTTTTTTTTTTATTTTTTTTTTACTCTGATTAAACCACTTAACCTTTCCATTAATAAACTTTGGTTATCCGCCATCACCTGAAAATGAAAAATGCACTTTTATTGATTTTTTGTTTTTTGTTTTTAGTTTCTCCCACAAACAAAACACAATAAAACAATCATCAAAACAAGTATGCAAATAACGAGTGCATATATGTATGTATAACAAAAAAGAAATAACAACTAAATACCAACCAATTCGATTTAAATCGCGTAATTTAATGCATCCAATTTGATGATATTCAATTTATTAAACAAAATGATAAATTTTGTACAAGTTAGTCAGTTTTGTCTAACTTTTCATTTTCTTTTTATTTTTCTATCTTTTTTATATATTGATATCTTAATAATGATAAAAATAGATACTTAATTAGAACAATTTTTATCTTCATTTACACGATTAGGATTTTGCAACATTATTATGCATAATAACTTATAAATAATATAAACTTTAAAAGAGTAATACAAAGATCAACTATGCGTTAACAAAGTAAAATTTCTGAAAGTTTAAATAAGTGAAAAATCATGTTTTAATTAAATGATTTAAATTTCAAATGCTACTATTTCTACTGTTAGTTGCATTTTTATATTAAAGATAGCTTTAAAAAAATACTAATTTTTTAATTAAATTTCACAATACAGCTGAAATTCGATTTTATAATTCAAAGATTTAAAATAGCCATATATATGGTAGCCTAATTAAGCTTAAGTCAAATTTATTAAATTTAAAGCAATCAATGATAAAATCCAAAGAAAAAGCATAAAATCATGACACTGAGTTATAAAAGTTTAACACATAAAAGCCAAGAGACTTGAATAAATTTCTGCGATGACTGAACAGAAGCGTAGTATATTAAAAAGGCAATGAGTTCTTACACACATATTCTCTGAATACAAATTATTTTCAAATATAATTAAAATTTAAATAACCCGCTAATAATATGCTTTTTACAAATTACAAATTAGCATTTCATTTTAAATAAAATCTTAATAAAATCGATTTAATCCTTTATTTATTTCAGCTTATTTACTGTTTAAATTAGCATAATGGTCTTAATTTCAATTTTTTCACTATTTTAATCATAATTTTATTGCATTTTATTTTTTATTAATTATTTAGAAAAACAAGATTAAATTAAATAAAAGAATAAAAGTAAATTAACGAATTTTTGTTTTTATTTATTTTAATGACATATTGACATATCAGTGTTACAGTGTTATTTGAATAAAATACATAAACATAATTGGATTAATTCATGGAAAATAAAAATGTTTATTTTTTTTTTAGCAGAATAGTTTAAATCATTAATAATAACAAAATAGCATCAAATACTATAATCTCTTTATTTGTCTCCTGAATCAATTGACAGCTATTTTTACGTTTTAACATTACAGAAAAAAATATTGTAGAAAATAGAAAATATTTATTTTTTGTTTATCTCATTTGATTTATCCTTTAATTCATATGTTTTTTGCTTTTTCAACTATTCAACACACATCTGGGACAATATATTTGTTATTTTAATTTTTTTGCATTTTTTTAAGTTTTCAAATGTAGAAAAAATAATTGAAAACAATGAAAGGTGTAAAATATATACCATATATGTGTGTTTAATCATATTTTAGTTGATTAATAATATTAGATGAATTATTCCCTATCTAAATGTTAATAGTCACACAAACACACATTATAATCTGGGCTTGTATTTAATTGAAAAGAATTTATTGAAGTAAATGTAATAATCAGTTTTAATGATAATAATAATGATTATAAAACACAATAAACAGTAGGAGTAAATGGGATAATAAGAAAAATCACAACAAACATGTGTGACCTTAACAACGAACGAACGAATTTATAAAAAAAAAAAAACTTCATTTCTATTATATGTTGGCTATTCATCCCTCAATTCATTTTATTACTAATAAACAATGGAACTTCTACTGGAAATTATGTTTTATGTAGTTTTGTTGTTGGTAAAATATGTTGTATTTTTACTTAATGTAAGAACAAAAAAAAAATGTACAAAACTTTATATTAGGGTTGTTATTGCACCGCATTACCGAGTAGGCATAAATATATGTAACACAATAGTATATTCTCGTTATAAGGTACTTTATAATACGTTTAATGTTTTAATTGAAGTATTCGTTTATTATAAGTCAAATGTACATGCGCAGAAAGTACGCTTGGAAAAATTGGTCAAAGAGACTCCTGTTTAGACCATAAATGCGTTGGATTTTAAATTTTTTTTAAAAAATTATTTAAATGATAATCTAGAGTACGAGATAAGATCACGATAAAAGAAAAATATATGCCTTAATATCAATATAATGATAATGATAAAAAATCATGATTAAAAAATATAGCATAACGTATGTAGAATGTGAATCAAAATCAAAATTAAAATAATAATGAAAATAGGGTGGTATTATTTGAGAGAGAAAAAACACACGAGCACACAATTCATTCTATTTACCACCCCAATTTATAAAGAATTAGTTAAAAAAAAATATAAAATTAATAAAATAAAATAGAAATCAGTAATGTTACGCTTTTTGTAATATAAAAATAGAAAATTGTTAATTTATTTACAAAGAGAATGAAAACTAATAAATTGAGTAATGGAGGAATAACGAATAATGCGACCAAATGCGGCCTGTGTACGGTTCACCACGAATATGAATAACCATTCTCTGCGTTTAAAAAATACAAAACCGGGAATTACTCCCCTTTTTTTATTGTAATTTGAATTTTTTTTTCAGCTATGTTGTATTGTTGTTTGTTTTTATTTGATAAACAATAACAATACAAAAACAGAGTGTAATTAAGTCCTCTAAATAGGGTGCTTGTGTAGATCTTTATACTTTATCCAGTCATTGTTTCTCCTCTTAAACAAAAGAACAAGAATATAAAAAAAGTAAACAACAAATTTTTGTGCATCTGTTGATTAAAAATTATTAATAAAATAATCATAATAAAGATTATTATTATTATTAATATAAATATAAATATTAAATTAATTTGATTTCAATCAAAAGAAAAGGATAAATAAAATTTTTTAAATTCTCTAAGAAATATTTTTATTAATTAAATTTCATTAGGGGGATCAAGCAGAAATATGTAATTAATAAAAATATTTTCAAATTTTAAAGAAAACAAAAATATTAGTGTTTTTGTATTTAAGGAAGCAAATAAATAAATAAACGATATGGTTAAAAAATAATACGTAAATATATATATCAAATATGTAAGCAACAACCATCCGACCACCCTCAATATTTTTATCATCAACACACAACATACTCTCCTCAATCTACACACGAAATGTTTACATAGGATTTTTCAGTTGTTAAGCACAAAGGCAAAAGCAATGTAAAATAAACGAGTTTTGTTAGATTTACTCATTCCATTCGTTTATTAAATGTTAAGGGATAAAAGTCTGTATAGTGGTTACATGTGGTGTCGTTTTGGATTCCTTAGTTCTGGCCAACATGGTGGCGGCCAACGTGGTGAGCCCATAACAAGCTATACATTTTGGCCAACATTGTTACCACTTATTCAACAAAAACATTGATTCGTTACTGCTTTTACTATTGCAAATTGTTTTTGTTAGTGCTGTTATTCTAGTTTCAACCCCTACATACATCACATAGGATAAAATCAACAAAAAATAGAAGAGAATGGCAATAGAATGTATTTTATTTTGATTTTTCGTTTTTCTTCTTTTCATTATTTTTTCACTTTTGAATGGGGTTAATTTTTATTTTTGCTGGTTATACGAATGTGACCAAAGCGGGAAGTTATGCTCTCTCAACACAGTCAAATTATATTAATTTTATTTCAATTTAAAACAACATTAATGATCTTTAACAAAAATTTGATGCTACAATTATGCATTATTGTTATTATTATTATTATAACTAAATTATTGCATGCTTGTTAAAACCTTTATTTTCGGAATGAGGTTCCACAATAAGAAATGTAACAAAAATGTTACGACCCTTTAACTAGATGATAATCAATTTTTCTCGTCTCTAGTTACAAATAATGTAACATTATAATAAAATTTCAAAAAAAAAAAAAATCCCTTTTATTGTAGGCGCACACGTCACATGTTCCAGCTATAACAACCCTACAATTGCACATGTATAAAGCTTAAATGTTTTATTGTATAATAACGAACCCTTTTCCGTGACGAAATTGTCACATGTGAATGATTTGCGGAATTTTAAAATGCAGAAATTAATAATCAATTTTATATATTTTTTATTAAATAAAATTTTGATTACAAGTGCATTTCGCTTTCTTTTTCGGTTATAAACCGTGAATAAAATAGATTAAATTTGTCACATTATTATTATTGTTGAAAAATATTCAAAAATGTGAAGGGTGATTTAATTTTACTTATTTTAAAATAAAATATTAATAAGTATGACTTGGCAGCAATGATATTGCAAGAAATCAATTATTATCAAAAGGATGTGATTTTTTTTTGTAAACATTTTTAAATATGATCGATTAATGTTTATCCATCATTAATGCAATATTATTAAATGTGATTATTATGATTTAAATTAGAATCTGTATGTTACACTTTGTTTAATTCAATTAACTATTAAAAATCTAATACTAAAAGTTTTTATTAAAGAAAAAAGAAAACAAAGAAGGATATGTCTTGAGTAGAAACTTTTTTAAAGATTAGACACAAACTTCTTGATTTAAATTTATAATTTTTAAGCAAACTTGGAAAACAATAATACAAATCAGCTACTTTCAAGTGTGTTCCATGTATTAAAGTGTATAAATACTCAGCTTTAATCTATTGGAAGCGGATAATATGTGATAAATTTTTAAATACTTAAATATGTTATAAAAATCCGTACAAAAAAATTGCAGTAGTTACACAATTTCAAAATTTGCAAAAATTATAAGAAATTAAATGAAAATATCCTACAAGCGATTGTAGTTGTTCTATGGAGACTTTTTTCTGCTACTATTAGGATACATAAATCTAAACCAATGTCTATGTGCTTCTTCTTTTAGGAAATAACATCTATCCTAAAAATCTGTTCTAAAAATTTTCTAATGCTAATCTTAAGCATTACCCAAAATATAATTTTGACCCAAGCGTACTATTTTCACCAATAATAAATAAGATTTAACTTAAATTCGATTATTTATTATAATGCAAAAAAGGAGCATTATTTTAATAGTTTCTATCGGTTTACCATTCCAAGTATTATTTTTGCTTTAAAACCAAATTCAATAAAACTTTTTGTAGAAAAAAAAAGAAAAAACAATTACTTGTATATTAATACAATGAACAAAACATAAACATCTTTAACAAATTGGTAACCAACAACAATACACTAAAGACAGACAATAACCAAAGATTTAACAAAACAAAAAAAATAGTGTCTTAAGATGACAATTTCATAAGTCATCTCTTTATAAAGAAAAATAAAAATTTTTATATGTAATAAATAATTGAATTATAACTTTTCATTATTATTATTATTTGTTTACCACACATAAAACCAGTGGCTGAATATATAAATAAATAAATATTTCCTTCTTTAAATATTCTATTCATATATATTTATATAGAGTTGACCATTTATTTTTGGCCAAATTTCATTGTAATTGTCACAAATGAAACAAATGCTCCCATTTAAACAATATTCAATTGCATCCTTCAAAATATAATATTATAAGGAAGAAAATTTTGCTTTTATAGAAAAAATTTTATTTACATTTTTTTTTTTTTATTATTCTATATTAAGTGGACGGAAATGAAGAATAAATAAAATAAAATAATATAAGCACACAGTTGGTCACATAAATATATAGATATAGATAAATGTCTTAGAACTGTTTATTTTCTTTTATTAAGAAAAGAATAAATTATTACATATGAATGAAATAATCTTCTTAATAAGAGATATACTTCCGTATTTTATTTTTTTTTTATTATATAATTGTGTACAATTATGCTTTTATGTGTTAATATTTAACCACCCACCATGGTTGTATTATTATTATTATTATTATTTAAAGAATATAGAATATTATATTTAATTGTTTAATTATTTGTAAATTTAAATGCTTATATTTAACATTATTATAGTATAAAAGTAATAAATAACAAAAATAAATTATTGTCATCTTAATATCCGTTAAAAGATTGGCAAATTTTTGTTTATTAGAATTATGAAAAATATGTGCAAAATCTATTCTTTTGATTAATTATTTATTCATCAAATATTATTTAATAAAAATTTGTTTATTGCGTTTTGAATAATTATGCTCTGTTTAAATTCGCTGTTGCATTAAATGTTTGCAATTTCTAAATATTGTAGGGTATACGTATCATTTGAGCGTCAAAAGGTAAAAAATATTATGTCCTTGATATATTACATAGATCTTTTTGCATATCAAGCAATGTTTAAAGCACTACAATCCATCTAAATTTCAAATTCTTATAATAAAAAGGAAACTATATTGTTATTTAGATTGATCAGAAATGATATTATTGTTGTTTAACAATAATAATTTGCAACAGGGGACAGGTATTTTCTAAATTATTGTCATTTTAAATTTAATCTTTTTAACTTTTCATTAACAAAAACATAATTTCTGTATTTCTTTGTATCTAATATTTACTCGGAAAGTCCATACGAGTGTGCAATTTAAAGAGCAATTTACCAAACTACTTGGCAACAAAAAACAAGAGCAGTAGAAGATTTCACAAGCATTCATCATTTTTTTAGAGAATGGACTATTTTATATTAAATATTTACACCAAATGAAATTGATTGAGATATGCTTTCATTAATTTTTAATTTAAACTAATTGGATTTGCACACAAGAGTTAATTTCAATAAACAAATATCGTTGAAAATTTTTTATAATAGTTTAGCTAAAAATAAATTTAATTTCTGTATAATTGATACAAATAGGTAATTCTACCTAGAAGGTTGTTATTTCACTTAGTTTTGCTTTCACTTAGAATAAAACAAAAATTTCATACTTAAGTAAGATCTATTGACAAAATATTATAAATATTAAACCTACTATTTAAATGTTGTATTAATTAATTATTATAAGCAAATGAAACAAACATAATTTGAATTTAAATAGTAAAAAACAAAAAAAAAATAAATAAAAGAAATTAACACAAAAAAAATTCTTCAATAATTATATATTAATAAAGAGAAAGAGAGTGCAAAAACCAAATAAATATTTAATTATATGATCGAAAAATAACATAAAATTACATTCACGAAGCCAAAATGTTTTTTCTGTGTAATTCAGTTTTAATCAATAAAATAAAATTGTTAAAAAAAGGAGTAATATTAATAAACAAATTATATAAAAATTATACAAAAAATAATAAACATGTTAAAATGCAACTAAAAGCATATTAACATCATCCATAACGACAAACCATCAACAGCAACAACAACAGTATTTTATTTGTAAATTTAATTTAAATATTTATTTGCAGAAACTGTTTTTCCACAACAGCAAAGCCAAACGGTTAAAAGTAGTAAAAAAATTAAAAATTATATATAGATAATAAAAATCCATCGTTTAAAGATTTTTATTATATAATTCTCTTTAGTTGTTGTTATTTTATTTAAATTTTCGCTTTTAACTGTTTATCACATTGTCAAAAAGTATAAAAATAACTCCTTCACATCATCCCCCAATCATTATTTATTTTTTTTTTTTTTTTATAAATAAAATGAACAAATCGCAATATAATAAAAATAAAAATTTCCAAAAAACATAAAATGCTAAAACAAACAGACAACAAATTTATCCACAAAATTGCGGAGACAAAAAATTCCATACAACCACAGTTTGCTTCACCATTAAAATCTCTGTTTCCCATCCTCGTTTCATATTTTTTTTTGCGAATAAATATTTTTATTATAATAATTTTGTTTTGTGTTTTTTCCACGGTGCATTTATCGAGAATAATAATTTTCAAAAATATATATATTTATTAAAATAACAACAATTTAACCACAAGCTCCGTTAGATTTGAAAATAAAAAATGTAAAAAAAAATAATAATAATTTTTTACCACCTTATGACCCTTTTTTTGTTTGTTGATTTTCCTTGTTGCCTCTTTGACTTTTTGTCGCCTTCGTTTCAAGTTAACCGATTTTGATGTTTGTTGCATTTTTTTATATATATTTAAATTTTATTAGTTTATATACTGTTTGCATATTTTTTTTCTTTTTTTTTTCCTTTTAATTTTTGTGTTTTTTTTTTAATACATTTTTAACTAACCAATCGTGTTTTATTGGAAGCATATAACCATATTACCAACATATAACCAAACCCTTAACCGCTCCGCTAAAAGCAATTCTACTGTACAAATAGAAAATCAGTAAGTTTTTGGTTAATTTCTATATTTTTATTTATTTATATTTATTTTTCTTTTATTTTCAAAACTGTGAATTTTATTGTTTTATTTCTTTAAAACAGTGGCGGTAGTATGTGACGGTATTAGGTATATTCGAGTTAAATAATAAACAGCGAACAGCATAAAATAACTTATGTATTGTGCGGTTTCACATGAAAAATAACTAAAAAAAAAGAAAATAGAGAATTTTTTTTATTGTCGCAATTAAATTATTGGCATTTTGCAAAAAAAAAAAAAAAATAAGCCTGAAATCTTGGATTCAAAGTTGCTAGTATTTGCAAATTTTTTATTAAAATATTTGTAAAATTTTTGATAATTTAAACGCTCAATCTCCCATTCGGTCAGATATTTTTGCGATAGAAACTTACAAACTGTAAATTCAGTATTAATTTAAAGCAAACTCGATTAATTAAATCAGCTAATCAATTACTTCTTTTACTGCAACAGATAAACATCTGTTTTTAATTAATTTAACTTATTTTAAATAAGCTTACTTATTACTTGATCAGCATAATTGAAAATTAGAATTGTAACTGGATTTATAGTTAAAAGTTGAAAATTATTAGGGAGACAGATAAGTTCAAACTAACTACTTAGTACACCCACGAAATTATTATGTAAATTATGCTCTTCAATAAATAATAATGTTTCATTTAAATACAAATTGAAACTAAGTTCTGCAAACAAGCTAATAAATGTGATTTCTTGAAAATATTTCAACAGAATAATCTGCTTTCAATGTTAAATAATTTAAAAAATTTAATCATACGATTTCACTGTAATTGTGCATAAATCATGGATATTTTTAATTAAAAAAAAATCAATAAATAAAAATTATTATTGCATAATTTCATCTAATAATTAAAATAAAATTATAAACTTAATACTTTTAAGAATTTCTATCGAATTGACACTTTTAAAAGTCAAACAAATGTTGTAAAAAAATATAAAAATAACAAAACAAAAATGTTTAATGTTTGCGGTTGTCGGTTCAGCTTTATATATTTTTTTCTTTCTTAATTTTAATTAAGTTTTTAATGTCTATAAGAATTCTTTAAACATTTTTCTCTAAACACTCTAAACTAAACCGTCAAATATAGAAAAAATAACTATATTTCCTTAACCCATTTTTGACTTTGTTTACAATTTTAATATTTTTTCGGTAATATTCTGTTGCTTATTGTAAACAAAAATAAAAGAAAAAAAAAAACATGTGAAAATGTTCTTCTTTGTCGGAAATAATATGTTTTTTCGTCTTCCCAAATTTTACCACATAAATAGTTGTTAGCGAGTTTTTAGATTCAAAGGCAACATTACTGATATCAATGTGTACAAGCTAATATGATTATTTTTTTCTTTGTTGTTATCAAATTGATGGGTTAATTTAATTTCTAAGTGATTGATTTCAAGTTAAAAAAAGCTTTTGCTTTGAAAAACCATTCCAAACACTAGGACGTCAAAAGCGTTGTAAAATTTAATTTTTTTAACGTGATATCTTTAAGAATTTACTTATAAATGTAAATTATTTATTGTTTTTATTAAAATAATATTAATAGAAAAAAAAGATTAAGTAGAGACTAGACGAGCTGATAACTTCAATTTTCACTGTAATAAGCTTATATTGATGATAAAATATAGGTAAATCAGTTAACTAATCAATTTTAAAATCTTTAAAAATACTAGCTCCATTTTTAATTTAATTATTATGTTTTCTGGTTGAAAGTAATGCCCGAATAATTATTTGCTGATAGTAGAAATTAATTCGAAACAAAGTCATGTGTTTTAAAACATGTTATAAAGAAATGTTACAAAGAATGTTAGAAATTAGACTACAAAAGACATATCACTATAATTTTTCACACGATAAAAAATAACTTAATAACAACACAAATTTTATTCTATTCTTGTTTTAATAATTTTTATTAATATCAAAATAAAACACCTTTAATCTCTCTTGTATATAAATAAATTTCTTTCTTTTTATATAAAGTTGTTTTTATTTTTTTTGCAACCAAAAATAGAATAATATACAAAGATATACCCTCATCTATCAATTTCGACACAAAACATAGACAAAACAAGAAATAAATAAAAAAAATCTGTCTACAAAATATTTTCGCTAAATAACAAAAAAAAAAATGAAAAGATATGCAATAGACCTGCTGCTAAAAATTTTAACTCGTATGCTGTAGATTTTTTGTCGTTAAACAATTTTTACCGGCTACAATCTAACAAGTATAAGTATTTAGACAGAAAATTAAATGTTATAAATTTCTCTATTACCAATTTTATAATGCAAAAAACTAATAAACAAACAGGTGAATCTTTAACACTGATTTTTGTTTTTAAACAAACATATTTGCAGCGTTGACAAGATAGATGCATGTCACAATTTACGTTACCATGTTTGTTTTATTTTATTTTTGATTATTGTATTTTTCTTTTATAATTTTCTTCTACTTGTTATTGTTGTTGTTGATATTTTCTAATTTCCCTTTTAATTTCAATTTTGTTTATTTACTTGCTGCTACCATACATTGCTGCTAAATGCAGATATAAATGTATATTCATGTCGAAATACATAGTACTTGTTTATAATCAAGTAAATTTTTCTTTTTTCCTGTTTTTGTAGTAGTTGTAGAAGTAGTAGTACCAATTCGAGTAAAAATCGTTTAATTTTTATTTGATAAACTAAATAAATAGAAACCTTTTGTATGTGAATGTCCACGAAAGTACATGTTTGTTGCCTTTTTTATAAAAAAAAAATAAAGAAGTTAAATAAAGTTATTTAACAACAAAGAAAACTACTGAAACTTTGAACAAAGCTACATTTTCGATGATAAAACACCTTAAAAATAAAACAAATATTTAGCCAAACAAATAAAAACGTTAAAGGCATCTAAAACGCAGTCAATTGAATGTTTGTCCAAAAAAAAAAAAAATAATGAAAAATCGAAGAAAAGAAAAACCAAAATAAATTTTAACACAAAAGAAAAATAAAAACGGAGCCTTTATTGACACTTTATTTTATTAAATTAAAATAAATAAAAATCAAAATTCAATCGAATGTGGTTAAAATTCACGCCCAAATATCTAACCTGAAATAAAATTTTAAAAAATAAATAAAAGCATAAATAAAATGAATGGAAATAAATCAAAATTGCGAATAGGAGTAACAAAAGGATACAAACATAAATAGTAAAAAGTTAATATATATATATAAAAAAAAAATAAATATTTCGTCCTGAAATCATTAATCAAAAATTATATAATAAAACAAAATCAATGAATGTAAATATTTTCGTCCTTTTGAATTATTATATATATATATTTGTTAGTGGAATTTTTATTTTCATTTTCTTTTTTAGCCAATATTATTTTCTTTTTTCTTGTTGTTCATTCAGAAAGTTAAATATTTTTCACACATTTTTCTTTAATGAACATGTTTAAATCATAATGAAATTGTTTTCCATTCATTCTTCAAACAAATAAAGGCATTTTATATGAATCAATTTTTTATTTTATTACGATTATGTATGGTTTTAATGTCTGCCATGGATACGATCCTTGCTAGAAAAAGTATTTTCTATTTAAATATATAGACAATTATTTTTATTAACGGTAGAATAGCTACAGTAGACAAGAACTATTACCAATTTACACATTAATCGCATCTTATCGCTTATTAGATGAAAATTTAAACTGCCGATTACATATAAATAATTTGTTTAAAAGATTCAACATCGCCATCACATCCAAAATATTAATTATCATTTTAATAAATTTCTTTCAAGGATTAAAGACGTTCATACATATTTATTTTATTTCGGTTTACATCGCTGTTTAATTTAACTTTAGAAAATATAATTTTTAAAATTTCTTTTTTAACCAATGAATTTTAAACAATATGTCTCTAAGAAATTTTATTTTGTAAAAATTTTACGTGAGTTTAGCGGTTTAAAATTACATCACACACAATAAAACTTTTCTATTTTCAACCTAAAAATAGAATTTAATTATAATAAACAATTCTATTAGATAATAATCATTATAATATCTTTAAAAAAAAAATTGGAGTAAAATAAAACGGATTTTAATTTCCTTAAATAAGAAACGACGACAAGCAATAAATAAGCAAGATAATACTTGTGGCAATAATAAAGTCAAGAATAATAAGAAAAAGAAAAACATTTCTCACCACCTAACAATGATTATTATGTTGTTTTGTATTTACTTTATACAATTTTGCATTGCATTGACTATTTGAAAACATCTTTATGCCACAAACAGAAGAAATAAAAAAAATGAATTGAATTGTAAGAAAAAAAAGGAGAAAGAAAAGATTTTTAAAGAAAATATTTCTTCTGTATTTTTTCTTTTTTTTTTTTATTATTTATTAATAGAATTTAAATAATTTTGAATCTTTGTTTTCTGTGTGAAAATTTTGTCCTTTTATTTATTTATTTATTCTTATTTAAGTCAACCAAATCGTGGTCAAAGCAGCAAGTGACCTTAAAATTCATTGACAAACCAAAAAAAAAAAAAAAGACTAAATAAAACGTAGCAGGATGCTACTCGGAAGTATAGTATGTTTTCTGTGATTTTTTTAATAAATATTTCTTCAAACATAATTAATATACATAGCAAAAAAGAAAAAAAAATCAATAACAAAATGAAATTAATAAGAAAAAAAGATATCCAAATTCAAATAAAAGAAAAAAAAAGCATGTAGATAGGGGATAAAGAAAAGCTAATCAACTTGTGACAATAAACGCTGTTATATTACAGCAACAGCAAATATCGAGTATAATAAAAATATTGCCCTAAAAAAAATAAATTAAATTAAAACTGAAAATTGATCTAAATTGATTTCCAAAAGAAAAAAAAAATTAAATATTAAAAACCACCCACAGCAACCCTTATATAAATATAACACACACAAAAAAAATGAAATAAAATTTACTAAGAGATGGAAGAACTTATTTCTATCCAAAACAAAGCAAAAACATTGTTCATATCTAAAGTTATTATTAGTGAATGGGTGGTGATTCGTTGGTTGATTTTCACATTGTAAAAAAAATAAAAACACAAATTGGTTTTAAAGGTTTTCATTATTTTTTTTTTTTTTCGCTACCATTGCGTTATTTGCTTTTGGTGTGTAAGAAATCTTTTTCAATATTATTTTATGTGTTAATTTATACTCTCACTCTATATTGTCTATAATAAAAAAAAAATTTAAATTGTATTGAAAATTTTCTATAAAATTATAGGACAATTGTTGATAATGGAAAAATATTTTCTACTTACTTACGCGTCACCAAATATTTATTTATTTTGATTTTATTACTGAATATGCTTAAATTAATTTAATTTAATTTATTTTTGCAAAAGGTTTGAAAAAAAAATAACTGCAAATTACCAACGAATAATAAAAATTTATATTTTTTATAAAATTAAATTAAAATTAAATAATAAAAAATTGACATATGGCTATGTAATTGAATGAAAAAATCATTTATGATTATCGGTCACGTAACAATAATAAAGTAAAACTAGTATTGGATTTAGTATATAATAAATCTTAAATGGAAAACTATAATGCAAACTTGAAGGTAACAAAATAATATACATTTATGTCATTTAAATCGTTATATCGAGAAAAAAAAATGAATTCATTAAAAAATAAACAATTTACACGTAGTTCTTATATTTTTATTAAATAAAAGTTTTATCGTCTCTTAAATTAAATCTTTATAAATAGATCAAGAAGCGTTGAAAACCGTGCAAACCAACGTAGAAATGTAATACATCTACTTCACTAACAAGTATAACAATATTATCCATAAACAATATTAGACAACACAAGAGTTGTTCTTCATAATATTTTTCAAGGAAAATGTAAACACTTTGATGAAGAATACAGAATACAGAATAAATAAATTACGAAATTTCAATTTTAAGTCAATACAAAAATTATTATAAACGAAAATTATAAACGATGCACAGTAGTCGTAATATTTATAGATTTGCTTTAAATTCCTGTTTATCTCTCTTTTACTATGCAATACTATACTTTGCACAATAAAAAATAATCGATTCTAGCTGTTTGTTTACAATTTTTGCAAGTACTTAACACCTGCTAATTACTAAAAGATTTAATTTTAACACATTTTTACAATGCAACATTCCACCTAACGGTTAGTAAACAGTTAGTAATTCTATTATTTTTCTTATTTTTAAAATTTAATTGATTAATTAATTATTATACAACGGTTTGTATCTCTGAATCTATAGAATGATAAAATTTATCAAAATCAAAACTATAAACTATATATTTATTTTAATTTTGCTTTTTGACAAATAAAATTAAATGTTCTATTACACCAAAAATAGTAAAATACAAAACTATGTATATGCTTGAGTTAAGAGATCTTAAATTCATTGTTTGTTTTTATTGTTGATTTCCTTATTATATATATTTTCTTACACCTAAAGTTTCTATTATACAGTTTTGTTACTTGTCATCTCAATTGCATGAAATTGAAACCATTTCATTTTACTTCTTCGTTTTATGTATTGTTAAATGTTTCTTTCGTTCGTTCTTTTTATTCGCAATCCTTATGCTATATAATATATGTAAGTAAGTAGTAATTGTTAAAATACATTGAATTGTTAACACCAATCAATATTATACCTGAGCTATTATTTATTTACCTTTTTCATGCGTCAATCTATTTAGAAAGATTTGCGTATTTAATTTAATTTCTCAATGGAAAATTAAATGTCACATCATACCGTAAAATATGAAATAATTAATTAAATTTTTTCTTTACTTTATATTATTTAAAAAGTCAGTAGAAAAATAAGAATGAAAAATATAAAAGCCGATTACGTTACTCGCATTATTCAATAAAGAATAGAATAAACGACTAGAAAAAAATGTATGCAAAAATTATAACTAAAAAAAAGATTAGCGGTAAATTGTAATAGAAATTTGCCATTCAAAAAAATCAAACAAACAAACAAACAAACAGAATCCATCATTGATAGTTTTTTATTTTAATTTAAAAATTTAAAAAATTTAAAAAGCTTTCAATTCAATGGATTTTGATTCAACTAAAATGAAAGAAAAGTAAAAAAAAACGTCGCCCCAGCATTGAAATTTAAATGTGAAAAATTAAAAAATGTTCACGGTAATCGAAATGAAATGAAAAGGAAAAGAATTTTACGATTTGGTTTACCACGATTTTGTTGTCGTTGATATAGAAAAAAAAAAAGAAAAGAAAATGCATTTTGTATTGTTTAAATGAAATTAAATGATCCGTAATGTTCGGACCATTTTATATTAAATCATTTTACTTTGAGGACATGCAAGAGGAAAAAAATACATAAAAAAGGGTATAAAATAAATATCAAGAAACAACTAAACAAACCAAATAGAATTACCAACAAAACAACCAACCACGCAGCCAAACCCCTTTTTTATATCAAAAAAAAAAAAATTGTCTTACCTTTTACCATAAGAAAGAAGAAAAACAAAGTCACATAGATCACCCCTTTTTTATTTTTATCTCCTTGTCCTGTTTTTTTTTTTTTTGCTGCTGCTACTGTTGCTGTAAATCGTGTTCATCCATCTCAGATCATTGCCATCATCATTGTTATTTTTATTTCACCATCATCACACTATAATAAAAACTATTGAAATATTTTCTTAAATAAATGGACGGAAAAATGTGAAAAAAAAAAATAAAATGTAAACGAAAATGAAATCACGTACAAAGAAAATGTTGTCGTGTCGTGTCCGTTTCATTTAGTCTATTTTGATTTCTAAGCATTTCTAATACAATACTAATATTAATGTTGTACGAGCGATCATATTTTTAAATCAATAATATTTATTTTATTTCGAAATAATAAATTTACAGAAATTATTAAAGTCCAATAAAATGTTTAATTATTTTTATATAAAAAAAAATAAAATTACTTTGCTTTCTTGCCTTTCAAGCCTTCTTTTCTTTTATATCACCAAAAGGCATCAGCCCTTCAAATTAAATGAAATGAAATGATTTTCGCAAACAAAAACCCAAAAAAAACCATACCAATTTCTCCCTAAGTATTTGCAACAAACAAACAAAAAAAAAATACCAAAATTTTAATTCAATTCAATCAACAATTTTATTACATCGAGCATATGTGTGTTCTTAAGACTTTCAATGAAATAAATAAATAATAAAAGAAAAAAAGTCACAACAAATCGCAACAAATATTGCATATATGTATGTATACACCGTTTATAAAAAGGGGTAGCTGCTGTTTGTCCGGAATAAATGGTAATTTTATAGGCTACACATAAAGATAAGAAAAAGTTCTTTATTGACGACGAATTGATTCAAAGTTTTCACTTTTACTCCCTTTTTCTTTTCTTTTCTTGCTTATTTTTTTTTTTTTATTATCATTAAACGATTATCCAATTTATTGTAAAAGGTCAGCAAGTTTAGTATTTTATTATTTATTTTTTAACTTTATTTTCTTCGGTTTAATATTATTGTTATTTTCGTCATAAAATTTGATTTCTTTTATTATTATTATGATTATTATTATTTATAAATTATAAAATAAATGTTCATAAATATAATAATAACCCAACTGGAGTTTTATTGAAATGATCTTACTGACTTATAGCATCAAACATTAAATTTCATTAAATATACATACATGTGCTTTTTGTTACTTATTACTATAGGTATTTTCTTTATTCTTGTTAACAGGGTTTATTTATATAGTTTTACAAGTGATAAGATAAAAACGAATAACGTATGTTGTCTTTAAGAATTATAATATGGTACAATGTTCCAAAAATTTTATACGAAATACTAATGCTGTATTCAGAAGAATTCATGAATTTGCACACCTTTTCTATTTTATTTATTAATATTCATGTATAAGTATTAGAGCTAGTAACGAATTAATTGTTAAGAAGGAGTTAAAAGACTTAACTAATAGAATATATATAGAATATCAACAAACAGAGCCATACACATTTTATTGCCAAAGAATTATGAATGCAATGATCAGTAGAAAGTGAGTTAGACGAGGTTATCTACTAAGAAAATATATTGAAATTTGAAAATTGCTAACAGAAAGGTCATTATTGATGTAAAAATAATAACAAAGTACTATAAAGCAGAAAACGAAAAATCTTTTATTAGAAAATTCTTGAAATATTATTTATTATGCAAAAATAGTTTATTGAAACATTAAAAAGCAGGTGTTTATGTGTTAATGTTAAGTTTTATGTATTTTTGATTTTTAAACAAAGGTATTTTACTCTCGTTTAAAATTCAATGTACCGTCCGAAAATCACTATACGCCACAAGGTGCGATTTTAACTTGGAACGTGTGATTGTCGGTTAACATTCTTTGTCAACATATCCGTGCCGTTACATTAAATAAAAAACCAAAATTATTTTGTCTCTATTGAATAATTAATTTTTAACAAAGAAATCTTCATTTCCTTTAAATAGATTTTTATTTTTAAATATTAGTTTGTAATTTTTGAACAAAAGAAAATTTTACGAAATAACTATATATAATAATAATAATACCACAAAGAACTACCAAACAAGCTGCTGGCAATTAAATAACAAAACATCTAAATATACAACAAAAAAAAAAAAGGTTACATAAAAAAAAAAATACTGATAATAATTGCAATTTGATATTTTACTTATTTATATCATCCCATTGACCAATTGTTTGAATTTTTTTCTATACTTCAACCCTATTTATCCATAATAATTTCCATGACGAATTGTTTTTTCTTTTTCTTTTTTTTGTATGTTCATTATGTGCCTATTATATAATAGTTGACCTTCTGTACCTTTAAACGAAGACCAGTAAGAATGTTAAAGGAACACTACCAAAAAAAAAAAACTAAAGAAAAAATAAAAAACTGTCGTGCGGTTAGCGTGCGTTGCATAACTTATTTACAAAAAACAGAATAGTAGGAACAAAATAAATCCTTAAAAATTTTTCTTTTCTATTCTTATTATTATTTTAATGCTCTTAAGTTGTTCTACTGTCGCCATTGTGCTTTACCTTTTCTTAAAAACTTAATTTGATGTCTAGATTACTGAAATACATTGGAGATATAAATGATGAAACGTTCAATAAATACACAAAAGTGTTAAAATTTAATAAAAATCATTATACTTTTAATGATTCTTATTAAATAATTCCCCATTCTAAATTTTTCCTTAAGTTCTACTACTTCAAGAAACAAGAATTTTGATTTATATTCTCTTAATTAAGATGAACTTGCAAAACTTGATCCCAATGTTTCGGTAAAGTTTTAATGAAAATTTATTTACCTTATAAAATATACAAAAAAAAAGAGGAATAAAGAAAATAATAAAATACAAATATTATGGTTATTAATAATACGTGTGTTTGAAAAATTATACTAATACTGTTGATTTAGCTAATTTATTTCTCAAGTATTTTACTTATATATTTTTTTGACTCTTTTTCCTAACCAAAATTATTTTTCATAACAAATTTACCATTGAATTAATAAGATCTTAACCATTATTCCAATAAACATGTAAAATATAAAAAAGAATAAAGGAAAACAAAGGAATTTTATAACATAAGGATGTGAGGATGTCAAAAAGTGGTTATTTTTTTTCTGAAAAACAAATACAAAAAAAAACACCGTACGTTCTTTGGTTTTTCCTCTTATTTTTACTTTTTATTGCATTAAAATTTTCATCGGATTTCAGGCGTCGTCTGATTATTTAAAAAAAAATAAACAAATATGTATATATTTAAAAGACTTTTTGATGTATAAATTTGGTATTTTGTTTGTTAAAAAATTTATTATTTAGATGCGAAGTGGACATGAGAACATGTGATGGAAATCAACACCCGTCACAGCTAGACTACCGCAGCATAAACAATAGCAAAAATTCTCTCTAGATTTTTTATGTTTTTGTATATATTTAATGTTAAAAAGAATATTTTATTTTTTGCGCTTTTGTATAACCGGATAAATACAATAATGTGGTATTTAGTCTGTTTAATGTCCGCAAAAAAAGAAAAATACAATACAATTGAATTGAGAAGTATTGAAAACAACAAAATAAAAATTAACAATTGTTCTAGGCATGTAAATTGGTTTTTAAGATTCCTGGTGACTTCTATTCAGAAAAATTAACGAAGAAAAATAACAAGAAGAGAATTCATATCGTTACACTTTGACATCATAGCATGCTGTGTTTTTAGTTAGATCTTTTTGTAACATATTTAACTTGGAATGATTTCATTCTCAGAATACAGCATGTCGATATATATAAAATTATTTAGTAAGATAACAATAATAATAGAAAAAATTTACCAACTGATTTACCGCGTCAACAAATATATTTGTCGCCCAATTTTTTTTTTTAACCAAAGGAACATTATTCTGTCAAAGAAACAGGTAGGAAAAAATAAATCGTTAATCACTTGACGCGTTTTTATCATATGAATTTTTTTGTCTTGTCTTGTCGGGTTCTTTTCTACGATTACATAAAAGTGTCATATGATTTTCATAAAAATATAATAGAGAAGTAAATTTAACAGAGATAAATGGTATTTTCTGTTTTATTTATTATTGTTTTTTAGTATTTTGGGCACGTAAATGCTACCGCAAGAATACCAAAATGACATTATGGTCATTTGGCGGTTTATTTTTTTTTTTTTACATTTTCTTGAAAGTGGTCAAAGAGAAAAACAATAAAAAAGAAAATTTTGGTAAATATATATATTGAAAAGATTTATAACAATTGATGTTAATCAGCTATAGTGCTGATTTTAAATATATTCTCAATCTTAAAACATGACAGTTGGCTTGAATCCAAATTTCGTCTTTTTTTTAAGTCATAAAGCACAAAATGTTTATTTTATTTTATTTTAATTTTGATTGCAATGAGTCACTTTAGTTTTGTTTAGAAATATAATAAATTGTTTTTTATTAACTGAATGGTAATTAATTACAAATCATAAAACATGCTTAACGTTGTGATTAACACTGTACAATAAATACCGTAAAAACAGTGTTTAATTGTTTAAAAAAAATATATATAAAGAAGATTCTTACACCAAATTTAACCTTTGTGGGTGATTAAATAAATTTTTTCTTTTTATCATTATCAACAAATATTTGAAATTAATAAAATTCTACAAGTGATATTTGCAAATAATTTTATCATATTTTTAATATATTTATTTATAATTTAATAGGTTTACCAGGCGATAAATTTTTATCATTTTATTAAATAAAATAGATAAGAAAAAAAAAATCAACACAACTCTTCATTTACATTAAAATGTGATTAAAGAGGAATAAATTATTATAGAATGATTATAGACGGACTATTCCAGATGATTCTTTAAATAATTGCTTAATGTTCGAGGTTTGTAATTATTGCGTTTAATTGTACATTTTAATTATTATGTTTAAGGAATTATTCAACTAACTATGAACTTTATTTGTACCATGAACTCGTATAAAAATAAGTTACTTTCAACAAAACGTAAAGACATATTAAATCTATCCTTTCAGGATAAAATAAAATTTTATTTCATCAGTGTTTATTTAATGCATTTAGAAATTTCTTTAACTACCCTTAAAACTGTTAAAAAAAGGCTAAACTATTAGACAGATGAACAAAACCTATTAATCTTATCCAGCTATTCCTTTGAGTATCTAGTAGAGGATCATTATTATAATATTAAAACAATGAGACAGGTGATATTACTATTAATTTACTATTACTATTATTAAGCCATAGCTTAGAAATAATTCAGATATCTTACTACTGTAAGATATCTGACTCAACAATTCTCTAGCCACGTAAATATTGTAGCTCAGGAGTCCTCCAGTCACCTTTACGACACTGATTGCTTTTCAAATAATTTTGCGCTTTAAGTGTAAAATATTTTTTAGAATAATTTGTTATTGAATTAAATTCGTAACTTTAATTATTTTTTTTTTAATTGAAACAACTAAAAATTTCTTCTATTTTCTCTCATTCTTTAAATCAATATTAAAGACTTACAAAGTAAATGTACCAATAAAAAGTGAAAACACTAAAATATTTATATAAATATCGATAGAATTAATTTTTTTTTTGTATATTTTTATGGCAACAAAATAATAAAATTGCTGAAATCTTTGAATTTTTTGTGGTAGAATTTTCAGTATTTTAGCATATAGCATATTTTGTTCAAATATTTCACTGTTTTACCATCGTATTTTACAAGCTTTATTTTATTTTTTATTTTACTTTTGGTGTTATTTAAGTTTTTTATTACCAACTACTGGGTTTAGGTTTTTATTTTTGGTTGTTTTTTTTCTATTTTTATTGAGTTTTACGACATGAAATTGTTGTTGGTTATTTAAAATCCGCATATAATATGCAGTTTAGGCTTTTATTGCAATGCATAAATCGAGTTGTTTTTTTTTTTTTTTGCTATTTTCTCTCTTAACTAATGGAACTAGGATTATAAAAACAAAAAAAAAATGTAGCAACAACAAAAGTAACAGCAATGTTATTTACATGAATATTCAAAGAATTGATTTTAGTTTTTAGTTGTCGTCATATTATTCTTATTAATAGACGGATTTGTTGTATTTTGATTAAAAAGAAAAAAAAACCTGATAATTGATGTTAACAAATGATTGGCAAATATAACAATGGATAAAATACGTAAAAGCTTAATTTAATCTCTCTATAAGTACATAATGTCATAATAATATTAATTAAAATGAGAATAAAAATGAAAATGGAATGTAAAAAATCTGTAAGATATCTAAAGTGTGTTCTCTTTGGTTTTTGTAAGACTAAAGGAGTGCTTCTCAAATAATGAAATTTAAAGAAATTTATATGCAATATAAGATATATAATAATTGGTGGTTGATTATACATGCTTAACGAAAAAGCTTTTTGTAAATACTTGCAACCCATTGACAATCAATTATGTTACCTATTTGAAATGATTGTTTTATGAAAAATATAAATGTTTGCACAAATTTTCGTCTTAAATTAAATTTTTGAATATTATCCACCCTTATAGTACGTTTAAATGGTTCCCTGTAAATGTTGACAATAACTGTAACAAGAGAAAAAAATAATACTTCAAACTATCCATAAACAATTCACAATATCCTATATAAGCAAATTTAATCTTTAATCAAACTTCAAGTATAATTTTAACAACTCTCCCTAAAATATAAGATAAATAAATAAAAACACAAAGTAAATCACAAAAAAAAAAGGATAAAGAAAAAAAAATGACCATCCGATATCACAATCATCATTTAATCTTTATTCCAAACAATGCGAAAAAAAAATTTTGCACATATACATATATAGAGATATAGACGACATGGTTTGTTATTTGTTTAATTTTTATTGTCGTTGTTCTTTTGATGCCAATGGAAGAAAAAACAAAGTAATACTTTATCCATCAGACCATACTCTCTATAGTAAATAAACTCTGAAGAGATGAAAAAAAAACATCACCGCATCAGAGAAGCTTAAAAGATTTTATTTTGGTTCTGCTTTACGTTTCCTCTGAATGTATTACATCTTCGGGTATGTTTTTGCAATACCACTTTTTTTTTTAGCATATATATTATATTACCTAAAATTATGTATAACACAAAACGTTTAAATATTAAAAGAAACAAACAAAAAATATTTACTATAATCTAAAAACATAATTTTTTTTCTGGTTCGTTTTTATTATTTTTCTTTCACAAACAAAGTTTTCTTTTAAATAAATTTGTCGCAAGATATTAACCAACTGATAACCAACTGAAAAATAAGAAAGAAAAAAACACATAAACAAACGCAAAAAAAAAATATAACTGGGGTAAAATCTCTAATATAAAGAAAAGCATCGTCTATCGTAATTTGATCTTAAAAAGTTTATTTTTTGGAAAATTATACAATTTTTCTTTTGTTAAGAGAATGAATAATAAAAAAAGAATAAATTCTTGATCATATGTCGAAATGAGATTATCGATTACGTAAAAATTTATTAAAAAGAAAAAATTAATTCATTAGTGTTAAAATGTTAATACAAATATCAGCTTCCTAGTCACCTTGATTAAATTTAACTAATCAACCCTCTATCTAACATTAAAATAAAGACTAAACAAAACTGTACAAAAGTATATACCAAAAATTGAACTGTGAAAATCAACAGCTAAAATGAATAAACAAAAAAGAAAAACATTCAAAAAGAAATAGGTAACGATATCAGAGCCTTTGACACCCATAACTTTAGTTAACGAACCGTGCACAGTCTGTAAAGTGTGCTTAAAAATAAAATATAAAATTGGATATACGTGTGTTTTGGTATTTTTTTTTTTTGCCTTCTGATACTGTATAACGTTAATAAAAAAAATTGTGAGTTAGTTGATTTTATTTTATTAACTCCTGTATGTAGTTTAGATTGTGGACATATTTGAACCACACTACTTGCTATTTTCTTTATTCACATGACGCTTAAACAGCTCGCCATTGACGTAACAGAGAGAGATAAAAAAAAATTTAAAGTAAAATAAAGTAAAGTGAATATAAAAAAGCCAACAAAAAGCATATGTTCGAGCTTTTATGATAGGGACTCCAATACAAATATAATAGGGTGAAAATTAAATTTTCAATCGAAGAACAGAAATTTCACAAAGTTATTCTAAGAAAGTCACTTTTCACTTTTCTAATTTAATTTAATTTTTAAGACTAGATAGTTTACAATTTATTCTTTTATTGGTTATACACCCTGTGTATCACATGACGTTTATTCATGCGATTCCTTTTTCTTTTTTCGTTTTTAATTTTATTTTCCTTTCTTTTTGTAGGTTTCATTTCGTTACCGAGTCCCCAGCCCCAAAAAAAAAAAAATTAAATAAAAAAATGGTTCATTGTTAGTTACAGACGAGACGAGTTACTAATATACAACGATGTACTGTACATAGTTGAACTGCTGTGGCATTGGTGGTGTTAAAATTGACTGGACTTGACCCTTAGCCACTTCCGGTTGGCCAATTTTGTTCATATTCAATTTTCTACTTCTTTTATTTTAAGAGAATATATATATATATATATATATATATATATATATTTATTTATCAATTTTATTCCTTTATTTTATTTTATTTTTTTACTCTGATGTTACAATTCTGTCGTGTCGGTTATGCGGTGAATTGTTTTTTATTGTAAATTTTTCCACATATCTCATCCAATTTCTATACCCATTAAAAAAAAAAAATAATTAATTTATTTCTTTAATTGTTATTTTTATTTTACTTCATTAAAAAAAAAATACTTTAGACATGAGTTTAATTTAAAAATTTTATCCATATTAAAATAAATACAGAAAATTAGTTCAATTTCGATCAATCAATGGAAAAAATAAAAATAAATAAAAGGAATACATTCAAGCAGTAAAGCAAACCGGAATTGGATTATCTGGATAAATATATATATATATAAACATATTTTTCGTTCTTATTTGTATAAATTTATTTTTATTTATATTCTATTGTACGTTAATATATATCCGGATAAAATCAAATGTAATAAACCTACAGGCAACTAACAACCCACAGTAATACAGAATCAAATATAACTATAGTATTAAATAAAAAATAATAAATAAATAAATAAAGGTATGATAGGTATATTGTCTACTAACGGGTGACAGAAAACTGATTTATGAAGCGGTAATTTTAGGTAACACCACATATCCACAGTCTCATCATAGCACATTTTCCAAAAAGAATTAAATTAAATAAATAAATAAAATTTAACAATGGTAACAATCAATCGTGATTGAGTTGTGTTCAGTTTTTTCTCTTTTTTTCGCTTTTTTCTATATATATGTTTTGATCAACAGAGATTTTGGATAAATAAAATAAAATCATCACCTACGGATATTTTGCTACCGTATATTTAACTAAACGAATTTTGTTGCATTTTTACGGTAAAAAAAAAAATTTTATTTATGATTTTGATATGACATTAATCTTGTTTATTACAAAAAAATATATATAAAAAAGAATTAACAAAATAATAAATAAATAAAAATCTCACACAAAACACGTACCAAAAATTTTCTTTCATTCTTTTCCGTTTTTATAATTTTTAAATTAAACTCACGTGCTTAATATTTCTTGAAAGAAAATCAAAATAAGGAAACAAATTATGTTAAAGGATTATTATATTAATAAAAGAAGGTATTTATTAACTGATTTTATGGCTAAATAAATAATTAACAAAATAATTAACATTAAAATTATGCTATTACAGAGAAAGCATTACAACAGCAGTAGCAGTACAAACGAAAACCTTACAATTTATATTTTTAACATTTCTCTGCAAAGTAAACTCTTATATACGTTTGACAATAGTTTATTTTTTGTTTAAACTTTGTTAAATATAAGTTCCTATTTAGATTGAATTTAATACAGAAGAAAAACAACATATCACATATCAATGACCGATAGATCCGACGCCTCAGATAAAGTTAATCTGTATACAAATGCAAAATGAAAAATAATAATAAAAAAAAAACTAAAACGAATAAAAGAATAAGGATGTGAGTGATGGGAAATGGACCCTTATTATTATTATTCCTTTTTTTTTATTGTTAAAAACAATTATGAACAACAACAATAGATGTAGGTATGAACTAAGTAGGGCTAATATTACGTTATATTAATTTTTTTTATTGTAATAATAAACAGGATCATATTAAAGAGATTTTACATTAAATTTTATTACTTTATAAATAAACAACTAGTTTTACTTGTTTGCTTTTTATTATTTTATAAATAATCAAAAATCAGCAAATATTAAGTAAGGATTTTTGTTGTTTTTTGTAGTTTTTTTTATATATGCAACCCCCACAGCATTAATGCACACAAAACAACAGCAAAAATAAAAATTTTCAGTCATAACTTTTTTTTTGCTATATCCTTGATGAATTAATAGAACAATTAGGTAAACGTGAGCTAATATCTCGTTTGTTAAAAGATTAAAAAATTTATACTTAAATATAGAGTTTAATTTCGTTTTTGTTATTTATTTAATTTTTATATAATTTAGCGGAAATGATTATAAGTTTTTTTTTTTTTACCTTTTATTACATAATTTTTAATACAATTTGGCAAATTATTAGCAATTTATAGATAAGGTTTTATAAATATATGTATTTTTAATATAATTTACCTTAAAATTGAATAACCTTTACTAGATAAAAGATTTTTTTTTTGTTTTCCATTGAAAATATAAACTTTGTGGCTTCTACTGGATACAAAATTTAATAAAAGTACTTGAGAGAATATTTGAAATTAAAAAAAAAAAAAAATAAATATTAAACCGCATATTTTTATTAATGTAATAAAATTAAATAACTTTTACCTTTTTTGAAAGCAATAATAAAACACCATATATGCAAAGTGTTAATAAGATGTATTAAAAACCGAAGAAAGGTGTCCTTTTAGGTTAAAATAAACAAACTATTTAATAATACATTAAACGTAACATAAAGGGGTTAAAATTTTTGTAATATTAATATTTTATTATATTTAATCTTTGCAGGATGGTGCGTGTATATGAGTGTTTATATATATTTTATTGGATTTGGCTATATAAATATACATATATTACAAAATTATTACTAAACGTGGTAATTTCCCTTTTTTTTCCTTTCTTTCTCTTTTTCTACAACGCGTTAATTTTATATAAAATGAATAAATAATTGTTATTTAATGCTGAAAATAAATGTATAAAGTGCATACAGGAGTAGACAATATCCATGAAATTCTTTATAAATTTTATAATAAACAAAAATGTATAGACAAATTTCTCATCCTTTCGATTTGACAACCCACACTTGTCAATACACTATTTTTTTTTTTTATTTAAAAATCCTTACATGTTAAATTTTTCAATAAAATATAAAATTACATAAACCCCTTTTTTTTTTGGTTGTTTATTGACAAGTTTTCTATTGAAATTTGTAACCTAAGTGCAGGTAATTTAAAAGGTTAAATATAATTAAAATTTTTGGTCATACGTACATGAAAATTACTTTATTTAATCCATTTTCTCTGTTATTAATTAAGAAACATTTAATTAAATATATATTCTTTGTTAAAAAAAATTTTTTTCACTAAAATACTTACATTTTCATAAACGCAATTTTTTTTTCTTTGGACAAAATTTGCCAATTGTTCTGTTATGCAACTATAAAGGTATACAAATTCTTATTTAACAAATAAATTTTTTTTAATTAAAAACAATTTTTGCCAAAGTAATTTAACAAACCGAAATAAATTTTAACGTACTTTAGTTAGTGAAATAAAGTAATGGGAAATAATTGAATAAGAACCCCTTTTGACTTAACTAGTTAATTTATTATAACTTATTTACTTAATATATACAATTCAATCAAAAGAATTAAATTAAATACAATTACGAGACGTGTATATACTTAAGAATAGACAAAAAACCGGATCTAATTCAACTTTAACTTGAGAAGTAGAAATAAAGAAAAATTTTATTTATATAAAAAGTAGAAAAACTTATAGCAATAGCAAACCGTAAATGTGGTCAAATTTCCGGTATTTAAGTAAAGTTTTCTGTTTGCATTTTTATTATTATTATTATTATTTCTTCTTTAGTGTGGCTTTTATTATTATTATTATTATTATTATTATTATTATTATTATTATCACATTGATTCAATTATGGTAATTTATTCATTTAATATTATACTGTCTAAATCTGTTGATCTGGTTAATCATCATATACAAAACATAAAAAACTTTTTGTTCAAAAAATAATAAAGAAAAATAATAATAGAAATTAAGGTCCAAAGAATAAATTTTTTATTTTATTATTATTCTTACCTTATAAATTTACCTTAACAATATAACACGACATTTGTGTTAAAATATTCACACTGGGGTCATAATTGCATAATTTTTATGTACGCTTAAATTAAGCGGTTAAATTTTATTTTATTTCCTTTTAAAATTAATATAAAGATTTCCTTTAGAATTTAAATATAAAGTTATTTGTTCTAAATGAAAATAATCATTATTAACAACAGAACGATAAAACAATATTAAATTAATTAATTATAAATTAAAATGTGTATTCTCTCTAAAACGATTTATATAAAAAGTTAGCATCTTTAAGACAATTCATTATCTTACTGTCACTCCTCTCTCGTATATTTTATTAACTAAGCTAGCAGTTGCAGTGTCTATTTAATACTTGAACCTATCGGAAAAAATTTTGTTATTTTTCGAAAAAAATCATAGTTTTATCACTCACTAAAATCCACATATATCAAATTAAATAATATCCAAAATTAAATTGACTTTTTTTATATATACATAAATTTAGTATTTGAAAATAATTAAATTTCAAATAGTAAAAATCAACAGATTAAAGTTAAAACATTTAAAAAAAAACAGTTAAATTATATCTTCAAAACCAAACCAAAACTAAACTGGCTCCATCTTTTGAACTGTGACATAAATACAAAAACCGGGTGATATACAGCATTTTGTTCAATAATTTTACCAACACCAAAATTAGTTTTTTTACACAAAAATTCATTCAATTTATTTCTTTAAATTGTAATTTATTTTTAAATTTACACAGAATCCATAAAACACTCATCATTGAGTTGATTATCTGTAATAAGTTCTTCAACAATCATTCCTTCACATTTTGCTGATGTCGAATGTTGATTTGGTTGCTGTTGTGCCTCATTGTCTCTTATTTTCTGTTCATCGTGATGTTGTTTTAAATTATTAGCACGAGTATTTGCAATTGTTTTCAATAATGCTTTCGCTTCAGTTTTCGTCTACAAAATTTTTATTTCATCATTTTAAATCTATTTGTAAAAATATAATAACAAAAGGCAAACTTACTTCATCATATTCAAGACATTTATATGCAAAATGGGATGCTTCATCTAAATTACCAATACTTTCATAATAATTGCCTAGTATTATATATGCATGACTTAATGACAATTGATCAACAATAAATTTTTCATTTGCACAATAATCTAAATATGCTGGAACAGCATTTTCAATGTCGCCAAGTTTTTCATACAAATTTGCTAATTTTAATATTGCTATATCTTCAATGTCACCCACATTATTTGCCTTATTATAGCATTTTAATGAATTATTATATTTGTTTAATTTTTCATAAATTTCTCCTAATGCAACTAGCATACGACTATCATACGGCCGTAGCTTTTGTGCAATTTTATAGTAATATAAACTATAAAAAGGCATTTTAAGTATTTCGTATGCTTGTCCTAATCCATACCAGGCACGAAAATCTTTACTGTTAACCTCTTTACAAAAAAGAAATTTAACATTATAAATAGTTAAGTGTTACATAAATATAAATATTAGTTAAAAACTAACCAACAGCCTGACGATAGCTTTGTATAGCGGCATTTGTATTTTTCATTTCCATAAATTCATGTCCCATAAGTGTCCAAGCTGATAGATATTTATTATTTAATCTTATAGCACGTTGAAAATAAATCACAGCTGTTTGATGTTCTGAACGAATGCTATAATAATTCCCAATGATGCAGCAAGTTTCTGGACGATACTTATTTATATTAATAACTTTATGGGCTAAATATGTTATATCTGTTTTTAATTCTTTAACAAATAGCAAATTAGAATATGTGTCTAAATTATCAATCCGATATGGATCATCTTCTTGCAACTCTTGGAATAATTCAATTGCTTTATCAACCTCTAAAAATATTTTTCAATTTGTTATTTATTTATTGATCTTATAAAGTCTTTGTATTACCTCTTTTATTAGAATAAGCAAGTGCTGTCTGTGTTATAACAAAATTACATTTATTAAATCCATTAGATGATAATTCGTTAAAAATTTTAATTCCATCATCGTTTAAATTTAATTCAATGTATGCATAACCAATAAAAAAATATTTCATCCAATGTTTTGGTAAGTTCATTGTCAATAAAACATCTTTATTTTTAATTAGTGAGACCAGCTCATACCAGGCATCCCAATTGATCGGCAGTAAATGTATTGACTCTAATAGTATATTTGTTGCTAAATCATTTAATTTTATTTTTTTCAATACTTTTCCATACAAATACATTGTATAACCATCTAATTTACGTTCATTGTGTAATTTTTTAAAAACATTTACTAATTCTGATAACTTTTTAATATATTCATTTTTAATCAAATTCTCATTATTATTATCAGTTATATTATCTTTATATTTTTTAACAATTGCTTTGACAATACAATGCAAATTTAAAAATTTATTTATGTTTTTTTCACAATTTGAAGTAAAATAGGAAGAACGATCATATTCTTGTAAATCTAAATAAATTTTCGCTAAATTATAATTATTTAATTCATTATTTATTAAATCTTTATATAAATTTAGTTTTTTATTTGGTATGTTCACTGTTTTCAGCCCATAGTTAAGTTCTGTTAGAAATTTAGTGGTTTTAATTAATCCACGTTTATTACTTTCAATTATTCCTTTTATTAACTCTTTTTTAACATCAACAACATTTATATTATGTATATCATCAAACATTTTATTATATTATTAAAAGATGAATTGCTTTTTAAATTTATTCTGTTTCGTTTATCAAATAAATAGCTTCTAACCGGTCTTTAGAATAATAATAATAAATGGAAAACTATTTTGACATATGCCGTCATTTTTATTGTTGCCTGAAAAATAAACTTTTGGTTCAATGGATTATTAGTTATCGTTTTTGTAAAAACGTAATTTTTAGAAATACAAATGTAATGTACAAAGAAAAACGGTTATATCAAAGCGAAATACATCACATACTGACAGTCCAAGAGGTGAAAATCGAGATAATTCGTAGATGTTAAATTAATTGATTAATTGAATAAAAATAATTATAATAATACTCAGGTAAATAACAATATAATATTTTTATTAAATATATAATTTATCTATTTAAATACATTTACTTATTTAGATAATAAGTTCTGATTGATAATCAGCTAAAATGTCAATGGATGAGACAAATTTAATTGATTTTGATAATAAAGATGAAATTTTAGTGGATATCGATGATAATAAAAATAATAATAATGTTAATTTATTTAATTCACCAATTGTAACTGCGCCAATATTTTTCAAAAAAAATGATTTTATTGTTTCACCGACATGTGAAAGTTGGGACGATAATCCATTTGATAAAATCCATAAACAAGTAGTGTTATCAGATGATCCCTTTGAAATAGTTTTTCATCCTAATACTAGTAATAATAATTTAAATAAAAATAATGAAAATCAAGAAACGTTGGATTCACAATTTAGGACGGCAGATTTGCTATCAATAAGTGCAGATTTTAATATAAATGATGTAAACACAATGACACCACCTGCACCAAATGTAATATCAACAAAAGTTAGAAATAATTCTGATTCAGATTGTGTTAAGGCAAAAGTAATAAATAAAGACCAAAATAAAATTGATTATAAAATCCGAAGCACATCACTGGATAATAGTTTATCTACCAATTTAAAGAAATCAAAATTAATTAATAACATTTTAAATGAATCATCGCCTATGAATAATTTTTTAAAAAATAAAGAAAATTCTTTGGAAACTAATGAAATGATTTTAGAAGCAAGAGAATTTGCAAAAAAATTTACATCTATGACAAAATCAGGAAATACATCCACAAATCGGTTAAACAGTACCGATGACTCCTTTGAAGATATAATGTCAATAAAGCCAAATTGGATAGATTCCGAAAATGAAAATGACAGCGACATTGAACAATTGCGTATTCCAATTTTGGCAAAAATTCCAGATTATAATAATGACAGTATAGATTTTAGTAAGTATACATATTTATTAAATAATGATGAAAAGAAATCAACTACAAGTACTGCAGAACAAAATACTGTAGAAGAAATGATTAAAAGTGATGATGATATTATTGTAGAAGCAAATAAAACAATTGAAAATTTATCATCAATTAAATTATCTGACATAACAACATTAATGGATAATTTAAAATTGGCTATTAATAAGTACAATGATAATAATAAAAAGATAAAAGCAAGTCAACTATTGGAAAATTTAAATGAATTATTATGTAATCAAAATTCACAAGCTCAAACTCGACAACCGTTTGTCCGCCAAGGTACATTTGATATTGAGAAGAAAATTGAAGATGAAGCGTCAATTACAGACACTCCTTCTGATGAAACTCCTGAAAATTCTCTTAATGAAAATAATGGCAATATTTTAGAGTGTAACAACAATTTAAATATTTTATCAAACTTAAATGATTTACTAAATATACCTAATAATAATATGAATCCTACATATATTGTTGTAATGGGTGGTAACGTTGGACAACAACAGTTACAACCACAATTCCATCAGCAACAATATAACAATAGTGAAACTATTAATAATCCAGGGCGTATTAATCGTAGTCAGTCATTAAGTTTACATGATAAACCACAATCAGTAATTAAATCATTACAAAATAATTTAGACTATAACCAAAATAATACACCTATGCGCTCATCGTTACGTCGTCGTAGTTCGATTAGTTCACCAATGTCTAGTGTAACACGACGTTCATCCGTTTATTCAAATAACGAAAACTATAATTCAAATGATAATTCACCAACATCAATAATTGATTCTCGAAGACAAATAATATTCTCGCCTACAAATAATAAGCCACAATCACAATATCAGCAACAAGTTACACCTAAGGCACGATGCTTACCTCGTAAATCAATTGGTTTAAACGAAGAAACGCAACAGCCGCAAATACACCAACAGCAACCAACAACATTACGTTCATTAAACAATATTACAAAATATTCACAAATTGGTATTAAAAAATTACGTCATCGTACCAGTGAAATGAATAATGGACCTTTAAAAGCAACCATTCCACTAAAGAAAATTATACAAAAAGAAATAACTGACACGAAAAATAATGTCTATGTAAGTTTATCTAAATTTTCAATAATATTTTATTTAAACACCTTTAATATGTTTTTAGATGAACCAAATAACAAAACCATTGTGCAGTTCAACACCAGTAATCACTGTTACGAGTGATAAAACTGTATTAAATCCTATGGTATCGAAAAAACGAGTTAGTACAATTAATCCTCCAACATCACCACACTATCAACAACAAACAAATAGACGTGTATCATTTATGTCAGCAACACCAAATCCAAAGTCATCAACAAAGTTATTAACAAATGCAGCAGCAGGCCGTCGAAGAACATTAAGTGATTATAAAGAGAAAAATAATAACATTGCATCAAGTACAGCAGGTGGTAATAATAAAAATAATAACCTCATTCCACCAGCATTACAAGTAGGGACGATGAAAAATCGGGTGCAACCAGTAACACCAATTAGAATTGTACAGTATATACATATATTATATATTTACATTTTAATTATGATTTTTATTTCTTTATTTTTAGACAAAATTCGAAAGACGGTAAAATATCAGTATTTAATAATAATTCTAAAATTTCTTCTTTAGTAATTATTAAAATAATTATATTAAATTTGTATTATTCACAAAATTAATATTTTATTCATACGTCCATAAATTAAACTATAAAATTTACATTGTATTAATTTTATAATAATACTAATTAATAAAACATATTTTTTATAAAAGAAAATTAATTAAAATACTTAAAAATCATTAAATATTCATAATAATTTTTTTTTTATGTTTAATACTAAATGTTAATAATAATCATTCCATTATATTTAGTTGTGATATTTCCTGATTAATTATTTTTCTTTTTATATTTAAATATGTAATTTTCTTTAGTACAATGTTAGAATTACATATAAAGTTTTGATTAAAATTTAATAAAATAATAATAATGAAATTATTTGCACTGGTTCTCTCTTATCTGGTTATTTTCTTTAAACTTACTTCAAGTTGTTTTGGAAATTAATTTATATAAAAGAAACAAAACATTTAATTTTTTTTTTGTGCGTTTTTGTATTAAAAAATCATTTTAGCCATTAAAATAAATAAATTGTATATATTTATATAAACATATTAAATATAAAGGATTATATTTTGAATGTAAAAAGTAAAAAAATGGTTACATCCATTCACAAATGTTTATTTAAAAAAAGTGCTAAAACACCTTGAATTAAGTTCAAATAAGTTTTAATAACTTTTCAATGCTGTAAGTAAATAATGTCAGTTATTTTTTTAAAGATATAAAAACGTATTTATCAGTTAACCCAAGTGTAATCTGTACAACTACGAAAACAGGCAAGCCTTCGTACAGTACACAATGATTTATGTAAAGAAGAATATCATATTGTAAAAACTACTAAATGATAAAAAAATCTCGTAATTACGCGAATGACATGGCGAAATCATAAATACAAACAAAAACAAACAAAAAAAAATACGTCATTGATAAGTTAATTTAAGAAAAGTCTAATAATAACCAGTTGTTAATAGCGTTGTTACAACAACCATATAGAATAAATAAATAAATCTTAAAACCATGACTTAAATATAATAATTAATCATGGCTTTATTTAAGTCGTATTAAACTTAAACAATTAAAAATAGGATGCGAAAATAAAAACCATACATCTTCTGACTAATTAGAAATTTATTTAATTTTCTTATAAATTAAGCTATTTTTAAGATTAATGAAAGTGCTTTGTACTTAATTATTTATTTAATGATCATAAAATTAATAAGCAAATAGACATTTATTCAGGAAGTTGACATGTTGTTTTCAGTTGACAAAATTTAAGAGGCAGAAAGAAACATATAGGCGCTTGACTTTGGTGTTTCTTATCTATTATTATTATTATTATATATTTTCTTTTTTATATATTATTTTATATTTTATAATTTAAAAATTCACACAAAGACAAAATAAATTAACTAATTAATTATTTAAAAAAAAAAAAAAAATAGACCGTATTTTATATGTGACATAGTAACAAATAGATGTTGCCCCACATTAATTAAATGTGAATAAATTATATCTGTTTATAGTAAAAAGCAAAAAAAGCTTAAACTTATAAAGAATAGAAACAAACAAACAATCTCAGGTGTTTAGGTAATTAGATCTAAATATTTGTGAAACTACGTACCCAATATATGTAATATACTTTTAAGGTTTTCAGAATAAAAAATTATAACAATAATTCTTATTTTAGATTTATATTTATATTTGCATTGAAATGCTTATAAAGACAGATAAAACACTAATTTATTACTATCAGAAATATAAATTTAAACTTTTATGGTACGTAATATATGTTTTAACAAACAAATCAAAAAGCTTCAGCAAACAGGCCCATAAAAGACTAAGACTGAATTAAGATTTTAATTAAGTTAATCCAATATCTTTTAATTGCTTTTTTGTTATGCTTTTATTTTAAAATTAAATGCTTCCTGGAATCTTGTTTAAAAAATATAAACTTTAAGCTGAACTTACAGCTTAAAGTTGCAACTTTAAAGCAATAAATGATAGTTTACCACTATGCTAAAATAAAAATGTTACTTAAGAACTTCTTATTTTGCAAGTGTCTTATTCATTATAATTATTACAAATATAATATTAAATTAAATTGAGATTTTATCAAAAAATTAATTAGTTCTGAATCCAAAGTGGTTACCTTAACAAATCTTTTTAATTAATAAAATGTACCACCATTTTTGGCACTAAAAGTTTTTAAAGAAAATATTAAGGAAAAATAGATGAAAAATAATAAATAAATTTTTTTTTATATATAAATCAAAAATACATAACAAACAGCAACATTAACAATTGAAAATAAAAATAAATAAAATTATTTTTTTTTAAATTTATTTACAAAACTGCAATTAAAATATAAATCAAAATTAATCTTAAAAATAAAACAATTTTACGAATAAATAAATATATTGTTGATTAAAATGATTATTATTACTTTTTCTTATTAAATCTTATTTTTATTTCGCAAATTCTGTTAGTATACGGTTACTACTGTTGTTGTTACTTTATTTTACAACAAAAAAAATAAATAATAATAACAATAAATTAAAATAAAAAAAATAAAATAAACGTGTGCCATTAAAAAAAAAAAAAAATAAATAAAATAATAATAAAAAAAATAAAAATCGTTACTAAATAAAAATGTATTTAATAACAAAATTATCATAATTAAATTGGATAATGTATAACGATTTAGTGTAAATTTTCTGCTACTTGTGAAATTTTATTTATTTTTTTTTTGTTGTGTTAACGTACTTAGACCCAATAATTGTAAAATATATTTTATGAATTAAAAAGGAAAAAATAATTATTCAATAGTTATAATAATAATAATAATTATTATTCAAAAAAAAAGTGCACATAATGCACAATTTATTTTAATTAAATACGTTTTTCATATTTTATTTAAAAAAAATTTAAACAATTAATTGTGGTAAGTGTAGTTAAGTGTTAGCAAATAAAAATTAAAAATGGAGCAAGAGACCAGTGAAAATACAAGTAAATCAAGTAAATATGAATTAAAAAAATAATAAAATTGCTTAAATTAATTATAAATACGATTTTATTTTTTCTTCAAATAGATGATTTAGAACTTAATAAAGCTGATGGTAATTTTTGTCTTAAAAAATGTAATTAATTAACTTTAAGTAATTTAATTAATTATTTTCTAGGCGTGAATGATACAAACAACAACAATAATAATAGTAACAATCGCCCTATTAATTTCGATGATGCACTAGCATTAACGAGTAATTTTACAATTAAATAAAAAAATAACATAAAAATCAAATTTAATTAATTAATTTATATTTTATTATAGAATTTGGCAAATTTAATATAATTTTAATATTAATAAGTGGTATTAATTTATCAGCAGTATTATTAGAAACGTTAGGTATTAGTTTTATATTACCAGTGGCACAATGTGAATTAAAATTAACAACCCAAGATAAGGGTATAATAAGTGCTATAGCATTTGCTGGTAAGTTATTAGTATTATTTATTTTATTTTATTCTTTAAATTATAATAATAATTATTTTAATTATTTAGGAATAATAACAAGTTCACATTTATGGGGTTTTCTAGCTGATACAACGGGACGACGTCGTGTAATACTACCCACATTATTAATTGCATTCACATGCACATTAATATCAAGTTTTGTAACAACTTTTTGGATATTTGTGATTTTAAGATATTTAAATGGATTTTTGTAAGTTTTCATTTTTTATATAAAATTAATATTTTATAATAAAATTTTTAAAATGAAAATATTATTCAGTATATCTGGTTCATCGGCAACAATTTATGCATATTTAGGTGAATTTCATAATATGAAAAATCGTTCACGTGCAATAATGGGTGCCTCTGTTATATTTGGTATTGGCTGTATGCTATTGCCAGGCATTGCTTGGCTCGTTATTAACCAAGAATGGGAATTTTATATAAAATTTATAGATCTGTTATTTAAACCATGGCGTTTATTCTTAATTGTATGCGGTTTACCTAGTTTACTTAGTGCAATGGTTATATATAAATTTCCAGAGAGTCCTAAATTTGTACTAGCACAGGTAGTGTTAATGATTATGAATAAAAAAAATTGAAAATAATAAAATTAATATTTTTTTTCTATTTACAAGGGAAACCAACAAGGAACAATAGAAATCTTAAAAACAATGTATAAGATAAATACAGGTAAAAATAAAAAATTATTAAATATAACGAGTATAATTGAGGAACAAGAATCAATTATAATACAAAAGCAACGTCAACAAATAATAAATAAGGGTGGCTTTTCAATATTGAAGACAATGTACGCACAAACGGCACCATTATTTATGAAGCCCTATTTATCGAAAACAGTTATATCGTGTACATTACAATTTGGCATATTTGCAACATCAAATGGTATGTATATGTGGTTTCCAGATATAATAAATCGTTTTGTTGAATTTATTGATACAAATCCAAATAATTCAACAACAATATGCGATGTTGTTTATATGAAACGCACAAACATTTATCTATCCCCAAATGCAACATATGAAATTATGGTAATTACATAAATTCCTTAAATTATTGTCATTAAATTAAAAATAATTATTATTTATTTAGCTACAAGAATGCAATGAAAAACTTGATATAGCTACGTATGAGCATTCATTAGTTCTAGAAGTATTTTACGCAATTGGGTTTGCTGTCATTGGATTGATTATAAACGCAGTTGGAAAATTACCGATTTTATGTAATTCGTTTAAATTAATAATAAATTATTTATTTTAATTAATCATACTTTTAATTTCTAGGTGTTATTTTAGTTGGTTGTGGCGCCTGTGGTGTAGCATCAGTATTCATAGACATTCCATTACTTGCAATTTACTTATATTTAATATTATTATTATGTGGTTTAGCGGTTACGGTTGTGAATGCAGCTACTGTTGATCTATTTCCAACGCATTTAAGGTATCAATTAATTTTCCATTTATTATTATATTATTATTATTATTAGATTTAAAAAAATACTAAACACTTTTCTTTTGCAATAGAGCAATGGCTGTTTGTATATCATTGATGATGGGTCGTTTAGGCAGTGTTGTTGGTGCTAATATTGTTGGAATTCTAATTGATTATAATTGTCCAGCAACATTTATGCTTTCTGGATTTTCACTTATTGGTAATAATTATATTTATGGTTTTTGTCATATAATTACAAAATAAATATAAATTTTTCTTATTTAGGATGTGCAATATTATCATTTTTTATACCAAATATTTATAGAAGGCCAACTGAACAAAGAAAAAGTATTGTATCTATTGCACAATAATTTTTGAGTTTTTCCATCTAATAAAAAACATAACTAATAAAACAAAAATTATTTTTATATTATTTATAAGTAGTATAAGGAAAAATGTACTTTTAATTAATTCATTTTAAAATAGTACAATTAAAGTTTGAACAAAACAATACAGACATTTATAAATTCAGTTTTTCTTTTCACTCAATTTGAGATGTTGTTATAGTTGTAGATAATTTTTGTTTTTTATTTAAATTCTTTTTTTTAATCAGCTGTAAATTTTTTTCCACATTATCAGCAAGATTATCTTCATCAGGGACAAATTTTCGTTTATTATTTACTTTCTTGTTATCAGTCTCTGTTTTTCGAGACAAGAAAAATGATAAATCATATTTATCATTTTTAGAATCAAAAATCTTTGTACAAATTTCATTTATTTTATAAGGATTTGGAATAAAATTACTAAAAATAATAATAATTACAAAAATTTATAATTATTCTTTACTTAATGATGAAAATAATAATAATAATAATAAATACTTGTTATCCTCAGTTATTGCATCTAGTTTTAATAAAACTTGTATTAATATATCAACATCATTATCGGTTGCATTGGGAAATTTTAAGTCTACAGTAGTGAAACTTGTTTTTGTTAAACCAAAGATCAGTCCTCGTCTGAGATAGCTGATGTACTGAAATATATAAATATATATAATTTATAAATAATATAAAACTATTAATGTTGCAAATCAATGTATCACTTGTCTATCATATTCTTTTAAATTAACTAAGCTCATATCTGTGCATTCGACTGTGTCCTTATTATCCAAGTAACATTTAATGCACACATGTTCAATTTTTTGATTTTCTGGTATAGAAAAAATACCATAGCACATAGAATGATTAAATTGATAACACATTTTGCAGTAAATTATTTCACAAAAAATATCGTTAAATAGACAATAACATTTAATTGATTCTATAAAGAAATTTGTATTTGGTTAATTATTCTAAATTTCGTTTTTTTTTTTAATTTTCTAACCGTCTTCAGTTTTCGACATCAGTAAGCAAATTCGTTCTTCAATTTTTTTATGAAAATTTTTATTATACTCTGAAGCAACTGTTAATTCATGAAATGGTGTATTAATTTTACTATGATTCATAAAATATGCATCTTCAACAGGGATCTTAATATCATCATCGTCTGTATGTGCTTGCACATAGTTATCAGGTGTTACTAAAATGTTAAAACGATAAAAAAAGTAAATTATGATTATAAATTATCTTACAGTCGTTGTATGTAATAACAAAAGAAATTCCTTTTTCAGATGGTAATTCATTCAAGGTATCTAATGTAGTTATTAGACTGGCTAATGTAGTCATCGTATCATTATATAGTTTCTCAGGTTCTGGTTCAAAACTGTTTTTAAAATTTAAATATAATTAAATATGCATAAATATTGATAAAATTATAAATTGTTTTTATTTATGTCAAATTACCCTGAATTATTATATCCAAGAAATTTATATTTTAATGAATACATTTCAACTGGTTCTTTCATAGTAATATCTTTAAAAATTGTAATTTGTAACTTTGAAATCTGTAAAATATTAAATTATATAATTAAGTTTTTTTCAAGTTTAATTAATATTACATAATTTTTAAAAATTGCGTCCTTTATTATTTTAAACCATTTTTTAAAGTTAAGAGCGATCCTTCTATTTCCCAAATTCTTTTTTAATACATGAAATGGTTTTGAATCAATTATTTGTTCATCAAAATATTTTACATTTAATATTTTTCGTTTATAAAATATTTGACTGATACAATAGACGCTCATCTGTGCCATTATTCTTGTCGACATATACCCTTTCACAAAAGCATTATGGCACAATTGTAAATACTATAATTATATTAATATAAAATAATTAATTATTTTTGTTATTATATTATCTTTGTAAGACTAATAAATTACTTTTTCTTCCTCAGATTGTTTAACTTTAGCTTGTTGAGAATTCATTTTTTTTTTTTTTTTGTTTAACAAAATATAAAAAAACGTTTTATCACAACCGTCTTCCCTCGTTATATAAGCATGCCGGAAATTAGATTTTATTGTACCAGAATAGATTAAATGTTTGTTATGCCATCTACATTATCCAAATAAAAGTTAGTTCATTTATTAAAATTGCAGTTTAAATTATTTATTTTTAATTAAAATATAAGCTCTATATATATAAATAATATAAAAAAATACAATCAAATGCATAATCAATTATATATAGATAAAGTGCATTTTATTATATTATCAGCTGTTTTCGGATATCCCTCTCCGTTTTCAGATAATAATTAAACGTCATTTAAAAAGTCAAAAAAGAAATAAATATGTTGAATTTCTGTAATAAATAAATGTTTTAAAATATAATGTGTCCAGTTGTTGTTAATATGAATTCTCGTTTATCCGCAATAACTTTTTTTGCTAAATCACATCCCGGCGATGTTTGCGGAAGCAATGGTTTGCCACTCACACCTAATTCAATAGCAATATTGGGAAAATCACAATTTCTTAAAACAATTAAACACCCAAATCTGTGCGAATATTTGGATATAATTAGAGGAAAACATGGTAGTCATAAATTCATTTCATAATTCATTTTTTAAATGATACTAATTTTGTCGTTTCAATTTCTTTTAGAAAGAACAATTATTGTATCTGAGTATTATGGAGTACCAATGACAGATAAACTAAATGACCAGAACATAAACAATGAAGAAATAATATTAAAAATATTTTATCAAATAGCATGTGGTTTAGATTTTATTTATCAGCATAACTTTGTTTGTTATAATTTAGAACCAGATAATATATTAGTTGATGATTTATTTAATATAAAAATATTTGATTATGGCTTATATTACATGACAAATAATGGTTCCTATGTATCATTTCCTATAGGGTCTGTTATAATTATAATTATTTTTTAAATTTAAAGCAATAAAGCTAATTCTTATTTCAGTAATATACGTTATATGTCTCCTGAGCGGATTCTAGGAAGTAAACAAAACATAAAAAGTGATATATGGAGTTTAGGAATAATAATAATTGAGTTAATATTTGGAAAGAAATTATGGATGTCATTGAATATATCACAAATATTAAGAAAAATCATTAGTTTGTGCAATAATAATAATATATTTGAGAAAATTGCTAGAGAACATGAATGTTTAGAGTTGTATGAAGTAATTTTTATTTCATTAATATGAAAAATGTTAATTTTGCTTAATATTCTTTTTCATTTATAGAATTTAAATACAGATTTACGTAATTTAATTGAAGATTGTTTAAAAATATTACCAAATGAACGTCCAATACCGTCAGCTATATTGTCCAATCATTTATTTCAATCAAAGATTGAAACATATCAATACAAGAATAATAATGATAAAGTGGATACATTATTAATGCAATGTAATTTAAAGCAAATTTATTATTTGTGGCAATTAGCTGGTGGTGATATACAAAATGAATTAAAAAAAGAAGGACTAATACGAAGCGAAGCCCCTGTTTTATCAATGCCTAAGTAAAAATTAATTAAAAACAAATAACATAGTGATAAGTAAACATTTATTTTTTAATTTATTTTATTAGACTTGTCTTATTGAATGGGAAATCTATTGGTCCACCGAGAAGCCAAAGTTATTTGTATGACTCAAAGATTGTCAAACTAAATTTAACAAATTTAACTGAACGTTTATCAACAGTTTCTAAACTTTCATATTTTCCATTGATTCTGACACCGAAATTTTCTGTTAATTATTGTTCGAGCATGGAAAATTTACCACTAATTATCCGTGAAAAAAATACTGAATATCAATTCTATCGTATATTATTATTTCAACGACTACTGAACGGATATCCTTTTACACGAGAATTAATAATTAGAGAAGCGGAGAAAGATATTCCGCCACTTTTACGGGGACACATATGGGCATGTTTATTAGGTGTTATTGAGAATAAATCGTATGCTGATATTGATAAAGTGACACCGACAACAACAGACAGACAAATAGAGGTTGACATACCACGATGTCATCAGTATGATGAGTTATTATCGTCACCAGAAGGACATTTTAAATTAAAACGATTACTGAAAGCATGGGTAACATCACATCCACAATATGTCTATTGGCAAGGGTTAGACTCACTTACAGCACCATTTCTATATTTAAATTTTAACAACGAAGGTACAAAATATTGTTTATCCTATTTCAGTAATAATTTTTTCTGAGTTTTATTTACAGAACGGGCGTTCTTAAGTCTGTATAAATTTATACCAAAATACCTACATTGGTTTTTCTTGAAAGATAATTCATCGATTATTAAAGAATATTTATCGAAGTTTTCACAGTTAACCGCCTATCATGAACCAATATTGGCTAAACATTTGTCAAATATCAATTTTATTCCAGAACTGTTCGCTATCCCATGGTTTTTAACAATGTTCTCACGTATATAAATTGTTTCATTAATTATTAAATAATAAACTTACACATATTTTTTACCAATAGATGTTTTTCCTCTGCATAAGATTATACATTTATGGGATAAATTAATGCTTGGCGATCATTCTTACCCATTATATATAGGAATTTCAGTGTTGCAGCAATTAAAAAATACTTTATTAAGTTCTGGTTTTAATGAGTGTATTTTATTATTTTCGGATTTACCTGATATCGTGATGGAGACGTGCGTTATTGAATCGCAAAAGATGTATCTGAATACACCGAAAAGCATTACGTATAGGAAATATGTATTGCACGACACGGAACCAGGGAAATATGTATTCTTAATAACAATCGCTGTTGTGACAAGGCGGCTAACTGCTGTAATCTTTGTTTCAGGATATAAACGATGTTGAACTAACAGATTTGCAAAAGGAAATGTGCCCACGAATAAGTACAAATGATCTAATTGTTTTACTCAAAGAAAAACCAGATGCGGTCGCAGTTATCGATTTACGAAGTAATTTAGAGTAAGTTGCGTCGAGTACAATAGCATAAGCGTCGTTATTCATGAGTTTTATTAAATTTAGTTTCAAACGAGCTCATATTCGCGGCAGCGTTAACATACCTTTTACGACAGTATTATTAGGATGTCCCGAGCTTAAATCTCTCAACCACGCAGACTTAGATAAATATTTATTGAATCGGACAGTCGTCGTCGTTGGATCAGTTCATGAAAACTGCATTCTGGTGAGTTGCACTAACTAAAATGACCAATCGTCGTTAATCGAAAATTAATTTTCAGTTCTCGAAATTCTTGGTGGAATGTGGTGTCAGCAGAGTTTGCATTCTCCACAAGGGTTTCAACATACTGCACTCTGTTATACCGAACATACTTGAATCATTGTAATTATTAGGAATAAAGAAAACACATTTATATATTCAATGGATCTTGTTTTTATTTAGATATTTTGTAACTTTTTATCTATGACAGTTTTAAGCTTCCACTTGACGTGTGACAGATTTCTGTGTGCTGTCTAAAAATTCGGCATATTCTTGATATGGAGTCTTGCCCAAGGGCATATCCTTCCATAAATCTGGTGTAAGATATGCGTAGGTCTTTGCGATAGCAGCATATGTTGCCTTGGCAAAGTTACCAAGAGTACCTGTGGAACCACGGGCAGATGTGTAACAATCTTCAACACCAGCCATTTGCAACAATTTTTTTGGAACTGGGGCAGAAACAATACCAGTACCACGAGGAGCTGGAATCAAACGCACGGAAACTGAACCGCACTTTCCTGTAACCTGTAAAATTGAAAATATATATTAGCATATGGAAATATAAACTATTGTTTTTTTAAGTCTATCTAAATCAGACGCCCATAACCATCTTCGGATTTTAAAAATCCTCCGCAGAAACCGCAAAAGTTTTACAATGGTATTCTCATCACAAAAATTTGTTTTTTTTTCTCTAAATATTTACGATAATTTGCTTACCTTGCATGGTACTGTATGTGGTTTACCGATCTTGTTACCCCAATAACCACGACGAACTGGAACGACTGATAATTTAGCCAAGATAATAGCTCCACGAATAGCTGTTGCAACTTCCTTGCTGCATTTTACGCCCAAGCCAATGTGACCGTTGCTGTCACCAATAGCTACGAAAGCCTTGAAACGGGTACGCTGACCAGCACGTGTTTGTTTCTGTACGGGCATAATTTTTAAGACTTCGTCACGGAGAGATGGTCCCAAGAAGAAATCAATGATTTCGAACTCTTTGATTGGGAATGAGTACAAGTAGATCTCTTCCAAGGTACGGATTTTACCATCACGTACTAAACGTCCTAGTTTAGTTACTGGAACCCATTCCTTATGATCTTCCTTTCCGCGACCTCTTCCACGGCCACGACCGCGTCCACGGCCTCTACCTCCGCGTCCGCCACCGCCTCTTGAACCAAAACCGCCACGGAACCCACCACGGGCTGGAGCTGCGTCCGCCATACTGTTAAAATTTCAACAAAAAAAACTTCATTTAATATCACAATATATGTAAAATTTTAAAACATAATCCTAAATAATTAATCAGACTCTTTTAGACCATCAACAGGACAATGCCTTCTGGCGGAAACCGCAAAAGAAAATTAGGTCCTTCATCATTTTAAATTAATAAACTATAGTCAGCCATTTACACGTGGCTGTGATTCATTCACATTTATATTAATTAAAACATTATACAATAAATATAACTACGTAAAAAATAAAACTAACGATGCAAAATATAAACATTTTGTATAATATTTTAATATGATTTATTAAAAATATTTTTTTTTATAATATTGAATATAAAATAAAACTTACTTTTGTCTAGTGATGTGATTTCAAAGAAAAGAGAAATCTAAATGGCCGATGGCTGCATTTATATCTTTTATTTAGCTTCCTTTGAATAATTGTAATGAAGTATGTAATAATTTGAACATGGACTTAAACTCGATAACATAAAGAAAAAAAAACTGAGAACAACCTAGACGCAATCCATAATAATATATCTTCATAGTTATGTTATAATCATGTTCTGTATTTCAAGAACATAATTCTTACTTATTTGTTATTAGTTATTATCATTATATAATTTTTTTATTGAAGATTTAATTATCATTTATTTTGTAATAATAAAATAACAAAGAAACACATAATATTCAAAAAGTTGGGAGTTCATTTAAAATAAGTATAGATTCAAACCTTTTGGTAAAAAGATTTTAAAAATGTCTTCTCTTTGTCACAATTATTTTATTAAAAAAATACACATTATATTATTTTTTTAAATATTTATTTGAAATGGAAGATTTATAAATTTACAAATTTAAAAAAAAAACGTCTTTATAATACAAGTGATTTAACTGATATCCACAATCAACAAAAGAAATAATAATAGGAGATTTTCGTCGTCGCGTAATAATTAAGCCGTTTATAATATACATTGAAAAACAAACAAATGTTTTTTTTTCCCTAAATATAATTAATTTTCTTTTACTTTCTTTTTGTTATTTTTTTTTTTATACAAAATTTACTTTTATCAAATTAATATCAATAATGTTTCATTTCTATTTTATTCGTTTATTTTATTTATATTAATTTATATTATTATTATGATAAATTATTTACAATGTTCTTTTATTCAATTTTAAAAAATAAATTAAATTATCTTTTTCGTGTAAAGTAATATTTATAAAATTATTTTTTTTACGTTTGTACAAATTTCTTCTGATAATTAAAAAAAAAGTGACATCTTCTTTACATTCGTTTTAATTACTTCATTATTTATTATAAATAATTTATTTTATTCATTATTCATGCGTATTCTCTAAACAACAAAAATTGTTTTTCTTTTCATTTTTTATTTAAATTAATTTAATTACAATAAGTTTAATAATAATAATAATAATAAAAAAATAATTAACAATAAAATCACATTCCAGATTCAGCAATTCCTTCGTCATCTATAAAAAGAATTAATTATATTAAATTTACCATTAAAATTAAGATAATAGAAACAACAAAAATTAACACAACTTAAATATATGTGTGACAAAAGTGCAATATTGTGCTTAATTTAGTATAATATTAATAGTAATATACAAAGCTTTCATTTATGGTTATTTACTACCAATTAAATTAAATCAAGAAAACTAACTACATTGTACTTAAGAAATTCTAATTAATATTTTTTTTTAAATTAATTAATGAGGTTTTTTTTATATTTATTGAAACATATTTGTTAAAATATTTATTTTAATTATTATACAAAAATTATTATTCTTATCAAACATAAACTATCACGAACAACTATCAACAGTACTTGTCAGTACTTTCTTATGAAAATGATGCATCAAAATAAATATTAATGGAATTTTGTCTCGTGCGTGTTAAATTATTTCCATTATCATTAAAATTAAATTACATTAAAGCATAATGTATAAAATAAAAACGATATAAAATCAAGTAACGTGAATTAAATAATAATATTTCTTTTAAAATGTTATTTTTGATGGTTTTGATTACATATTTACAGTTCAAATTGTTTTCTCACAGAAAATTAACGTAAATAAGATACTCTAATATGCTAAAATGCATTATAGAATCAATTTATAATGCATAAATATATGATTAGGATATTAAAGTGTTTATCACGAAACGAATCGTTAAATATGTAATAATTTTATTGTGTTCACTTTTAAGTATGAGATAAATAATTACAAAAATCATAATTAGTAATGACGAAAAAAAAAAATTAATCAGCAAATAGTAGTATTATATCAAATTAAATTGCTTTAACTAAATACAGAATATAATCCAATAAACCGTATGATGATTTAAACTGTAATCATATTAATATTTTAATGAATCTAATAATTTTTCATTTTAGTTCGTCAAACAAAACATAATTAAAGAGATTAAAAATTACATTTTATCAAACATTTATGAAAAAAATAACAAATAAGACATAGAATCTAATAGAATAATATAAAAAAAGAAACAATAAATTAGAAATTTAAAAGAAAACTATAATCACTAACTAATGTTATAAGTACTTTTTGTGCTCCAATTTAATAAAACGATTATTATTTACAGAAGAAAAAAAACTCCCCTATTTATAATAACAACTAAATGCAATATAATAAATAAATTAAAAATGTAAAAAATACCAACCGATAATAATATTATTAATAATAATATCATCATTATTATCATTATTTTTATTATAATGATAATTTAAATCATCTAAATCATTATCTATATCATTATTATTATTATTATTAATAATACCAACACCACCATTTATATTATTAACATTATCATCAGATGTTATATTTATAATAATATTAATTATACTATTATTACTACCAACACCATTTATTATATTATCAACCAATTTATTATTATATGGTAATTGTTGTTTTTGCTGTTGTAATGGCATTAGCTGTTGTTGATGTTGTTGCTGCTGCTGCTGCTGTTGCTCTTGTTGATCCATATTTTTATCATTTATAGTTTCATCATCATTTATATATTCTTCATTTATATTATCATTTTCTTTTTCATCATCATTATCAATATTATTATTGTTATTATTATTATTATTATTATTACAATTATTTAAATTTTCATTATTATATTCATCATAATTATTATTTTCTTGTTGATTTTTATTATTCATTAATATTATATTTTCATTTAAAATAACAACATCAACAATTTTATTATCATTATTTATTATTATATTATTATCACTTATAATATTAACATCACCATTCTTTATAAAATTATTATTTTCTTTATTATTTATAATAATAATATTATTATTATCAATAATATTATTATCATCATCCTCTTGTCATCTTTCTATTTTCCATTGATTATTTATTGTCTCTTCAATTGTCGTTTTATCTAGATTTGTATCATTATTTTTACCTATTTTTTTTTTTTTTTTTTTCATTTTTATTTTCATTTTCATTTTATTTCATTTATGTTTTGTATAAAAAAATATATTTATATATAATTTTATATACATCATTAAATGTATATAATTATATAAATATATATTTAAACAAAAGAAAAATAAAAAGAAAATTAAAATAAAAAAAAAAAAAGAATTATTTTAATTTAATTTTGTATAGAAACCAAACACCAAACAAAAAATATACAAAAATTAATAAATTAATTAAGAAAAGAAGGGAAAAAAAACACAAAAAATTAAAATTGTTATAAACATTGGAAAATAAATAAATATAATGAGAAAGAATAATTAAACACAAAAGTAACCCAGAATAAAAATATATATAAATAAATAAATAAATTAATAAAAGATTTAACACGCCAAAAAAAATAAATCTTATCATTTATTGCTGTTAAAAGGATTTTTTTTTTCGTTTAAATGACAATACACAAACTTAAAAGCTTATTATGTGTGCTTTAATAAAACATTATATTAAAAAAAAAAAACAAAATTTTATGCTTTTAATTAAACTAATTAACTAAAAAGAAAAAAAAAAAGATCTTTTCGTACCTTAATAATTTGTTATTATTTTAGCAAAAAAAGGAGTAAAATTTAACAAAAAAGAAAATGGTTGAGAGAAAATTAATTAAAAATCGTCTTTTCACCTAAAATTATAAAAATATGTTTTTGTTTTGGTTTTTTGAATTTAACGGTTTGTGTATTAGCTTAAAAGTAATTTTTTTCATCTTCAAAAATTAAAATTAATTAAATCATTAGTTACAGATTAGTAAGGCCAATTTGTTTTATCCTTTTATATATTTATTTTTAGTAAGAAAATTAATTTAAATAAAATACAAAGCATATAAATGATAAGCTTTTAAGTAATTATTTATTAATTAATTATGTATTTAGATATTGAGATTTAGAGATTTTTTTTTAACGTGTTAAAATTATAAAATAATAATTATAATAATTATAATAATATAAATGTAAATTATTATTGACCTTCATATCCTTGATTGTCATGAATTTCTCTTGGTGGCCCGACATTATTCTCTTTACCTTCTAATACAGCTAATAAACATTGGTGTATACAAATATACTGTTGTTCTGTTTGTACCATCCAAACACGTTCTGTAGATTAAACAAAATATTTTAATTATTAATTAATAAATAAAAATAAAATAAAATTTATATATAATTACCTTTACGCATTGCCCAAACAATGCCAAAAATATCAACATAATCAGATACTTGAATTTGTTGTAATAATCTATCTAATGTTATAAATGTACCAGATCGTCCAACGCCTGCACTACAATGTACAACAATTGGACGTTGATCTGAACCAACACGTTCACGAAAAGCACGTATAAAACGTGCTAATGTTTGTGGTGGATTTGGAACACCAAAATCTGGCCATGTCGTGAAATGATAATGTCTTAAAATACGTTGAACATCACCCTTTTATTTAAAAAAAAAGAAGAAAAATAAATAACAATAAATAAATTCAAGTAAAAAAAAAATAAAAAACAAACCCTGCTCATCATAAACTCTGTTGTCACCCAATCAGGATAATGGCTATCATTTAGCATTGTTACTTTAATATCACCATAATATACTGGAACTGTATCATGTGGCCAATATTGATCACATTTTTCTCTTCCCTTCTCAAAGCAACGTGTTAACATAACAATTGCACGAGAATTACTTTCCCAGCACATACGCCAGAAATCATCACGCGTTGAATGTAATGGTCCTTGTGTTACAATAAATTCTCTAGGTGAATTATGTCCCTAAAAAAATTTAATTTAAAATATTCATTCATAAAGATTAATAATTTATTTAAATAAAATGGCTTATAGAGTAAATACATACTGGAACATAATTAGCATTTATATAATCACTTCCTTCATCATCATCAACTGGTTGTAATTTAAAACGGGAATGGTCATATGGTAAAATATTGGTAAAACGATTTTTAGGTCTATTACATGGTAAATCAGCAAAAGTACATGGCTGATCACGTCCAACATGCTTTAACTCTTCAAATTCTTCACTAAATCTAATAAAACAAATATATTTAAATATTTTCTTTAAAATAATTAAATTTTCTTTAATTTATATTTACCTAAAGTCAGAATCAGCTGACATTAATCGATAATGCTCAGAAAAATTCTTCACTAATATTGGACGATTTGTTTCAATTGTACTTTCCGGTAATGACATATTATCATTTGCACGATTCTCTTTAGATGCTTTACGTCCACTATTACGACGCTTACGTAAAAATATTATTGCAACAAATAATATTAATATTAATGCTAGAGGCACTGTTATAGCTACAATTAATGATGTATTATCTTGATCTATAATAAAAAAAAAAAAAATGAATAAAAATCAGAATGTAAGCATGTGTTTTAAAGACATTTGATTGGTTTAATTAAATTAAGCCTTATAATTTATTTATATAATTATATTAAACGACAACTTTCTTTAATTTGCCTATAATATACCTGTCTACCTACGTCTATTATGACGTAAGTATTAAATAACCGAAAATATAAAATGCACAATAACAATATATTTATTTAAATTAAAAAAAATTAGAAAAATTAATGTCAAGGACAATTATAGAAAAAAATTATATAGATGGCATTGCAAATGCCTAAAAAATAACAAACAAAAAATGAATAGATATATTTTTTTTTCAAAAAACTAAAAACTACTAGAAAGAAAATTATTCAAAATGAATTTTTATTTAATTGTATATATTGTTAACACTTACCAACTGATAAAAGGCCTTTATTATATATTAAAAATAATACATAATAATTATGAAAGACATTTAATTAATTAAAAAATAAATAAATAGAAGTTAAATTAATTTTGATTTAAATTTAAACAATATTAGCAACAACAACAATAGCACATAAACACATTTTCTAAACAAATTTATGCAAAAATTATAAAATGACAATTTAGTCGTCGTTTGATATAATATTATAATTATAAAATTTATTTAAATAATGCAAAAATATTCTAAAATTTTTTTTAAATTGGAGAACTTTTACAGTGACTTCTTGTTAATTTAAAACGCATATTAATTATACAAAACAAGATACTACGATATTGAATTACACAAAAACATTGTATTTTGTGATAATTTGCGGTTTTATTTTTAAAAATAAATGACGTTAATTAGGTGCGAAAAATAATGTTTAATATTAAAAATGTATTTTTCTTAATGTTAAATTTATCAATTTATTATTTTCTGTTTTTTGTGTGTTAATTATTTCATGTTTTCAAATAATAATTTATTAAATGCTAAAAAAATTATTTTTAATTGAAAAAATAACGATTTTTTTATATTTTCAATAGATGGCAGTATTTAAATGTACTAAATGTGATTGTTGCATTAGCTTTTATTATATGAATTACCAAACCCATTGAAAATAAATTATGAATTTACCTGTTTGTATTGAAAAACTATATGCGGTATCGGTAAACTTGTCTAGGGCTGTAAATGCACGGACTTTAACACGATAAATGGTTCCAGATTTTAATGGTCCATTGCAGTAACCAGTTTGACGATTATCACAATTTTCTGCGCCAATTGTAAATGTTTCTACAGAACTATTTTTAAATGGATAATAAGGCTCAATAACTTGATAAGGTGGCCAAACACTATATAATTGAACGTCACGCCAACTGGGCATTTCGAGACCAGATGCATTTTTTGTATCGTCCTCCGCCACAATTATAGTGTACATTATCACAGCACCATTTTGATCCGAAAAATAATTCTTTCTAAAACGAATTTGTATAGTTGAGGAGCTCCTATATACTTCGGTTGGCACAACTTGTGTTGCTGGTTTTGGCGGTGCTAATATAGGCATTTTTTGCTTCCATATGGTCTCCGGACCATATCCAATTGCTGTTTTAGCTTGTATACGAAACAGATATGTTTTACCAGGCAATAAGTTCTTTATTACACCACGTAATTCATTTGGTTTTAAATCACGAACTTGTGTATGTGCTGATCCTTCTAAACCGTATGTTATCGAAAATTGCCTAATAATACCATTTTGTTCACTTGTAGGCAATGACCAGTCAAATGTTATCTCACTGGGTTGTATATCAATTGGTTCGAATTGATCAACACGACCTGGTACACTTTCTTTTGTTGTGAAATTAGCTGAGACTGTATTACTTTTTCTCAAAACACTTGATTCAGTACCAGATAATACCGTGACCGTAAATGTATAATTTCGATGAGGTTTTAAATCGCTTATTGAAATACTGTCGTGTGGTGTAAAATTTTGCACAACGCCAGTTTCATCAATTTGATATTCAACACCAAATGTACTATATTCACCTTGCGGTAAATCCCATTTCAATGTTATTTCTGTGTCCGTAATTCGTGTTGCATTTAATTGCGTTATAGGTTTTGGATATAATCTATCTTGTCTTTGTATTGGCTGACTTGATATATTATCGCTAACGGTCCACACTGTAATGTTATATAATTTGCCAGGAATGAGGCCAGTAAATGTGACCTTTGGCTCCGGATCAGTAGCCAACTTTTCTTTATCCGGTATATCAGGATCCCCCAATGAAAAACGATATAAATCAAATTTAGACGATGTTTGCGGTGTTGGGGTATAGCTTAATGTTATTGTATTGTTTCCGTCAGCTATAGCTAATACTACTTGTGATTGTATTAATGGCATTGTTCTTATTAATAAATGCGTTATATCACTAGTTAATCGATAAGAGATTGTATGAATATCAAACTGATATTGCTCACCAGGCCTTAAATCCCCAATTAGTACTCGTACTATTGGCTGTTCATCAATTGTTCTTGTACCATCGGAATTATTTATATTGCGGTCTGAATAATTTATTGGACCTGAAAAACAATTTTTTTATTTATTTTATAATAATATTAATTTATTTCTTAACAATATCTTACTTATATTTGTTTCTGTGACATTTTTTGTATGCACTTGATCTGGATTTTCTGTAGGCCACCAATGTAATACATACGTTTCAACACGACCCTCAGGTCTGGGCCAGTCTAATGTGATATTGTTTGAATCAGTTAATGGGGCTATATTCGAGACAGGATTGGGTCTAACTGTTTGATTAACTTGTTGTGGATTTGGACTTTCAACACCATAACTAACTGTATTAACTTGTATTGTGTATTTTTCGCCGGGAGTCATATCTGTTACATCCGCTTCTGTTGATTTTACAGATGGTAAACGAACCCATTGTTTTTCACTTTCAGTTCGATAACGTATCGAGTATTCGGAAAATTCACTATGTTCAGGAGGCATCCAATGAACTAATACTGAATTACTAGTCACTTTTTCTATGGTCATATTTCTTGGGGGATTCGGGTCTAGAAATAAGAGATATTGTGATAAATTACTCAATAATTATGTATCATAAAAAACTTACAAACAGCTTGGAAATATGCATGTGGCTCACTTCGTAATGAATGGCTCACAGCAAATACTTTGATTTCATACCCTGCACCAGGATATAAAGCTTTGATCAATAAACGAGATTCTTGAGTCAAAATGGTCCTCATTTCTCCAGTATCATTACGTACGTAAATTATTTCATATTTTCCTTGACGCGAATTAACATCACTCTTCCAACTAATATTCAAACCTTCACGAATTGATTTCAAATCTTCGATAATCGGTGAGGATGGTCTTGTAACAACATAAATCACGGTCTCATTAGATTCCATTTTTTTCGATATCGCTTGCACTGTTATTGAATAATTCCGCCCTGGCAATAAACTCTCTAAGGCATAACGTATTTTTTCTGTATTCATTGTGCTAGCATCGCCATTGAATGTTTCTACTTCGTGATAACTAATTTTATATTCTTCTTGTGTGCTTAAACTATCTGGTTGCCAGTTAATTGTAACAATACCAGTTTTATCATTTGTATAAGATGCTAAATTTTGCACAGGTAAAGGCTTTAAAGTAACATCGCCAGTTGCTGGCCATGATGTAACTTTACCGGATACAGTTTTCACAATAACCTGATATGTTTTTCCTGGTTCTAAATTCTCTCTAAATTCCAATGATGCTATATTATCATTTGATAAAGCAACAAACTGCTGCCTCCTAGATGTTGATAATGACACTTGGTATTTATCAAATTCGCTTATTCCCTTTGGCGCTTCCCACATTACTTTAAATGAATTTGATGTTATTGAATCTTTATCAAAAGTAACATTCATAGGCCGCAACGGTACAGTTCGATATTGTGCTGTTGTCGGCAAAGAAATTTCATCTTCAGACATTGTCTGTACTGATATGTTATAAGCTCGACCTAAAAATATAAGTTTATTATTTTGGATAACAATAAATACTTCAAATAATAAGCTACAAACCCGGAACTAATCCTTTAAAAGCAGCTTGAGCTGGTCCAGGTGGTTCACCTTCTTTTTCTACATATAACACACTTTCTAAGGCATCTGGTGGTTCTATTGATACTTTATAATGTGTATAAATTCCTGCCGGATATGGCGGTTGCCATAACACTAATAATGTTGTTTCATTTCGAAACCAAACGATAAATTTACCAGGCGTATTTGGTTCTAAATTACAAAATTAACAAAAACAATTAATAAAAATAAATTAATTACAACTAATTCAATAATTTTAAAAACTCGTAAAAAGCACACAAAAAAATATGCAACTAAAATAAAATAAAATTGAAAAAAAGACAAATACAAAATATTAACAATACAAAAAAGCATGCAAATTTTTTGGTTTTAGGTATTATGTTTTACCTCGTAATATTTTTATATCCAATAAATCTTTATGACGAAATCTTTTAACGACTTTTTATTTGTTCCAATAAAAAGTAAAACATTAATTTATTAATTAGGTTAGCATTAAAAGAATTTAAAAAGATTATGTTAGTCACATTAAATAACAAATACACAATTTTTTTTTTTATTGGAAAAGGAATTTGATTGTATTTCCAATAATCCAATGTATTTTTACAATATATATTAGCAACTATAGAATTAGAGGAATTGAATTTTGTTTTTTATTTAAGTAATAACATAGTTATGTTTAAAGATATAATTTTTGTTAATTAAATTTATCTATTTAGACAAAAAAACTTACTTGTAGTAAAATTTCTACTTGTATATGCAACCGATTCTTTTCCATCATAAACTGTATAAGCTTGAACTTGATATGTAGCACCTGGTGTTAAATCACGTAATTGGTATTGTAATGAATTATCTTCTATTGGTAATGTACGATTTGTTGCAAATGCATCAGATAAGCCTAATACCTAAAAGAAAGCATAAATAAAATAAATTATATAATAAACAATATTTTTTTGATTCATTTTTAATTTTATTTTTTTTTTTAAATAAAAACTAACTTTTAATTTAAATGTTGTGTAATTTCCTTGTGTCGGTGGACTCCATGATATAATTGCTGCTTTACCACTACGTACAGCAACGGATAAATTTGATGGTGGGTCAGGTGCTGTAACAAAAAGCAAAAAAAAAAAATCATGCTATAAAATCATCAAAACTTTAAAAACTTTTACTTGTATTAAGATAATTGGCTGATAATTAATAGATATAAGATAAAATTTCACTTTGCGTGAAATAAAATAAATCAATTAAAAAAATCTAAAATAATTAAATTGATTTGAAAAAATAAATTAGCCTTAGCTAAAGTACTCACTAATTAAAAAACAATTAAAAATTTTTGGAAAAAAAAATAAATAAATATAAAAAGCTTTCACCTGTTGTTATTGATACTGTCCATGTGAGCCAATCATGATGTGTTGCATTTGTATAATATAGCCAAAAATTATATCTTGTACCAGGTAACCCATGAGAAAATTGTATTTCATCTCCTACATCCCTTGATGCTATTGTTGTATTTGGTGCTGGATTGCCATATGGTGGAAAATAGTCTAAACGATAAAATGAATCATCCTGTCCTAAGTTACCTGGTATTTCAATAACCAAATCAGCAGCATTGATTGTCTATAAAAATAAATTTATAAACAAAAGTGAAAATTAGTTTATTATTATTTATTTTTTCAAATATTAATTAATAAATTATTAATTAATGACAGTGAAAGTCAATTAAATAAAAATAATAAAATTAACATATAATATATTGATGTTTATTTTTTTTTCTAACTTTATATTCATAAAATATAACAAATGGGAAACGGAAATAAATAGATTTACAAATTTTTAAAACTATTTGTTTAACGTATAAATACTTATAAATTATAAAGGAACGACAAATTGTTTATGGTAAAGTTATAAACATAATATTGTATAAACTAGAAGAAGAAATAATTTAATAATAAATTCACAGGGTGATCATTTAATTTAATTAAATAGTATATAACGTAATATATTGTAAATCATAATAAAAATAATAATAAATATTATTAAAAGTTGAAAGTTTTACATTGAAAAATTTATTAACATAAAAATATATACAGAACATTTAATTAAATCACCTTATAAATAATATAAAAACTATACCTATTCATATATACATATGTATATAAGTATATGTACATGTTTAATATAACATAAATGATAAAAATATTTATAGAAATATTTTTTATTTTTATTTTATGTTTTATTTTTAATAAAAAAGAAGAATAACATAAATGTAAGTTTTGTGAATTTTATTCTTGCCTACTTTACAAAAGACACCACATGCGACCAACCATTTAAAGACACGAGACTTTTATAGCGGCAAAAGAATCTTATAATATTTACATTATTATTTATTTTAAAATAAAACAACAACAAAAGTTGAATTATAACAAATAAAATAAAAAAAAAATTAATTAATTTCTATATGAAATGTTGAGTTACAGTATAATAATAATAATTATTATTATTTTTGTTGTTTACATATTTTATATAAATATGTTTAATTGAATTGTTTTATAAGGTGATTGTTATGTTGTTATGACAAAATAATGACTTGAATATTTCCGGTTATAAGAAATTATCTTCAAAGTATCTGCAAAGTACTATATATGCATACAAATAAGGGAAACGTATATAATAATAATTATATAGAAAAGTTTTCACTCAAAAGTAATATTTATTTTTTATGTATTTTATCAATATATGTTCTGTCTATCTATCACTTACCAAAATCACACAAATATCATTAATATAATTATTATGCTTAAACAATTATGTGTTATGCAATAAAAAATAATTAAGATGTATAAAATAACAATAAAATAATTGAAAATAAACACACTTAATAATCATTAAAAACAAAAAATCTTAACGAAACTATGAATAGAATGTTAACCATTTAAGATTATATTAAATAAGGGTAGATAAAACTATTGTATAATTAAATCACCCCACTTAAATAATCCCTTATAAGAGTCTTAAATAAATTATTTGTTTTTATAATTCTTATTGTGTTGATAAATTTTTTTTTTAAATATAAACATTATGTATAAATAATTTAAAAACAAAAATTATGTCTTGAGTATTAATACCTTTACTTGTGTTAAAAAGCAAAACAAAAAATCCTCTAATTAATTCCAGATTTTTAAAGATAAAAAAAGAGTAACTGTTGTTGCGTTAATAAAAATGAAAGCTAAGTAACATTGAAATTCGTCACCAAAATTACAATCATTAACAATTTTGAATGAAAATTTAGTATAAAATTAATATAAAAAAAAAACATCCCCTAAATTAAATAATAAAAAACAATAAACACTTTATCAAGGTATACAACATATGAACAAAAATGATTTACTTGGTAATTTATCTTTCCTTATTTTTTCTTGATTTATTCAAATTACAAAAATTATCATAATTATAAATATAAACAAATATAATTACATTAGTTAAAAGTAAAAAGACAAAAAAAAAACCGAAAATTATATTGTGTCGCTCTTAAGTTGTGTCTAAAACACATGTACACTTGCAATATAGTTAAATTATTATTATAATTAATTACTTGTTAATAGGAAAATAAATTCTCTTAATTCAACAAAGACGAGAAATAACAATAAAAAAAAATTAAACACTAAATGAATTTTATTTAAACATGATATGTTGCGTTTTTATTATGTTATCAGATTAGTAAAATAAACATATTACACTTGCTATTAAAGAAAATGACATTGTTATTCCTTGATTTTTTTGTTTTTGTATTTGTTTAATTGAAAAATTAAGAAATAGTTTTTTTTATAAACAGAATAAAATCAAATAAGCAAATTATTTTTATTATAGATTATTAAAAGACTGATGATTAATTAATAATTTACTTAAAAATGATTAATGAATCGTTTATAATTAAATCTAAATGATTAATGCTTGCCTTTTTAAATTATTTATTAATTAATTGTATAAAAATCATGCAAACTCTTTAATTTTAAAATGGGTTAATTGAAACTCCTGACAAGACAATAAAAAATAGCAAAATTCATTTTTATTTACTAAATGATTGTTACAACATCATGTACTTTAAATTTAAATTAATGTTACACCTACTGTTCGCAGTCCCATACGAAAAAATGTTTTTAGCGAATTGAAAAACTAACAAAAACGTAGACTAAGTGTTTGTACGTCCAGAATCATCAAATAATGGATAAAAAAAACTGTAACTCTATATAATAAAATATAATATAATAAAAAAGCTTTAAAATAACTATATAATAATAAATAACATTAAACAATGAAGAGAAAAAGCTATAGTCTGCATAACAAGGTTGGCAGCTATAGATTGTAGGTAGTTGTGATTATTTTAACATACTTACAAAAAATATATACTTTTCTTAATAATAAGGAATATTCAATTGTTTATTATCAGCAAATATCAAATTTCAAAAAATAATATCATTATTATTATTGGAAATAAACAAAAACAAAAAAACTTTATTTGATATTGAATATCGATTTATTATAAGAAAAAAAATATAATTCTAAGTAGACTTCAACTTGTCATTTAAAATCAGAAACTTGCGAAATAATTAAATGCAAAATAAACTAAAAAAAAAAACAATTTTGCCCTTATAAATCTAAGAATCTTCGATAGAAAGCTTTTCGTTATATATAATAGTTTTCACAGAATACATTATAGCCGATGAATGAAAAGTCTACTCCATTGCTTATTCTATGAATTAAGTTTTGAAATAAAATTTGAAAAGCTTTTAGTCATTTAATATTTTGTGATTTATTATATTATAAAAACTGTAGAATTAAATAAAATGTCTAGTCATGTAGAAATTTTGCATTATAATTAATAAAAAAAATAAACTGAAAGCATTCTTTTATCAGTTTAAATTTAAATACAAAAAAAAAAAAACATTTTTTTCGTTAATTACCTTGATTTTGTATAAAAATGTTAATATTTTATTTAATAATTTTACGAATAACTGATTAATGAATAATTAAAAGAGCAACACAATAATGATGATAAAATAAACTTCCTATTTTAATAATAAATTTCCGGAATTTATCTGTCTACTCTTGTTATTATTATTAAAAGTCGAATATATTTTTTATGATTATGAAAAAAAAAAAATAATTATATTGATTATCAATAACAAAATAACAAGTGTATTTTTCATATTTTTATTATTGATTTTGTCTGGTTCATTTGTAGTGCATTGAAACGAGTAATTGCTCGTTTTTACTAATTATATTAAGAATAATAATTAATTAATGCAATGAAAAGTGTCATATGTTTTCTTTGTTTAAGCTGAACAAGTATAAAAACAAATAAAACTATAAACTAAGGGTATATATGTTTAAATAAATAATCCACATCTTGAGTGGTTGCTTTCTTCTGCTTTATTTATTTAGGTACTCAGCCAAGCTCAATGGTACCAAAAATTGTAAAATTCTCTATAATCATTTAATAAATTATGTTCGAATTATTGATAGTTTACCATCGATTATAGTAACCGATCTGTGTAAGCAGACACATAATAAGATATTTTACTATACTGAATTGAGAAAAAAAAGGTGAATTGCATTGCAGAAATATATAAATAACAAAAACGATAAAGAAAAAAAAAACCGCACGACATTTTCTGCAAACTTTATAAAATATTTTATTAAATAATTTTATCCAATTACATACTGCATCCACTAAGAAACTAAATTGAAAAAAAAGGGAAAGTTGTTGCTTTTGAATCTTTAGTAAATAAAAAATTTATATAAAAAAAAAAACAGGTGGAATTACTTAATTGGATTTCATTAAGTTTTTCAAATAATTTAACAAAATGAAAATAAGTAACAAAATTGATTAAATCAATAAAATGCAGAAACAAAAATAGTAATGTAAATTTTTTTTTTAATTAAAAGTAATACAAAGTTTCTACAATATATATATATTCTATGTATAATTAAATAATTTGCCCTGAATTAGCTTACTATTGCTAATTAGCCGTATGATCTTTAGAAAGCCAAACTAAATTGTTATTTACACTTGTTTTTTTTGTAATAATAAAAATTAATTAAATAATATTATTTAACAATATTAAACAAAAAAAAACGAAAATTATTGAATATATTGTTACTAAAAAATAATAAAGAACTATTTTGCTCATTCATATTATTATTTTTTTTATTAGAAAATCGATCAATAAACTAATTAAACAATGGTATAAACACGCAAAAAAAAAACACACCATCACGTGAGTTAATAAGAAATAAATAAATAATAAAAGAAAAAAAAAATAAACAAATTTCCAATTAATTTATTACCTAATAGCATTATTTAATATATTTATATTTATTTTTATGTTTCGGATGAAAAGATATAAAAAATTAAAAGAAATCAACCGTCAAATTGTTACGTAATAAATTTTTTAAGTCACTCAATTCAGATACACTATAATTTTTTTTAATAATTTAATATTATAGGTGAAAGTAATAAAATATTAATTAAGGTTGCGTATGAATTTATATTTAAAATAAATTAATAATTAAATAAAATAGAAAAATATATGAATATTATGCTAAGTAAGTCTCGTTCAGTCAAGATACCTTGATCAAGAGTGCCTGTTCAACGTTGAGTGAATTCATTCATTCATTTCTTTATACTTAAATCTTTCGGCTAAACAACCTTATACTACTAAAAATAGTTTAATTACACAAAATTATTATTTTTAATTTCTAAAAATTAAGCAAAATAGAAAAAACAATTATTTTACCAAGGTTAATAAAATTTAAATAAAATAAAAATTATTATTATTAATATTTTATTTATCTTCATATATTTCTATGTTCAACTAAACAAATATTTAATTTGCGCAAACGTTTATATTTTTAGTTTATTTCTTTCTTTGCGAAAGGTCAGGTATTTCATTATTACTACTTATATATATTTATAATTTTGCATACAAATGGTTATTTAATTAAAAAACTCTTACAAATGATAGTTTTTTTTTTTTTAATCGGAATTTGAATTAAAATTCAGAGGAATAAAAGAGAATTTATAAAAGAAAAATATTGCAAAATTTTCTAAAAATTACAACAATTGAATATAAATTAGCTAATAAACTAGGTAAGGTAATAATTTTATATAAAAAAAAGAATGAAAAAATTAAAGAAAAATAATGTTTAATGATCTGCGCCACCCCGTTAAATCATTTTTATTGTTATTTTAAATAAAAAAATAAATCATTAATAAATATTTTTTAATTGTTTCTATCTATATGTTGAATCTTAATGATTGCTTCGAGTTATATTATTTTATTACTTTTAAACCAGAAACGATAAATGAATTTAATAGAGGCAAACAAAACAACTAATGCCTAGTTTAATACTATTGAAAGAAATCTTGGCTGCAAAAATAAAATAATTTAATTGAATCACATTTATATTTAAGAGTGAAAAAATAAAATAGTAATAAATACTTTAATTATCGTATTGCACTTGAATTTATTGAATTTTAAAAAATAAATAATTATAATTTATTTAATGCGAATTTATTTTTGATAAATTGCAGGTAAATTAGATAATTTGTATTAAGAATGGAATTCCATAAAAATACATTTAAATAAAAATATATATAAATGGAAAAACAAATTAAAAACTTAAACAATAATATCTATTATAATAAAACGAATAATAATAATAATAATAATAATAATAATAATATCAACAATATCCGGTTTAATTTATATTTTAGATTAAATTTAATTAAAAAACACAAAATGAATAAATCAAAACATAAAAATATATAATATTGTTTGGAATTTAGTATTATTATTATTGTAATAAGCATAGTGATGTAATATGTAAACTATGTAAATGTACATACATCGGCATATAAATCATTAAAATATTTGATAAAATAATAATTACATAAAAAACTAAAAATGCATTTCAAGTACACAGTATTCGCGGTTACAATATGTTAATTATAACTGTTTTTAATTATACAATTTATATATAATCTGCTAAGCGTATAAAAATAATAATTAATTAAACTAATCAGATCATCAAATAACAAGTGTTTTGTTTTATATTTTTATATTAAAAAAAAAATGTATGTCCACAATTGTATGACAATGTTTTGACTCATCATAAGCAAAACAAAGTAATTTACTTTGGCGATATATATTTACTAATTAATTTAAATGTATTTTATTTGTTTATTTAATTTTATTTTCGTCTCAATAAATTTTTATTGCTAAAACACATGTGCTATGCACTGTTTATATTTTAAATAATATAATTAAAAATGACAATCACAAGATGTATTACATGAGAGCAGTTTTAACTGTTTTTAAAAAAGATTGACGATACAAGCGTGAGCGATTAAATAAGTGACAATTTATCATCCTATCTAGTCAATATAAAATCTTTAAAAAGCCATACATCAAGGTTTTTACTAAATCAAAACAAGATTTTTTTTAATAGATTAATTAATTATTTATTAACATATTTTTATAAGTTACTAGCTGGTATTACCCGGCTTTGCACGGCGATAAAATAAAGTTTTGAATATAATGAAACCCCGTTTATGCTAATTTTTAAAGTCCCGACAATATTTAGTTTTTATATTTATTTAAAACCTCCGATTTGTCTTTTCCCATTAAAAATAAACATAAGTAATAAATTCCATAACCTTTGTACGTATTGTTAATGCAATTCAAAATTCTATTTCAGGGATGAAAATAAAGTTTTTATCAGAGAGCCTATATTTTGTTTTACGTATATGTTCACTTTCTAAAGAGCCTATTTTTAAAAAATTAAAGCATTTATATCACTTAATAAAAGAAAATAATAATTCTTTTTCGTTTATATGCGATTTTGAAGTTATGCCGGTTTTTCTATACGATTTTTTAATATGATATTATGTGTCGGAATTCCCGTTGAATATTGCTTTATGCATTTTTTGTTGGGAATCTCTCTTTTATATGATTAGTATTGAAATAAAAACTAATTTTAACGTATTGATTGGATTCTTTTTAACTTCGATTCTATTTCACTTTACATATCATTTCTTTTGTTCTCACTATTAAAAGGGTTTTCAATATTTTTCACTAACACATACGTCGATCGCAATCGGATTTGGCATATTTTACGTATATTTTCTTTTAACCGAAAAAATTGTTACCTACCGATTTTTTACATATATAAATTTTTATGACCGTTTGTTATAAAAGATAAAATTTTTTTGTTTACCCATTTAAGGGGAAATATTTTTTTTAATTATGTGCTGAACTGCAGAATATAAGTGTGAGAGAAAAATTGAGAATTATTTCACTTTGAGTTTTTCTATTTGTTTTTAAAATTGGTTTTACCTAATTTATTTTAAAATAAAAGTAAAAGTATCGTTCATTAGTGCTTGTGAATTAATTAGTAAATAAAGTGAATTTATGAATCAATTTAAAAAAAGTTTAATGTTAAAATAATTAGAACATTAGTTGTATTATTTTTTTATTAAAATTGTTTTATTAAATAGAAATAGTAACTAATTTTATAAGTGTAATTATTAAATAATATTCATTCATATGAATCATTCAAACAAAGAGAATTTCTAGTGATAGGTATGTATGCATATGTGTTATTATATTTTTGTTAAAAAATGTAATAAATTTTTAATTTTAGGATCTGGTATAAAAAATGGCGTAAACGATATAAATAAAATAAAAACGATATAAATATAACGATAAACGGTATAAAGGTATTTTATTAGTACATTTTCAAAATAGAAAAGGGAGAGGAGAGTGAGTTGGAATTATTATAAAATAGTTTAGTTACTTCCCCCTCTGCCTAAATAGTGTCAATTTTTACCACCTCTACCAAATGTTACAGAAACACACGAAAAAATCAGACTTTACTTTATATATTAGATTAATTGATTTATTTTTGAATTAAGATATTATTTCTGACATAAAATTTTGACACAAAAATATTTTATAAAGAAAAAAAAAAAACAGTTAGTCGAAACTTTTCAAAATCAAAAATAGCAAAAGAGTTTTTTGACACAAGTATAGTTCTCCTAGACAACAACAGCCTCTCTCAAGGTAAATCAATTTTGTATACAAAGAAATTATTATCATTTATTAAACTTCCTATTGTTTTAACAATTTTCAAACCGCAAATAAATAAATTAATAAATTATTATACAAAATTAAAATTAAAATTAAAATAAGTTTTTTTTTTGACTACAATTTAGTAGTTTTATCTCAAGGTGTTGACAATAATAAAAAAAAATATAAAGAATTTTTTTCTGTAATTTTGGATTTTTAATTAAATCAATTTTATTGTATAAATATTTTTTATTTTTTTTTTTTGCTTTAACAAAAAAATTCCGTTTGAATTTATTTTTAGATTAAAAATATATACAGTGTTGTAATTGGATGTTAAGCGCCTTTAACAAATAAATAAAAAATTGTTTTTTATTTCAGTGTATTTCAGTGTATTCACAATGTTGTGATACATAAAAAATTAAATTGTATTCACTGTACATGTAAAAGTCATTCTACTTTGCTTCTTATAAACATAGAAAACATATAGGAAGCATTAACTCATCTATCTTGTATGTCTCTTTACACGATTATACATAATTCTACTTTATTCAAAATCTATAAAATTTTATTCCCAAACCTTAGTGGGTGGGACCTTATCTACCTGATGCCATACTGTTTATAAACAAAAAAAAATTAAAATCTTTTGTGTCATTAATTTTTTTCTTGTGTCACTTGATTAATTAATTAGCCATTAATGATGTTTCAACGTATTTATGTTTTTTATTTGTTAAATTCATGACAAGAATAACATAACAAATCAGCATCATCATATAAAATGATTATAATAAAAAAAAAAGTAAATTTTTGAAAATAAATATAATATGTTTATCATGATTTTAAAATATAATATAAATTTATTTATTATTTGATTATCTATGTTAAATATATAAAACATAACATGTACCTATGAATGTTTTTATCCATATTGTATTATGTTTGCTTAAATATTATTTTATTTTAGTTAATAAAAATTTAAAAATAAATATGACACTGGGACGAATTTTTTAAGAAAATAATTGTGCTTTTTAAACAAAACAGTTTTTTCCCATTTTGTTAATATAAAACCAAAGATTATACCGTTTTTTTTACCTTAGAGAACCTAAGAACATTTAATTAAATTACAGTCCGAAAAGTATTGTAATTTTAGACTGTTGTTAACCTTTACGTTTGTTTGTACAATTTTTGTTTCTATTTCTATGAACTTTAGTTACATTTTACTATTATAGAAAAAGCAGACAACATTTAACAAGGTTTAGCGATTATAGAAAATGTTTAATCTATTAACAATGGTTAATTACTGAATAAAAATAAATTCTACACAAATGTCTTACACTCGTATTAATGAAAAAGAAAAAACTATTTGAAGCACTTATTATTTTTTGTTAAATCCGTAATCGATTAAAGTGGAACAAAAAATAAATAAAATGTTAAAATAATTACAAATAAAAATCTCAAAGAAAACTACTTTTTTCACTAATTACAACACTGTTTAAAATTAAAAAAAATTTCCTCATGTTAAAAACAAATTAATCACAATAAAAATATATGAAAATAAAATATTATTAATTAAATAATTATTGATAAAATTAGCATGCATTGTAACTTTGTATAGCAAATATAATTAAAATATATAAAGTGGTAACGATGTTATTAGGTCATCAACAATATATTGTAAATATTAAATACATTAACTTGTTAAAAATATTATTAATAAAATTTTTTTTTAAATAATTTGTTGATATTTCCAATAATAATTAAATGTTTAAAAAAAACCAATAATATTTTAATTATACGGTGCCTAGTAATAATTAATCAATTAAAGCAATTAAATAAAGTGAAAAATATAAAGAAATTATTAATTTTGAATAAATTAATTAAAAGAGCAAAAAAAAAGTAAAGTAAGTTTTATTTGAAATAACCGGAAATTATAACAAAATCAAAATCAATAATAATCATTTTATTTAAAAAAAAATGTTGTTTCTTTAATTTATTTTGCATTAAATACTAACCTAAATTTCTATTTTTTATTTTTGTTTAATTTATCAAAAAAAATAATAAAACATTGATTTACAAAGTGAATAAATGTATTTCACGATTTACATGATGCTTAAGCAGTTTTATTAATGCGACAATTGTGTTGTTTATTTTGAAACAAATATTCCAAAGTATTTTATATTCAAATATCGAATGTTGCTGCTGAGCTGAATTTTTTTTTTGAAGGTTAATCTCTAACAAAACAAACAATTGTAACTAGTTGTACAACATTATGAGTTTTCAATCAAAGCATTAACGAATAAACAATATAAATATATAATACATAAGCGAATTAACACGTAATTTGTATACGTAAATCGACAGATAAGCGAATATTGTAAAAAAAAAAATGTTTAACGAATTAATGTAAGGTGTATTTAAGTAAAAATAAACATTTAATACATTATTGTTATAGATAAATCAATATAAATCGTTAATCAAATAAAAAACAAAAACATTTATTACATAAATAAATAATAATAAGGCATTTTATTAATATTTACTTAAAACTAGAAGGACATGTTGGCACACTAACAAAAATCTTTTAACAAGTAGAAAAACTTTACCGGCGTTAACATACTTCAATAAGTATCTAAATGATTATAAGTCATTAAAATTATTAACACTTCAGCAAACAAAATCTATTCGTTTCTTGTGTAAGTGTATATATTTATTATTTTCCTTTTGCAATCTTAACACCATAAATTAATAATTTCTTTTTCTATAACTATATTTATTCACAATTAATTATTAAAGAGGCGAAGCAGAAGAAACAAAAAAAAAAAATCAGTAAACTACAACAAGAATTTATTATGAATTATTTCATATGATTTCTGTTTTTGTTTTTATATTGTTTTCACAATAGAAAGTTTTCCATAAATTTTTTATTTCTTTTTGATAAAACAAAATCAAATTCAATTTCATAATTAATTTAATAAAAACAAAATAAAAATTTAATAAACATCTTATTAGATTCAAACTGATATATATTATTATTAGATTACTACAAATCGAAAAGAGATATATATTTATTATTAATTTAAAATAAATAAAGAAATTTCTTTTGTATGAAATTTTACAAGAAATTTTTAAACCGGAAATTTTCATTTATCTAAACAGTAAATTAAAAAAACGAAAGAAGCAAAGTAAACAAACAATTAACGAAAAAAAAACTATCTGTTTTCTTTTAAATAAAAAATATTACATACTTATATAAAGATGATTTAAGTGTTATGCTTAAGTCAATTCAGTTATTTAAGATGTATAAAAAATGCTGTTTTTAAGATTCAAACAAATTGAGATTGAATCTTGGTTTTTATTTTCTTTAAATTCTATAGTTTTTGTCAGCATTATGGATACTATAGTGCATGGTCCATTCCTGTAACTTAACTATTTTCAGTTTTATTGTTAGTTCATAAAGATAAAGTACTTTCTAATTTTACGACTTTTCAAAGAAATGAGTAAAGATCTACATAAACCTAACGAAAAACATTCTAAATTCATTTTTTTTATGTAGAACATCACCATTTTAGATATTTTTTTCCGAAAACATGCTGTACTGCTGCACTGTACTTTACATCACTTTATTTGCTTTTAATTTGTACTATTGTTAACGGCAGTATGGTGGGTGATAAACTTTTAGTTTATTCAATATTCTCGGCTTAACAATAATCTTTTATCAGGAAAATGTTAGACAAATTAAAAATATATATTTTCCATAAAACGTACGCTTGCTTCTCTACATGTAAATATATGATTTTCTTAAAGCAAATAGAAAATTTTCAATTACTTAAATAAAAAAAAAAAAACGAAACAAAAAACCCAAAATACTTTTCTTTTCACATAAAATAAATGTAAATAAAATTTTCGCAAAAATGTTTATGTAAACTTCATTAAATTTGTTTTTATATTTAAGCAAACACGTGTCATGTATATTTTCTATAAAATATATAATTAAAATAAAAATTATAATTGTCGCTTTAATCTTTTTTTCTTTTTTATTTTACTGTGTCTTTTTTTTTTATATTTGTCTATTAAAAATTAAAATATTTTATTTTATTCTCTCTAACTCTATTAATATACATTTCTACAAGCATTTACTTGACTTTTTTTTTCTACATTTTACATTTTTTGTATCAGTGTATATAGTAAACTTGTGTATTTATTTTAATGTGATAATATTATTTAATATTTAGTGTTTTTTACTTTATTGTTTTTTATTATTTGTTTTTTATTATTATTATTATTATTGTTGTTGCTACTGCTGTTGTTGCTTTTATTGCTGCTTATGCATAAAAAAAAAGCTAAGCGATGATAAACAGAAGTAACAGAAGCGTCTCAACTTTATTTAACATATAATACATACGGGATGAAATTGTGATTACTTGAAATAGAGAATTGTTATAAAAAATAATCTACAATGATAATATTAACAAACCAAAATTAACCAAACAAAATATGAAATCATTTACAACTAAAATTTGTTAAATGATTAAATAAAGACGAGCACATGTGAACTGTACGCGATTTATTTATAAAACAAAATGAAAAATTATTACAAACATTTCTACACTTATAATCATCATCATAATAATTATCAATGTGTTTTAAAATATACATATTTTTTATGCTTAATAATAAAAAAATAAATTCTAAAAAGAAAAACATAAATTATCTGACACATTTATATATTTATATAAAATAATAAATAAAGAAATTTTTATAATAAATATTAATATTTTCTTCCTTATAATTTACTTTTTATTTAATCAATTATTTGATCTTCTATGATTTTATTTTATAACCTAATCATTTTTCTGAATTTTTGATTAGTAAATTTTATTGTTTTTTAACAGCTAGATAAGATGTGAGATTGCATTTTATTGCTTATTATTTGATCATGAAAATTTAATAAATGTAATATGTGCAGTTTTATTGCACATTTTAAATAGATTATCGGAAATAATATCCTGTTTATGTATAACAATATATATTGCTTAGAAACTAAGTGTGGCTTAACCTAAAGATTATCATAATATCGTAAAATGTAGTGGAAAACGACATTTGATTATTTAAATTCTATTTATACATATTTTATCATAACTTGTATTAACATTGTTGTTACTGTTTTTCATTTTTGTTTTTAATTAAAATTTCTTTAAATAAAAAATAATTCTATATTTAGTTAAAATTTATTAATAAAATATTTATGATTCAAAAAGGCACAATTAAAACAAATAAAAAGAATCGTTAACAATGTTGAAAAGAGTTAAAAATTTCTAATATTTAACCTAATTATATGTACATAGTATGTAATAAAATGTTAAATTGAATTTTTGTTAGGAAAAAAAAAATTCTTTCAACAAATTAATAATTTATGTTCTAATAAAATCATTTTCTTGAAGAATAGACTTAAAAAATTCTCTTTTATTATAATTATGAATTATTAATAATTAATGCTTGTTATACAAACTTTTACTTAACTTCGTTTTTTTTTTCATTAATAATTAAATAATTACTTAAGTATTGGATAAATTTAAACCAAAATACAAGTACAAAATAATCGAATAAATAAAAGTAAAAAGCAGCCAATAACATAAATATTAGATATGAAACAACAACAAAAATAAAATCAGAAATTAAAAACAAAACAATTGAATACAACAGCTTTCTAATTGGTAAATAAAGTGTTTGTTGTTTGTGTTTTTCTTAGCGTTTCTTAAAGAAGTGCTAGTTTTTTTTTTTTAATTTATATAAAATACTATCAAAAAGTGTTAAAATAATAAATGAAAAAGAAAAATCTTTATTAAAATCGAAAGAACAGAAAAAAGAAATTACAAAATAGGTGTTACAACGTTGCACCTAAAAAAAAGAAAAAGTTTACTTGTATAAAAGTTCGAAATCCTTAAAAGATTTCAAATTCATATATATTTTATAGAAAAAATAAAAATTATTAAAGAAATAATACTTTTGTGCCTCACTTGTTGAATTCAAATTTGTTAATTTTTATTTTCATTGTTTTTCTTTTTTAATTTTTTGCTTTTACGTTCTTTAGTACACACTATTTAAGTGCTTTTAATATTGTTTTTCTTTCGTTTTCTGATATTCTTAAACACAATTATTAATAAAGAAAAAAAATAATTGTTCTATATTAAAAGATGATCTAAAATCAAATAATAAGTATACTTAAGAAAACGATTACTTTGTATTTTAGTTAATTAAACTTAAAATCAATAAACTAAATGACTAATAAATTATTTTTAATATTTTGTTAATTAATATAGAAATCAAAGTGTGCTATAAATTTAATAATAAAAATTATTAATATGTAATAAAATTAACGTATTATTCAATAAAAATATAAATTGCTTACAGTAATATTATACAGAGATGTTCAATTGTGACTTTTTTCTAACTTTATGCATCGAACATTATATTTTTATGACCAAAAATTATCATCTTATTAGTGTTTAATTTTTAATTAAAATTTCTATTTCATGCAATACAATTATTTTATTAATTTTTAACACAAAATTAATGGAAATAACTGAAAATTTAACAAAGTTTTGTATATACAATCACAATTGGTTATATTATTACGTAATCAATTAATAATTTACGATAATATTACTATTTAAAAAGTATTGAGATAATAAATCATTTGTAAAATTATTAATTTATAAAATAAACTTGAAAATGTGCGTATATTTGAATTTATGCAGACAAATCATTTAAAATAAAATAAAATAACTGAGATAATTTTCATTTAACAGAGAAAATTGGTTATAAAGGTAGTTATTTAATTATTTAAATAAAAGAACCACATTTTTGCTTACATTTCATTTAAATCTTATATATTGTACATACTTTAGCATAAATATGCAAATAATCATTTTCAGTTTTAAAAGAACCGTACAACTTTTATACAAGATTTTCAATAAAAAATAGTTTTCTTATATCATTTATAGTATCGTATATCATAAAATAAACACCTTTATATATATATACATAAATATCTTATTTTATAAAGTTGATAGTTAGTTAAGTTATAAAAAAATAAATAAAATAAGCTTTATCTTTTTCAACATTTGATAAATGAAAACTTTTGCAACTTTGTTATTATACTTTACAGATAGCTAAAATCTAAAAGTAAAAAAAAATGCTAAAAGCATTTAAAGATTAAAAATAGAATATTTTTCATGTAAAAAAGTTTGCAAAAAAAAAAAAAGTTCAATTTAAGAATATTGAAGACAACAACCTATTTTAGAATAACATCCTGTTCAGTAATAAAAAAGAAAAAGCATAAATTATGTGCTTCTTTAAATAAGAATTTTTTTTTTTTCAGAAACATATAATGATAAAAAAGAAAGAAGAGAAAAACATACACATCCGGAAAATGTGACATTTTATTCCCACAGGGTTTTATGTGATGTTTCACTTCTTATTGAATTTTATTATTTTTATTTTAAAAACTTCTAAATGCAAAAAACACATTAAATATAAACATAATAAATTTTATTTTAATGTTATTTCACTATGTTGTAACATTTCTGAAAATATAGTACACATATTAAATAATTTTCATTAAATGCAAAATAAGACAAAATATAATTTTCAATATTATTTACTTCTGTGACAAATTACTTTATTAATTAAAATATACAATAAAATAAATGATAATTACTTTATAATAACATTCTATTCAGAATGACTTGTTAAAATATGTTTGTTTATTCTTTGAAAATCTAAATTATTCGGTAAATCAAATAAATAAACGACTAATAAACATCAATCAAAGTAATAAAATTTAAACCTTAAATACCTATCATAAATATTTTGCTATTAGCTACCAAGTGAAGAATGTTTATCATCATCACTAATAATAAATTTCAATAGTATGAAAACCATTGCCAAGAATAGACAGTAAAAGAGAAGAAAAACAATAAAGTCTTGAAAATATAATTTCTTTTTATTTTATTTAATAACATAATTTTTATACCGTGCTGCTTCTGCTTGGTGAATATACATACATATTTATAAATCGAAATTTATTTTTACAACTTTTTTATTTAGACAGTCTTATTTTTTTTGGAAAAAGCTTTTTATATAAAATTAAGTATATCGTAAAAGCACAGGCAAATATAAAAGCTTAATATTCAACATATATCTTGTTTATAAATTTTCTACTCTTTTATTTATCAGAATTGTTCTTTTTTATGTTGATTTTTCGTGCGTTTTATTTCAGATAAATAAAAAGAAATGTGCGTGTAACACAGAACAAAATTTAATAAAATATCATCACTTCTCATTGCACGCTTTGTTACATTTTCTTTATTACACTTTTATGCTGTGCTGTGTTGTTGTTAATGTGTAAGTTAAAAAGGACTAAACAGCGGGAATTTACCAACAATAATACACATCGAAACGAAGCAAAATCTGAAAAATCATACAGTAACGATGCGCACAGTAGCTACTATAGAATGATGATCATCAATGCTAGTCATACTTAAAAGCGAATCCATGGCAACACCCTGGCTGCTGTAATGTGAAAGCTTATTGTTGCCCACAAACAAATAATACAATTTGAGTAAATATTACTCCGTGTTTTTCGATTATAACAACTTTGCTATCATTTGTTGTATGTGATAAACATACAAGAGTAAAATGATTGCCGAAATGATTTACTCTAAACAAACAACAAACTTTTATTTTTCTTTCACTTTAATTCAGTAAAATTCACAAATATTTTGTGAATTTTGTGGTGTTACTACAAAGGAGAAAAGAGAGAATCTACTATAAATATTTTTTTGGGATCAAAAAATTAAATAAAAATAACACCAACACAACGTTTATCATTCAAAAGATGCTGTTAGGTAAGTTGTGTGTGCGTTTCAATGTGCTCGTTAATGGGGAAATCGATGTTGGCGTCTATGCTCCCAGAAACAAAGGAAAGAAAATATTATAAACCAAATAATTTCTTAGCTACACAGTGTTATAAAAATTGAATCTAAATTGGGGCTTTTTTCTTTTTTCATTTATTATTAAGTAGAATGAAAAGCAATTACAGTTTCCTTTCCATTTTTTTTTTTGCATTTTCCTTTAAGATAATAAAATATATTTTATAGCAAAAATTATAATAATAAAAATAAAAGAAATTCAATACTAAAAAGCTTTATAGAAATTCAATATTTGTATAAATATATATATGCTTTTTTATTGTTTTTACCTAAAAATGTGTTTGTTGTTATTGCATCCATTTATATTATCTATTATCTTTTATCTATTTGTTGATAAAAAAATAAATTATTGATTTAATAAAGATTAACAATATACTGTTTATACTAAATTCTATATTTAGTATTACATTTAATATATATTAATTATTATGTATAAATAAAGAAAATAATAAAGATAGAAGAACCTCTGATAGGAACCCTGAATCTCTGATAGGAAAAGAATCGAGCAACAAAAACGCATACAAAACATACGGAAGGAAAAAAACGAACAATAATATATACATTTCTTTTTGTAGAATATAGAAGAAAAAAAAAGAATCTAAAACCTGATCGATATTAAAATATACACATAAAAAGCATACATGATTCTACTTCTTACTATTATTTTATTATTATTTTTATGTATTATAACAACCTGTGTCTGTTTTCTTGCCGGTCTGTTTGCTTATTGTGCTCGTGAGCATATCAAGATAATAAAAAAGTTAGACACAGCACTAATATTATTTAAAGAATATTTTTAGCGTATACATACTGCAATGGAATATGAAATAGTTGGTTGAACAATATGCTGCTTACACATATTGTCTCTAAAAAAAAACTATCTTATATACTTAAAATTTAAAAAATAATTTATTTTTGCAAAATTTCAAGACGAACTGATAAAAATTAAGTTATAAGGACTGTTCGCAGATTACACACAGTATTCTTAAATCACTAATGATAATAAGGAAAAAGACAATGCCATAGCTTAATCGATAAACATCAAAGAAATAAATATACATAAAAATAAATCAAAAATAAACTTTTGACCTATTTTTGGGTAAACTTTTTGCAGTAGCATAATAAAATATTTTTAACAAAAATAATAATAAAAATTACAACAATTGTTGAATATAAATAAATTTAATGAACTAACCCTGAAAAGACATAAAATTAAAAGGATTTGCTTTAATTTTTATTTTAATCTACATAAAAATCCCTAAAGATAAACATAAACAACGAATATTGATTAAAAAAAATATAATAATAATAAAAGCAAGAAAAAAATTTAATTTATTACGGAAATTTAAAATTATAAAAGTTAAACTTTTTAGTAATTAATTTTATAACAGAACTGAGCAACAAATTTAAATTAATTTTAGTTATTTTAAGCAAAAGTTACAGCTAATAAAGCTTTTAGATTTATATATAAAATGTTTAAGGTACATTTAAGAGCAATATTTTTACAATTATTTTGTTTATCTTTTTTTTTAAAGAAAAAGAAATAAACGATGCTGACGGAAACTCTTTCTTGGATTTTACATATCATTAAACTTTTAAAACACTTTCGAATTAAATAGCAGCAAAATGTAAAATTAAAAGAAAAAAAAAACAAAAACCTACTTTAAAAATAAAAGCTTTCAAAGTAACCCAGTAAACAATAAGGTAATTACTTAACATTCTTAACGTTCCATAAGGGAGCGACAAATTGTTAAAATTTCCACTATATTATTTATTAAATATTTTCTTAATACTGTATCACGGTGACAGTTTTATGAAATTAAATTTACATAAAACGATTTATACGATGAAAAATTAATTGGAAATAAAAAATTTAAAGTCAAAAGGACATTGAAATGTATCAACTTGAATACACCGCCTATACTGAAGGTATATACTTAGCAAGCTCATTAAAAAATAAAAAAGTCAGCGCCCAAGTAAATTTTACTTGAAACACAATAAAACCTCCGTATACACACACCGAGACTTTTTATAATAAATTATGAAAAAGAAACCGACTTTTAATTCATTAAAACTTTGAACGCACTTAAACAATACAAAAAAAATATCGCTTGTCGTATTTCTACCTGTCTGAAACACCTCTTCTGTATTATTTTTTAATGTCTAGTCTAACATTAGCTGTATTCAAAGTAAAGAAAAAAAAATACAACAGCCACCCCTTTATGAAAGAATAAAAAATATAACAAAAAACGCAAGTAGTAAAACTCATTCATGCGTTTCATTGTGACAAAAGAATTATCAAAAAAGAAAAGCCTAAAGTAGCTTTGTCGTAAATCTTTAAGGGGCACACAAATTGTATTTTAATTTTATTGAAAGTAAAATTCCACATATGTTTGTTTGTTTATTTGTTTGGTGCATTTATATGCAGTAAACATAAAATATTCACTTCAACCTAACCCCAAAACATCATGTTACTATTATAACTTTTCAACTATAAATATATTTTTTAAAAACGAAATAAAAAATAGCAAAAACACACTAAAAAAAACTTTTGTAATTGGGGAGAAAAAAGATGAAAGCAAAAGTTGTTAGGGGATATTACAATTGTTTACTCCACGTCTTCAATTTTCTATCCCTATTCCTTTATATATGTTTATGGACATAAAAAAAGATATGAAATGCACGCCTCATTGTATTCAAGTAGCGCAAATATAAAGAAAGAAAAAATTGTATAATAAGGAGACTAAAATGCGGTTGAAATAATATTGAGCATTTTTCAATTCCATTTCAAAATGAAAATTCAGCTACAACAAGTTTTACAACAACTGTGACAACAAGAGAAAGCACCCATAAATGACAGTTAGAGTTGGAGGTCGTTTTAGAGACAATATTACTTTTTTTTTAATCAAAATCGCACACGAACGCGATCCAATTTTTTTTTTCTTTATAAAATGTAAGGATTTATTCAATAAATTTTTAAGAATTTGATGTTTGATTTTTTAGAAATAATAAGGGGAAAATATTAAGACATTGTTGAAATTTTTATTTAAATATTTATTATTTACTGATTTAATTTTAATAAATTTAATCACAAAAATAATAAAGAAATTCCCACAATAAACCTACATAAAGGTTCCTTAATCTGTATCAAAATCAGGGTCAAACATAAATTTTATAGAAGTAAATGTAGGCAGCATAATATAATTAATTGATCAATTGTTTTATATTTTCTTTATTTAAAATTTTTAACGAACTAACTGTTGTTTCTTAATAAATCCTTCATAAAAAAAAAGCAATGACTTATGCACGTGCTACAAATCTTTTCTTATTTTCACCAAAATTTAAGCACACTTGACCTACATGATGTAATAATAAATAATAACAAAAAAATAATAATAATAAATAATGAACACTTAAGAACCTCTTAATCATACTGAACGTCATCATGATAATAAAAAGCATTTCTCACACATAAAGATAATAAAAAAAAAATACTAAACTAAAAGCGTATTATTCTTAAATTAAGTCAACTTTCTTTAATTAAAAAACAAAATAAATGCCACTAATAATAATTTAATGTCCTTTTTCAAATTAGTTTAATGAAAATAATACCACGATTTCAGCACCCAAGGCAACAGAAAATAACTACACATTGAAATTCAGAAGAATAATAAAATACTTCTTATTATGTTTTCTATTTTTAAATAAAATTACAAAACATAAGTAAAAAAAATTATTTTACATATTTATGTGTATTACTTATTACTTTATAAGCCTAAAAATAAATGAACGTTCACATTGGAATATTTTTATTATTTTCTTATTCTCTGACAATAAGATATAATTTAAAGAATTGTTTATGCTACGATATCCATTTCTACACACAGTAGTGTTTTGTATATAAAAGTTTTTATTAAAAAAATCTCAGTGCAATTAATTTTTAAAAATTTATAATCATTTTAATATTTAAAATGAAATTTCTTATCACAGAAAATATATTTGAAATTGTGTTTAACAGAATATATTAACGGTATTTGACTGTAATCATAAAAAAGCTAATTTATTTGAATAATCCCACGCATTTTATGTAATAACTTATTAAAGTAAATTCTTCATAAAAGAAAAAAAAAATTATTTATTGAAGATAAGGAAATAAAGAAAAATTTTGTACAAATTCATTTTCACATCACATAACCATTGTCTTATGGTGTTTTTTCATTACATTTTCCTTAGTAAAAATTTATAATGAAAATGAAATGAATAAATTGAAATGAAAATGAAAATCTGATGCATTACGAAAAAGATAAATTTAAATACATTTTGTCATTCGTTAAGTGTTTACAATTTAATAAAACAATTTTATTTATACAATAAAAAGCTTTTAATTTTCAATTTTCCTGAAATTAGTTTCCATATGTTAAAAAAAATTTACATAACAGGGAATAGGTGGCAAAAGAAAAAATGTTATTATATTAGAAACAAGTAAAACAGAGTAAAATGTTTCTATAAACATAAACAATTAATAATAAAATTTAAATTAGAAATATTTTTGAAATTATTTATTATTTGCACAAAAGAAAATTCACATTCTGTTTAAACAATTGCAAAAATATAAAAAAATTTAATTAAATATTGTTATGTGAATGCATTTAATAACATATGTACATACTTGTGTTATCTACATATAATGAATTAATGTTAATATTATAATATTGTGAAAGTTTATGTCTGAAAACTTTGATGTCAATTGGGAATTGATACATTTATGATCAGGGATTAATATTTAAAGTTTAGCACTTGCAGGGAGTAATAGGAAAAGAACATTTATTATCATCTTCTATATATATTTTGCAAAAAAAAAAAAACATTTTAATATCAAAAACTATTGGTAAATATCGATCTATCTATAGAGTAAAATCTATTCTATTTAATGACCCTAATGTTTTTTGGTGTTAAATTAAATACACTTCAAGTGAAATCAGATTAAATTCGATTGCAGACGGATATCATAAAAACCACGACCTTTTTTGTAATTAACAAAGAAAACTATTCGACTCTCTGGGGTTTCTTCAAAAGATTTACCGCTAACTATACACAATATTATACAAAATCAAATATTGATCAAAAATCTTATTTCTTGTCTTTAATTAAAATTTATGTGCAGAAAACAAAAAACATGCAACTTGGGGTGTTTCTTTTAACACTGATTACATTTTTATAACAAAGAAAAATAAAAATAAAACTCCTACAATCATCAAATAAAACATAAATACACATTGAAATAGACAATACGAATATTGATTTGAACATGCGAAACAACAGTGCATAAATATCAAAATAATTAATTAATTTAAAAGAAAATAAATTTAATTAAATTTTATCAAAATCATTTTAATTATTTATTTGAACATAAAACGTGATCGTTATAAATTATAATCATAATTTTATTTATATAATATACAACCTATGCTTGTAAAATAAATAAATAAAATAAACAAGATAAGAGACAAAAAAACATAAATGATAAAAAATAATTTATTATTAAAAAAAAATGCAATAAAAAAATCACAGAAAGTTAATTAAAGATAAGGAAGCAATTACCCTAAAGTCAATAATAGAGGTAAACACCTTACAGTAAATATTTAAAAAAAAAATTTAAGTCAATATTTAGGTAATTATTAAATTAAATAAACTTTAGGTTTAAAGATTAATTACAAAAACAAAAAAACGTTATATATTTATTAAATTATTAATTTTCTATATCTGATTTAATTTAAACGCTTCATTATTAACAAGTAAACATTTAATTTTATAAACAAAAAATTTTTATTTTCATAAATTAAAATATAAACAAAAATAGAAATTCTAAATATGCAAATAATTATTATAAATAAGCATGGAAATATTTGCAATTTTACACAAATAAATCAAACTTTCAAGGGAAATAAATGGTGATCAACAACTGTTTTTTAACGCATTGAATTATTGATTAAACATTAAAAAATAAATACAAAAGGAAACACACGCAATTTTACAACAATAACACAATCAAAAAAATTATTTTTTTATTTGCTAATAAACATTGATCATACTGTAATTTCTTAACACCCTTTCAAATGGGAAAGTAGAAGAAGAAAAAATATTATACTATCATCAATATCAAGCAAAAATATAAATATAAATATAAAATAAATTCGATTATTTCATTTTGAAAGTATGAAATAAAAAGTAGAAATAATAAAACAAAAAGGAGAAAAAAATATTTTATTACCTCCCTATCCAAAAATATACAAAAAAAAAAAATGATCACACAAAAAAACTAGATAAAGATAAATCAATTTCGATAAAAAAAAGGACCTCGCCCTTTTAATAACAATTTTTATCATCCATAACACTCGCCTCGCATTTATTAACTTAACTCCCTTTAGATAAAAAAAAAAAAAAACAGAAAAAATAATTTGAATTGAGGTTCCACTGTATAATTGTGTTCGATACATTTTATTGCCTTATTATTGAAAAAAAAAAACGATATGTTATCATTGGTGATTGGTAATGGACATGACATAGGACACGAATACGGACACATGATGCTGGCAACCGTACAGTTAACGATAAATTTCGATTATATTTAATAGTTAAGATATAAGAATTTTTTTATTATATTGTAGGCTGTAGGGCGGAAAATAAATGAACATTTTTTTTCCTATTTTTTTTTTTATTACGTAAGGTAAACCGTTTAGCGTATGGAAACGATTGGAAATAAAAACAAATAAAAAAAATCGTAAATCTTCCTTCAATTTATTGTTTTCTCCATATTTTTAACTAATATACAATTGACCATATACAATTTTTCTAGTCTCTTTAGTGTTTTTATGCAATAAAATAAATAATACATACTTTCTAAACATATTTATTTGTAAAACTACCTGAATAAAATCACCCTTTTTATAAACTTTTATCATAATTGCATCTTTTAACAGATGTACCAGTGTACTGAGAATTATTTATTTTTATTAAGCAGGTTGATTCTGTTTTCAATTATCCTGACACAAACCTTATACCCTATTTCAAATGTAAATAATAAAAAACAAATAGAAATAATACTTTCATTGAACTTGAAAATACAAATTTAAATAATATATGCATATTAAAAATTTATACCTAATAAAATTTATTATTTACATTAAGATGTGTTTAAGCTAATAGTGCTTACTGAAAATATGTTCCAGGGCAATACTAATAAAAATCACTGTGCACGCCAGGAGTAGATTGTTTGTTTCAAACCAAAAATATGTATCTTCAGCGGAAATCATAATACAGGATTAATATTATTGATTATTTTACTTTACATGCTAATGCGGCATCCCTTTACTAATAAAAAGTACAAAAAAATGACAATAAGGAAGAATGAAATAAAAAAAAAACAAATAAGGGGTGCGTTATTTGGTTCCTTTATTATTATTATACTTTCGGATTAATCGCAAGGACGATGTTCCAAAATCAAAAGAAGAAAAGTATTATTTAAATATCAGACAGATAAATAAACATAATCAAATAAATGCATAAATGAGGAAGAAAAAAATTTTAATTTTATATTATAGCCAGACATTGTTTACTTATTGGATTTTTAATATTTATCAGTCGTTCGTCAAAATTGAATTTAACAAACAAAAACATGTGTTATTTGTTTGTAGTTTTTTTTTTGTTAAATATTTAAATACATACAAATAAATAAAAAGTTAAATGGAAAAACTTCGCCCATTTTTTGAATTTCAGTGTGTGTATTAACACAATACACATGATGAGTAAAAGCGTATAAAATAACTGCGTATTGAATGTTTATAGTAAATAGACATAACACGGAATTGTTTCAATAAATAGAAAATCTATATTAATCTGAAATCCCCTTTTTAATTTCAAAAATAATAATAATAATAAAAACAACAACAACGCACGTCATACAAAATAATTCAAAAAAAATAGTCAAAATTCTACTGTCAATAGCAGGGTGCAGCAAACATTAGAAAATGTTTTTGGCATATTTTTTATTATTATCATTATTATTGTTGTTATCATTATATTTTTTTATTATTATTATTATAAATTGTTGTTGAAAAATATGTTTAAAAATTACAACTCATCACCAAGGGGTGGAAAATTATAATTAATTGTTCTTGTTTTTATTTTATTTTTTTTTTTTTTTAACAAAAGTTTTCTTAATTTTTCATTTCCTTGCTTTAAACCATTTTAATGATAAATAAAAAAAAAAAAAAACTTTCTTTACGTTGGCAAATATAATTTTCTACCAAATTAATATCCTGCACTTAGTTATATGCTTTTTCTAACAAAATAAATATAAAATTTCATATTTTCTTTTTGAATTTTTAAAATAAATTACAAATAATAATGGAAAAAACTACCCTCTATATAATATATTTCTATTGAAAATCAAAAATAGAATTTATTATTAATAAATTTATTTAATGTATAAATATACTAAAATATCGATTAAACGATAAAAATAAAACGAACGACACATGTATGTAATAACTGAAATGTTAGATACAACGGAAATAAATATAATATCAGGGATAAAATAATTAACAAATTAAATATGCTATTAATTTATTTATTAAACTTTTCATTAATTGTGTTTAAAGAATTAATTAATAATTGATAAATGAAAACTATCGATATACCTGTCCAAAAAATAAACGTAATGTCGGATATTCAATATAATTGTTATATGACTTTAATAAAATTGATAATAAACAAAACAATTAATATAATTATACAACAAAATTAATTATAAAATATATATATATTAATTTATAGCAAATGTTGTCTAATTATATAATTGAAAAATAATTATTTTTTCTTATTAAACAGGTCGTGATATTAATTATGTTTCTAAGAATTTATTAAAATGATTTTTCTTATTAAGTAATAATAATTTTCATTATTTTAATTTAATTTATTAATCTCTAGAATATTTTTAATCCATTTTTATATGAAAATATAAGTACGTTAAATACATAAAGGAGCAAGTAATAATTTTAAGTTTATATATTGTAGAAGTACAAGAGTAACAAATATAATATTAATGAAAGTTTTCAGTTTTGCAATAAATTAAACTAGAAAAGAAATTTATTATAAAAAAATTAAAATGCAAAAAACCAAAACAATATACATAAAAAGTAAAATTGTACAATTACCTTATATACAAAAAAAAATCCTTAAATAATATATAAAGTGTGATATAAAACTAAATTTATTCAAACGTAAAATAATAACATTTTTTTATAATTAATAGATTATAATAAAGGTTTTCTATGACTTAGACCTTCAAGTATGCTAATTTGTTTTCGTGCGTGTTTAGTCGAATATAAACCGGAAATGATTTATGTTCTATTTATTAAACCTAAACTAATTTTATTTATGTGAATTATTTATAAACTTTAATACTATTATTCAACTATTATATATAATTCTTTAACAATTTCTTTACAATCAACATTAATTTTAACTTTAAATAATAAATATAAAACTATAACACCAAAAATGACAGAAAATATTTGATTATATTCAATATTAAATACATATTTGGTTATTTAATTTGACCTTAATTACTAAAGAATACATTATATAGTACATAGTTGATATACATAAACATTAAACTAATTAAAAAAATAAACAAATTAATAAACTAGCTAGAGTATAATAATTAACAATTGAATGATATGATCATAAATTAAATTAATTCCATTTAACTTTATGTTTCCTACAATTAAGTAATTAAAAAAAAAATATATGAAGATTATTGAAAGAGAGAAAAAAAATTTATTAAACTATCATATTTCATTTCAATATTTGAATTTTTTTTTTTTGCTGTTTAGTTTTAAAATTACTAATAATATAAAATATGAAGAAAAAAAATGCAAAACAATGATAAACAGAATATTAAATGGGGAAATGAGATAATAAATATAATAATTTAATTTCCTTTTTTTTTATTATTATTTATTATTAATAATTTATAAAATAAACACATGAAATGCTATGCAATTCATTGAAAAAAAAATGTCATACAAACTTTTATATCATATGATGTATGTAATTAGTGTCAATGTGTAAAAAAATTATTTATTATTTATTCACTATAATTAAAAATCCAATAAAAAAAACGAAATATAACAATTAAAAATGATGATCTAAATTTTTTTTATTAAATTTAATTTCAATGCAAATATCTCAGTTTAAATAATTTAAATTTTCTTTTCTTTATATCTTAGGCATTCAAAAATGACAATTGCATCATAATAAAATTATTTTAACTTAGTAATGAAGATAGTAGTGTATTTACTTTAAGGCTGAAAACAACTAAAAGTCATAATCGTAAGGATAAACCGTTCATACAACAAATAGTGTTTTTTTTTTGGATGAATTGTGCACATCAAGTTCCGTATGTAATGAACCCTTTGTGTAATTGATCACACCTAAAGCAATTTAGGTTTATTAAATAATAACATAGGTAGGAATTAAGGAATTTTTTCTGTTTTATATTAAAATAAACTAGAGTAATAAATTTATCCATAACAATTTATAAGTAATTAGTTAAACTATATCCTAGGGTGTGCAACCACCATTAAAACTTTAATATTTAACTATCTTAATAAAGAAAAATTGTTATAGAATTTTTATGATATGTATATATTACAATAATTATAAATATCCTGAAAATGTCATAAAAAAAATTAACTGTTCCTGGCTAAATAAATAGCCCGCGGATTAAACATCTCTCGCCTATATCATCAAGTCCGATATCATTGTTTGTAGTGTTAAAGTGTTGGTATAAATTTTAATTTATTTAGATATTTCGTTACACCATCCTTTTGATTAAAGTTATTTATTTTAACATTTTATTATTATTAAACAAAAATGACTATGATTAAATTTCACCTTATATCTTAATTTTATAGTGTTTACCTGGAATAAATTAATGACTTACGTAAGGTATGGTATGACTGTATCACAAATTAATAAATAAAAATAAATCCCCTTTTCTTCAATCTACGATAATTTGTTATGCATTTTACTTATTTGGATAAACATATAATACGTTTGTAAGCATAAAATACAAGTTTGACAAGAATTTCTTTATTTTTTATGAACAATCAAATAAAAAAAAATTAATTAGAAGACGTTTTTAATTAAAAAATAAACCTTTTAATTTGAAAAACAAAAGATTAATTAACACTTTTGTTTATAATTCATAGAAAATAATTTTTTTAGTTCATTTTATTAAGTTTAATATTTCTTATAAATAATAATTCAGTTAAACAATTAAAAATTTTGTATGTTTTTACCATTGTTTACACAATTTTAATGATGTCAAATCACTTGAAGTAAAAAATCAGTATCTTTAAAGAAATGACGTCATTACAAAGTGTTTTCGCAAATATAAAGAATAATTCACCAAAAATGCTGTTGCCCTTGAAATTTACATAAATAAAAATAAATAAAAATTTATTAAACATAACAAGACGTTGTAGCGTGACTACGATTTTAGTGTTGCGATGGTTTCATAAATAAAATTTGAATTATTATTAATTATTTAAATACGTCTTAAACTGTTAGATATTTCACGATTTTCGTGACTTTTAATTGAATAATCATAAAAAAAAAGTTTTTATAATGATAATAAATAAATTTATTATAATAAATAAAAATTAAAAACGATATTTATGATAAACATAGATATGTGAAAAAAAAAATACATTACAAGTAACAAAAAGTTAAAGCATCAGTAATTAACAATTTGACAATAATTAAGCTAATTAATAAGGAATAATAAACGGGTGAATCACTGTCTACTCATGGAAATATCCAATGATTAATTATATATGCTGATATATTCTTAAGCCGATAAGTTTAGCTATATAATTTTCAAAATTTATTTTAGTTTAGCATTTTATACTTTTGGTTATTTCTTAAAAAACAAAACATAAAGAAAAAGATTAAAGCAAAATATAGAAATAGTAAACATCTGTTCTAAAAAAATAAAATTGAAAAATTCACGATCACTAGCAACGACAACGCCATAAAGAGACAAACTTAAGTCAAATGACTTTAATAATATAATATTTTGTTACTAATTTTCATATTGCTCTACTTCCTGTTATGGTTTTCGTTTTATTTTTTAAAAGTTTATTATTTATTTGTTATATTTAAAGACAAGAAAAAATAATTTTCTATTTTTTTTTTGTCGAAACTTAAATGTTTCTTAATCTTTTGTTTATGTTTCACATGTGTTTTGGTATTTATATTAATTTTATTTTTTAGCAACAATTTATACTGACTTATTGAATCCAGTTTTGTATTATTAACTTTTTTTTGTATAATATTTTTTTATTGACTTAACTTAAACTGGACTGAAGACAGACATATTTCATAGTACAGTAACATTACTAAGTATAAATGTCAATAGGTTACTTAAAACAACACATTTGTTTTGTTTCATTGAGAATTATAAAAAGAAAACAATTTGAGAGACAAATTTTTATTTCTCAGAAAAATCATTAAATTACTTATTACAACGTAATAGTACTTAAAAAGATTCCAATAATATAAGAAACAGAACCTGTAATTATTTATATGAAATAAAATATTATTAGTGTAATCCTGTTTATACAAGTATACGGCGAAAAAAAAATATTTTTATTTAAATATAAAAATGTAATCAAGGCCATATTGAGCAGATATTTCAATAAAAATTAGTTGAAGTTTACTAGTTATTTTATTTTGTTCGTACCGTATAAGAAATACACTCGTGTCTCGCTATATTGACGCTTTACATATGGAATTACCAAAAAAAAAACAGTATAACAAAATTACTTTTCTAACAAAAGATGGAATCTACGAAATTTAAACCAAAAACGTGCTTATATGAAAATAAAATTCACGATATAAGGAAATGCGATTCATTGGACAACTTTTATGGAATGAATTTACCTTTATGTACGTACGTTTATGTTATCGATTTTATGTTCTTATTTATTTTTTTGCAGAAACTTTTATCATAAAACTAAATCCTACCTTACCACGGAAGAGAATAAATGCGAAATTTTATGCAAAAATAATTAAACGAAAATAACGAAGAAAAAAAGAACTAAATACACTTAGTTTAATAAGAAAAATATGAAATGCAAAGTAAAATAATAAAAATAAGGTTGAGTGTGTAGGTTGCAGTTTTATTATTAAAAAAAAAAAACAAATAAAATATATGCAAAGAAAAATCTGAAAGCTTTTTAAAAATGAACGAGTATATAACAAAAAAGTTTAAAAGACATCAACAGTAAATACGACACATATACAAGAATTGAAACCAGTTTCTGACTTTTATTATTATTTTTTATTTTTCGTATATTATGTCTTATGATTTTAGTTAGTGTATTTTATGCTAATGTAAGTGCTTTTGTTGTTATTTCATATTTATATGAATAAAATATAAATAAATAAAAAAATAAACGTATGAGCAACAGGTCGCGTACATATTATTATTTATTTTTAACTAATTTATACATAAGTATATGTATATTATACACATATAAATCATAATAATGGTTTTTATTATCGTTTAGAATTTTTATTTTCTCTTATAAAACTACAAAATAATCATAATGGTGTTTTGTTATTTTATTTTTAAAACTTAATTTTCTTTTACTCTACAATTGTTTATTTAAACAATATATTTATAAATAAGTATATGATTTTTCTTTTATTTATAAATATTGCTAATTTATATGAAATTCGTGACTATATATACCTATCGCATAAATACAAACAATAATTATATATTTATTTAATAAAAAAAAAAATTAACTATAAATTTATCAAAAATATATATTTTGCTTAAAGTTGAAGTTTATGATAAAATATTTTATAAATAAAAATAGCACATATTTATTTAATAAATTAATGGCTATATTTGCTGTTTTTTTTTTCTTTTCTTTTCTTTTAATTAATTATTTAGGTATATGTAATTTTATACAAATATATTGAATGAAAGATTAAAAGAATGAATTATTGCAATAAATTCTATAAAATATTATAAATATTTTTTATGTTACCAGAGTGCTAAAGATATATAAAAAATAATTTTTATAATTTTTACTATAATTTTACATGCATTTATGTGTTTCCAGATCTATAAAAAGGTGTTTATCTCATACAGTAATTAAATGAAATGAAATATTTTTGCTGTTTGCACTGTAAAACACAAAATAGTTTTATGAAAAAGTTAAAGTTTTTAGTCTGAATTCAAATGTCTAGAAACACAAAATTAAATTGCATTTTTATAGTTATTAATGCTAGTTTTATTTTAATAATTTACTGAAGCTCAAAACATTAACTATTGATCCGGTTTCATTCATCTTATCTTATTCAAACTAAAACACAAGATTAGGTAAATAAATAAAAATGTGATATATGTTTGTCTAGGATTCATTTATATTTATTTACCAAAACCAACCTTTTGAACTTTATCACGCTTTTTATATTTCTTCTTATTTTTTTTTTAAATAAATAAATAAATATATTTTAAAAAAAATTAACAACGGTAATTATTATCTTGATACCAAAAAAAAAAAAAAACTGTTTTTAAGTCACACAGCTTTTTTCTGTTTATTTATTTTACATAATTATTTAATTTAATATTTACTACATACAAACAAAAAAAAAAATACACAAAAAAATATAGCGGTTTAAGCCGTGTTTTTTGATGTTAATTTTTAGACAAGAGACAACTAACAAAAACACAAAAATTGTGTCAATTAAAAAAAGAAAGAACTGTACAAAAGAAACGAAGGAAACAAAAACAAGCTAAGAAAACCAACAGTACTATAATGATTTTAACGATAATGGAAATTATATAAAAAAGAATTAATATTCTATGGTATTTGTTACATTTTTTTTCAAAAATACATATTGAAGTCTAAATGCAATTAAAGACAAATATTTATTTATGTTAATATTATTCTTTTAATTAAATAATTTAATAAATGTTTTTATAGTTCATGTCTGTGAATTTATGTTATTCGAGTGCATTACTAAAACTGTACTGTTACCTTTTAAAAATTTACTATCACAATTAATTAATCAAATATGATTTCAATTTAATTTAATTAATAGATGATGAATTACAATAATATTTATTTTATATAACAAGATGTCATTTCTTTACTCTAGATGTGATTATGACGTTAGTCGCAATCTACCAATCGTTAACAAAGTGATTTAAAAAAGTTTATTATTCTAATTTTATTGAAGTCAAAATCCAAATTGCATATAAATTCTTGAGTTAATAATACTCTTAAAGCATAATCAAATTTTTCCTAAATTCTAAATAATGGGCCAACCGAATCTAAGTAGAATCTACAAATAATCGAAAAAATGCTTGGAGCACATAATTTTTTGACAGGTGTTTCTTTGACGAGACAAATCTTATCAGAATTTAATATGAGACAAAATAAATCGTCATAGAAACATAGACATATGTTTTCCACTTGCGTTTTCTTCATTTGAAATAATTTTTTTTATAAAATATTAAATATTATTATTCTTTTCTCTTAAAAATTTTCTCTATCACATGCATCACATTCTCTGTCACATGCATGTAAAAAAAAAACCTAGACTAAAAACACTGTACAGAAGTCTAAGTACATTCACTTTTATACCAGGAAGATACTGAAAGAGAAAAAAGAATAAGGCAAAAGCAACAATCACAATGTTTAACAAATGTTGAAAAACCCAACATTTACATAAATAAATAATGAATTAATACAAAAAAAAAAAAAACAATCTTCTTCTAATAAATTTTATTCTTTATTTTCATTTATAATTTTCTTCTCTTTACATTATTTTTCGTATTTAATAACATTACATATATGGGTACCTGAAGAAATAAAACTAAAAATAGTAAAATAATTTAATAAACAAATTAAAACGTGTTCGTAAACAAAACATAATATTTTGTACAGAATTGTTTTTTTTTTGTATTTCTGCTAAAACAAATAATTAAATAAGCAAATATAAAATAGTATAAAAGTTTTCTAATTTATTTTATTCATTAAAAATTTTTCAAAGTAAAAATTAGTATTCCTCGATGTATAGCTATGTGCTGTTAGGATTCGTTACATTCCAACAGTATTAGTTTGGTATATAAAGAAAGGTATGTGTAGTGTTTTATAAATTTAACATAAGACAGGGATGTATCCTTCAAGGAACTAAATATAATATTTAACAAAAATTAACAAAATGAATCTTTTTACTGAGCTATTTAGCTAATATATATAGTTATTGATCTTTAATGCAAAACACACAAAATTTAGCGAAATTATAATTGCGTAAATTCAAATCTCGAAATCTTCTGCTACAATTTTGATACAAAATATGTTCTTTTTCCTCAACATTCAGAAGATCTTCGACTATAACTAAAACAACGTAAATAAATTATGCAAAAATAAAAAACGTATGCATGATTTTGCATTAATTTAATTATTTTCTTATGTTTTGTTTGTTCATTAATTTTCTAAAATATTAATTGACAATACGTGATTTTATATATAAAAGAAAACATATTTTTATAATAAATAATAATAATTATTATTTTTTTTGTTTTAATTAATTATAATTTTCATACTGAATTCCATTAAATTATAAACATTTTATTATTATTATTATTTTAAATTTTAATTACTATAAAAACATTTATATATTAATTAAATATTTTTTCAAATAAAGATTTGCACGATTTGTAATTTATTACATTAAATATAAACTAAAAGAATAATTAATGGGCGCATCCAAATACCATTTAGTTTCTTTATTGCTCATTTTTATGCTATCCATTAAAGCTATTGTATTTGATTCTGCTTACGGCAGAATTTCAAATAAAATTTGTTGCAATAATGCCTTCAAATTTATCGTAATCAAAAATAAAAATGCAAAATATTTGAGCAAAAACGAAGACTAAAGCAAATATAGATAAGAAAACTGAGTGTTTTTTATTTGCATTAATCAAATACCGTATTTCATTTCTACTTATACTTGCAGATTATTAAGATTGTTGAGCGATTAAAATAATTAACCACCTAACACGAAAGAATAATTAATTATTTATTAATTAATAAAATAATAAAGCAAATAAATATTCGCAAAGAAAATAATTGATAAGAAAACATAAATTAAAAGTAAGGTTTTTGTTTGTGTGTTTCTGTTTTTTAAGTAAATTTTAAGAAAACGTACGAACGAATACAGAAACCCAATAAACAAATGTAAACAAAGAGAAATAAAAAATTGAATAATTAAAAAACATAAATATTGATGTTGGTGGTAGGAGGTTGCATTGGCTGTTGTTATTATTTTCTTTTCTTTAATGTAATTAATGTAATTCTTTAATAAAATTTAAATAAAATAAATAAATAAAGGCGGTGTCATGGTTAGTGAATTGTACAAATATAAACAGCACACAACAACAATAACAATGTAAAATTATTGATGACGTTTATAAAGTTGTTTATTGCTCTTCTTCGTCTTTTACTTGTTTAATCATTTATTTGCAACCAGAAATCCATTGTACGTCATACAGGTATTTAATTTTTATTTTATTTATTATTTGATGTTGAAATTTTCAGATAAAAATGTACCTGATGAAGGTGGTATAAATGTAGTGTTGAGTTGTAGGTTCGTTGCTTAATTTAATAATTTCTCTTAATTTTTTTTTTGTTGTTTTTAAATTTTATTTACTCAATTGAAACGAGTTTATGGAAATTATTATTTTTTGTATTTTAATTACAATTAATTTTACTTAAGAACAAAGTGAAAACAATAATAAATATATTTTTTCTTCAATTTATGTTTTCTGGTGTTAAAACAGGGTTTTAAGCAGTTTTTTCTTCTTCTTGTTGTATACAGGTGCATACACAGTAGAATCAAGTTAAACAATATAAACCTGCTTAACCTTATAATCTTGTTTTAAAAATTATTTAATTAAATAATATTTATTTTTTACAATATTTATTCAGATATAACCTTACAAACTCAAAATAAATAAACAATTTTTTAAATTTTTGTTACTTCTTAGGCTAAGAAAATATATATTTTTTGTTTTAGAAACTCTATTCAGCCAGGTTAAATGTTAAATTGCCAAAAGTACTTAAAACTAGTTTTAATTAAATTAATTAAATTAAAAAAACGCTTACCTTAATTAAAATAATTGTTCCAATTATATAAAAATAAAAATAATATCCAAAATGTTTTGTTGTTTTCATTTTGTTGACTTTTTTTTGTTGTCTTAATTCAGTCGGTCGGCCGTTGTTTATTTTTTTTTTTTGTAATTTAAACGGAATTTTTGATTATTTTATTAATTCAACAATAAACAAAATAACAAAAATTAATATTTTTTAATTAAATAAACAAAATAAAAATAATAAAATTATTAGGAAAAAAAAAATAATTATTATTTTTCTTCTTATATTTGTCGTTGTGTTGAGATTTTTTTCTTACTTTTTCTTAAAAAAATATTTTTACAAAACTTTTTAATTTACGTTATAAAAAAAAAAAAAAAAAACTTTAATTCGTTGATTTTTTTTTTTTTTTGTATAATTAATTACGGGGGGGATATGTGTGATGCTTGATTAATACTTAAAAATAAATTATAAGAGGAGCAGCTAACTCCTTAAAAATCTTAATTTTATAAAATTATTGTCGTTTTTTAATTTATTATGTAATTTCTTATTAATTAACAACATTTCGCATTTTTATTATTTCGTTTTTCCTGCTTTTTCGTTTTTAAATTTTTAATTTTTAATTTTATATATAAAAAAAAAAACTAAACATAAACAAAATTATTTTTTTAAAAACATTAACTTCACTTTGTAACCACTGCACATAAAAATTATAATCGTACTGAATACAGTACTATCGCTAGTTTTGCATAGTCGTTGTTGTTATTATTATTATAATTATTTCTTGTGAGAAGGTAAAAATATACAGAATTTTTATGAGTGCGACCGAAACAAATAATACATAACAAAAAAAAAAAAAAGAATTTTATAAAAACAAAATAAAAAACATTGAATATGCCAGGTATATGAGTTGCAAAGTGTTATTTTATTTCAATACGATTTCAATACACTTTTTAACTTTTTTTTTTTTTTTGTTGCTTCCTAAAGTAAAACTTTTTTTCTTCTACTTTGCACTGACACCAAAAATAACAAAAAAAATAATAAAATAAAATAATAATCAAAAAAAAATTTATAAAAAAAAAACACAAATAATTAACTTTTTGCACTACACAAAACTTGTGATACTTGTTGGTTTAGAAAAAAAAATATATTTCTTTTTTACATAAAAAAAAAAACTGGAATTTATCGGTATTTGAAGAAAAACAATAATTAAATTGATGGGTGGCGGCACACACGATTTTTCTACAAATTTTATAATAAGAAAAAATAAAATTTAATAATTTTTCTATTTATTTTAAATTATTTTGTATTGTATTTAATTATTCTATAACTTAAATACGTGTCACCCGACCGACGGAAACCAACTCAATAAAATTATATATTTGAAATTTTGTCTGTGGAATTTATTTTGTGTTTAAATTTTTGATGAATTCACATGAGTGTAGTGAAAAGAGATATTTATATACCTAAATATCAGTTGATAGAACGAGTTAACTATATGTATCTTTGTTTTTTAGAAAGAATAATATTCCCCTGTAGCATAAAATTGTCATGACAAATATTGTATTATTTTATTTAAAAATCTGCAATTAAATAATTTTTTTTTATAAAAAAATTACCTTATGCATAAAATTAATTATAAATATGTAATTAAACAATTATTTTCATTACTTATTATACCAAAAATCGCAAAAATGAAGTTTGAATATTAAAAAATTCGATTAGAAACTATATCAAACTTATGGTTTGCTTATGGGGAATACATATTATTGTAGTTGTCTGCTATTTAAATTCAAAATTTGATGAACTTTTTGCTTTAATGAGAAAAGTTCAAAAAAATATTAATTCAATAAATTTATTAGGTATTAGGAATAATTGTCAAATAAACGAATAATCAATTAAACCAATAATTTTAATACTGAAAATTATTAGCAAAAATAAAACTGTTAAGTGAGGACACATTTTTTATTTTAAATAAATTTATTTAGATCTAAAGTGTATTTGCTAATATATTCTTCGTTTATTTTAGTATTGGATATTTTACTTAATAAGTTTTATATTCGATAGATGGCAGTCATTAATGATGGTGAATGTTAAAAGAGGAATTATTTGGTAAAAAAGGTATTACAGTCAGTAACATGAGAAATCTTTTGATTATGTTTTTAACAGACCTTGAATGTCTGGTTTTTTTAAAAGAAAAATGAAAAACTATTTATACCTTAAAAAACATGATAAATTTTATGCAAATTTTATTCTAAATAAATAAACAAAATTCGTCCTATTTCGATAAAATACAAATTTAAATTACAAATATAAAAATCACAATAAAAAACAACATTGATAAAGTTCATTGAATCAAAACATTATTAAATCTCTTCTTCGTCATTTTTAATTCTTTTCTATTTATTTTTTTGTTCTAATTCTTATATTTTTTTTTGCTTATTTTATCCATTTGCAAACATATAATTTTATCGATTTGAAAATTATACATTTAATTAATTAATTAAATAAGTAAAAATAATAACAAAATGAAGAGAAAAAATAAACAGTTCAGTTAATTTTTTCTGTAATTTTGTTATTTATTTTTTTTTGTGTGATTATTAAATCAATTTAATTAGAGGTGTTTGAACTTTACTTATGATTATTCTTTCAATTTTTTGTTTTGTTTGTTTAATAAATAATTAATCAATTACTAAAATTATAGAAAAATTATCGAGAAGCATTTATTTTTGTTAAGAAAAAGTGAAAAATAAACTCGTTAATTATTTTTTTATTATTTATTATAAATCTATATGAATTTCGGTTAGGTTCTCAGCCGTAATGTTATTTTCATTTGCTATTTTAGAGAGGTATCAGGTATCAGATTGACTTAATGATGGATTTATAAACCACTTATGATTTATAAAGTTTTTTTTTTTTTAATTTTCATATCATTGATTATAGCAATATGAAGGCATAATTAACACTACAGTTCATCTGGTAGTTTCACTTTTATCTATTCATTTCTGCAGAATCCGCTTCTATAGTTCATTTAATTTTAAATTCTTTATGCTTAACTTTAGGGGTAACATTTCATTGAATCTTTTGTAGGTAAAATTAATTGTATTGTTATCTAACTCCTTACACAATTGATTAACATTTAGTATAATTTTTACAGTTTTTTCACAGCTTAATCATCGTTGTAGATTATTTCTTAAACTATTCTTCAGTTAACAATTGTGTAACTAAAACTTAATATGAAGCTTAATCATAGTATAGTAGTGATGTTATTCAAAGCATCAAATGTTATTCATCAAATGAAATTCTTTGATTGCTACCTGTTACTGCAATGCAATTGCATATATTACATATGCATATCATGTCATTAAAAATTAACCAAAGATGCTCAGTAAATTCATAAAACACAGCATTAACATACCCACAATTAGATCTGTGGTACATAGAATAATGCCGGGCTGCTTCAGTAATCTATTAAACGTCAATGTTTATCAATGCAGTACTCACGCCAACATTAACTTTCCCTTAAAATACCTAAAATAATAAAAAAAAAACTCAATTAAATCATAAGTGATATTACATATGCATATACCATCATGTCATTAAAAATGAATCTAAGTTGCTCAAGAAATCCATAAATAAATTTTTCTCTACAAGCTCAAGATCGAATTTAATCTGCGTATTAACTACTTTTGTTATGATTTGATTATTTATGCTAATGCCTGTTTTAACATAGCATCACGTTTACTTAATTAATTTACTATTTCATAAGAAATGATCAATAAAATGATGAAAAAGATTAGTATTTTAACTTGTGTCTTTTGCCATCCAAGTATTTTCAGCCTGAAGACAAACATTTTTATTATAATATAAAGTGGGAAAGTGCAACGTGGGTTAACATAAAATACTTTTACAAAATTCTTTTCATCTGTTATTGCTAATCTTTTTTTATTCTTTAAAAATACAAAATACATTTGATGTGACAAGTTATAATTAGAAAAAATAAAATATTCCATTAGACCGTTGCAGATTATTTTAATTTTAATTTTATTGCCATCCATCAACATAATTAAATCAAATTTTAAATAAAACAAGAAAATTTACCATTTACCATTTTTCAATATATATATAAAATTCAACAAAATGTTATATAATAATGGATTAAAATTAAATTTCTTAGTTAATTCACTAAAATCAAAAGGAAAAAAAATAAAATACAGAGTAAAATAAACGGTAATATTATTCATGAATCTAGATGATAATTATGTTAATACGCACGCGCGCTTAACTTAATGATATAATAAAAACAATAATAGAGTAACAACAACAACACCATCATCCACATCACCATCATTATCATCATAATCATCAAGAACAGTAACCAGAAATATAAACACAAAAAAAATATTCAACAAATTTATGATATTAATTATTACGATACTGAAAGTAAACATTAAATTTAATTAAAAATAAATAATAATTAAGTTTTATACTTTTAATTGAGATGCATTTTCTATGGAATAAACATAAAAAAAATTAATTATTAATCTGCATTTTTCTTCTTTTTTTTATAATGAATATGGTAAAGATTTTAAATAATATAAATTTACTGTATCTTACCTATGTGTTTTGTCATTATATTAATTATAATTTATTAAATGTAATTGATAGTGACTAATTATTACTATTAAATAATTATTACCTGTTTTTTTATGATTTAATTGATAATTTTATTTATTATACAATGTATGATTATGCAATCTGATCAGTAAGAGTCTTAAGGCAAACATAAAAAATATTTTAATATTTGGTCGGCACTTCTCTTTCCCGTATAACTATGGCAATTCTGTCAAGCATTGAGTGTACGAGGCTCTACAGATGTTCGATGGAAATAATTTCATTCCAAACTTTTTCCAAAAGTTTAATGAGTGTTTTGGGTGAAGCAAGCTTCCAGTTATTAATTTTGACTGCCATTATGTACCACAAGTGTTCAATTGGTATTGATATATGGGGATTTCCCTAGCCAGTCCAACATTGGAATCAGTTTCTCGGCCATGAATTGTTTGATTTGAAGAGGATAAATTAATTTATTGGTATAGATTTTGTGGTAAATTTTTTCATTTAATATAGAGCTTCAACAAAATAATAATTATTTCCATTTTGGATCGGTGACATGACACACAATCGTCTGGAAAATTATTTCATTTGTCACCCATAAATGGTTTTTAATTAAGAGTATTAAGGTTTGGTCAAATGGTTTGGAAGTGCTTCTCATACTATTGATTAAGAGATTTAGCTTTTGTGAAAGGGATTGTAAATTCAGAAGCATCACTTATTACCATCTCTTAAAACCATTTATCGGTGACAAATGAAGTAATTTTCCAGTATCTTGTACTGTGGCAAACAATTTGTTTCAGTTTTTAAATAGTAGAATTTTAAATGGATTAATTAAAATAAATTTTATATTTGTTGTTGCTACTAAACACATATTATGTAAAATTATTATGAATTAACAAATAAAATTCAATTATATTTATGAATAAAGTTACTAAAATTATTAAAAACTAATCTCATTTACAAATTATATTAAAAGTAAAAAATTTATTAACTAAATTTCTTATATGCATAACATAAATAATTAAATTCAATTTACGTAATTGTAGTTTTATTTATAGAAAATATTAATTTTAATAGAATATATAAATTAATTTTTATATAATAGAACTTAATCCATATGTTTTTTATTTTTTATTTATTGATAATGCAATTTATTTTCATTAAAATAAATGTTATTAAATTATATAATTTATAAATAATAATTCAAGAATAATAATAATAATAGTTTGTATATTATTTCAGAAATTGGAATAACAAATTAATATTTGGTATATTCATATAATCTGTTTTTTTTAAATTATTCTTTGATTGACCTAGCTAAGGAACTATGAATGAAACGATTAATTGCTATGCTATGTATAGATTTTTCACAATGATTTAAGTTTTGCAAAATATTCAGCTGGATTTTGAGTGAATAATTTGGCAGAAAATCATATTTAATGATTTTTTTGTTAATTTAAATTAACGTTAAATTATAAAATTTATATTTATTATATTAATTATTAATAAACAAAATTAAATTTATCTGCAATGATTGCGTTTTAAATGTTTAAAATGAAAGTAAATTTTGTAAATGGTTTGAATATGAACTATAGTAACGTTTTTTGAATATAAAACACTGCAAATGTTAATTAAAGTTAATAAGGAATTGAACAGATTTTTTTATCAATCAGAATATTTGATTATTACTTTTTATTTTTCATTTTCATTAATTAAATAAACCAACATAAAGTTATGGTTCGTATAATATATACTTATGTTTTTCTATAATTACATTATAATATTCTTGTAAAAGAATATTTTTATTATTATTATTAATAATAATTATAAATTTTTTAATATAAAGAATATTTGGATGACTGCATATTACCTGACTATATCAGTCAAAACTAAAAATAGATAAAAAATATAAAGAAGAAGTTCTTCAATAAATGCTTCAATGATTATTTTATTTATTTTGTATAATTCTGTTCTATAATTAAAAAAATATTATTAAACAGAAAAACATCCTTTAATCATGTATAATTTTTTCGTTCAATAAACTTCATTTTTGTATCGTTTCTTCACGTAAATTTATTCATAGGAAACTAATTAACGTTTTTTTTTTTACTTAATTACCTATAAATATTTATAAAAAAAAGTAAAAATAAATTATAAAACTTTTAGTTCATACTCTTTATATTGAATTTCAGTAATAATGAAAAGAAAAAAAGCAAAATAAAATTACTTGAATACAAATTGCAACCTCCAAATTCGTAAAAAAAAAAAGGAATTAATTTATTTAAAAAGAGAAAAACAAATCAAAATACAATTTTGATTCTTCTTATTTAAAATAATAAATAAATAAAATTTGACTAACAAATATAACAGTAGCAATTGTAAATAAAAATATATTTTATTGTTAAATTATTTCATTTATAAAAAAAATATACATTGTTGCTGGTTTTATTTTTCTTAAAATTAAATTATTTATTTCTATTGAAGAAAGATTATTTCTATTAAATAAAGAAATATTTTGAATTTTAATTAATAAAAGTAAAAATACTTGCAATATATTATTTAAGTTCAATTTCTTAAGTGCAAATTTATACTTTTTTGCTTTTATAGAAATAATATTGTAATCATTTTTTTTTTCAATATTTATCGATTATTATTCAGTATATTTACGAATTTACAATACAGGCATATCTCAGTTAATGCTACTTCTTTAAGTGCTGTTCAAGTTTGATAGAAAAACACTTTATTTTCGCTTAAAAATGTCTTTAAATGGTGTCTCTTTTAACACTGAGAGAGAATACGTTCCAGTTTCAGTAACACAACTAGAGGTATGCCGGTATTATCTTTTAAATACAGTACATATGTACACAAATAGCTAATCAATTGCACAATAAGCATGCATACATCACATTTAATCTAATTTATGCAGGTAAGTGCATTTAAAGTATATAAAAAAAGAAAAATAAGTAATAAAACTTAACACCAGTTCATGAAGTAAAAAAAAGTAATAAAATTTCAGAATAAAAATGATTTTACCACAGAATAAATTGAAAATTATCAACAAAGCATTTCTTGTGCAAAAACAACAATAATTAATATTTATTTTATTTTTTATTTAAACAACAAAACGTAACGATACGTCGTTCATCACATGTATTTAATTTATCAAAAACAACAAGTGTAAGCAATTTATATCCTTTAAATGAGAGAAATGAAGACAACAAACAGAAAAAACAGCAAAAAATTCTTGACCTAAAAAAAAAAAACAGAAAAAACAGAAAATACATTTATTTGTTTTGATTTTTATTGATTATTGTGGTTTCGTCATTTTTATTTTCTTATTTTTTACATAGAAATATGTGCAAATTTATTTCTTTTAAATTTAAACACGAAAAAAAAGAGTAAAAAACGTAAAAAGAAAAATAAACAAACAGCGAAGAAATTAAATTGCGCATTAAATTTACAAAATAATAAGAATTCAATCTTAATACTGACTTAAGTACATCGCGCATAATAATAATGTGACGTAAATTTTTTTCTGATATATTTATTATTAAAATTTTTGTATCATGTAATTCTCAAAGGTACAAACAAAAAAACCGAATGATTTAACATTAAAATATTTTGGCTTTTATATGGTAATAAAATTAATTAATTACTTAAATGAAATATATATATAAACAAATCGTTAAAAATTAATTTATTTTGATTTTGTAAATAAAATAAAATTTGTTATAGTTATAACTGGATTCGGATATATAATATTAGCGTAAAGGTTTTTTCTTCTTTTCTTTTCATTTCATTTCATTTTGTTAAATTTAATTTTTTTATTTTTAATAGATTCTAAAAAGTTATTTAATTTTTTGAATAATTATAGCAAAAATTAGGTCAAATTAATTAATTTTATGAATTAGAAAGAAACAAAGAAAGAAAGAAAAAAAAACCCAAAAAATAAAATTCCTTTTTATTATTATACTATTTGCGCTTGAAGACACCCATAAAGTTTACAACTTAGCTAAAATAAACAAAACGCTTATTTAATTGCAAAAATAATAAACACACACACACACGTAGAAAGAAAGAGCGACAAACGGCTAATGAAAGAATAAAATAACAAACAAGCGAAGTAAAAAAAAAGTAAAAATCAAAATAAACAAGTTAAATAAAGTAAAAGCTTTTTTCTTTAAATATAAAAAGTAAGCTTAAAAAATGACTTAACTTTATTACACAATTTACCACTATCTTCATTTTTTTTTTTTTTTTTTGATTTTGATTTTCTTCTTTTTTTACATATGCCATTGCGCAATTTCTTGTACATACATGTATATTTTATTTCATTCTTTCATTTTATTGTAGTTTTTCTGTTTTTCTTCTATAAAATTAAATTTCATTTCACACAATATGATGCCCAAGTGAATAATAAAAGTAATAAGATTGTTTTTCTATCAAAGAATAAACGAAAGAAAAAATTACAATACAACCGCAATGAAAGCACATAATCATAATAATAATAACATGATTTAAAGTATTTTTATATTTTCACTTGTGTGCGTTATATATAATAAAAGCTGTTTCTATCTTTATTAAAGCTAGAAGAATAACAACAAAAAAATAAAATACCAATGAGAGAGAGTACATTATTGATTAAGAGATATAGAGAACGAGTAAATAAAAAACATTTTCGACTTAACTTAACTTGATTATATTAAGCCAAAGAAAAATAAATAAATAAAAAAAATAAATACTTTTTTATTTCATTTTTCTACGTTCCAAGTCCAAGTTTAAGTTTAAAGAGTACATTGACTTTTGAAATAGCAAAACTACAATAACAACAATCACCATCACCATTACCATCACAAGTAATATAAATGAATAAACTTAGTTTAAGCTTTGAATTTAATATTATTGCTGTTTAATGCGTAATATCTAAACAAAATAAAAATAAATACAGCTGTGTTGTGTGGCTTATTTTGAACGTAGAATTTAATAAGAATTTTTTTTTTCTGCTTTTAAAATAAATTAATTAAATAATTTTTTCACTGCAAAACATAAACTAAACAGTTTATAGTAAATACTTTTGATTTTCGTAATAATTTTTAATATTTTGCAGAAATTATTAAACAATAAAAATGGTTTAATACTTTACTAAGCGACAAACCTGAACAAGTCTAACATTTATCCTTTTTGTTTCTTTTTTTAAATTAATAATTTGTGAATTTTCTTTTATGTTTTATTCTAAAGATTGCCAGTATATACAGTATTTATCAATAACAATAAAATAAATAAATAAAATTGCATTTTAATATTCAAAAATGGTAAAATGCAAATAATGTCTGGTATTGATAACAATCAACGGCAAACAAATAAATATAATAATTGTATTGACTGCGGTTGAAGACTATATATATATATATATGTATTTACAGCAATTATTAACTAGTTGGGAATAAAATAAATAAATATTAATTATATTTTTGAAACAAACAAACAAACAAATAAAAATATAAAAATCATGAAGAAATTTTAAGTAGGTCAATGTGTTTTATTTATTTATTTATTAATTTTATTAACACATTGTTATTTTTCTTATTAATTTTTTTTTTTATTTTATTATTATTAATATTCACGTATCGTTTATTTTCAACGTTGTCTTTGTCGTTATCGTTGTCGTCCTCTTATACGTTCTTTAAACAAAAATAATAATTAAAAATTTTATTATTATTAATTTGGTTATGTCAATAAAAAAATAATGGAGTAATGCTTAACGTTTATATGATTTTTTTTTCAAAAAATAAAATATTTATTTGCTTATTTGCAAAGTAAATTATTTATTTTTAATTATTATTTTATTTTATTTTATTTTTTTCAATTACGATTTAAGCTTATTTATGTTAAAGTAAATGTTTACAAAATTATATGGTGTTAAATAGCAAGTGGGTGGTAAAAATTATTATTATTTAGATAGAAAAAAAAATACATGACTCACAAGGTGTTTATTAAATTTTGCTATAAAAAAATATTTATTTATTTAAACATTAAATTTTGCATTAAGAAAAAAATCACAGTTAAGCTTTTAAAAATTCATCATTCAGTATTTTAATGCAAAATTAATCATCTAATAAAAATTTTAAAAAAATCTGTCTACTTAAATTTTGATTGTCTAAGATAAGACAAAAAGAAAGAAATTAATTTAACATCTTATAAAGAAATTAAATAAACTTTGTCTGCTCTTTTCTTATTGAAAACCTCAAAAAAAAAAAAAAAAAAATACATATAAAAAATTATTAACATAAATTAGAAGAAATTATTTCCATATAACCTGAAAACATTTTTCATTTTCTTTTTGTTAATTCTTTGATGAAAATTAATTAGCATTAGCATAAAATTGAAACGACAAAACGACTCTAGACATATAATTTGAGCAAAACAAAATAAAACAACGAAATAAAATTAATAAAAGAATTGATTAAACAGTCACAAAGCATATTATAATTATGCAATCGTAACACGTTGTTAATCGAATAAAATAAATAAATGTGAACAAAAGCAAGGAAAGCTTCAAAAAAAAAAAAATTTGTACAAAACATAATAATGAATAAGAATTTTTTATGATTATTATTATTATTATTATTATTATTCAATATTATTTATGAATTATGATGACATGATGTTTTGTCAAATAAATAAATTTCATACAAATTTTGTGAGTAAATTAATAAATAAATAATCGAACGGAAAAAACAACAAAATAAAAGGTGTTTGTATTTGCTAATATATATATTTACCGTTAATTATTTAGTTAAATTTTTTTTTTATTTAATCAAATAAAGAAACAAAATTATTTGATTTTTTTGAGACTTTTTGCGCGTAATTTTTTATTTTTGAGTATTTTTCATAAGAATTTATTTTTGTGTTTTTACTTTGCTTTCAACAAATTAAATAGTTTTTCATTGCATTTTAGCTGAGTTATTTTATGGACTTGTTCTAGCAGAAACTAATAGAGATATTTTACGAAGTAATTTGAATGAAATGTAACTACTAAGCGTATTTTCAGTAAGCTTTTAGACATAGAACCTTATTTTGGAATATTTATTAAACATTTTTAAGTAATAAATATGGAAAGCATGTAGAATTGATTAATCGAATAATGCTTTTTAATTTAAAGTTTAATGTACTTGAAATTATGACCTCGAAAGAATCTCTATTTTTTTTAAAAATTGCAAAAATAATTTAATGTCTCTATCACGTTACAGATTGTTTCTTGAAAATTAATCTTATTGACGGCTTTATTTATAAGTATTTGATTCTCTTTTTTTAATAACAATTGTATTGGCAATAAGTATTTATATCTAGATGTATTTAGTTAGTAGCATTCTTAGTAATCAATTTATTTAAATTGTAGTTTGTATTTTTATAGCTTTTTTAATTTTTAAATAGAAATGTCTAGAAATTGAGGAAAATCATTAATTTTGAAATAGTTATCCTGATGGCTGTTTTAAGCTTCAGGGCAATTTATGCATCAGGCAAGAGTAAGCATGTTTAGTGTAGTTTAGTAATTAGTTTAATAATAAAATGTATTTTACATCATTAACTGCTTTTAATTAATTAATCAAGTATATTAGATTTATGTTCATTTTTAATACTTTTTTTAAAACAATTAATTTATATTTCTAAAAATAAAATAAATTTTAACTAAATTAACTACTTAAATTATATTTCAATTTATACTTCAAATTTTATTCTCTAATTAATTTATTATTAGTGTGTAGAAATTTATTTTAATATAAATTTATTTAATAAACTATTAATAAAAATAATTAAATATACTTCCTTATCAAAAAACAAAAAAAAAAAAAACTAATTTTAATTTCCTTAATAAAAATAAATTAACGGATAATTAATTGCATTGATCAATTTTTAGATGGTTTTTTTTTGATTTTTCTTCATAAAAATAAATAAATAAAATAAAACTGTATATTTTTTTTTTATTGTATTATCAATAATTTAATAATTAATAAACACTGAAAAAAAATCAATCGTAATGTTATTTTCTTTATTATTTTAATTGCGTTGTTTTTTATCTTAATTATTAGTGGTTTTGCCACGACTTTAACACACTGTCTTATAAAATAATAAATAAAAAATAGACAAGAATATCTTTATTAACAAATAAAAAACTATCAATAGGCTAATAATAGTGACATTTAATAAAAACTATTTAGTCATTATATAAAGTTTTAAGTGGAAAAAACTAATAAAAAACAAAAAGACTTTATTTTCTTTTATTGCATTTTTCAAATAATTAACAAACAAAATAGAAGAAATTTTTTGTTTGTTTATATAAATTTCGTATTAGTAAAATTTTAATTCAACAAATTTGTCTTATTGTCACAACTAATTATTTGTTGTTTGTTTATTATTTAATTCTATTTGTTTAAAACAATGCATAAACATATATAGAATATGCACAGTTAAATTTGTTACAATACAAATCAATTATCAATTAATTTTTTAAGTATTTTTATTTTTAAATTAATTAATGAAAAATAAAAATAATAATTATTGTATAAAACATCAATAGAAATTCATAAGTTATTATTTATAGTTTTTTTTTTTTGTATTGAAAATTTTTATTTTATTTTTTTTTCAAAGTAGAACAACTCCTTATATTAATTAATAATATTCCATTGTTTTATAGAAAATAATAATATTAATAAAAATATTGTTTTTTTTTAGTGGTTTTACAGTAACATTGAATAAAATATTAATTATTTTAATTTTAGAAGTAGAATAACTATTTATTATTTTTTAAATGTTTTTGCTTTATTACCAGCTTAAACGACAATTTATATCCAAATTTTTTTATACTGGTATTAAGTGCAACGTCCACCAAGGATTAATGCATATATTTTGTTATAATAAATGCTTTTTTATGTATATACAAGTACCCAGCACTACAACAATGGCTTGGAATCGGAACAAGAGTCTATAAACTTGGGGATTCAACCTTATAAATGCAAAAAAAAAAAAAAAAAAAACAAGGCGGTATTTTAGGTATTTACAAAGAATTATAAAACTATTTCTACGATTCTGCAAATACTTAAACCAGCGAAGACTTCCTTATTAGATTTATGAATTGAAGCATTCGCAATTGATTGATATTCATTTTCTACTCTAAGCATCAAGATATCAAATTTATTGAGCCATTTTTGTCCTTTTGTTAAATTAAATGATTTGCAAAGTATTTTATAAGAAGTTCGAAAATAATTAGTAGAATCACATGTAGAATGAATATAAATTTACTGAACAAAAAAAAAAGAGTTTTTTTACTGTGTTTTATCAACATTTGAAATCTCTCACATCAAATCCTTTCTTGATAAAAATGCTTGACTACTTCTACCACTTGATGACGATATGTTTCTGTCCGCAATGCCTGGTAATTTGATGGTTTTTTCATTAAATCTTACGATAAAAGAATTAACAATATGAAATTCGTGCTGTAGATCTCTTAAGCTTGTCATATTTTAAGTAATATAATATAAACAATAAATAATAAGTAAAAAATATGATAAATTATCCCTCAAAAAGAAAAAAAAAACAAAAATTATTAAATAAATTTTCAAAAAAAAAATAAATAAGAAAAGAAAAACTAAAATGGTGTGAAAAATTCAATGTTCAAAGAAAACTAATAATCAAAATAAATAAATTATCACTTATATAACAAGACATGTGTTTAAATTTACCTGTTTTATTGACCAGCATAAAGCTTATTAGTTTAATTAAATAACAAACAAGAAAAAAAAAGCTTTTCTTTTGATTGGAAAAAAATAAATAAAATTAAAATTTTAAAAGAAAAATATTTTCAATATTTTTATAAATTAAAAAAAATTAATATTGTTTTCACATTTAACAGTTAAAAAAGAAACAACAACTTCTTTTTTTGCCACGGTTTTTGTCTGTCTGTCTATGTTGTTTTTATGTATGGTTATTTACTTACATGGAAAATAAATCTTAAATTTTGTCTTTAATTCTAATAAATTTAATTTTCTTGTAATGAAAAATATGCTTTTTGACAGGCTTTTTGTTCTTCTTCATTAAAAATTTCTTTCTTTCTTTCGATTTTATAAAGTTTTTTTTTTTTTTTAAATAGAAAAATTTTGTATTATCTATTTGTTATTATCAAAATGCTATTGGTAACTTTAAGCTGTTTGCTTGTTTTTCTTCTTCTAATAATATTTATTTGTTTATTTTTTGTTATTTAAATTAAATATTGAACTTTTGATGGTTATTCAAAATGTATAAAATAATAAATAAACAAGCAGACAAACATTATAATAATAATAATAGTAGATAAGCTAAAGAAAAAGAAAAAAAAATATGTAAAAGAAAGATATCAAGTGGCAAAAGAAATTATTAATTTATTTAGAAGAAAAAAAAAAAAACATTCTAACAACCGAAATAAATATTCAATTTTATTCTCTGTAAATTTACTAATTTATTATTTTCTATGCTTCTATAACATTAAATTTCATAAACAGACAAACCATAATAAACATAATAATAATAATAAAAGCTTTGATACAATTCGTACAAAAAATATTAGATTTTTGATAAAAAAACTATTTAAATAAATGATTATTATTATGTTAAAATATTTGATCTAAAAAAAGAACAAAATTATCAAAAATCTAAATAAAATTAACAAAAAAAAATAAACCGAAAACTTTTTATTACTAAAAATTGTATTAAAAATGTATGCTTTGTAAAGCTTTAATATTCATGAAAAATGCGTAGAAAATAGAATTAATATTTATTTTTTATTAAAAATATATATGTTTTGTTAAGTCTTGTGCTTATTATTATGCTGATAATTATTTAATTAATAAAACTACTGCTATTTAACGATCAATATTTTTCTTTTCTTTATCATCAACGCAATAAATGTACGAATTTAAATTATTTAAATAATTTTATAAACAACATAATGGTTAGTATTAATTTATTCTTTTTAAAAAGATTATATTTTTAGCGATCTTAAATTGATCAAATGTCTGCTAATAACGTTACAAATCGATTAAATAAATATCTATTCTATTTTTAAATGATCACGATCATTTACACGTTTCCACCTGCTATAGATATAATTATAATTATAATAAAAAAAATCCATAAATAATATCTCACAAAATATGTATTAAAAATGTGAGAATTTAAGAGAATTTTAAGAAAATTAAAATCTATCAATCAATTAACACTAAATAAAACTGTAACACTGATAAAAATCAATCAAAAGAAAGAAAGAAAAATAAGTATTTTTATTTTTTGTTAAACTAGGTAATTAATTCAATATTTGAATATTAAAAATTTGTGTAAAGAAATTTTTTTTTTAATTAATAAATAAATAATTTAAACGGGCGAGATGCTCTTTGGTTTAATAAAAATTCTTTTTTTTTTTTCAAACTTTGTAACAAAGTTAAATATGTAAATTATTTAAATCGTGTAATAAAAGAAAAAAAGCGAAGAATTAAATATATTTAAAATAGTGATGATTATATATGAACATGTCATTTGATTATCATTCAAATTATCGTCTGTCTATTATTTAAATTTCAATATTTCTTTTAATAATTTATGGTAAATTTTTCGTTTTTTTTTTTTTTGTATTATAATTATTTTCTTTGATTAGATTAAGCTGAGTTCTTATGGTATTCCCATAATATTATGCATAACAGTTAAATGCATAGTTTTACACTTTACCGACTGGTCTGTTTTCGCCGCTTGAGCCGTGACGACAGCTTGTTTTGCTAAAATTACGCTATATCACAAGCAACAACAACAGCTACCAACTACAGAGTAGCGCGACGAGTTATAATTCGCTACAAAGTAACGCGATAATTCTACATATTTTAAATTTAAACATGTGAAATGGCTGACAGTTCTATTTATTTTGACGATTTGCCGCCACAAATTCAAAATTTTCAAAACCTGGCTACACCCGGTCATTAAAACTCATTGTATTATACATATATTTAAAGTTGGTAGTTGTAGCTGTGGTTTGTGGTGTAGCGTAATTATATTTAAAGCATTAAAATAAAAATTTTAATAACTCTAGAATTAAAGGGAATTGCGTTTTTTTGTCTTGAACACAAGGAGAAAAGCTCTACTATGAAAATTATCAAATATAAATATATATTTTGGTCCTCCAGTAGATTGTCGGTACTACAAATCTCGACAATAAACGTCCTAAAGGAAATTGTTTGTAGATACTACAAAACCTGACAATAAAAGTCCGAAGTAGAAAAAGTAGATGTAAGTAGAAACTACTCGACCCGTTGGTTAGGTGTTAACTTATCTCCTTAAAATTATATTTTCACTGACTTTAACTCGTTACTAAATGAAGACAACCCCATTTCTTCAATGATAAACAATTATTAAATATTATTCACTAATAATAACTAATTATTACATAAGGAAAACACAAAATAATATGCACTCTAATCAATTCTAAAAAAAAAAGAAAGAAATGTTGAATTATTAAAAAAAAAATAATAATAAACATGACAAGAGAGAAAATTACAACTCAATAAAATTTCAAACTTAACAGCATTCCAATGAATTTTAATGTAAATCCACAGGCACAATATCTATGCGCTTTAGTAAAAAAAAAAAAAATTATCTAAATTATTAGCTTTCTTTGATGATTTTTATCTGAAAAACATTTGCATAATCAATATTATTTTATTTTTTCTTTTTATTTGTGGTGGCTTTGTATTGTTATTAATATTAATATTATTATTACTACTTTTTTGTGAATAAATTTAATTAAGAAAGAATACATAAAAAAAAGAAGATGTAACGAAATGAAAAGAAAAGAAAAAGAAAATAATTAAGAATTTATATATAATTTGGGTCTTTCACCTTTTCTTATTTATTTTCTTTTCATTTCATTTAATTTCTTTTATTTAATTTTTTGTTTTGTTTTGTTTTGTGTTTTTATTAATTAATTAATAATTTTCTTATTTTGTTATGAAGAAGAAATTATTATTTCTTCTGATTTTTCTTACGTTTTTTGCTGTTTATAGAATTAAAAATGAATAAAAGTAGCGGATTTTTTTGTTCTTCTTTTAATTCAATTTTTCATAATTCTTTCATTTCAATTTTTAATAATAAAACATAATTTCAATTATATAATAAATGTGTTCTTCTTTTTCATTATTTTTAACACACAATCAAACTTGTTATAATTATTTTATTTAATGGGTAACTGCTACGGTATGTTATTGCTGGTGCTGGTGCTGCTGCTGCCACTATTTGTTGTTGTTTATTATTGTTTTGTTTCTCGTTATTGCTGTTTTGAAAGTAATTGAAAGTTCATTCACTTTTTATTATAATGATCTAGATATTTATTTTGATTTATAAAATTTATGCACTTTAACTATAACAACTTCTTAGCCGTGATCGTCTAGTGGTTAGGACCCTACGTTGTGGCCGTAGTAACCCAGGTTCGAATCCTGGTCACGGCAAGTTGTGTATAATTTTTTTTTCACTTTGCATTTAAAATTCAATCAACTTGCGATGCTATTTTGTGCTTAAAATTTATTACTGTTAAAGTTGTTATTAGTTAAAATTTAAAAAACCTCTTAATCGTGAATTTAATTCTAATATTTTACTTGTTATTTTTCAATGGAAATTTAAACTGAAGATATTTCTATAATTATAATACTAAAATATAAATCTTTCTTTATTAAAACAAAAAACAACACAAATGCAGCCGTGATCGTCTAGTGGTTAGGACCCTACGTTGTGGCCGTAGTAACCCAGGTTCGAATCCTGGTCACGGCAGAATGTGTTTATTTTTTCTTAGTTTTACTAAACATCTTTAAGTGCAGATTCAGCAAGCTTGAGTGAGAGGTGTTTGGATCTTTGTTTTCTTATATTACTGTCGAGACACGACCAATTAATCTTAAACTTAATTATTTTATGCAATAAACTTTTTTTTTGCTGGAGCTTTTTTTACTGAAGAGTTATTTTTTATAAACTTTTTTAAACAAGTAAAACAAAGAAATTATAGAGCTTTGTTAATAAATTTAAAAAAAATCAAAAAATATCACAATTGCCAGCCGTGATCGTCTAATGGTTAGGACCCTACGTTGTGGCCGTAGTAACCCAGGTTCGAATCCTGGTCACGGCAACAGAATGTGTTTATTTTTTCTTCGTTTTACTTAAACATCTTTAAACACAGATGCAGCCAGCTGAGGTGTGTGCAATCTTTGTTTTTTTATATTCCTGTCGATACGACCAATGAATTTTAAACTTAATTATTTTATACAATAATAAATGTCTTATTTGCTGAAGCTTTTACCTGAAGAGTAATTTTTAATATACTTTTTATATATATAAATATAATATATATGAAAATTATAATTAAATTAAAAGAAAATCATCAATCAACACAACTGCATAGCCGTGATCGTCTAGTGGTTAGGACCCTACGTTGTGGCCGTAGTAACCCAGGTTCGAATCCTGGTCACGGCAAGTTGTGCTTTTTTTAAAATTATAGTTTATATTGAAAATTTAATTGAAGCAATGCAATTTGCATACATCTATTACAACTGCAATGCGTTCTCTTAATCTCGCGTTTGATTCCATCGTGTTTATAATAATTTTCTAAGCAAGTTTTAAGCTGTGTAGGCTAAGCTTTAATTAAAATTATTGTAGCAAATAGAGAAAGCTACCACAGAAAAAGCTATTTAATGATCTAGTTATTTGTTTTCATTTAAATTATTTTACGTTTAGTTAGAAAACAACTGCATAGCCGTGATCGTCTAGTGGTTAGGACCCTACGTTGTGGCCGTAGTAACCCAGGTTCGAATCCTGGTCACGGCAGGTTGTTTAGTTTTTTTTATCTTTATTATTTATCTTTTAAATACATACTAGGCAACGTGTACAAATAAGCATATATTATCAGATTATAAAGAAAGAAATAAATTTCACCTTACCTAATAGTAGACAAACGGTTTCTGAAGATGTTGCAGATCACATTATGTTGATTTATAAGATAATTTTCTAACAAACAATATTTACAGCCAATAAAATATACAAAGGACATAATTTGGCTCTTTTATGGTTTGTTTTGGTTTTTTTTTCTTCTATATAATACTATGTATGTCGTAATAAACAATAGAAACATGATAATAACTGCAAAAACATTAAGTCCCCTTTTTGTTGTCCTTTTTGTTTCGTATTTTTCAATACAATCATGCTGTTTGTTCCTGGCAAGTTTTCTTAAAACCTAAGATAATTTATGTTATTTTTTTTCACAGAAAAAAAGGAAGCAACGCCTGACTTTTACATTGAAATTGTTGGCAATTTTTTTTTTAAAGAATTTTAATAAAATCGATTATTATTATTATTATTATTATTATTATTATTATTATTATTATTATTATTATTATTATTATTATTATTATTATTATTATTATTATTATTATTATTATTATTATTGTTATTATTATTATTATTATTATTATTATTATTGTTATGATTATTATTATTATTATTTTATTATTATTATTATTATTATTATTATTATTATTATTATTATTATTATTATTATTATTATTATTATTATTATTATTATTATTATTATTATTATTATTATTATTATTATTATTATTATTATTATTATTATTATTATTATTATTATTATTATTATTATTGTTATTTATATAATAATAATATAATATTATAATAATAATTAATTATTTAACCACCAACACGTTAAAATGCCATCATAAACAAGGTATGAACGAAAGACATAACATATTTTATAAAGAAAACGGTTTATAAGGGAAAGCGTTCGCCTACAATCGAACACAGTTTATATAAATACGTTAGGAGGTCTCAAAGTCATGGCTATTATTGTTTTTATTATTAATATTTGCAACAGTAGTACCAGCAACAACAAGAATACTATAAAAGAGAGACAACAAAAAAATATAATAATAAACATTAAATGCCGGTTAAGAGTTACCAGTTTTAATAACACAAAATATAGAATAAAATGTAAAAAAAAGAAAAAAAACAAACACAGAAGGTAAAGCATGAACAGTATGTTAGATGCTACTAAGAATAATAAATAAATAAGAATGTGCTCGGTGACCGACCGACCACCGACCAGCTAACCATATTTAAGTCAACAACGCAACGAATTTAATTGAATTTTTTTCTTTCATAATTTTTATTTAATTTGCATTTTTCTTTTTTGTAAATTATTACATAATTACATAATTAAAATAATCTAGGACTTTGATTTATACTAATAATATTTTTTAATGAAAATAAAAGCGAATAAATTATTTTAAAAAGAAATAAGCATAAATTACTGATTAGACATCGTATTTATTTTTAATTATTTTTTATTTAAATGTTTAAAAATATTATTTAAGAGAATTATCCTTAGAATGTTTCAGGTTTCAGATTTTGAACTCTTTCTCTGTTAAGAAAGAAAGAAATGATGAGAAAAAGAAATTTAATGACTGTTAATAAAATATGATGTAAAAAGCTTCTTTTTTTTTCGATAATTTCATAAAAGGATTCCTTAAAATCAAAAACAGATAAAAATAATTAATAACATCCGTTTGCAATTGAATTTATATAAAATTTAAATTTTTCTCTTGTGAAAGACCCAACCAAATACAATATTGAAATTATTTTTTTTTATCGGTTTTTTGCTTTAAAAATTAAAATTAAATGAATATTATGATGATAATAATAATAAAAATGAAGAACATAATGTTTTTGCTTTTTATTTGTTTTGTATTTTATGTATTTCTAAAGTAAATTTGTTCACAAGTTGTTATATATCTTTTATTTTTTGGTTAATTTGTAAACTAATAGTAAACAATAGCAAGTAAATACACATAGAAACACAGTGATTTGAATTACATTATTATTATTATTGTAGCAAAGAAGAGTAAATGGAAAATAAAATATTCTCACATAATAAATTAATGTAAAGAATTTCAAGAAAAAAAAAATATAATAAAAAGTACAAACAATAAAAATAATAACCGTAAATATATGTAAATATACATAGAAATAAAAGTAAATATCGCGAAATTATATAATTTTTAATAACCAAATTATAACTCATGTATGTATGTTGTTAGCTAAATTAAAATTTATGTATATTTTTTTATTATTATACATAATCTAATCAACCAAAAATTAATTTTTCATAATTTCCGGAAGTAATATAATTATTTTTTAAATTAATATTAAAAATAAATATTAAATTACGCGTATAAGCTTTGTTAACAAAAATATTGTATTTTTTGTTTCTAAAATGTTTTCCGAGGATAGACAAGTAGATAAATTTTCTTATAACATAGAAAAATTTTTCCAGAGCTTTTATTATTTTATTCTATATTTAACAGTTAAACAATGGTGAAGTAGACTACAAAAATACTAATCCATAAGTTTGTATTCAATCGTAGTAAGTAGTTTAAAGAGTTTGAAGTTTTTCAACTTTAAATATTCAAATAAATTATTCTACTATTGATGCAAATACATGTAATTAAAATCAAGTAAGTACTCTCGGATTGAATGCACAAAATACTATGATTATTAGTTGAATGTTAGAAGGAATATTCTTATTTTTTTTTAATAAAATATTTTTTTGTTTAAAAATTTAAATACTAAAATAAATGAAAGCACATCCTGACTATAATTAAAATGCAATAAATAAATAATATATAATGTACACCCATATTCCGATTTACGTGGTATATTTTTATCTTTAACCCAGTCAAGATAAATTACATAATTGTGCTTAATTTATAATTTTCTTCGTCATTGATTTATCCATCTAATTCATATAGTAAATATAGTAATTAGCCTTTTTTACGCGGTTTCAATTTAAGCGAGTTTCTGCGGAACATATCCACCGCGTAAATGGAGAGATGAGTTTAATCATAACTGAGCAATTAGTAAATAATACCTTGTAATTCAATTAATTTATAAAATTTTTCATTTAAATTAAGAAATAATCCTATACAAGTGTTAATTAACTGTTAAAATAATTCTTTTTATTTATTTAGACAGACTTTTGGAGACAGGATTTTTCTGTTCTAAAAGCATTATAAACACAATACAAAGAATTAAAAAACTAATTATTTCTATATCGACGTTCTACGTTATTATTAATAAATTTGGTGTCTCTTTTCAATAAACAAATAGATAACGAATAGGATTTACAAAATAATAAAAAATAAAATTAATTAAAACGTTTTACCGCAATGGAGGTACATAAATATTTCTTCTTTTTTTTCAATACCGCCTTAGTAATAATAATAAAAAATTAATTGATTTGAATAAAATAAACAAACATCTGCAAGAATGTAAACAATTAATAATATGCAATTATGTACACATGCTAGCACTATAATTATAAAGAAAAGCAAAAAAAAAAAAACTGAGAATGAGCAGTTAAAAAAAAGAAAATAATTAATTATTATTTTCCCTAACCCGTTACATGAAAAGTTTAGATAAAAGATTTTTTCTTTTCTTTTGCCTTTGTTTTAATTCATTGTTAAGTTCAGATTTCCGTTTTATTTCCTTGTTATCTATTCCTGTCATTAAATTACATTATATTGTATTAGACAAATGACGAAAGAAATTATGCTCTGAAAATGAAGAAAAAAACAGTGATACAGTGTGATTAGAGTAGAGCTGAAATTGCATACATATAATTTTTCGCCACTTTATTTTTTTCTTTATTTTTTATAAGACATGCACACATTGTTGCCTTTACCGTTACAATTAAACATGTTTCATACATTATTTGTTGTAATTGTTTGCTGCTGATTTTGTGGTTTAATACTTTTTTTTTTTTCTTTTTCTTTATTGTAAGTGATTGCTACTTTATATGAAAAACACGTCATCAATGATTATTGCATACTTTGAAATAGTAAGTATAAATATACTGTAGCAAATATAATATTTATCGAATAATAATAAAAAGAGAAATAAAGAGATTCGAAGACAAAAAGGGAAATAAAAGTATATATCGTCGTATTTGCGAAAGTATTTTTTCTTATATATGTATCCATAAAGAATAATAATAATTGCGGTGTAACATCTTAAAATAAAATAAACATTGATTTTTCTTATGAAAAACAAAAAAAAAAAAATAATAAATGCAAGAAAGAATTTCTTATTTTATTTTTATTATTATGTAAAAATATATATATAAATAAAATTAAATAAGAAGATAACGATAATAATTTCTTATTATAAATTTTTGATTGTTTTTCTTCGTTTTATTTCAAAAAAGAAATAAACAAATTTATTTATATATAAAAAAAAAAATAATAATAATAAAAGAAAAAGACCTACTTTGCGTTCGTTGTGAAGGTGAAGGTTAAATTGTTTACATATTTTTATTCATTAGTTTGTCTGTTTGTTTATTTATTTTCTTGATTTTATATGAAGATGAAATTTGTAATTCTTCTTAGTTTTTGTATTTTCTTTAATTTAATAACAATTTTTGAAAATAAATTTAATTTTGTTTTTTAAAACATTTAAGTAGAAAGTGTCACTTGTTGCTAAATTTATTCATTGTTTATTTTTTGATTTACATAAATTTCAATTTAAACTGTGCACAATTAACACCGTAAAATTGAAGGTTCTAACAATTGAAAACAAAAAAAGATTAAAAAAAAAAACATATTTCTAACTGAACTGCCGTGACCAGGATTCGAACCTGGGTTACTACGGCCACAACGTAGGGTCCTAACCACTAGACGATCACGGCTATACAGTTCTTGTGTTTATACATCGATTTTTAAAAAGCTCTTAAAGAAATTAATAAATTTATTCGATGCTTGAATGAATTTTGTATTATTTTAATTTCTCTAAAAATTCTTTCTTGTTTTCTTTTAACTATTTTCTACTATTTGTTTTCTTTTTTAAATATATCTTCGCTACAAAATTCAACCAACCTGTTAGTTAGCTACCAGCAGATTCTTTTTGTTTCATTTAAATTAACAAATAAATATTTTTTTTCCTGTTACAAAAGCTGCATAGTTATATAATAACCGGAAAATATAAAAATTTAATCATGTAAATTTACATCCTTCCTATTTTTTCTTCTTTTAAATTTTTACACATTTTTTGCAGAAGAAAAAAAATTAGCAAAGTAAAAAAATAACATAAAACAGGGAAAGGCAGTTTATAGTGTTTTTCTGTTAACACGACTAACAATGATAAGAAAAATATTTCAAGAATTTACCAGCTGAGTAACCATATAATTTAAAGAATTAATTTTAATGAAAAGGCATAAAACAAAAAGCACACAGAACACAAAATTAATGACATTTGTAGGGTTAAAAAGCCGAGAAACAAACCAACCAACCGAAAAACTTGTTGAAAACAAAAAATAAATAACAGAAAACCGTTATAAAACTTATTTTCATTCTAGTTTTTCGTGTTTAAAATTGCGCATGCGTAATCTTTATTTAATTTCTTTAAGTTTTATTTTTAATTTAATCATTATCATTTTGCGCATGCTTTTTTTAGATTTAAAAGAAGAAAAAAACAAAATAAAGAACTTATTTTTCGTAAGCTTTTATTATTTTATTGTTATTATTATTATTAATAATTTTGTTTTAATTTTTTGTTGTTTTTCTTGTACGAATACACATGGTAAACATGAACGCGCAAAGCACACATATGGTAAGAGAATTAAATGCGACGCAAAAGCCATAGAACATACAGCATACATATGTATAAGAAATTAAACTTTGTTGCTTGCAAAAAAAAAAATACAAAAATAAATTTTACCGTTAAGTCTTCATTTCTTTTTCTTTCTTTTATTTTTTTTTTATTTAATAATAAGATAATAAACAAGGTAAAAACAAAAAATAAAAATTAAATAAATATACATGATGAAATAGTATTGCATGAATAAGAAATTGAATATAAATAAAAGCTTGTGGTTTTTATAATATACAGGCTCAAAATGAAATCACATTATGAGCGAAGTGTTTTCTAAGACTATGAGACTCATGTTAAATTAAGTAATTTTTATGTTTTAAGTCAACAAATGTTTACATTTTTATTTCAATTTGCTATTTTTTTATTTTTTTTGCGTACTTTTGTCGCATTGATTTGAGAAGGCGAACTTTAGAGTTTTCTTTTTTTTCAATTTATTCTTTTATCTTGAAAAATATGTTGGCTGGCTAAAAGAAAGCTACGAAGCATATAGTTGTGTAGGATTCTGTAGAAATGTAATTTTTTTATTTATAGATGACTTTTTATTATTTCTAGATTATTCAAAAACATGGGCATGTTCTTTGTTTATTATTGTATTAAAATTGCTGTTGGGAAGGTTTTCGGGCGTTTTGTAGACTAGTAAAATCTTTGAATAATTTTTTTTGTGAATACTCTAAAAAAAATAATTTATTTTTAAAGTAATTTAAGTGTTTTAAAGCCTATGATTTAGCAAAGTATTTCTTGATTTAGCTTGATGTAAGAATTATTAAAAAAAAGGGTATTAACAAACTCGCGAGTTTTTTTTTTGATAGAAACATAATTAAATTTCATTTTTATTAAAATTTCATGATAATTTCATTTTTCTTTTGTTTTACAATTTATATAAATTTTATACTTTAATTAAAAATCGAAATTTTAAATAATTAAAAAATAATGTACTTGCGAAGACACGACATCGCTGTCACTATATATGATTTGTTTAAATATAAACTCTTCTTTGTTAAATTTTTGATTTTTTATTCATTTCAAATTTTTGATTAGTCATCTAAATATGACACAAATACACTTTTAAATAAATCGTAATATAATACAGAAAATATTATTAAAATCTGTACTTAATTATTTTACTCAGAATTTTGTATTTATTTTGGTTTTCGTTTCGCGTAACAGTGCCATGAAAGAATTTATTATTCTTAAAAAAACGCCAGATTTGTTGTCGCTTTTATTTTTAATGTTTGTCCTCATTTAAAGAAATTACGCCTTCAATAATAAACATAAAAGATATTCTTAATAAAAGAAATAAAGGATTATTGAGTGCAAAATTACAGTAAAAATGTTTTTTTTTTCTCTCTGTTCATTTCGCTTATGGCAGCAAAAAAAAAAACGCAAAAAAATTAATAAATGTTTATAATTGGACTATTCACGTTTGCTTATGCTTCGTTGTATTGTATTATTATTATTATTTTTTTATGTATCTGAAGGATTCAAATGTTCGTTCAACCAGTTTATAACAATTTTTTATTTTTTCACCAACATTATTGCAATTAAATATAAAAGGCGAATCAGTTTTGCAACGAAAAAAAAAATGTAATGAAAAAAAAACCTCCCCGAAAAATAAGAACACAAATCTTAAAAAGAATGAAAAAATTATAAAATTCTGAGCGCTGAATATTGAGAACAAGAAGAAGAAACAGAAAAAAAAATCAGCGGATGGACCTAAAAAAAAAAATTGAATAAAACCGGGCGGACGCTTGTTGTTTAATTCAATCGCAAATAATTCTTACAAAAAATAAATAAAAATAAAAAGGAATACAATTTTTATTTTATTCTTTGTACAATTTTTTTTTGCCTCCTTTTTGTTGTATTCTTCTTAAATTGTAATTGGCAATGCGAATAATTTTACTTATTTATGCTTTTTTTTTATTTTGGCCAAGTAAAAACAAAAAGAATACTAAAAAATGTGAAAGGAAATTTGCTCATATTTCAGAAGAATACGTTTTACTTGTTTGTTCGTTTTTTTTTTCTTAAAAAATTCTCTCACCCATAGCTACAGAAATAACAGAAAGTATAAAGAATTGAAGAATTAAAGAACAAATAACATTAAGAAGACAAAAATAAATATAAAAGATATAATATTAATTCCGGTTGTCATGTCTTGTTTATTTTTTTTCTTTAATATTTTATCCCGTAAATAAAGAAGAAAAAACAAACGCTAAAAAGGATTGGTTGAAGGCGTTTATAATATTCTTTTTTTGGTGAAAAAAAGATTTTATTTTTAAAAGTGTAATCTTATTATGTGTGGGTGGGATTTAATTAATTTTTTATTTTAAATTTATTAATTATTGATTTATTTCTTTTCGGTTAAAACTCTATTTTTCTGATGTTTTAATGGAAACTAAACGATTTGTCATCATTGCTGCTTGTTTACTCTGTTTACAAAATTCTACATAATATTTTAAATTGATTTAATTAAGCAGACATTTCCAGAAAGTATTATTGACATTTTCATTGAATTATCTTAATACTTAATGCATTATTAATGTTTTAAGAAATTTTTATACAATCACAGAAATATGATTTAATATGATTATAATGATTACAGACAAGTAATATTCTATTAACGCAATAATAACAACAATTATAGATATAATAACCAAATTTACGAACTCAACGAATCAATAGGAAACAACAAGTTATCCAAGAAAACAAACTAAACTTTATATTTATCTTGAAAAAGTAAAAAAAAAAATGTTTGTGTAAATGGATTTGCAATTTTTTAATTTGGTTAAAATAAATTAAAATGTCTTTATATTGAGAATTCAGAGTAAAATAAACAAAATCTTTATCTAAATCTAAATTGTCTATTGCCAATACCTGTTTTGTACATGATTCCAGGAAAAATGAAAAGACAATTATTAATTTCTATTACAGTGGTACCTCGACATACATAGTTTAATTCGTTGTGTAACATTGCTCGTATCGCAAAACTCGTATGCTGCTGTGAATGTAGATCCTGTAACTCGTGGAAACTGTAGTTATACAATTCCTCGTATCTCAAATCTCAAACCAAAATATCGCTCGCTCGGCGGCTCTTATCTCAAAATACTCGTATATTAGGGCACTCGTATATCGAGGTATTACTGTATTTTGAATAAAATATTATCCTTATAAAATTATTTAACTAAGAAAAATTAAAATTTCCAATTATGCCCATCATTGTGAATTGCAATAGCGATAATAAAAAGAGAAAAATCATTAATAATAATAAAAATAATTAAAACAATAAATTCTCACATTTATATTTTCCAAAGATAAAATTTCAATATTTATGCATTCAAAAATAATTTCGCACGCAAAGAATTGCTGTGATTGCATTGAAAAGAAAAAGCCTCATCAGAAAATATGAATGCATTTTTTTATAGCTAAAAAAAGTGCAAGTGAATAAACATAAGAATAAGAATAAAAATAAAATCATTAATATAAAGGGCCAACAAATACGATTAAAACATGCGACCATGTGAATTCTTCTCATTTGCTTTTCTTATTTTCCTTTTTATTTCTTTCTTTAGGTTTTTTTTTTCTTTCTTTTTTTTTTTTGTATTACAATTCAGCGATTTTTATCTACCCCTCAACATAATTAAATGCAAGTGAAAAAATTTTTAAACCGCAAATTATTATTATTATTATTATTTTTCTGGTATTAAACACAAATGACGACCACAATAACAGCAACAGAATTGGATAAATTTAATATTTAAACAAATAAATTAAAGACAAGCATATATTACATAAAAAAAAGCATACAAAAGACAGGGAGGCGAAGGCGGTTTTGTTTTGTTTTCATTATTTAATTTTTATTATACTGAAGGACACGACCTTGCTGATCATGTTACACAACGGAACGGAATTGTGGTGACCAAACGTAAATAAAAATTTAATAATACATATAATAAAAGAACAAAAGTCCCTTTTCGTTTTTCACTCTCATTTTAAGTAATTTTTTCATTTCAATTGTTAAAAGTAAAATTAAAAAATCAGAACCGGAAGTTTGTACAGTGAACATAGTAATTGGATTAAAAACATTAAAACTATTTAGTTAAAAAAAAACTTTAATTTTTATGATGCAATAATTTGTTTGTAGGAGAAAAAAAATAATGAAATTTTTTGAATTTTTTTTATATTTTTTAATAAATGAAATGAGGGTAGGTCAGTCAAAAAAAAAAAACAAATTAAATAAATGTAATTTTATGGTTCGTTGAGTAAAGAAATTTAGTATGTAACAGTTACAGTAACTAGTGTATTTTAAATATAAAAATATTATTATTTAGGTATGTATGGATGAAGTATTCAATTGTTGACCCATTTTTCGGTTGGTTTTTTTCTTTCACTCAATGTTTTCAATGCATCATCAACAGGTAAAAAATTGGTATTTTTTTTTTTTTGTGTAACAGGAAAACACATGATTTTATGAATAGAAAAAAAATTCTAAAAGGTTCTTAAATTGTAAGGTACTTAATTAGATTGACCTACTAAAACCGGAGTAAAATAAAAATACTGTTTTCTTTTCAAAAGTTTTGTAATAATAGACATTATCGAAAAAATATTAGACATAGGCTTAAGAGGGTCTATGGTGTTTATAGTTTTAGATGAGAAATTGGATCTATTCTATTAGTTTTAGGTAAGTAAAATGTAAGTACTTGTGATTTATATGAGATTAAATTGATTAGTGCTTAACACCAACATGAATAGTAAAGTGTTAAACTTAAATTGATTTACATTGTTTAAATACAAAAACTCAAGAACACTTTTATACGATTCAAAGGAATTATTTAAAGAAAGTATTAAAAAGGACGAGAAAATGAAAATATGGAAATAAGAAAATATTTTTTACTAAAAATTTACCGGTTTTATGTATAAAATAATTTTTTCTATTTTAAACTGTAACACGTGAATAAATCCAAGGAATTACATAAGGATAGTTTTTATATTTTTAATTATTTATTTATGCTTAAGACGTGATGAGACTTCAACTGTAAAATTGTGATATTCAAGTATTTAAGTATTATATAGTTTAGTGTATAAATTAAAAAAGTTTTCGTTTATGAGATACGACTAGTGCAGCTAGTTTAAGACTATTTTTTATTTTAGTTTCATGAAATAATATTTAAAATTATAACTTAATAAACTATATACACTGATAAGATATTGTTTTTTTTAATCCATTTTCTATTTAAAAACGTTGAAGTTGATAAATGTTTGTGCTTTTCATTTTTTTTAATTCCAGACAAGTTAATTTGAATATATTTTGCACAGAAATTCAATACTTGTTTTCACATTTTATTTAATAGTTTTAATTAATTAATACTTATTACTTTATTACTTTTACTATCTGGTGACTTTTATTAAAATGTTAAATAACTATCTTTAGTTATCAATAAATTGTTTTAAAATATGATGAAATTGTGTATTTTAAAAGCATATTTCTCATACAAGACAAGATTTCTAATTAACTAAATATATAATCAATTTTCACATATAAAAGGTAGTCTTAATACAGTTCTTTGTCGGATAAATATATCCACAGATAGAAGATAGATTTTTTTTGTGCTTTAATTAAAAAAAAAATAACATTGTTATATAAGGAAAGCAAATAAGAAAAGAGAAAAAGAAACAAAGCTAACTCTTTAATATAGTAAAATATTTATGTAATTTTTTAATTACTCAAGAGTTTGCAAGAATAAATTTTCTTTTCTTTTATTTTTATTTGTTAAGAATCTTTTTTATAATTTCATTTTAAAATAGTATAAAAAGGTAACAAATAAAAAGCACAATAATCCCATCACATGTTAACAAATCACTGAACTTGAGTGTTTATTTTTATTTAATTAATTTATTTAATTTTTATTTTATTAAAGTTTTTATATTTTATTTAAATTAAAAATGAGAAAGAAAAGAAAACTTTAATAATAATAAATAAATAAATAAATAAATAGTTATAATATGTATATATTAATTAAAGAAAAATGTTGATGAACTTTCTCACGCGACAAAATCATCATCATCAACACAATATTATTATCATCATCGTCTAGTAGTTTTTCTCTTACATCACATTGTTATAAGCGAAAATATAAAAATAGAGTAAAAATATTATTAATTAGTTAAGAATACATGCGATGAGATAGTTTTTTAATATGAATAATAGTGTTTTTTAAGGTTTAATTTTTAATTTAAATGAATATAAAAATAATTTAAATAAATTTAATGATTAGGGTGGAATTTTAAATTTATTCTTTATTTTTTATTTAATATAAAAATGTTAATTTACATTTTTTTTCTCTATTTTATTTGTTTGCATTTTAAGTAGATAATGCTTTAAAACGGTATTATACAGTGTAGAAGTCAGTAATTGGTATACCTTAGATGGCTTAAAGGTTTATGATATAAATTTTTGTGTAATTTTCGTTACGCTTAAGAATCTTTATAAAGAGTTGCCACACTGACCGATTTTGGAGTTGAAAAATTATTTATTTTTATGCCTTATGATGTTCGATAACTTAAATATAATTTTATTTTATTCTAAAGAGTAATAATATTGTTTCTTAGTACTTCTATGTCTTGCAATAGCTTTCTTTGCAATTTGCAATGCTGTCAAAGATTTGTGATTTCTTTAATGTTATGTTTTACTTAATTTAATTAAAAATTTAGAAATTATGAAGTCTAGACAATCTGAAAATGTTTTGAATTTGTCTGTAGACATTGGTTTTAATGGACGAAGTATTGAATTGTTTTGATAATTGTTTTGTTCTGATAACACGATATAATTATTTTTACTGTTCAGTTTAAAAAAATATGTTCAATATTCAATAAGGTATTTATACTACAGACTCTAGGTGTTTTTTTGCAAAGCAATTCTTTTAAATAATATGTTTGGAATAAATACATTTTTTGTCTTTTTACAATAGTCGCTCACCAATTACAAGCGCTTTTCTTCCATTTACTGACTTTAAACAATTACTTTGATCACTAAGTAATTATTTAATTACTGAGGTAAATGATAATAAATAAAGCTATAAATCTGCTGTTAATTATAAAAAAATAAACATAATTATTTATCAAAACCAAACAAATTTCTGAAGAACCCGGATTACATCCATCTACCTGATTAGATTTCTTATAATTTTATAATTAGCGTGCGATTGTTGTTTATTTGATTTATTGATTAATATTTTTATTGTTAAATATAATTATTTTTATTAATTTTTTATTGATTTTTTCTGGTTTAAAATAATTGTTTTAAAGACCAAACAGATGTTTCTTGTGTAAATACATATTACTTTAATTAAAATTTAATAACTTAGTAATAAGACTTTTCAAAATACAATAAATCCGATTAAATATAAAATTTATTGATATAAATTACAGTTTAATAGCAAATCATAAGTATTTAATCAACATCAATTATGACAGATTAACAATATATATATAATTATAGCTGTATATCCGCATGTTTATGACGAATGAATCACTTTCAATAAATTACACAACGAAAATAAAAAAAAAAAAATGAAAAATATTTCTTTGTTATAAAATCATTAACTGACATAAGGATGTCAATGGGTTTAGTCATTTATAATATTCGTTCTCTATGTGTATATTTTTATTATTATTTAAATTCACTTTTTGTTTGTATTTAAAATCTAATTGAAAATTTCACTTACAAAAAAAAAAAAAAAAACAATTACATAACCAAATAAATGGAGATGAAAAAAAAAAAAAATAAAAACACCAAACAATCGACATAAAAAAAAAAAATTATTTAAAAAGCAAACAAATAAAATTTTCTCTTTTATTTTATAATTCTATTATTCTGTCGTTATACATTTTTTTATTTATTTAATATTTTATGTAACGAAACATTAAATAACATATATATGCTTAAACGTATAATACATTTATGCTGAGTGTCTTATATATGTTTACAAAGTTTAGTTATTTCTTTTCTTTAAATTCAACGGTCAAGGTTGTGATTTCTCTTTACTTTGAAGACTTTGCTTAGATTATTTTTTTCTTCCATATTATTACCGCGATTATTTATTTTTCAATAGTTATATTGATGAAAACTTGAATCATATACATAATATCTATATAAATATAGGGATGTTCATCTATAGAATTTGTTGTTTTTTTTTTATTATACGAGAAAAATTTAATTTTTTTTTTTACGTTTTTATTGTTTAATAATTAGGTGAAAGTTGTTTAAATTTTATTTAGAAGAAGAAAAAATTATAATAATAAATATATGATCGTTATGTTGTTTACCTTGTCCGCTTTAGAATTTATAATGTCATCGAACTTTAGAATTTAGATATAGAGATATTTTAATTTTATTTTGTTATTTTGATGTTTTAAGATTTTCTATTTTTTTTTTTTAAGTAGTGACTTTTTTATAATACCTTAACATTTCCTTCTTATGTAATAAAATAATAATAAAACATATTTGATGAATTAGAAAGTAAGGAATTATGTTTTAGAATTTAAAAATCTTAGATTGTCAATAATTTTCTTTGATTTCTTAAAGCGAATACTTTGTAACACCTTTAGATTAATGCTTCATAGCGACTTTAAAGAAAAAACTAAAACTTGGAAAAATCAATATTCCGCGATGTTTGAGAATCTCAGTTTTGAGCTTCACTCACAAATTAATTGATTTCACCTGCTTACTACTTTAAGCTATTAATATGTCAAAATATCTAATTATTAAATGTTTAAATATATAAAATTTTATTACTTTTTGTATTAAGATCAAATTCTAGAGCAACATTAATAATATATAATATAAATTTGATTAAATTAATGTTGTTCCTGAAACACTTAAAAAAAAGAAAGAAGACTTCTTCTTTAAGTCATTTTATATCGAAACTTTATAGTCACTAATAATAATTACTATTTCAAACTGAGTAAACAAATAACATTAATGAATCTTCATAGTTAATATTTTAGGACAGCCAAAAAAAAAAAAAAAAACGTAACAAAAAGGTTGTTTTTCTGGTATCAATGCATAGTGAAACATTAGGTTCATTGACATAAGATTTACAGAGAAAAAAACAAAAAATCTAAAGAAAAAATCAATAAGTTTCTTTTTTTTTTTTTTTTGGGATATTTTTCTTTGAATAATTATTAAAACGTTTATTTTTCTTCCTTATAATTAATTTTGCATACATAATTTTTCAATCAAAAATAAAAATAAAAATTTCTCTGCAAAAAAAAATTCAAATAAATATAAAACAATTTATTAGATTAAATTAATAAACAGTTTATTTATTTTTTTTTTTTGCTGTATTTAATTATGATAATTAATATTATTTCAGTTGATTGAATTTGACAAAGAAATAAATAATCAAACAGCTACAAACAAAAAAAAAAGGAATAAATAAAGAACAAACACTTGTTGCATATGCTATGTTCCGACTGTTCGTTGGCTGATTAAATTTAAATACAAAAAAAAACTTAAAAACATAAATAAATATCAAAAAAAAAACACTGTGCAAGAGTTGATTAAATATTAATACAAAAAAAAAATCGTTAAAATCACCTTGTATTGGTTAAAAGTTTTTCTTTATTGTCTTATTACTTTTTATTTTTTTTTGTTCTCTCCATTAAGAAAGAAAAGTCAAGTTAAAGTCAGCAGGTTCAGGTTTTGTTTTGTTTTTTATTTTATTTTTAACGAAAAAAAAAAAAATTAAAATTTGTTATTAAAATATGGGAATGGGACAAATATTCTGGATTTTATATTTTGAAAACTTGCTTAAGTCGACATTAAAACAAAATGAACAAAGTGAAAGAGGAATAAGTTGGCTTTTATAGCGCAATTTTTTTTGGTTTTGTTTTTAATATTATTTTTTCTGTGTGTTTGGATTTTATTTATAAAAATTATTATTATTTTTTTTTTTTTTAGGGTCAAAATGTGATTGAACTGAGTGTGGACACACAGGCATCACCATAACTTGTCTTTTAGTTACTTTGTTTTAATTTTTTTTTTCGTTCTTTATTTAACTGAAAAATCGTAACGAAATTATGTTAAAATTTTAAATGGATTTAAAGTAATAAAAATGTAAAAACAAAAATAAAATAAAAACACGGAAGAAGGCTTATTGATTTGATTTAAATAAAATAAAAATATATATATTTTATTTTAAGTGTGGGAATATTTTATTTTGGTAGAAAAAAAATAAAATATATATATCAGAACGACCTAATTTTAGAATGAATGTGATTGATCCGATCCTTGCTATTTTTATTTATTTGGTTATTTTTCACATAATTTTTTGTATTTGTTCGTGAGAACTTTATAACACTTTTGCAATAAATTTGACAAGGTAAAACTCAGGAGTGGTGTTAGATTCATATTTTATGTGTAAAACTGCACCCAATATAGGCATTTTATTTTTTTAATTTCTCATAAGGAGTTACTACACACTTGCATTGCTGCCTACAAATTTATTATTATAAAACTTAGATTTATCGTTAGCTAAAAAAAAAAACAATAAACTTTGCCTACGCTGCACACCGGTTCTGTAGTACTCGATTTATATCCTTTTTTTTGCTTCATCATTTAATCTGTATCAATAATATTTTGAACCCCTTTCATGAGTTGTTTTCATTCCTGATGATCTTGATCTTGATCATCTACTAATAAAAAAAAATTATTAATTTAAAAAACCCAAGATGATTGTTTAAAAATTATTTTATATAAAAATAACAATGAATTATATGTGACATAGGATAAAAAATTCGTGAAAGAGAGAAAAAAACAACAGTAGTTATTTGTAAATAAATAACAAAGGAAACTAAGCATCCCTTAAAACCAAATTTATCAACGTTTGGCCTTTTTTACGCTTTGCATCTTCTTCTTAGTTTTATTTTTCTATTTTTTTTTTTTTTTTTTGCTGTAAAAACAAAATTCAAAACAAGAAAGAAAAAATAAAATACAAAACCAACGAGGGAACAAAACATCATGAGTATATTTTTTTTTTCTACTTCTGTTAACAACTAAAGTGTGGGAAATATAACACAGGTGCAAAATGAAATCGTAATGTGGAAGAAAATAAAAAAGCAACACAAATTTTTTATTTAATTTTGAATGATCTGGGAATAAATAAGATGAAAAACAAAATCAAAAATTACTTTAAAAACACAAAACATAAGGAAAAAAAACAATGAAAATCTTGAAAAACAAAAATTGATTGGCTTGACATTAAAGGGTTGTCTTTCATTAATAAATTACAATTCAAATGAATAAATAAATGGTATAATAAAAATAATTAAAGCTAATTTAATTTGAATAATTAAACAATTTTATTTGATTGTAAGAAAAAACCAAATAAAAACATCCTGTTTGCAATAAATATACAAAAAAATACCGAATTAAAATATCCTTCAGGATGTTAACATAAGAAAAGAGGAGAAAACACTACGATTGTCATTTGATATTATTTTTAGTTTGCTTTTCAAATAAAATATTTGCAGGAATAAAAATCATCAATAAATAGGTGTTCTTTATGCCCTTTTTTCGTTGCTGATTTTGTATTTATTTTCCATTAAAATTTACTAAAGATTTATAGCTTCCGTATAAATAATAACAATTAACTGCACCCTCATCATATTTAAAAGATATTTTTAAATTTTTTATTATTATTATTATTATTTGTTTCTCGTTTCTTTTATTTTAAAATAATAATTGAGAAAAAAATATAAACCAAAATTAACCAACAAATGTCCTTGATTTAGTTTTAATTGAACTTATAAAAAAAAAAACAAAATCGTGGTTAAATTAATCACAAATAGATACATTGTGATTATCGATACAAAATATAAATTAACAGAATATAATAAATAAAAATCTTTTATTAATAAATAAGTAATCAATAGATCGTGATCGTTTTTATAGAAAAAAAAATTATTAATTTATTTATTTATTGTTTAACACCAGCATGTGGGATTGATTATTATTATTTTATTTTATTTATTAATTCGATTTTAATTTTGATTTTATTTTTGATACTTTATGTTAAATATCGTGAGGTTTATTTTTTATAATATTTTTTATTTCTTGTTGCTATTTCTTTATTTGGTTATGATTTAATTAATTTAAATTAATGTTCATTAATCACTTTTTTTTCTATTTACATGTAATAATAATTGTTTGATTTTTAATTTTGTTCTAAGTATAATTAAAGAATATTTAAGAGTAGTTTTCGGGGTTTAAAATTGCTGTTTCTTGTTTTTGTTTTACTAATCAAAAAAAAGTTTACCTTGAAATTAGAAGAGGTTGCTTGTGCTTTTGTGCTAAGAATTTAAATGATTAAAAAGATCAATTATTTGATAAAATGTTTTCTTGGAAAAACGCTGCTAAGAGATTGTTTAATTTAACAAACTGCTAAAAAGCCCAATGATTACCTTCAACCTTATTAAACATATTTGCTGAATCTATTTTGTAAATATTTTTATTTAATTACTTAATAAATAAATCTAAAAGTAGTTTTTTTGGAATTCTCTTAAAAAATAAATTCTTTATCATATGCTTTTAATTAAAATAGATTAATAATTGATACGTTCTATAAATTTATAATTTTAAACGACAAAATATTGGAAATTGTTTATCATAAAATGCTTGACGTCAGTAATTAAACAGTCTAATGAACTTATTACATAAATATATCGTTTTTTCGCGAAAATGATGTTCCCGACTTGACGTCAGTAATTAAACAGTCTAATGAACTTCTTTCATAAATATATCGTTTTCTAGTAAATATATTCTTTCCTAAAATATTTTGCACCATAGAATTTGAACAAATTATTATCTTTTTCTTAGTTTGGACAATGGATTCCACGGAATCTTTGTTGTAAATCAATAAACTAGGCATCTAATAGCCAGTATTGAAATATATACTAAGATATCATATCAATAAATTAAATTAAATAACTATTTTATTAATTTGTTTTTACAGTAAAATTGCCAAATTCGATTCGATATAGACGATTTTAATATTCAATTTATTCAATGACGTCAATAGCATAATTTATTCAAACGGTAGCACCACCAACGACTGCTATATCAAATTCATTATCCAGCATTAAGATAACCACTATATACATACAAAAAAAGATATTGATATTGTATTTACTAAAATACCATAATATTTTTATTATCCGTTTAAATAGTTTTAGCTATTTGCAAAAATTATCCTCATAAAACTATAAAAAAAAAAAAAAATCTGCATTCTTTTATTTTTTATGATGTCATTTCGAATCACATTTAATATTTTCTTTTCTTGTAATCATGTTGCTATAATAAATATAAATTCAAATTAAAAAAAGGATAAACAAAGGGACAAAATACTATTAACAGCACACATCATAAAAATATTTAAAGTAATAAAAACAGAAAAAGAGATACTTTGGAATTTTAGAAAAATTTACAAAAAAAGAAAAAAAGTCTGCATTTTTCATCAATAAAAGCTTTGTTTTTTCATTTATTTATTTATTTATATATTAATGAAAGAACAAAAAATGTTTCTTTCTCTATATACCTTTCTTAATGACATTGTGTTTTCTTCTGGTTTTATCTCCTCCCTTCTTCTTTTTTTCTGCTCAATACAGCAATTAAATTAAGAAATAAGCAAAAATCATAAGTTTGTCGGCATTTCTTTTGTTGATTTAAAAAGACAAGAACAATCGTAATTGTTAGTGAATATAATAACAATAATAATAATAATTTGTAAAGGGAGAGAAAAAAAAAAATAAAAAACGAAAGGGGTTGGCCATTGTAAATATTTTCAAGGTGTTTAAGAAAAAATTTTATTAGTTTTTAATGCACAGAGATATTATTTTGGAAATTCTTTTTGCCAAGTAATGCTCTGTTTTTTCTCGAAATTAATTTAATTTTTAATTATTTATATCGAATTAGCTTCGATTAATTTATCTATTTATTTTTTTTATCTATTTCGCATAATTTAAGATTAAAATGTTAAATATTATTAAAAAAATTGCTTATAAGAATGTAGAAGAATCTTTTAAAAAACGTATAATACACTGTTATACGCTAATATATATACTTTTATATAAATTAGTGATTAAATTTTTGTTAATTTTCAGTTAAAAACATTCATTTTAGACAGGTGCGTTTAATTTAATTGTATCGATATTAAGCAAATATCCCATGAAATTCAAAATTGAAGAGTTAAACCTAATTCATATTACTAATCATTTCTTAATAATTAATCATTTTTATTTCTAAAAGGGTACCTATTTTAGTAGCCATATGAAATTAAGGCTTATATTCCACCCTAATAATTTTTTATACATTTATTTCTATGTCCTTAAGATGAAAGAATCTCTTTTAAGCGTAATTATTTAAAAACTATAATTATTTTATATAAATTATTAGAAGTATAGTAGCGTATTAAACACTTAACTACTTGCTTCGACACTAAATACTTAAAAACACTATAAATTCACATTATCTTTATTTATGTTACTTTTAATTTAAAGTAAAAATAAATAATCAATATGACGCATTTAATATAATAAAAATAAATTGCTATCTACTGTTAACAGTTTAAGTTATAATAATAAGAAATGATAATTATTAATTATTAAAAAAAAAAAAACAAAAAACCATAAAAATAATAAAGGCCACTGAACTTAATAGAAGAAAAATAAAATTAATATTTTGTTTTGATAATAAATTAATAAATAATTAATATGAATTTAGTCCGAATTATTTATTTATTTTAAAATAGAATTCTTATAATATTTTTGCGATGATCACATTTTTATTTTCTTTTCTTTTTGTTAAGTGTGATAAAATAAAAAATGCAAAAAATTATCTGTCTATTAACCTTATATTTAGCTGTTTTTTATTTATTAATATTATTATTTATAATTTATTTATTAATTCATTTTTTTTTATTTTAAAGTGTTTTTATTATATTTTTCGTTCGCTTTTGTAAATAAAATTAATATATTAACTAAGAAAGAAGATATTTTATGATGCTTAACATTATTATTATTTTTATTTTTCTGTCTTTATTGGTTAGTTTATTATTAACCAAGTTAGGTAAATTTATTTTTAGTTTTTAATTCACTTAAATATGAGTAAGAGATTTTTTTTTTGAATAAAGATAATATAAAATTCTTTTATTTTTAAGCATTTTCTTTCTATATTATTAATTATTATATAATTAATGATTTTAAGACAACCATAAATGTTTGGAAAAAAAAGGTTTTATTATACTTTAAATAATTATTAAAATAGTGTGATCAAATTAGTACTATATAATTTTAATGCAGTATAGAGCTTATTTATATTTAAAAATGTATAGATCTTATTTGATCACCCTGTATATATATATATTAGTTTTCCTTAAATTTGTTTATAAAAATAGTTTATTTTGTTTAATGATAACAGTAAATAATGAATTTTTAATTAGATTTATATATTTTTTTTATTTTAAATTATTTGATGTAAAGCTTATTTAATCTTTTAGCATTTTAATTTACGTTATTTCTTTTTCTATACATTTCTAATTAGCAATATACAAAGTTTGTGTGTTTTCTTAAAGATAACTGATTTTATAATAATTAACATAAAAGCTGCATTATTATTAATAAATTGATAATAACTATTCAATGGTTACATAACTTATATTCTGCAAACAAAACGTAATCAATTATTTATTAATTTATTCCTTTTTTTGACAATACGATATCATAACGAATTTTGTCATTTTTTGGATAGTACTGTAGACAGAGTGCTCTATTTTTCCGATTAAAGCATTCATTTTTCTTTTTTTAATTTATTTTCCATAAAAAAGTCATCCCTTAGGCGCGTGTTTTAAAGTATAAAAATAAAACAAAAAATATGACTAGCTTATTGACATTGTCGGCTTTAACAGACAGTTATTTAAAGTGATAAAATATGCTTTCTTATATACATTTAAGACTTTAGTCAAGTAAACTAAAAAAATAACAATAAAAGTGGTAAACAAAGTTAAAGAAATTCAAATTTATAACATAAAAAAAGTTATTTTTTGTGTAATTTTACACAACGTAATTAATTTAATTGTTATAACTTTTTGCCTTTTTCTTTTCACGTTAATAAAATTTAAAGCCATTTAACAAAATAATACCTATAAAGGGGTTTTACTCTTTATTACTGGAGGTTTTAGTTTTTTATTAAAAATTATAGTGAAAAGAGTGTGCTTAAGAAATAAATATTAAAAAAATAAAAATTGCAAAGTTAAGTCAAAAAAAAAAAAATAAATAAAACATTAACCCTTGCAAAAATAAATAAGATATTTTTTTTACATAATTAAAAATAATTTTTTATTATTTTATTATTTTGTTTTTTTTTCTAGTTTTTACTGTTTTATTTTAGCAATAAGGTAATTTCTTTTTTCCATAATAAATTATTAATAATAATAAACAAAAAAAAAAAAAAGTAATAATAAATAAATAATGCAATTGAAGGAAATTTGATTTGATTTGATTTGATTTTTATTTTGGTAATTTTGTTAAAGTAACGTTAATGCTAATCAAATAATAAACATAATTGAAAAATTAATCTTACATTATATAATTTTTTGGTTTTTTTTTTATTAAAGATTAGATGCTGTATAGATACTATTAAAAATTAAAAATAATAGTTATAATGAAGAACACTAAAAAAAAGAACTGAAAAAAAGAAGAAACTAAATTGCTTATAACAAACAGTTTATTTAATCTTTATTTTATGTAGTTTTTTCTTTTTTGAATTTTTAAATCTTTAACCAACAATTTGGCTACAGATAGTATTTTTTTTTTTAAATATTTAATTTTCTTTTATCTAATTTGTTTAAGAAAAGTAAATTATAGTGACATTTATTGATCAATATTTAATAGCACAGTAATTCAGTGGATTTTAGAGAAGAATGTTAAGTTAAACTTATTATTATTAAGAAGATAAATAAAGATTTTTTAAGATGTATATTTCATTGTTATTTAAGTGAAGAAAATGATGAAAATGAATTATTGATTATCACACCTAGTTAATGAATAAAAAATTGGAAATTAGAGAATCTTGGATAATAAGTATCGTGGCTATATAATGCTACTTTGTATTAACTTAAAAAGTTTGTGGTTATTGTAAAAAAACACCAAAGTGTTCAACAAAAGCTCTACATCACCGTGCATATATGCATTTATTTTATAAAATTAAGCAAATAATAATCATATATCAGAATATTTAAAGCATAACAATTAATTGCAAAGAAAAAAGTTTTAGGCAGACAAAGTTCTACATCGACAGGTAAATATTATTTTTTTATAATCGTTCTATGACAATGCATCGGTTTAGCGTTGATATTTATTTAATATTAAAAACTGTGTAAAATTAAAGAAATATAGCAGAAAATTAATTAAATTTAAACAGTAAATTTATTATCGTAAGAAAAGCTATAATTAAAAATAATAATAAATATAAAACAATGATAAACAATAACCAATAATTAATAATTTTTATTAAACAATAATAAGAAATTACCTTAATTACATTTAATAAGTAAATAAAGTAAAAAAAAAATTATTATTTCTTATTACCTGTTAGCTACAAATATATATAATTTTTTTTCCTCTATTATTATTAATTTTTTTTTGGAAAATTTTCCCTCCCCCCGGTAATATAATAAAGCACAGAGAAATAATAATTTTTATAGTTTTTTGGTTAATAATATTAACAACAGACAATTAATCATAAATAATTTTATTTTATTTTTTTACTTAGAAAATCTTCTTATAATAATAATAATAGAAAAATAACCAAAAACTGTATATAAAGCATATGTTTGATTATTAAAAAGAAATAATAATAAACATCTAATAATCATTATTACCAATATTAACAATAATAATAATAAAAAAAAAAATTATAGAATAAAAATGATTAAAAATATAAATAAAAAAAAAAAAAACTGTACAGATATAATTTTTTTTCTATCTACTTTAATATTATTATTATTATTTTTCATCTTAAATCCGTTCTGTTGATGCTAAATGTAATAAACATATGTGAAGTTATAATTTGAAATTATATATATTTATTATTATTATTATTTTCTTTAAATATAATTTGTTATTTTTTTAATAATAATGCAATATTAATGTAATAACAGTAGATTTACTACAGTATTGTGAAAAATTATTGTATCCTACCTGAAAATTTTATTCTAATTAAAAAAGATATAAATAAATATATTTTTTATTATTGATTAGAAAAACCACAAAAAAAAAGCTAAAAGACTGAAAATGAACGACAGTTGTCTAGTTTTAAATGGAAGTTTTTATTTATAGGATTTATTTCTAGAGAATGATGTAAATGGACTTTCCGCTTTGACGGCAAACATATAGATGATGCACATTCGGATATGTGGTGATGTTTTTCAAGACTGCGTAAATAGTAAAAAACGTGCTAAACTGCGATTTACATTTGTATTTTAATAAAAATATAAGAAAACATAAGTTTAATTAAAATAAATTAGAATAAACTAAATGAATTAAATATACCAACATCACGATTAAGAACTTAGAATCGTTTAAGTTCTTTAATATTAATTAGCAAATTTACTATAATTGAAATTATAAATTTTAAATAAAAAATCAATCAAAATAATAATAATAATAATAATAATAATAATAATAATAATAATAATAATAATAATAATAATAATAATAATAATAATAATAATAATAATAATAATAATAATAATAATAATAATAATAATAATAATAATAATAATAATAATAATAATAATAATAACAATAATAATAATAATAATAATAATAATAATAATAATAACAGTATGTAAAGTGTGCATTAATGATACAAATCACTTGATAGACTCTGTAATATTCTAATAATTTTCTTATTATTAAAGTTATTATTGCACCTGGTTAATGTGTAATACAATCATAATAATGTAGCAAAATTAGTGAAGAAAATTCAAAAAAAAAAATTAAATAAAAACATTGTTTGTTCTAATCTAATCTAATATGCAATTATATAATAGCTACAGATGTGTACGCCTATGCTCTGTTAAAAAAATTATTTCATTTGCTTCTAATTCAAGTTTATAAGTAATGAAAAATTACTAAAGTAATTTAAAGATTAAGAAGCAAAAAATATAATAAAAAATAAGTTCAAGGTCTAAAAAAGCTTCTTTTATTTTTCTTTAATGAATAATTACAAATATTTAATTATTTATTTATCATCCGTTAAAACAGATACAAATTTGTGTATTTGTTAATTTATATGTTTCTCAATTAAATGTGAAAAGTATACAGTGGTTTGATTATTTTTTGTTGTTGGTTGCTACTCTGTTTTGAGACTGTAATTTGCGTTAATGCAATTAAATTAAAAAAATAAATAAATATATAAATGTATGATGACATAAATCTGTAATAATGGTTTGTTTTACGTTTTTTCTCCACCACAATTACTTTGATAATTACAGAATTTTCATAAATAAACAAAAAGGAAGAGAAGAGTTATAATTATTTAAGTGTAATTGTCATGCGTGATGCTACGTTTCATTTCGTTTCGTTATTATTTTTTTTTCTTTTATAAATTTATAAATCAATAAATCTCAGCTAACAAAATTCAATCTTTTTCAAAAAATATATAAATTGGGTAAATAATAAAAAATATATTTAACAATAATAAAATCGACGAGGTGGTGTTACGTAATCGTTATAAGTTTTGTAAAAACCAAAAAAGCATAAAAAAAAAATTATAATAGAATAAAAAGAGATAGTTTGTGTGGCTGAGAGAGGCGAGCATAAGAAAAGAATAAAAACTTGCTGATCACGTTTAAAGCTTTTTATTTTTCGGATTTATAAATTTTTTTTTTTTTATTTTCGTTAATTTTGTTGAAGCCACGAGCCGTGATTTTTTCGGAGGTCAAAGAACTTTTTTTTTTTTTTACTTTAATAAATTAACCAAAAAGTATATTTTTTATTATGTAAAAAAAAAAAGAAGCTTTATGTATTGTATTTTGTTAAATATTATTTCGATATAGTAAATATAAAGAAAAATAAAAGAAAAGAAAATACTTAAGCATTCACACCAATTGATGCACACATACTTGATGTTGAAGAATTTTTTTTTTTTTATTTATCATCTACATATGTATCTATCTATATATTTGTATAAAGAATAAAAGTTTTTTTTATTTAATTAAATCAATTTATTTATTTAGTTTTTTTCGGTTAAAATGTTAACTAAATTTAGTTTTTTTTTTGTAATGAAAGCTTTTTATACACAAAACGTTGAAAAAAAAAATTAAAATAATCTGTTTTCAACGTTTGTATGGCCAATCACAAGCTACAGTAAAAAAATAAAACGAAGATAATTTTAAATTAATAATATTGAATTAGAATTAACTGGCATCGCCATGCTTATTGCATTTTTATTAACAAATTTATTTATTCGTTTTTTTTTTGTCTGTTATATTTCCAAAAGCTTTGTATTTTGTCTCACGATTATACATATATTTGCGTAAATTTCTTTCCATTTAATTTATTTATATAAAACGATCTCATAGAAATGGAAATACCATGATTTTTGATTAGAATATATATATATATTTATTTAACTTAATTTAATTTTGCCGAATAAAAAAACTTTGAAAGCTTTTTTTTTATTATTATTATTTATGTTTGTGCTTTTCAAATAAATAATAATTTAACAAAATATAATAATTAACAATACAGTAAAAGAAACACTTTAGAGTGCATTCACTTTGTGCAATTATTAAATGAAAATTTAACCACCATTAAGCTGTGCTTTTCTTAAATATTTTCTTCACATACCTGTTGTTGGCTGTTTTTATTTTTGTTTTGTTGGCTCTGCATAATTTTGAGATTTAAAAATAATTTGAATAATTATAAACGAACATTTTAAATGTCACAAGTATAATAGAAATAAAAACATTTCTACGCATTTTTATTTTTATGATAATTATTCTAATTTATCTAATAAAATACAAAAATAACAAAAATCTGGATTTGATTAGAAGAAAATTTCAATGCGTATCGTCTGTTAGTGACATTTTTTAATTTTTTTTCTGGTTTGCGTATTATTTTTCGTGTGCAAATATCCAGTGTAGAAATAGAAATTAGGTCTTAATAATAAAAAAAAATAATACAAAGAAAAGATTAAAAAAAACAATAAATAAAGCATAAACACATTAAAAACTAAATATATGCTAATAATATAAATACAATGAAAATAATAAAAACAGATTTTATCTAAAGGACTTCTACTTAACTGTACAAAATAATTCTATTTTAACATAATTTGTCATCATATGGTTTTAAATTATTTAACATTATTTAAGTCAATAATAATAATAAGTCAACTGGTTAGGTTAAGTTAAGTTAAGTTAAGTTATATCCACTCACCAAACAAACAAACCAATTTTAACATAAATATTATTAGAAGCGAAATAGTGAAAAAATAAATAATAATAATATTTTTTGTCAAAGAATTTAACTTCTCTTATTAATGGAATTTTTGTGGTATACAGAAATTCGTATTACTAGTAACTCTGCTGGTGCTGTTTACCATAATTATTTATATTTTTTTTTATATATATATATATTTATTAGCGACGTAGAGATGTGTCATTTTTAGTTTCATTTGGAATACAGTTATTTTTTGCTGTTTGTATGTTTGTTTTGTTGGTTTTTTATATAAAATAATAATAATAATTATTTTTATTTTCGTTAAAAAGTAGGCGGAATTTTTGTTATTGTTTCTTGGTTGCGTTGTTGATATTAACGTTTTCTTCTTCTTCTTTGTCTTCTTATTATTATTAAGTAGCTTTACACAAGCTGTTATATTTTGCTGTTAAAAATAATTTTGCTTTCTTCAATAATTAATTGTTTGTGGGTTTATTAAAGATTTTTTTTATTTATTTTCTGAAATAAAACTGACAGTAAAATATATGTAAGATGAGTTATTGTTTGTTTTTTTTTTTTAAATTTTATTTAACATTTGATCTATATATTTTTGTTGTTGATAAATGTTAACTCACTTGTTTACTGGACAATAATATGTTTATTTTTTGTATTTTTACAATTTTGATGACCACATTGGTATGTATTTATTAAAAATAAACAAAAAAAAAAAAAAAAGAGCATAGAAACATTAAAATGTGCTTAGTTATTTTTTAAATGAAAGGTAAGGATCTTCAAATTCATTCGTTTAGAATTTATTTCTTATAGTATTTGGTGAAAAAGAAACCTGTTTATAAATAACCTACTGTACAGTGTAATCGCACGTAACACAGTAATTTTATTTAATATGCTAATCATGAGTCACTTGTAAAGTAACTTACAAAAAAATAAATAAAGAAAAATAAACATTTCTACAATATAAACAAAAAAGTTAAATTATATTCGGAGGAGCAGTATGTTCTATTCTTTACATATATTTATTTTCTATATTTATGTACTATGCTTCATTGTGCTTTTATAAAACATTAAACAATTGTCCATTTGTGAAATAATGATTGCTGCTTGTCCATGTTTACAATGTTTACTTGATGGAATATTTTAATATTAATTACACAATGCTAAATAGGTAAGTCTTTTAGAATTTTAGTTTTCAGTATACTTGTTTTAATAACGTCAAATGAATTAATTATAGGTGAGAAAAATAATAAAAACAAAGTGGCTGATGGCTAACAATATATAATGTTACTCATTTATTATTTATTAACATATACTAATGACAATAAATTGTTTAGTAAATTTTTTTGAAAACTTTAAGTCACTAAGTCAGTGGGTATTGTGTTAAAAATATAAAATTATTTTTCGTCATTTAACTTACAATACACCCGTTATACTCCAGCAAATGAGTAATAATAATATTATTAAGTCGCAGTAATATAATTCTTCATTTGCCACGTTTATTGTATATATATTTTTTTGTTTGTACGTTTTGGTTTAATGCAAAATTATTTTCGCTTGTTTTTTATATTTAGGATAAACAAATAAAACCTTTAAAAAAAAACTTATAAGAGACAAACAGAAATATGTTGTGATTGTATTGATTTTTTCGTTCCAGGGTGTGGAGTCACATTAAGGAATTTTAATTTAATTTAATTTAATAAATAATTAAGAGAATCAACTATGTATTTCCGAATGTTATTACATTTTACTGTTGTTTTTATTTTCTTTTTTAATTTATATTTTGTTTATTAGTTACACTTGCTAGTTTTTTATATAATTAATAATTTTTTTTTTTATTACCTTAAAATATATACAATTAAAGCCATACAAAGTATATATTTTATTTAATTATGGAGAAACGTGTTTTTGTATTTTTTTCTTATTTTATTTAATTAAATGTAACTTCTAAGAAGTTTATCTATTTTTTTTTTTATTTCTTTAATAATTCTAGATAGAATTTTATTTTCTTAATGTTAAAGTAATGCAACAGAATATTATTATTATGATTATGATTGTCAATGCTATTAACACACCATCATGATTATTGTAATTATATATACATGAAATAATAATTATTGTAATGCAATGAAGACGATGAATAATTTTTGTCTCGTTATTTTCTTATTATAAATTTAATGAAGAATTATTTTATTTCTAGAGACTTATTTTATTATTTTTGCACGATGTTAAATACACAAAAAAATGACAGAAAATGATAAACTATGACGCAATTTTTATACAAAGTTAAAGAGTGAATTCGCAGTCTATATGTTATGTTTGTGTAACTTCTTCTGCTTTCGTATTATTATAAAAAAAAAGAAAGAAAATCATTTATTTAATTTTTCTTGTTATTATTTATTTATATTTATTTTATTCTTTAAATAAGGTACTGGTGTAAACGGTAAATCGAAGGTCGTTTTGAATAAATTGAATAACATAAAAAACATTTTTAAATGTACCACGCATCTTGGTGTTCTTGAAAATATAATAAATCTAATTTTTTTTTTGGTTTTGCACTACGGCAAATCAATGAGAATGAAATGAAATTGTGTAGTTTGATCGTTCGTTTATTCTTTCTTTCTTTCGTTTTTAATAAAATCAATTAACAGGTAAATGATAATTTTTAATAAAGGAAAACTACAGTTAATAATTTTTTTTTGTCATTATTGTTAATATTTCATACAGGATGGTTGGATGTTTTGTAAATATTTAAATGTCATTTTTTAACTTCCTTGAATTTTTAATAATTTCCTTTAATTATTATAATTAATCAGGTAAAAACAACAGTTTTTCGTTAAGAATCGTCAAACAAACACAATGTGACAAAAAATTGATTGATAACAGGAAAATGATATAGGTATTTTTTTTCTTCATTTATTTTGCATTTTATTAAAAATTTTAATTAAAACCACTATTTTTTAAGATTAATAATTTTTTGGTTTGGAAAGTTCTTTATAAAGGAAAATCCTAATAGATTAAGGTTATTAACATTCTATTGAACTTTGTGACAAAACCTACACAATATTTAATAAATAAAATTCTGGTTTTAGATATTTCTGTATACATTTCTAAAAAGATTTATTTGCTGCTAAGAAAGACTTTTTTTTTCATGTTTGTTAAATTTGTACGTGCATAATAAGCGACGAACCTGTGGTTTTATTTTTATCGCACTTTTAGTTTTCTTTTACGCGAGATAAAATTAAAAGAAAAATTAATTTTCCTGCATTTCTTTATGTTTGATTTATTGTTTATTCAGTATTTTAATAATTATTCTAAAAATAATATAATTATGTTAAAAAGAAACATTAAAAAACTGTTTGATCTGAGACTGTTGGTTTAATCTATTCTTAATATTCCGCACGAATTGACAAATAATCAATGTAATTTTTTTTTTTTGTATTCATTTGCTGCTAATTTTCTTTATTATAGATTTATGTTTCTATTTCTTTTCAAAATGTAAATGATCATAATAATAATAAAAAAAAAAACGTTCGTGCATAACAAATATTTAAATTAAAATAAGAACAAGTTAAAAGTTCTTGTGGTTTTTTATTTATTTTTCTCTTAATGATAATTTTTTAATTTTCATTTCTTAAAAGCGTCAAAATGATATTCTTTTAATTTCATAAAAAAATAATAAACAAAATTAGACCTATATACCAGCATCCACTGATTAATGAAAAATATTACTTCATTTTCATTTAAATACTAATCAATTCTTATGATTGATATGCACGAATTATTTTCTCGTCTTAATAATATTGATATTTTAATTAGTTGCAAAAAAAAAAAAAAAAATTGTATAATTGCGGAAAAACGAAAAATAATAGAAAAATAAATAGATTTATAATAAGATTTATCTTATTTTTTATAGTAGAAACAAAGAAAATGCATAAACCGGTTTTTTATTTATTATATAAATTTGCGTTTTTATTCGATTTTTTTTTTTCATTTTACATCGATTTTTAACACATCACTTAAGAATTCTCTGTTTATAATTTTAAAATTTGCATAAAGTATTTTATTATTAACTATATCTATGCTTTTTTGCTAGAACTTGAATATTTCTTAATCGGAAGAGACTTGAGAAATATTCCCTGTTTAAATTTAATAATAATTTATTGTTAAAAATATTCTTTAGCCCTTTAACACACATTTTTATTTATAAAGAAAATAGAAAATTTACTTTGCTTGGAAAAAAAGCTTAATGTGAAGGTTAAATCATCGCTAAATATCTTAAGTTAATTATCTTATAGTTACTTAATAAAACATTAGTAAATTCTACTCAATTTCATGCATATTTATTTCTAAATGTAAGAGAATTTATGCTTAAATTTTTATTATTATTTAAATAATATTATTGCAATTTATTCTTGTATTTAAAATAACTTTAATTCTAAATATTTTGGCATTTGAACTTAAGTTAATCTTATTTTTGAGGCGAGAATAAACGAACGGTCAAGTTCAATTAAATACAAATGCTGTCTGTACCCTGTTAATAGAAGTTTTAATTATCTCTACAAGAAAACAAAACAAAATTTTCATTCTTGGATGGAAAGTATTAAAAATACAAATATATAAATGCTTATTGTATCGTTATTATTCTATTCTATTGCGTGCTAAAAATAAATTTGTAATATTTTTTGTATTATAAATAATAAAATTATATCGCATTTATTCTGTTTATTAAAATTTATTATTTATTAAAAAGAAATAATAATTATAATTAAAAAAAATATACATATCTAATAAATGTGGATTTAAATACGGATAAAAACATATAAGTAACGTGATTTTAAATATCATTATTATTATTAACGTAGAGGCGGAAAGGTATAAATAAATAAATAAAAAATAAAATAAAATAACTGAAAACGACCACTACTAACCCATTGAGTTGATTTTTTTATTTTTCTTTTTCATTCGTTTTTATACTGCTTTGTGAGTGTTTATTTTTTTTTTTTGTCTTTTATATCATCAACCTAAAGCTACGATTAAATATTGTGAAATTTGTAAAGTTTAAACGCTTTTTTCATTATTTTTTTTTTTACTTGTATAACGTAAAAAAATCAAAAACAATATTAACAACTTTAAAAATATAATTTAACACTTGATTATTATTTAAGCTTTTATTATCTGCGAAACAATTTTCATAATCATTCGGGAAGGGAAGAATACAATTCATCGTTTTTTACACGATTTTGTTTCTAATAAAAAAAAAAAACAAGAAACAAAAAAAAAATGTGTGCGCGGCTAATGTCCATCTTCAAGGTCTTTTAAACAGTTTTTCAACTGTTCTCTGTTTGAATTTTTGCTTAGAAAACGAAAAAATAAATTAAATAAATAAATCTAATAAAACAATGCATATTCCTGTAAGCTTTTTCGAGGTCAACTGGTTTTCATTTTTTTTTCTCATTCTTTCTTTTTTTAAACTGCCTCTTGAAATTTTTTGTTTTTTGCCTTTTTTTTTGCGTAAATTTTGGTGGATTTTTTGCACACGCATGTTTTTTGTCGGCCATTTTAAAGAAACATTTCTATGTTTTTCTTACTTCATGGCAATTTTAAAGCTTCTCTATGCTTTTTTTTTGTTTTCTTTTACTGTTTTGAATAAAAAATTCTTTTGATTAATCAAACAAATGGATTATCTAATGCTAAAATTAAGTTTGAAATAGCAAAACACAAAAAAAACTTGAAATTCAACAAATCCTAGTCAAACGTCAACTAGTTAAATAATTAGCTTTAATGCCTTTGACCGCTGATGATATTTTAAAAATTTATTTTTATATTTTTAACTAATGAGATCATAATGCCTTAATTTAATTAAGACAAAAAAAAAAATTATGTATGTATGTATTTATGCTAAAAAAAATCTCATTAATCCATAATTTTTTTGTTAATTAATTTGTTCGGTTTTTTTTTCTTCTGTTTTTTTATTATTTTACTTTTAATTTAATTTAATGGCAAAAAGAAAGAAAAAAAAAACAAAATTAACTTTCTCACCGCCGACTATATGTTATGACATATTTGATTTTGTTTTTTAATTTTATTAACAGTTGTTTCAAGTTCGTTTTTAAATTACAGTAAATTATTATTATTATTATTATTATTATTGTTATGATTAAGAAATGAAAACTAAGAAGAGGAAAAATAAATAAACAAATAAAGAAGAAAAAAAAAATGCTTAATTAAATTTAACATGCGCATAGACGCAAAATTCGTATTCTTTCTATCTAATTGTAAATATTTGTAACTTTTTGTTACCTAATTTTATTCTTTTTCTTTTATAAGACGCCAACATATATATTTATTTAGAGTTTGTGTTTTTCTTTCTTTCATTTTTTTTTTGTATAAGCAGAATTAACAAACAACTAAAAATAGTTTATTTAACCAAAATTCTAACGGTTCTTGTGACCAATCAGAAAATCCATTCAATATAATAAAAGTTGAAAACAATAAAATTTATTTGAAAAAAGCGGCAACAGCAAAAAAAAAAATCATTTTAAAAAAATTAGTAAGTGAATGTGTTTGTGTGTTAAAATTTATATAAAAAATAAAAAACGAGCAGACGCGACTACAATTTTTTATATTTATTTTTTTTTTTTTTATTAGTGTTATGCTTCTGCACAATCAAATTCTCTCTTTATCATAAAAAATAAGTAAAAAAGTTTAGTATTTTCATAACAACTTTTTCTTATTTAGAACTTTTATTTTACAAAAAGACAAAAAAAAGAAAAGAAAAGAATATTACACAGAAGAACGCACACAATACGAAAGCCAATAAAAAACAATTTCTTTAAGAATACGATACAGAATTATTTATACACAATCTTTAAGCTTTTAACTTTATTTTATATTTAAAAGCCTACCAGTATTGGTTCGAAGAGAATAAGAATGTTAACTAAAGAAGCCAGCGATACATAAGCTGCTAGAATTCTCATCGATCGTGCAGATAATTTTAAAGAAATAAAAAAAACTTTTAGCTGATAATGTATTGGTAAAAGCCAACGACCTCTCTCTATATAAGCTTTAATGTGTTTTTCCAGCTTAGCTTTATTTTTGTAAAGTTTTATTTTTCTTATGTTTTCAAGACTTCAGCTAAGTTAAATAACAAAAAGAAAAAATGAATAAAAAATAACAAAACATCGCAGAAAAACAACTTCTCTTTCTCTTTTCATTCCATTATATATATTTTATTTAATTTTTTCTTCTTTTATTTGACTTTGACTCTTGAAAGTTTAAATAAGTTTTTTTTTTTATAACATTACACAACTACAAGTAATTTGTTTAGCGGTTTTAGTTTTGAAATTTTTTCCGCTTTTTTCTTGTTTCTTTTATTAAAATTGAAGAAAAAAAAAAACCGGTACCGGGAGTATGGTTTGTGACGTCAGATAGATTGTATTATTTTTAATATTTTTTTTTTACAATGATAATAATTACATTAATAAAAAATGATTACCTGATTTCCTGTGCTACTCAAACAATAATAATAATAATAATATTGTATATACGTAATTGTCTTTATAAAAAAAAAATAGCGAAATGATTGCTGTTGTATAACTTTATAATGCCTAGTAATGAAATTTAACGAAAATTATACTAAGCTTTAATTAAACTGATGAAAAATGTTAATTATTAATGAACAAAAATAATATTTAATCATTTATATTATAATTTCGCATATTAATTTTATGTTGTATTTACTTGCAATTTTTTTTTGTCTTTTACAAACAATGCTCTTGGCATTGTTTAGTAATAAATAAATACCGGCGCACCTTCTTATTTATTTATTAATTTTATTTTATTTTTATGAGAGTGAATTACACTATTTAATAAATAATATTAATATTCATAATCTATTATTAATATAAACTTGTTTATATTGTAGTTATAATGTAATAATTAATAATAATATTAATAATAATAAATTAATTTCTAACAATAAATGGATGAAAAGAGCAAGTGTTTTTCTGTGATTATATGAGTGATTAAATAACTTTTCTTAATTTTAAACTAATAATAATTCTCTACAATGCTTAGTATATGGATAACTATGTGATGATTAAACACCACAATGAAAAAATGAACCAAAAAAACAATTTAATTGTGAAAATGCAATAAAATAGCTGCCAATTCAAGAGTATACATGGTTACAACTTGTTATTGTTAACTATGATAATGTTGCGATTTATGTGACAAAAAATAGTAATTTTAATAATTAAGTTATTAATATCAATAAAAATAACAGAGATTCTTCATTCCAATAATAATTACCTGCTTTTATAAGAAGATCTAACCCAAGACACGATCAATTAATAAAATTAAATTAATTAAATATATATATAGATACAGTAAGCAATTCAAAGAAAAATATTAACAACTAATTAATATTTTAAATTTATAATTTGATTACATATGATAACAAGCAGTACAAGAATTAATGAATTAATTAAATCAAATACAAGACAAAAATTAAATGCAAATTCTTTACATTTAATAATATTAAAAATTTGTTTTTATTTTTAAATAAAAGAATCCGTTAAATTTTCCATCTATTTTTGGTATTAAGATTATTCCTCTTGATTAGAAGTATTAAAAAAGAAAAACAAATCAAAAATCTTGTTCATGTTTATACATTAATTATACTTGTTTCGTTAATTTTTCTCGTTATTTTTGCAACTTAATTGTACTCAAGTAATTTTATTTTAATTTTTTGCAAAAAAAAAAAAAAAAACACACGATAAAATTCGCTTATTTGTTGCAAATTTTTAATAGTTTTTCCATTAATTTTTTTTTGTGATTTAATCATTATTACTATTATTATTATTATTATTACACAACGTATGTAATATTAAAACATAATATAAACGTTGATTGAAGACCTGTTTTTACTAATTTTTAATGCTTCTGTTGTTTATTGCATTTGAATTACTGCTGATTTGTTTCTTTTTTCTTTATGATTATTATAATAATTTTTTATTTCAAGCATCTGTGATTACTTATTTTCATTTTTTTTTGCTTTTAATTTAAATGTTTTTTTTTTGTTGCTTAATAAATTGTCTATTAAAATCAATTGAGAAAAAAAAAATAAAATAAAAAGAAACAACAACGTAAACACGCGTTTTATAGTTAATTTAATTTATTTTTATTCTGTTTTTTTGTAACTTTAATTTACAGCAAACTACAGCAATATAATTTTGTTTAATTTTGTTTTTCTTTTTCTATATTTTTATCTAGAAAAAAGAATACTTTTTCTTCATTTGCAATTAAAATTAATGAAGATTTCAAATAAATAATAATAATAATAATAATTTTCCAGTTACTTTTTTAAAAAAAAATAAAAACAAAGAAAAGAAAAGAAAAAAACGTTTTCGTTTTTGCATATACATAACAAATGTTATTTTAATTTTATCTTAACTCTGCGTGTTGTTTTTTTTTAAACAATTGTAAGCATCATATGTTGTTTATTTAATTAAAAATAATTGTATTAGGTAATTTCTAGGAAAAAAAAGTTAAAAAGTACCTCTACGATGGTTGAGCTTTAGAATATTATTCCATTTTCTTTGTCAACTGATTGTTTTTGGTAATTTTCGTAATAAACAATCAAACGAATAGAGAATTTTATTAACTAACAAAAAATCAACGTAATTGATAATTGGTAAAGATTGATTCATTATTTTATTGTCGTTTTCATATAAAAATAAAATTAAATTGATATAATTTAATGATTTAAAAATTACCAATCTTCCAAGGAAATTACTTCTGGAATTCGAATAAAATTTTTTTTTAAACTTTGCATAATTTTTTAATATATTTTTAAAATTATTAACATAAAGCCTGTAAGCAGTTATTGTCATTTTGTTATAGCTATATTGCATTACCTTTAAGGCATAACGTTCAAATGACGTTATTAAAGTAAGAAAAACAAAAATGCACTAACAAATGTAAAACGAAAGAGTTTTTAATTGAATAAAAGGACATGCTGTGTAATACGGTAGTCAACCTTTCAAAAAGTTTTACTGTCAAAGATTAATATCCTAAACCGGAGTTACAATTCTAAAATCAATTTCACGGTTTTTATTTTTATAACGGTGAAAGAAACACGCAAGTTATATTGAAATAATAGCAGCTTAATAAATTAAATAAAAATAATACAAATTGCTACATGCAAAATTCAAATAAATTTCGTACTTGGATCAGTGATTCTAAACAAGAAAACAACTACTCAATTGAGCATTAAGAATCTAACGTGCCTTAAAATATAATTAATTATAAAATTTAAAATTAAATTAATGCGTAATCACATTTTACATCCTACAGAAAGTCAAAAATTTTTTCATTGATTAACGGTGCACAGGTTTTGTAACGTAAACAATTTTAAAAACACTGCTTTTAGATAAGATTTTATTAATTCAGAAAATTAATCATATTTATAGGAAGTAAAGATTTATAGCATCTATAAATGACAAAGTAGTCAGTGATATTGACAAATGTAATAAAAATTATACTTTATATACATATAATTAACGGAAAAACATTTATGATCAATAACAGCTAGATAGAAAATTACTCTATTTTATTGCACAAAAATAAAAATAAAATATCGCTTTAATTTTCTTTTCTTTAAATAAAGTTTATTAAGACATAAAATTATGATTTATTAAATACTTGCATAATTAAAATGAGTTAATTTTTTTGTAATTTCGTAAAATCAAAAGAAAAGAAAATAAAAATATAGAAGAAGAAACAAATAATTTTCATAATAACAAGATCAAGTACATGCTATTATGTTTTTTTTTTTTGTGTTTGCAAAATTACCAAAACAAACATCGGTAATAAACACAAAAATAATAATAATTTCATATGATTTAACTGTAATTTGTTTTATTATTTTTTATTCTGTTTTTAATTTTATGATTTATAAAAAATTATTAAATAATCATTGTGATTATGTTTCGTATTATTAGTAATTTTTTTTTTTTAATACCTGAGAAAACTCACTTTTTTTAATTACATAATAGTTATATATATGAAGAATAAAAACAAATTATAAAAAAATAAAAAAAATTATGATTTTCGCGTTAAAAACGAAGATTTTTTCATTCAAGTTCAACAACTTTTATTGTTCTTGACGTTGTATTTTTATTTTGGTTGTTTATATGCATCTTGAGATATTATGTCTAGTTTTTTGAAATTAATTTAAATATTTTAATTTATTCTTTTCGATGTTTATTTATTTAGTTTTTCTTTTCTTTTTTTTGTTTTTGTTTAATGTGCATATATGGTAATGATATGTAGCATATGCAGAGTTTTGTGGTTTTTTACTGATTTATTACCTAAAATATAATTCCGGTTTGTTTATTTAAATTATTTTAAGCTATTATTAAGCTTATTAGCTTATTTGGCTTTTTACTGTGTGTTAAGCTTAATATTTTTGAATCGGATAATAATTCCATATGCAATAGGAAATTATCACATTTTTGGGCAATAATTGCACTTCTTACTTTAACATTTTAATTAAAACTGCAGATATGTTCATAGTTCATAAGTTAAACAGATTGAAGTTACCATATTACCATAAAATTCAATATGCTTTCATTAAATTTATCACAAATGTTTTAGCTATGTTTTAGTTTGTCGTTACAAGCTTATTATTGGCTTCAATACCAATACTATAGATTGTATACTAATTTATTGAAAATAAAAGTTTAATTTTGAAGCTGTATCTGAAATTCTAGTTGCATACATAAGTCAAATACATTATAGTTATGCATAAGTCGCATTCATAAACCACAGTTTAAAATATTATAATATTATAAAACTGCGAACGTTATAATATTATAAACTAAACAAAGCATTTGAAATAAAGTATTTAAGCATTTTAAATCATTAAATTATTAGTATCTTAATCAAAATTGGTAAATTATAATATTATTCGCAATCTTAAAAATACTAGAAAACTTCAGCTTATATTTATATAACTAATCAAAGATAATTATTCACTTTGTAAATCTATATCTTGACTATTTAAAATTTGTGCTTCTATTTTATTATATTTATTTGATAAGCAATCACAGCACTAACTAAATAGTTGCAGAAAATTAACTTAAAAAAAAACATGTTATCACTATTAAAAATCATCGAAAAGGCAGTCACTGGTGACAATATAATCGTAACTTACTGTAAACAATAAAAATTCATAAACACAAAAGGTTTTCAACGCCAGAAACATGGTATTACTTATGTTCTTGTGAAGCATTAAAAGTAAAAAAAAAATATTAAAACACGCTTATAATCGCTGATATGGAAAAGAAATAATAAGACATGAACAATTACATAATATACTTATTTATAATTCGTTTTTATTTTTGCTTCATATTATTTCATATTTTTTTCGCGTTTTGTTATTTATTTTTTTTTTTTATTTTTATAATATATTTGTCTGCTTCAAGTAAAAAATAAAAAATAAGAAAAAAAAATTTCCACGATTTATTTTTTATATATATATATATATATGAAAATACATTGCGATTACACCATCCGCAGCCATTCATTTTGTTGTTTGGCTGTTCATACGTATTTTACAACGACTTGTTCCGCTGTTTTCATGTTCACTTTACACAACAACAATTCTTTTTTTTTTTTTAATTTGTTTCATTTTTCTCCGGTTTTTATTTTTTTTTTTTCTTTTATTAAATTTTATCTTGAACTTGTCTAGTTTTATTATTGTTGTTGTTGTTGTTGTTGTTGTTATTGCATTTTTCTACAATTATATATATTTTTATAGTTTTTTACTGTTTCTAAATGACATTGGAAATTATTTTAATATTAGACCTAGACCTTCATCAATTTGTTTTTTTAGTTTTTTTTTTTATTATAGTTTATTTTATTTGATTAAAAGTTGCAAATTATATGCTATAAAAATTTTCTTCGTTATTTTCTTATAATTAAATTATATAATTATACTTGTTGTTCATTCATATTATTGTTGTAAAATGAATTTACTTATTGTAATTCATTCGATTATACTAAATAATGTCTTACCGTTGGCCATCATATAATGTGAATTTTTTTAGTTTTTCTAGTTCAATTTATTCCTTTTTTTATGTTTTTATAACATTTTAATGGAATAACATATTTAATAACACAGAGCTAGTATTATTATTATTATTAGCAAACATTTAATAATTTGAACTACATATTTTGAAGGCTATTGTCAAGATACAGATTACAGCTTATATTTCTGTGGTTTTTACATTTGTTGATTACAGTAATTAATGTTATTAATTTATTTATTTATATAAAGCAATAAACTAAGCGCTCAAAAAATCGCGAATTATAACAATTATATACAAAAAATTTAATAATTTTAATCAAAAAAAACTTAATCAAAATTAATTTGTTGCTCAGATTCACATACTTGAGAAAAAAAAACGTTACCGGAACTTCTTTTCACACTTTTTCTTATTAATGAAAATCAAAAATTAACTAAAATCTTTCAGTTAACAAAAATCTGTTTAAATTTATTTCATTATAAAAAGAATTAAAAAAAAAAGATTATTATAAAAAGCCACCAACAAACAATAATGCTTAATTTTTTTTTATACTTATTATTTCCGTTTATTATAATTATGTTTTTCCGCGTTTTCGTTTTGTACTTTTTTTTATTTTTTGCTTAAATAACTAAGATGACGAAGTAAAACTTCTTATACATTCTTTTTTTATTTTTTAATTAATTCAGTTGACGACAACATATTTAATAATTATCAATTTTTCTTTCATTCTTATGCTCTTTATTTATGCTTATTAAATTATAAAATAGATTAATTTTTAAAATGTAATGTGAAAAGGTACACCACTACTGATTAATATCAATAGAACGTTAGATGAAAAAATAAGCAAAAAAGTATTTGCTTTTATTATTAATTTTCTTCTTATTTTTTTTGCGACATTAAACCGTCAAAAATTTGAATGAAGCGTTTTTTTTTATTAATAAATTTAAAAAAAAAAAATTATATTAAAAAAGCTCAGCCTAGGCATACATAATTTATGGTAAGGAAAAATTTAATAAACGAAATGTTTGCTTCTTCTTTATTATTATGTTTGAAGAAAAAATTGCAAACAAACAACGGAAATAGATGAATTCAAAAATTAAAAAAAAAAAACTTTAAATTTTATTTTAAATAATAATTATAATAATTAAAATTAATAATATAAAAAAGCCACACTAAGCCACACACAAAAAAAAAACCAGAACAAATGATGAGAATTACTAACAAAAAGACATTTTTCACCAAACATCAGTGTGATTTGTTTTGCGTTTACTTCTATAAAAAATGAAATAATTTTATTAAAACAGATTTTAATTAAAATGCTTTAAAGAAAATAACAAATAAATTATTATGAATTTAAAAAGTCAGAATGTCGACCTTTTCTTATTTTAATTTTTTCAACATTATAATCATCATCATCATCATCTTGTTGTTATTTTAAATTTAATTAATTTAAAAAAAAAAGTGATATGGGTGTATAAGTAGCTTTTTTTAATTACCTTTAATCTTATGCTTTGCGAAAATATTTTTTGTTTTTAATTTGTCGGATTAACGTGGATTTTTATTTTTTTTATTTTAGCAATTTGGTTGATTTTACGATTTTTATTTTTGACAAAATAATAAAATTATTTGCCGAACCGTATATAATTTGTTATTTTTAATGAGTAAATGTACTGAATTGTACGCGATTAGCAACCATTTTATTTATAGAAACGAGGATACGAAATATACTTATTATAAACACAGTAGTTTTGCAGTACAGGTAGTCCCCGACTTACGACGAGTCGACTTACGACAGTTCGCACTTACGACCAATTTTTTTCATAGAAAATGACCCTAAAAGTTAGTAGTACAGTATATAATTTTTTTCTTAAATTTTTTTTATATGAGTCTTATATGAGATTCGACTTACGACTTAGTCGACTTACAACCGATGACCAGGAACCTTTCTCGGTCGTAAGTCGAGGACTACCTGTACTTGTTGTTGATTAACTTCTGGGAACAGCACCGTAACAGTGGCTTGGCGACGGTGCAAATGTCAAGGACAAGATACATTCGATCAACCAAGATGCAAACTGATAAATGGTAAAACAGTACTATGCACCATATTAAGCATAGAACAGGACACTATTTTAGATGATTGCCAAAGGCGAAAGAACTGTTGCTATGGCTCTGTTTGGGGGTAGAATAAATGCCGAGAATGATTTTAAAAAAGTATTTTACATTAGTGACAAATACTGGAACTATAAAACTTTTTTTAGAGGAATGAATACCAAGTTTTCTGATTAAATTCCAAAACAATTTTTACAGAGTTAAAAAAAATATTAAAAAATGCAATTTGTTCCGGCCTATCAAACACTGCGATAACACTCTAATTGAAATTGCTAAGCGAAACGATAAATTGAAATGAAAATAATTTTTGAGTATATGCGAGCAAAAATTGTTAAAATTTTAATTAACAGTCAATGCACTAAAAAAAAGAACAGAATATGAATGGAGCACGCAAAATTAAAAATGACAATATGGCTAAATAACGCGATACAAATCACTTTAATTCTTGAAACATTTCAATTCTCTTTTATGAATTATGCAAATTAATTAATATAAAAAATAACAAAAACCCTACACAAACGAGGCTTTTAACCGAAAACAAAACAAAACAAAAAACTAACTCAAAATAATCAGCCAAAAACAATTTCACTTCCTTCCAGACCAAATACAATACACAAAAAAAGATTTATTTAATTAATTAATTAATTAATTAAACAATATTATTATTATTATTTATATAGAATTAATTTTGTCTTCCTGTTATAACAATTTATGAGTAAAACAAAAAATAATAAAAATTACGCATAAAATTTACTTTTTATTTCAATTGTTTCTATTTAATGAAATTTAATTAATTCTAACTAAAAATAGTGAAGTTGAATTAAATTTAAATTAAACAAAAATATAAAAATTATTATTATTATTATTATTATATAAATAAGTTAACTATTAAATTATGTCAAATTTATTATTAATTTTCTGTTATTGTTTTAGGATTTAGAGACGGTATTTTTATTTTTATTTGTTTAATTTTTATAGATTAAAATTAAATGAGCAATTTATTTACATAATTTTCTGTAATTATTTTTATTAATAATATTTTATGAATTTAAATTTGTTTATAGAACGGTACTAAAGGGTTCATGGAGTATAAATTATTATAATTTTTTTAAATATTTTATTAGTTAAAATAATTATTTCTTTTTATTAATTTAATGTATGTGTTAGTAAATCCCGTTATAATAAAATTACGCAATATTGTTGGAAATTAGTGTGCAGACATTATATATCGGGAATTTTTTTTGCTTTTAGACTACTTGTAGGTGAAACAATAGCAAAATAAAATGATTTATTTAAGGAATAAATATGAAATTTTAACTTTTCTTATGGCAATCATGGATTAAATATCTAGAGATGAATTATGTGTTTGGAATTGACGTATTTACATAAATGATTTTTGTCTTCACATCAAAAGGAAGTACTTATTATAAACGACGTAAAGTTGACTTGTTAAGTTTTGGGACAATTTGTTTATTAAACTGTGTAAAAGACATGAAAACTCATTTTATTTTTAAAAATTTTAAAATATCTGTTTTAGTTAGTTCTTAAGATTTTAGCAAATCTTAGTACTTTTTTCTTCCAGTCTCCTTTTTCTTAAGGTGGCGTTTACTAAACCATGTAACTTATGGAAATTGTGTAATAAACCATTCGAGTAAGTGATTTGAAGACTTTAAGCAGATTTTTTGACTATTGCGGGGTAATAAAGTGTTTTTCTTCTTCTAAATTTTCATCATTTCCAGCTACAAGATATAACAACCAATCTGGGATTACCGTCAATCATTATACATTATTGTATTACCCTGTAAATGATTATTTGGCTAAAATAACACACGAAAATAAAGAATAAATAAAAAATTTAGTATAATAACAATAAAAACTAATAACTCCATAAAAATAAACAAATTTTCGCTATCAATGGAATAATTAAATAAAAAATGCAGGTAAATATAAACACCGTCAATAATAAAATACGCAGGTACCAGTGGATTTTTAATTATTTATATTTATAATATAAAAACACTTCATAGCTTGTGCGCGATTACAATTAATAAAAAAAAAGTGGTGACTTTTAATCATTTATATTTATTTAAACAGCATACACGCGACACAACTAGTTGCTTTATCAATATGTAACACATTGGACACATTTATTTATTTAGTTTTGTTATTATTATCATTTTTAAATAATAATTATTGTGATAAATTGTTTTTATTTATTTATTTTTTTTTTTTACATTATGTATTTTATGCTTAAATGTTAATTTTAGTGAAGAAAAACCACGCAGACAAATAGCCAATAATTTAATAAAAATTTATCAAATTTTAATTTTTCATACAAACAATGTCAATGTACTTTTATTAAAAAAAAATTCATTTTATTAATTTTCAATGTAATTAAAATAATTATACATTTTATTTGTTTATTTTAATTTTCCTAACTATTGTTGTTAGGGTTTTCTCTGATAAAGGCTTATAGTAAATTGTGATAATTTTATAATTTTTTTCTCTAATAATATGGGTTAGGTCAGTATTTAAGATATTTTTCTGATTACAATTTTAATATCTAACAAATTATATTTGCAATATTAAACAAATAAATTAAACTAAAAGAACCAAAAATAAATAATAATTTTTTAATTAAAAAACAAAAATAATAATAATAAAAAACAAAAAAAATATTTGAGTGAAAAAGAAAAATAAAAACACTGATTTGTTATAATTAATTAAAGAATTAATGGTCTGTCCATGCGGCACTATTTACCGTACTATTTTGTGTTCTTCATTACAAGAATTAAAATTAAGTAATAATAAAAAAAAATATAAATAGAAATAATAATAAAACAAAACCACAACCAAAAAAATTAAATAATTTCCGTCAACCATGTAAAAAATTCATTTTTTTATTTTTGCTTTAATTTATGTTTTTGTAATTGCCTCGTGTGTAGGCTCTACTTTTTTGGGGTCGTTAATTACAATTAAAAACTAAAGTTTATTATAAGTAATAATAATTTTCATAGAAATATAATAATTAATTATTGCTTAATTGCATGTTTGATTCGATTTAAATGAAAGAAATTAAATTGCAAAGGGTTTGTCGCTTTTGGTAGCATTTAAGTTTCTCGTATATAAAATATAATTTTCGTTTTTTTTCTTTCAATAACTTTATTTATGTTTAATTGTTTTAATATTTAAAATACAAAAAAATAATATTGATTACTATTTTACCTAAATAATCATCTTCATCATCAATTTAACTCAGAATTATAAACAAAACAATACAAAACATAAAAACCAACAACTGTGCGTTATTGAACATCAGTATGATTAATGAATATTTAATTTTTAATAATAATTTTTTTTTTGTCTTAACTTAATTATTCAAATATTAATAAAATAGAAATAGAAAAAAAAACATTAAACAAATAAAGATGAGATGAGCTTTTTACATTAATCTTTACAAAATTATTTTTTATAGAAAATACCGTTTTTTACTCTTTATTAATTCTTTAAATTATTTTTAAACATATGTTTGATATCAAAGTGAATTTTTTTTTACTCATTTCTTTTTAATTTATTTATGATTTTACAAAAAAATTATTATCTTCTAACATCTATGATTTGTTTTTTTTTTCTTTTATTTTTGAGTATTAAATTAGGTAAATACAAATTAATCATTCAGACGCGTACCAGTCATAAATAAAAATATGAATAATTTAAAACAACACCAGAAATTGAATTATATTATTTTTTAAAGGCCATAAGATCGTTTTTCCCCAAGAAAAAGAAAGAAAAATGATTCATATGGACTCTTTTTTAAATTAATTAGATCATATAGTGTCATAGCGTTGACTAATGGTAAGCGGCAAGCTCTGTCTATTTAATAAATTTTGGTATAAAGTGCAGGTTCTAATAAATAAATCTCTTTTCGTTCGTTAAAACTATATTATTTTCAAAAACACTTAAGACATTTAATAATAATTTCAAAACAACAAAAGGTAAGGAAAAAAATCCAAATTTCATTAACTAGCAAAAAAAAAAAACGCAAATCAATTATAAAAAGATCAATGCTCTGATGGGCATACTTCTTGTTTTTCTTTTATTCATCTAATAATAAACTAAAAATAAATTATATAAATCATATTGCTTGATTAATTGTTAAGCTAAAATGTTAAAAAAGAAAAATAAGCAGCACCAAAACACAATATTATTTATTTGGACAATTTTATATCATTTATTTCTTATATGAAAAATTTTCTCATAAAAATTATAATTCTATTTTTGATTGTATTCTGTTTGTATTTACGGTTCAAATCTTTTTTATGGCTTATTAAAAGCCAAAATAAAATAGTGAAAAAAAAACAACATAAAACTTTAAAATTAAAATTACAAAAAAAAATAATAACTTAAAGCTTCGAAAACAAAACAATGTAAAAATTATTATTATATAATTTTGAAAATAAAAATAGAAATAAAAATGTTAAAGAAATTTTTTTTTTCTTTAAATAATATTTATTAATTATTTTCTTTTTATTTTTCTAGATAAGATTTAATACATATATTTATGTATATGTATGTATATTTATGTTTAAAATAAGAATTGAATAGAACGATTTAGGAATTATTAAGAAATGTTTTTTCTAAGCATTATTTTTTGTCTCTATTTTAATTTTAAAATTCAATGATTTTTCTACTGTCTTTTTAATTATTATTATTTTTTTTTTTTGTTTTATAATTAATTTCATAACAAATAATAATAAAAAAAAATAAAATTATGATTAAACATTTTAAAATATTGAAAAATAAATTAAATAGAAAAAACAGCAGAGGCTTGCTTATAATATCGTTAAAAAATTGATTCATAATATATTAATAATCAATGAATTTTCTAAAAGAAAATAAACTCTATAATAGCATTAATAGATTTTTTTTTGTGTGTAGTGATAAATCTGTGATTATTTACTATTTTACCAACAAGTAAATAAAGGTATATTCCCGAAACCGCGAAAAAAAGGCTGCATGAATTATTACTGTATGAATGAGATATAGATAAATCAATGAATTATAAAATAAGTTAAAATTTGGTAATTTTTCTTGCCAGCGTTATAGTGACACCATGTAAAAAAAAGTTCCGCGTAAATGAGAGGATAGTTGTATATTATTATTACAATGGTATACTAATTCAGACAAATTATCTTTTAATAAAATAATAATACTTTAGTTAATATTATTTTCATTGAAATAAATAATATTCTACATCAAACTATATTTTAAAAGCTTTTGGAGCAAAAAATAAAATAAAAAATACTTCACAAGAAAAGCTTTGAACAAGCAATTAAAAAAAGTATTTACGAAAAAAATAAAATAATAATAACTACAGAATCGTATCTAACTACTGTAGCTTAGTTAATAATGTATAAATTAAAAAAAATAATAATAATAAACATAAAAAATTCACGCTATTTTTGCCTTATATTATTATTATTAATAATATTGTTGTTGCTGCTGTTGTTAACATCGAATATTAACGCGTGAGAGAATCTTATTAGAATGTTAATGTTAATAAACTTCTTTTGAGAACATTAAAATAAGTTTTTTTTGTTGTTTTGTTTCTTTTCGTTAATATAATTAGTTCAAGCTGGCATAAGAATCATCGCAGAATGATAAAAACTTTACAACAAAAACAACTATCAAAATACCAACAAAAAAAAAAGATTCATTCAAGTTTATACATAAGCTTTATATATTTATTATTATTATTATTATTTAAAGCATTATAACTATTATATTATGTACAGTGAATGGTTTGATTATTTGAAAAAATAAAAAATAATACAAAAAATAACTGATGCTTGAACTATTATTTATTTTTAATGTGTATTTTGAATTAAGAAATAAAAATGAAAAAAAAACCCCAAGAATACGTATGAAAAAATTGTGGTAAAATATATAGAAAAAGCATAGTAAGTTAAGTAAATTCTTCTATTTCTTGTAAATTATGTAGAAAAACTAGTAAAGATGATAATAAAAATGTTATTTAAAACTATATTGAACTATATAGTAGTGGAATTTATTAAATAAAAAATAAGGAATAGTTTAAAATAATAAAGGAATAAAAGTTAATTAATTTAATAAATATTCTAAAAAGATTGCAAAAATAAAAATAAAGAATCTGGTTTTTCAGTTCGGTACAGTTAAACCAGAAGTATAAAAACTGTACGGTACAAAAGTATACAGAAACTAATTAACAAATATTTTTATTTAAAAAATAAAAATTTACTTTAACAAAATTAAAATTAATTTTTAGCATTTTAAACGTTTTTAATTAGCGACAATTGAATTTATTTTTCTTCTTATAAATAAAAAGAAAATATTGTAAAATTGTAAATCAACAATTAATATAGTTTTCGTATCATCGACAGCTGGTTAAACATAAATAAAATTCAAATGATGATACCAATTTATACATTAATAAAGGCGTAAAAGTTTGTAGTTTGATTAAGAAATTGCTTAAAGAACTTTTGATAAGCTTAGTGAGTGACTTTTTGAAAATGCAACTTAATGCAAATTATATTGACGCTCTTTATCCGTATCATTGACGAGATGGTGATAAGCTTTTTTATTAAATTATTAGCACTTAGTCTTTCTGATTCAATAAAAACTACTTGCAGTTTTATTTTAGAATTTTTCTTAGGCTATTAAAATAATTTTTATTTAAATACAAGCATCGATATGCAGATGTATCTATCTTGCTTTTTAATGCGAGATTATATTTTACTCAGAAACAATCTTATCAGTGTTTTTATATAAATAAAAATTAATTATTATTGTTTTTTTTTTTATATTATTATTATTATTTATAACATAAAATAATTAATATTTTATTTCGGACTTAAATTGAAGACTTATAGTAATTTATACGAATATAACAAGTAATCACACATTAAATTATACAGAAATATTGAATTTTATTGCATGATTTACTTATAATCCACATGCTGCAAAGTATTTTTTTTACGATTTAAAAAAAAACGTAAATGGATTGTGGCGGAAGTTAAACAAATGAGATGTAAAATGTGAAATTCACTTTAAATGGATTAACCACAATAATTTAAAAATATTTTTATTTAATTTATTTTCTTTTAAAGAAATAAAAATTTATTATTATTAAGAACAAATAAATTCTATCACGTAATCAATACAAATGTAATCAAATTTTGATGGTATCTGTTGCTTATCAAATTAATAAAAAACAACCGCTTTAAGACACCTGTTGTTATAATATTAATATGATTTGTGTTTTTCATTATTTTTTTGCATGTTAAATTAATTTGAATTGCAATGCATTTGTTTTTAGAATTTAAAATATGTTAAATAATTTTCTCTAAGATGAAATTAATTAAAGTTGTAAAAAATTTTTGATTATTTATTTTATTAAATTTTTATTTTATGAAACGATTAAGAAATGAGAACGTTTGTGATTCTTGAATTGTGTGCTGTTGGAAAATTTGTTTGTTCGACAAAATTGACAAAAAAACACCTGTTCACTAGTTGAAGCAACGTTTTATCAATCACATTTCTCACCTTCAAAAATATTATTTACTTTTTGGGCATAACATAAGCCTGATAAACTCCAATATATCATACAATTTTTAATAATAACAAAAGTTATAATAAAAATCTTAATAATAAAAAAAAATAGAATAAATATTTAAAAACATTTATCTTCACTAATACTATCGACAGTAAAGTATAATTTTCAGATGCCATAAATAATCATCAATAAATAAAAAAATGCATAGAAAAGTAGAAATCTATTACAACAATTATAATATACATAAATACACTTGCTAAATACATAATTGTAAAAAAAAAAATCATCAATTATCATCTAATTCGCAACAGGTAATATTACTATTATTAAAAGTAAAAATTATTAATAATAATCTGCAAGAATTGTTTATAGAAATCTATCAATTGTGACTTAAGAAAATTGATTCTTGTTTTTATTTTAATAATAAATAAATATAGAACAAAATCTAATAAAAACAAAAATTACAGTAAATAAAATATTCTATAAATTAATTCACTTTTTCTCTTATAAAAAATAAATAAAGTGCCCCACTGATATTTCAATACTCTAAATAGTCTTAATATACCATGACATCCAATTAACGGTTTTCATCGTAGCTTTTTTTCATTTTTTATTAACTTTAATAATAAATAAAAAAAATAAAAATTCTCTTTCACTTATATTTTATTAATTTTATTTTATTATCCAATCAACATAAGATAAGAAATAAATGAAGAAAATTTAAAAGTATTGAAATAACTTGATGCCCTTAACAAAATATTATAAGTATTCAATTGAATAATTATTGTTTAATTAAAGGTCAAATTTCCTCATTGTCACTTGATGAATAAAAAAATACAATACAATGCAATTGAATTATTTATTTATTGATTATTATAATTATTTATGTACTTAATTAATATATATTTTACTCACGAATTAAATATACAATATTGATAGGATTGATTTCGTTATAAGGTGTGTTTTTTTTAATGCTTATGTGGTGGTATGTAACATTGAAAAAAAAAAAAGAAATATTTTTTAATTTTTTGTAAGTTAATTAGCTTATAATATTGAAGCAACAGTAGCTGGTTTATTTAATGAAATGACGTGATCAAATAATTTTAGTATATGCCAAAGTGAATCTGATATAATACGTTTAGCCCTCATAATAACGTTTTATGTTTTCCATTTCTACTTAATCGAAATTAACTGTTAAACCAGAATAGCTTCTTTTTATTGTATTTATTTTTTATTTCTTTAAACCTAACAAATAACAAAAATTCCACCTTGCATCGCATAAAATCGCGAGATACTAAAATAAATATACCAATACTTAGTAAAAAATAATAAAATAACTAAACCAATATAGTAATAATGTCATTATAAAATAATAATAATAATAATTGTTATGTGACTGAGAAAATGTATACGCAATTTAGCTATATGGACAGAAACTTAACCACTACTATAAAAGCAACAAAGTTAAGTCAAATGAATAATGAAGACGAAAAAAATATGAAGAAGGAAAAAATTAACAGTTACGCAACAAATACACATAAAACAGTTTTTTTTTTTATTTTCATTATTATTATTATTATTATTTTTTGTTATTATAAAAATAATAATAATTATTATTATTATAATTATTATTCTGTAAACTTACCAAACAACTACTAGCCAACTAACCAACCAACCAAAAATCAGTTTAAGTTTATTCGAGTTTTTCTTTTCCTCTTGTATATCTCTTGTAAAGTTCTTTGCGATTGCGCATTTTTTTATTATTATTTTTATTTTTTGTCTGTCTTTATTACTTAAGGCTATTTAATATAAAATATAATAAAAATTCTTTAAAGTCAAGTTCGACAAGTTTATATATATTTTGTATATGATAAAGAAAATGTAAAAAGTAAAATACATATATATAAAAACCAACCAAACAAGACTTCGATTAAAGCACAAATACATAATGCATAAATGTATTTGTTGCTATAAAAAAGAAAAAAAAAATCTTACACGTTTACTTAACTCTTATGCCACAAATTTTTGCACTCTCCAATATTGTTTCATTTTTTAAAGTGAATTTTAAAATTGAAAACAGTATTTTATTTTCTTCATTTTAATTTAATGTTTTTTTTATAAGGCAGAAATTATTATTATTACTATTATTAATAATATATAAGAAAAATATTTTCTTACATTTTTACGTAATATTAATTTTAATGCATTTTTATGCTACCTGAACCGCATATTTCAAATAATATTTAAGAGGTGATAGGAACATTGACGTTACTATTTAATTAAATATTTTGTCCATGATCTTGACAGTGATCATGAAAAACAACTCTTAAACTATTAAACTAAACAAAATTTTATTTTTTTCTTCAACGAAAATAAAAGATTTGAGTAGAATTGAATATGAGAGAATAAACAACGAACCTGATTTTTTTTTATTTAATTTTCTTTTGAATTGTTAATGAATAATATGTCGAAATGCATTTAGGTAATAATGGTTTTAATGGTACGAAAGTATTAAAGATTATAATAATGTTAATAGTATTTACGGGATATAACAGGATTAACAACCGTCTCTTATTAAGTCCAGTTCTAACAAAACAACAAGAACAACATAATTTTGCATAATGTATTTGTTATTCCTTTTCATCGTATTTTATATATATATAAATCATATATTAATCCTGTATTCTCTACTGTTATTCTCTTTATATATTTCTTTAGCAAATTCTGTTATTGTGGTTATTGTTATTATTTTTTTTCTTTACCTTTATGGTTGAATTCCCTCTTATTCTTCATTTTTAATATTTTCATACTGCTCTTACCGTATAAAACATATAATTAATGACTGTCTGTTTTATTATTAAATATTCGAAAACATATTAATAATTTATAATTTTATTTAATTAAAAAAAATTTAATAATAAATAAATTACTATAGAAAATAATTAGTCTTTTTATTTACTTAACAGATTACTTAATAATTAAATACTTTTTTTATAAATGAAAATACTCTTTTCTTTTTCATTCTTTGTGCTGTGTTTTGCTTGCATTTTTTCATCAAGCTTTTGTTCAATCAAGCGACCACGAAAAAAATTAATTTAATTTGTTCGGTAATAATATAATTTCTTCTTAATAAACATAATGCTAGGATTACGATAAGTATGCAAAATAATTCTTACAAATGTAAAAGAGTTTCTTGCAAAAATAAAAAAATGAAATAAAAGAATAAAAATGCTAAATATAAACAAATAAAAAAAATATCACCAATATGAATGTTTTGCTTTACCTTTAATATTATTTATTATTATGTTACCACTTATGGTAAGATAGCAACAAACATTTTTAAAATATATAATAACAACAGAAAAGAAGAAGAAGACGAAGCAACAACAATAATATAAGCTGATGATGGTTATAGTCTGTACGTTTTTCCTTTTTATAATATATTTTTGTTCCCCATTTCTTCTTCTACTTTTTAATTCTTTTTTTATTAAATAAAACTGGCAAATTACCTGCGCGTTTTTTATAAAGAGGAATAAAACTTATATATATATTCTTTATAGTTCATTTCTTCACTAAAAATTAAATAAAAGGTAAAATTTATTTTCATTTGCTTATTGTTGTAGTTGTTGTTGTTTTATTAACCTGTAATTTAAGTCTTTCGTTCTCTTTATGGAATCTCTCTCTGTCGCTGTACTCTTTTATATAAATATTTTATTTATATTTTCTATCTAATACTGTTTTGATTTTAAATAATTTTTCTTTTTATTAATTATTAAGGTTTGTCGCTTTTTTTCTGTTAGTCTCTTGAAATCCTTTTATGGTTTTTTTTTTTCGAATTTTCCCTTTCTATTTTCAGTCTTTTTTTTTCTTCAAAAATCCTAGAAACTCAAAAATCTTAAAGATCATTTAAAGCTTATTAAATTCCAATAAAAGCTTCTATTTTTTGCAAAAAATAAGAAGAAAAATAATAAACTTTTTAACATTTTTCTCTTTCTGTTGTTTTCAATTTTATGTTAATTTTGCTTTTTCTTATTTTAGTATAAAATATTTAAACTAGAAATGTGGGGGAGACAGTTAATTAAAAAAAATTAATATAGATAAAAAAAAAAAATCTGTTGTAGACAAATGAGAGGAAAAATTCAATTAAAAAGAGCGAAAAATCTTGTCATCAATATTAATTGCATATAATACAACGGTTTTAGCGTGTTTTTTTTTTTTTTTTTGTTTCATTATTATTGTTATTATTTAATTCAACGTCATCATTTTCAAAAAAATTTTATTCAGTAATATTGTATACAAATACATGAAAAATATTATAACATTGAATATGTTATTGGATAATCGTAAAAGGGGAGCTGTTTATGTTTGTTACACTGCTTATGTAAAGATTATTATTACTTGCGTTTTAGAGTAAAATCATAATGAATATTTTCTATGCCAACCCACACTAAGAATGCAGTTAACGTATTTTTCATTATTATTATTATTTTAATAATATATCTGTGAATGTGTTATGCGTTAATATCACCGCTCATACTTGATTTATTTTTACCTGTTCATTTTAAAATTATATATTTTTTTCATTCTTTCTTTCTTATTGTATATCCAGTGAATTATTTTCTGCTTTTTTTTTTTTAGTTGTAAATGTGCGTTCAACCATTTTAAAAATAATATTCTGTTGCTTTTCTTATTCGTCTTATTTATTTTATTTTGTTTTGTATTCATCGTCATTTTGCTGTATTGGGAAGCATTTATAGCTTTGTATGTTAAATGAAAAAAAATATAAAATAAAATAAAAAATCACAAGAGAACAGTAAATAAAGAAAAATAATTGTTTATAAAAGATTCAAACTTTTTCGTTTGTGAAATGAAACAGGAAGAAAAGAGAAAAAAATTTTCGCTTTTATAAATTAATTTTGTATTTGTATTTGTATTGTACGGTTGCCAGTGTGTAAAGCTTCGAAAAGCTGTATATTTGTTTTTTTTTTCTTCTGTTAGTAAAATTTTCTAGCTGTAAAGCAGTAACGAAACGTAACAACAGAGTACAGTAAGAGATTGAACGCCGTTGAGTTTGCGCGTGGTTTTGTTGAAAAAAAAAAAACATTTTTTTTTCCTTAAATTTGTTTATTTAGACTTTTTTTTAAAGTTTAACAAAAAAAAAAAAACATAATATTATTTTTTATTACTGAGTGTTAAAATTGTTAAGTGTTAAGCTGTAATATTTTTTTTTTTTTTAATTTTATCTGTTTAATTTTATTTCTTCAGTTTATACTTGGATTTATTTTAAAGGAAAATTTAAAAATTAAATAAGTAATTAGTTAAGTTATGTTTCTACACAAAATCTATCATCAAATTATTGAATATGGTTAAAATGAAAATGTTAAGTAAATTTATTGGATTATTAACAAGTAATTAAAAAATCAATATATTATCTCGATTGTGGATTACAGTGTTTTGTGTGTTAACTAAAGAAAAAAAGAATTTTTTCTTTTTCTTCAATTGAATATTTGTGAAATGTTAAAATTTTCGGGCGAATAGGTTATTCCCTATTCTTACAGTTATTTAACAAAAAAAAAAAAATTAAGAAAAAAACATCAACAACAAACAAAGTGTTAATACATAATAAACAAAAAGAAAAATCAATTTAAAGGATTACAAAGTGTTGCAAAGTGATTTTATTTTTTTTTTTTTAAATAAGTTAAAAATAGTTTTTTTTTTTTTTATCAAAATGCCGAAAATATTTTTAATAAAGAATCGTTTGCATCAGCAACAATTAAAATTATTGGAATCACAAAATTTATTAAATTCAAAAGATGAGGATAGATTGGTCGGTCCACTGCATAATACAAGTGGCACCGAACATCATCATAATGTTAATCAGCATATAAATTTGAATAATTGTGGTGCCGGTGGAAGTAATAATGGTGGTGAACCATTACCATTAATTACAAGAAAAAGGGATAGAGATGCAGGTTTGTAAATTTATTATAACGGTTATTATTATTATTTTCTGTTAAAATTAAATTAAGTAATTTAGACTTGAATAGACAAGGAACCTGCTTTTCTTTGTCATCCAAGTGCTAATTTACTCACACGATTAATTAATTAAAACATTTTAATTTTGACGAATTATAAAGGATAGAATAAGATTTCTCATTTGAGTTAAATAAAATAATTATTTGTCACAATTTAACGTTTTTTTTTTTTATAATTACATCCTGCGACAATATTGCATTGATTAATGAAATTTCTGACAAATTAATTTCTTTTTAAAATATGTTTTTTTTTTTTTTTTTTTTGCACATTGGTGAGATTAATTTCCGTTTACGAATTTATATAGTTTAAGTATGTTAAATATATATATCCATAAATTTAATTATGATTCATTTATTTGTATGAAAAATACAATTTCTTAGTATTACAAATATTTTAAATATTATTAATTTGAATGTTAAAATGTAAAACCTTTTCTTTTTTTTATTCTTTTGAGTAATTTATATTCAACTAAAAACATGTAAGGTATATAATAATAATAAAAAAATGTAGTAGCGTCTATCACAAATCCAACAATCACAAGTACAAATATATTTATTTATTCGTGTTGAATTTGATTTTTAATTCTTTTTTTCTATATCTATATAAATATAAAATGAACAGACATGACTAGATTTTCTCTCTTGAATAAAATATTAATTTATTTAGTTTTTTATTTGTTTAAATTATATGAACGAATTTACAAATGCTGGTGTTGTTGTTATTTTTATTATTATTTTGCTGTTGCTGCCTATAATTTATTTGACGACATCAGAAACCAATAATAACACAAAGTTAAGTCACCATATAACCGTTATTTTTTTAATGATATTTTTTTCTGTATATTTTTTTTTTCTGCGTTTGTATTTTTTTTGTATGAAAATTATTAAAGTGATTTAAATTTTATTTTTTTGTCACCTTGATGTCTGTTTTTTTTTCATTTTTAAATTTTATTAACTTTAAATTGAAATAATTGAGCAGGTAGATAAATACATATTTGTTTATTGAAAATTGTTTTCGTAATGGAGGATTATTTTTATACGAAAAAAAAGAAGAAATTAAATCGAATTTATAAAATGTGTATAAGAACGTTGTGATCGTCCGGTTTTTTTTTTTATAAGCGGACGAGCATGTGCTGTTGATTTTTTTTTATGGTTTTTAAAAATATAGGATTTTCGTGGTAAAAAATTAAATATTTTTAACCCTTAAAAAACGAATCCTTTTATTGTTTTAACCTTTGTTTGGGTTTTTTTATAAAGAAAAAAAAATTTTTAATTTTTTATTACCAAAACGTCCTTGCATATAGACCTCGTATAATTATTAAAAAGAAATATTCTTCAAATTTAACTTTTTCTTAGTTACATAAAGAAAAAATGGAAAACATTTCCTTGTCCTTTTTTTCTAGACTTGATTATATGTCTTTACGTTAAATCTGAGAATTTTTTTTACCACCGCTTTTACTTAACCTTGATTAATGAAATGTTTTTTTTTTCTTCGTCTCAAAACAGAAAAAAATCCTTTTTTTTTAAACTTTGCTATCTGAGACTTTTTTATAACAAAAAAAAAACAACAACTTTACTTAAAAAAATAAAACTTAAACAATGCGCAGAGACAGGTAAATTGTACGAGGGTAGACGTTTTTCTTTCTTTCTTTCTTTCTTTTATCCTCATAACACATCAAGCATGTAACTTCTAGGGAGAAATATATGCGTAACCAACTGTGGTCTAGGTTATTTTATAAATTAAAGTACAAAAACTATTTAATAACATAAAGGAAAATGAAATTAAAAAAAATAATTCTTATGTATCGTCATCTTTCTCCTTTGGTTATTATTATTATTTTATTTTTTTAATATTCTTTTCATGATTTTTTTTTAATATTTTTAAAAGACACAGAGGAAAATGTAAAAGAAGAATAATAAACAATAGCGTACACGTAATATACATGTAATTTTGTAACATTTTTCCACATGAAAAGGATAATAATCAAAAATGTTAAACATATGGTGGTTTACACTTTCCCTGTCCGTTTTTTCCCTCTTCATTATTATTATTATATTTCTTAAGTTATTTATCAATCTTCTTCTTTTAATAAAGTATTTTATTTTTTTACTTTAACGAAATTGAATTATTCCCATATATTCATATTCCGTTATTATAAACAGAATACAACAGTTGGTAGAGGTTTTTCTTTACCATCAAAAATTATAATGAAAAATCTCTGTACGTAATATGATTTTTATTTTCTCAATTCAAAATCAATACATAAACAATTATTATTTAATATACGAAAAAAGACCATATGCGTATGTAAAGTCATAAATATTTTACTGTAAAAAAAAAAATACACTAAACGGCTTAAAACAACACAAAAATGTATAATTATTTATATAAAAAAAAAATCGTCGCTAAAGTTAAAACAAAAAAAAAAAAAAAAATCAACAAACAATCAAGAGAAGTCAACCCTGACCCAAAAGCTCTAAAAGTAAGCAACAAACATACACATAAATATATTAATTCATTTATTTATAGTAATAATAATATTAATTCAATACAATATTACTTTATAAAATAAAATTAACAACTAGTAGAGAATTCGTGCCAAGACCAAGGTAACAAAAAAATTTTATTACAACGTTGCGTCTGATTATTGAGCAAAAATTGTTTGTTACTTTTTTATATTTATTTTTTCTTTATAAATAATAATAATAATACAAACAATCGTTCAAAACGTTTTGTAATTAATTATATATATATATATATAATTTAAATAAATCATAAATAAAAGAAAAATACAAATAAAAACTGTATAATATGGGAATATTTTTTACTGTATTTTGTGTAAAAAAAAAAAACAAACTTAAAGATATAAATAATGAATAATAAAAAAAGAATTATAAATCAACCTTGAATATCAACTTAATTGCGGTTTGCACTGGGTGGGTTTACATTATTTTTAATGTTGGCTGGTGTTGTTCGTTTTTGTCTTTTAATACACTTTAGCCACTTTAGCAGACTAAATAACAGTCGCGGTAATATTTGTTCTACGCGGATTATATATTTATTTATATTGACGCAATTATTACATTTTTATACCTGCATTTTGTCTTTATTTAACTCGATTAACAATTTCAATCAAAAAAATTCTGGATGCATTTGCTAGGAAAAACACTAAAACTTCCACTCAAACAAATATCTCAACCGTACTTACACACTTGCTAGCCATTAATCGTTTCACCACTTCCTAATTAATTAATAAATAATTTTCTTTAAAAATATAATAAGCAAAGAAAAGAAAAGAATGAAAATAATAAAATAAAATCTTAAAAATTAATTCATATACACGTTTAACACGTCACATCATACACAACAAGTTCATTAACCTGTGAATATTATTTAAAACTTCTTTTTATTCTTCTAAAATAGTAAAAAAAAAAAAAAATAATACATTAAAAAAAAAAATAAAAAACTTTATTTATTTGTTGTGTTTTATTCTTTTTTCTCTCTTTTAAAAAAAAAGATAAATATGTTAAATAAGCTTTTTAAACTTGATTTTATTTTTATGTTTTATTTTTTTTTGTTTTTACATCTTATTTATTTCTGAAAAACTATGCGCTTTTTAACCTGTGTGCTTTTCTTCATTTCTGATTATTTATTTATTTAAATTAAAGAATTAAATAAATAAATAAATTAATTTTTTTTTAGCTGCTTTGGTTTTTTATTTTTGTGGTTTTTATTTATTTTGTGGTTTTTTGTGAAGCTTCTCTTTTATTTTTTTTTTAATTGTTAATTATTTTTAACTTGTTATTTAACACTTTTGCATTTATTTTATTTTATTTTTTACCTATTCGCGGTTTGTATTCTTCATTTATTTTTTTTAAATAATTACAAATATTACCAGTCATTAAAACATAAGAAAAAGAAATAATAATGAGAAGGAAAAAAAAACACCTTAAAGCCCGTAAAAAATATTTACAAAAAAAAAAGAAACAATTTAAAAAGATAAGTAAAAAAAAATTGTTTTTCGTTAAAAACTAAAAATTACCGAAAATTAATATTAAATAATTATGATTTACTGTTTTTTTGGTTATTAGTTTTTTTGCTTTAAGTAAAATTAATAATTAGAAATTAATGAAGGGTAACTAACCTTTAATTTTTAATAACGAAAAAAAACAATTCTGCTAAGAATCTTGTTGTTATTGTAATTGTTTACTGATAAACTAATTAATTTTTAAAGAACAAAAGCAGAAAGAAAAGAAAGAAGAAAAAAAAACACCTATTAAAATTAAATTAAATAATTTTTATTATTTCGAATTTTAAAATAAATAAATTACCAATAATTAATATTTATTACTTTGCTTTGCTTACGTTTATTTGCTTCTTCTTCTTTTTAACGTTTTTAAAGTAATTTATTTTTACCTTTATAATAATAATAATAGTAAATATAATTACCAAAAACCTAATTGTTTTAATATAAGGATCAAAAATCAATATAAATAATAAAGGAATTTACAAATTTATTTAAATAAAAATACAGAAAATACTTTGCTACTTTTTTTCTGTTTCTGCTCATTCAAAATTCGTTGAATCACATAAGCGTGTCACAGCATACGTTTTTAATAAAAATTAATGCATAAATATATTTTCGCTATAAATAACCGTTATGACCATGTGCAAATAAATAGCAACAAAAAATTAATAATTTTATTCTATGCATTATTAAGAATTTATACAAAGAACACTATTAGAAACGTGATTTTATCAAATGATGAACTCTTTTTACATAACGAAAACGGTTATGTAATATTTTTTATTACAATAAAATATTTACAAGCAAAAAAAAGGAGTAAAAAACTTTCTTTTCTATCTCTAATGTGTTATAATTATTTAAATAAATGCAAACATCAATATTTTCTATCACGTTGTAAATGGAAATAAATAATTATTTTAAAATAATAAAATGTTAAAACGGTTTATTACGATGACGCAACTTTAAAACTGTGATGCTAGTATTTTGTAGGGTGCATCTTCTGTATTGTTTATATAAAAATAAGAACAAAAAATACTGTTTAATCAGTTATTATCAAAGAATTTAATCAAATAACGATTAGTTAATAAAGTTTCTTATAACAAAAAGGATCTTATTGTACTTTATCGTTGTGTTTTCTAATTTAAAAGTTTTGTGTACTGTAGTTTAGCTGTTTTTTAACTTTATTCCTGTTTAATATCTGTGATACGAAATTTAATTTAATTTTTTTTAATTATTTATAATTAACTGCGTTTGTTATTAGATTAAATTTAATAACAATTGTGTCTTAAGTAATTGCATTTAAGATTTATTTTTTTAATAAAATTCAATAATTCACGTGTTTCAGTGTTCACAGAATTTAACTTGAAAAAAGTAATATTGAACGCCTCAAGAAAAGGAAATATTTAATTAAAATAAAGAAATAAGAAGAAAATAGGTGAATCTTAGTATTACCTTCTTTGTCTTGATTTTAATAAAACATTTAATGTTAAAACAGTCAAAGAAACGTGACCATAATTATTATCTTGTGGCACGCGTTTATGGTATAATTTTTATGATAAATAATTTGTGTTTTTTTCTTCTTTTCTTCGTATAAAAATTAACAAAAAAAAAAAATTACTACATATTCGCGCATGTAATCTAACGTGTTAAAAGCAAAAAAACAAATCAAAAATTTTATTCAAAATAACAGCAAAAAACGAATAAAAATCAAATAAATGAAAATGAAAAATCTACAACGGGAAACAATAACGCGCGCAACTTAAAACAACACAACAGTTCTATTTTCTATTAAATTTAATTTACAAAAAAAAAAAAACTACAACAATAACGACAAAAATTAACCGGATTTATGCTATAAAAAAAAAATTATTTATAATTTTATTTCTTCTTCACTTATTATTGTTTTATTTCTATTCTAAATCTATCACGTGAATTCTATATGGTTGTGTGTGATTCTTCTTCTTTTTTATTTGTTAATAATAATAAATATTTTAATTCTTCCGCACTGGACCTGGACAATTGAAAGTGTTAAATAATATTAGAATTTTGTTTGTTTAACCCATTTATGTATAACATGATGAATGCACAACAACGATATACATTGTTGCTGATTGCATATGACATTTCTTGTAAAACGCGTTATGCGTGAATCACAATATTCAATTAGTGTTATAAATTAGCAAATATAACTTGGCAAGTCTGTTTTCTTGTAAAAATACTGTTTGTAGCAGATGCGTAAATAACTTAACTTACGAATTATTTTAATGACAATTAATTTAATACTAGTAATAAAAGAGGAACACCATTTACAGTTTTCCCTTCATTAACATTAACAATACAAATTTATTTTATATAACTACTTAATCAATATGATAAAATCTCTATTTCAATTAATAAAAATAATTTAAATAAATCAATTAATAAAAGAAAATGAAAAACAATCTCCACCATATTATAACTGTTCTATAAATCATAAAATAGAAAGATAAAAAACAAAAAAATGTAATTAAATGCACAACACAATAAATTAACATATATTATATCATTAAATAAATATACAAAAACTAATTAAATAGAAAAGTAATAAATAAATGATGAATGATCATAGTTCTAATGTTAATGACATTTTACTGCTGTGCGAGAACATTGACTGTGTTTATTGCTTAATTTTTTTTTACTCATTATATTTATTTATTTATTATTTTTGTGGTTTTTCTATATTATCTTCTTCTCCTACTAATTTTTTTGTTAATTTATTTATTTATTTATATATTTTTTTTGTTGTTTGCGTTTTTATTTTAATTGTTTATAATGATTATAATAAATATAATAAAAAAAAGAAGCTATACACCGATATATGCATAAAATATTCTATTCAATTGTTGGTATTATTTTAATTAAAATAAAAAATTTAAATTTAAATTTAATTGCAATTTGGTGTTCTATGTTTTACATATATATTTTATATAAAAATCTATTAACAGGAACTCAGCTTTATGTATTTTATGTTCGAATGTTAAAATAAATAAATTAATTTAACAAAAAAAAAAGCACTATAAGTCCCTCCAATTTTTGTTTTAAATTTAAATATTTAATTTGATTTAAATTTTGCCGTTTTATTTCTATAAAAAATTAATAAATTCATCAAGAATAAATCAGCAAAAATGATAATAATAATAATTTCATAGTAAAAACTAACAATTAATCCCGATAAATATGTTTTATTTTAGTTATTTTTTCTCTTAAAAATTTACATTACAAAAAATAATAAAATGACAGAAATTTAATTACAATAAGCAAACAGGATGAAATAAACAATAAAATGAAATAAAAATAAATTATTTGTTTACTATTTTTATTGATACTGAGAGTATAGAGTTTGTTTCTTTTTTTATTATTTTGCATAATTTTCTATTATTTTCTAGAATTTGCATAGAAAGAAGAACAGAACAAAGTAGAAAGAAAGAAAGAAAAAAATTGAAAGTATAATTGAATTAATTAATTTTTTTGTTTTTACAGTAATAAAACTACGTAGAAAAATGATTTTGTATTTTTTTTTTAATTAATTATGCATAAAAATTGATCTTTGCATGCAAATTAAAAATAAAGACGAAAAATTTATTTCTATAAATGTCTTTCATTAAAATTGTATCAGCATGTATCGTGTTAAACTAAAAATTAACGACAAATCGAATGCAATGCAACGATAGAGTTAGAACATGCTAATCTTCGATTAATTTATTTTTTTCGTTAAGAATATAAAAACTCTTTCTATAAAAATAAAATAACTACAACACACCCTGAAATAACAGAGAATATTTTCCACTTTAAAAACTTTATAAAAGCAACGATCTATTGATTATGCTGATAAAAGATCTATACAAATGTTGAACAAGAATATTTTATTGACGTTTATCATGATATTGACAATGCTTTTAGCAAGCCGACATTTACTTCTTAATTAACAACTTATTTAATTTAATTTTTCTTTAATAATTCTGCATAAAAGCAAAAAAAAAATATTTTGAAAGGTGTCCGATTGCAGGCAATTTGTTTAAATTATGATTTTGTTAGTCAGATGATGCATCAATTAACTATTAGACATGTTTCTATTTTGAAATGTGTTTTTATAAATAAAAAAATGAAAATGATGAGGATAAAAGGCTTCATTTTGTGCACCCTTTTTTTATTATTTAAAAAGGATTCAAGCGCAACCCTTCTTCTCTATATATTTTTTGGATAATTTATTTTTTTTGTTTTCTTTTAAATATTTTAAAGCGCTTATAAATCGTAAGGTGCTTTTTCTATACGAAAATATAAAATTACTTTAAGACAGGTGTTTTTGCTTTTATTTGTTTTTTACCTCGCTGTTTTATGTTTTGCTTCTTTTTTTTGACTTGAGTCAATTTTTAGGGTTAAAAAATATGGTTAATAAATAATAATAAAATAGAATTAAGTTATTTGATTAGAACAGGTTGCATTTTGTTGGTTTTGTTTTTCTTCCTTTTTTTTAATAACAAATCCTAATGTGGGTTAGTCGGTTAATTTCTTTGGTTTTAGGTATTTTTTTTTTGTAACAAGAAAGGGTGAAGGAATGATGTAAGTTTTTTTTAATAAGATATTCATTTGATATTTTTGATTACGGACAGCACATTTTAATCGTTTTTATTTTATAATCAAAAAATACCAATAACAACAACTAAAGAAACAAAGAATGCAACCTTTAAAGGATATTTTTGCGCTATAGGATGATCAAATAAGAGTTATATATTTTTAAACACAAATAAGACCTAAGTTGTTTAAAAAATTTATAATACTAATTTGATCGGCTAATATAAGACAACATCAATATAATATATCAATTTATATTGTTAACTTTTTTTGTAAACTACTCTTTTTTAATAAATTACACAAAAGAATTACAAATATACGAATTATAAAAAATGCATTTATAAAAACAAGAAGAAAAAATATAAGAAAATATTACTATGGGACTGTCATAGCTGATTGTACAGAACTAAACGTACCGAACGTGATTTCTCAACAAAATAAAATGGAATATTAAAAAGAATCTAAAATAAATTTCATTATGTTTTATTCATCATGTTTTGATGTTATTTTTAATGTCTGGATATATAGATTTATTTTATTTTTATTTTTTTTTTAATATAAAATATGCGTCTTGTTGACAAAAACTACATTGTTGTTCAAGAAGTAAAAAGAAAACAAATATAAAATTTTATATAAAATAAAAATTCTGTTTTCTTCCATTTTATTACTTGATAAAAAGAAATAGAATGATAAATTAAAGGAAAATTCGTTAAATAAATTGTTTATATCAGAAGTGACTAAACTTTTATCCCACAAGAGCGATTTTATTCTGTAAAATATAGTCTGCGGGCGAGTATCAATATGGGCAAGCAATTTTAGGATTTTTCATAGATATTTTAATAAATAATTAACAAGAATTTCAATTATAAAAAAATTATGGCAAATAAAGGAAATAAATAAATAATAATATTTTCTTTTATTTTACGAATCACAATAAAAGGATGCTTATGAGAAAGCAATTTGTTTAATTCTAGCTTCGCGGGCTATTTCCAAGACCTTTGCGGTCGACCGGTCGCCTGAACCTGGTATATGCACATATATGAAAAACTAATAAAATTATAATGTCTGTATACTAAGAAAAATAAATTATTTTGCAAAAAAAAAAAAAGTTGCGGTTTGACAAAATAAATAAAAAATAATTTAATTGAATCTTAACATTGTACAAATATTAGGCGAAACAATGAAAAAAAAAACATGTTTCTTTGATTTTCTGCTCGCATTTTTCAACATTCAACAGTGAAAACCAGTTTTTTAGTTGTTTCATATTTTTCTCTCTTTGATTTGTGTTAATTTATTTTGATATTACACATTTTAATTATTTATTATTCAATTAAAAATAAAACAGCATTTTCAAGTTCGCCTGTTCGTCTAGCTTTTATTTGTAATAAATATTATTATGCATGAATGTTGAAGAATTTTGTTGATTTATTATAATGATTTTGAAATACATGAGTAAAACGTTATTATCATAATTATTATAATATTGAAAGTCATTACTATAAAACTTATTTCACGGGTTTTACACTTATATGTTAATAAAATTATAGAGCTTTTGCTTATAGTATGATCGAACGAGATCATCTGTATACAACTTAATTGAAGTAGCAACATAGAATTGCATTAACAGAGAAGTTAAAATTAAAAAAAGTCTATAATGTTACTTAACAAATTAATATACGACTACATTTTGAAGACATAGTGCATCATTAAAATTAAATTGATTGAAATGACTGAATTAAACGTTTTATACAAATTTCGCACAAACACTTAATGCAGACCTTCCATAACATAATTCTATACTACAAATCAGCATAATTATATTCGTCAAGCATAATTGAAATATAATTTTATTAAAATAACGTAAAATATACATTTTAATTCGCATACAAATGTTTATAATACACGGAAATGTGATTAAAAATTTTTTACAAAACACGCCATATTATTTATATAATTGATTAACCTAAAGTTTGTGACTAACTAATGTTGTTTCAAATAATTATCTCTTTACAATGTATGCTAATAAAAATGAAGAACAAAAGTGTAAAAAAAAAAGAAAAATGACATCTGCCAAAAATTAAAAAAAAAGCACGAAAAAAGCACTTTAAGCACCGTAACCGTAACATAAATATTAAAAACACACGCAAATTTGAAGAAAAAAAAAAATACTTATAATTATGTTATTCTTATTATTTTATTCTCTGCTTTATCAAAATTTTTAGGCATTAGCATAATTAACTTCCATTGCGCCATGCTTAATAATAAAAAAAAATTAATACCATAATTATTTTGCCTCATGACTACCTCATGACCAGACAATTTTTGTTTAATTTTAATTTTTTTTTTTCATTACATTTCTTGTAGTTGCTGCTGCTTTTTTCTTTTCATTTTTGTAATTCATAATTATTATGCATGTCATTAAAATAAGCTTCAAGCTAATTTAAACAAAAAAAACCTAATAACAAAGTAAAACAAAGTATTATTTTATGCAAATTCTCTGCTTTTAATTTTACTGATTATTAGCTCTTGATAAATTAACCAGAAAATTTTAATCGCTTTTTAATATATACTATTTTAACTAACCAATGTTAGAATTAACAGTAATTATACGTCACTGGACAACAGTGTAACTTCTGGGTTTAGTAAAATTTTACAACAGACTAAACCAAAAACCTATCAGTCGAGCGTGGTCGTAGTAACAAAGCGTCGTCCACTTGAGAATAAGTATAACCATGAAAAAATTATTATTATTTTTTCTTTCTTATAATTTTGGTTTTTTTTTTGTATGCGTTTTATTGTGCGTATGACCTTCGGTCGGCTTAAATCTTTTGTATAAAAAATTTTATTACATAATTAATGTAACCTTCGGTAATCTTTTTTCATATATTTTTACTTTTTTTTTTTTTTTGTTTGTTAAATTAACAAAAGAATGATAATTTCATGATACAATTTTTCGTTTGTTAAATATTTAAAGCATATTTACAGTTTACTTATAACTAATGTATTGTAATTAGCATAGTGATCATAGAAGAAGAAAAAATAACCTTCCTTAGTGGCATGTTAATTTTAGCTGGATAAAACGTTATTTTCTTTGAAAAAAAAAAATCATTTTTTTTTTTTAGCAAACGACTTGCTAAAAACTATTCAGCGCAGGTGACAAATCAATGCATGTATGGATGTAATTGAACTATGTAATAAAAATATATTATTTATTTTATTTTATTTATTTGTTAATAACGACAACAACTGCTTTTATAATTACCACAGAAATGTACAGCAAATGAAGCAACAAAATAATACTAATGAGCAACCGACAACAAAAACGCAAAACAATAGAGAATTTTAATTACTTTTTGATTTTTTACTTAGATATTTTTTTTTTTATTTATTTTATTCCTAATTTATTTAATGGTTGTGTGGTATTTTTTAATTTTTTTTAATTAACGTTAATTAGATTAAAATGATTATTCGTCTGACTTTGTTTTTTTTTTTTTTTTAATATTCGTTTAAAGAAAAAAATGGCAACATTTATTATTTTAAATCAATCAATGACATTTCTATAATTTTTATGAATTAAAAATTAAATTATAATATAAATGACATTGTAAAGCCATTTAAATTAATTTTTTAATTTTTAAAATTATTGAAAATTAAATTTATATAAAGTATTAGATGAATAATAAATTTAACGGTAAATATTAAAACAAAGAAAACTTACGGCGGCTTAACTTAAATTAAAAATTCCTTTAAAAAAATGTTCGTTAAAGTTTCGCCAATAAATAGACTGAACTTGTATTAAGGACATTTTTAAGCTTTTATAAGAAACAATAAAAATTCTTTAATTGGATTAATTAGTAAAAGATGTCACTTGAGGTTATTTTTAATGAAATTTAAATTAATTATCACTAAACAACCATTGTTGCAAATAGAAAAATATTAATTTTACTAGAAAACAAAAAAAAAAATTTAGGGAAGAATTATAATTAAAGCACGTGATTTAAAGTCTTATTTTAATTTTTCTAAATCATTTAATCGTTCAATAAGTAAACTGTCATTAAGCAATTATTGTTAAGCGCAAAGGTATACAAAAAAAAAATTAACAATAATAATAAAAATATTAACAATCGTTGTGATTATCCTATGTTTAATATAGAGTTTTATATAAATAAAAAAAGTATTTAAACCCTTTATATTACGTACATATCAAAATGAACACAATTTAATAATTTTATATTTTCTTTTCTCTAATTTTTCAGTACGTGATATATTTTCGGAAGAGAATCGTTTATCTCCAAGTCCACCAGCCCGTGAAACCAATTCATTAATTGGTGTATTACGCAGTGGTGATGATAATTCAATTGGTAATGATCTGGCATCTAGATTGAATAGTAAATTTATATCAGGATCGTCTGGCAATTTTCTATCAAAGAAACTTGATACATCAGATAAAACAATAACGCCAGTGAAAATTAATGAAACAGATAATCAAATACCACCAGTTCGAAGATTTATTTCATCAATATTAGGCGGTGATATACCATATGGTAGTCGAGGGCATATATTGACTCAGGCCGAACGTAAAGAATATCCCAAAGTACTGCCAACACCACTGACTGCAATAACATCTATGAAAGAAACAAATAATACTAATAATAAGAAAGACTCAACATTAATAACAGTACCAGCGACAACGACAACAACAGCAACAGTAGCAGCAACAATAAAAAATATTATTATTGATGATAAAGATGAGTTGCCTGAAGAGAAAAAAATTAATTTGAAAGCATTAACACCACCTCCCCCACCAGCAGCTGATAAAAGGCCTATACCATCAATACCTGAACCAGCAGTAAGGTGCTCAGTGATACAAAGGACACCACTTGCTGCCGCAGCCCAATTAACGAAAACACTCCAAACAAAAGATAAAAAATCTGACACAACAGATGAGGACAAAAGAATAAAAAAACATTCATTACTCGCACAACCGCAATTACATCATCTTCGTCATTTGCATACAGAACCAGAACAGGATCAGCCTATTGATTATCACGTACCAAAGAGACGTGGTGACTTTGACGAGGATCAAGAGAAAAAATCACGAGAGGCGAGACGTAGTAGTGCAATAATTTCAAGACCGATAATATCAATGAATAGTTTATCACGTGGTGTTGTCGGTAAATTAAATGGAATAATAACAGCAGCCGCTGGCCACGGTCGCTCTGGTAATGGCGGATCACAGGCAAATAATGGTGGCAATCAAACAAATAATAGTAATTGTGGTGGTTCAATTAATTTTGGTGGCCAAGTAGGTAGTGGCGGTGGCAGTGGTGGTGGTGGTGCTGGAGTTGGCGGTGGTTCTGGTGCTGGTGGTGGCATGGGTGGACGTGATGGAAGATCTAATTATGGACCAAACAGTCCACCAACTGGTTCACTGCCTCCATTTTATGAAAGTCTTAAAGGCGGCAATGGGGCCCTTAATGCATTCAATGCAGCAAATAGTAATTTTATGAATCAAAATGGATATAATACAATAATGGGAACAAATATTTCAATGGATTGTGATACAACTCAAGAATTAACAAATATTGGTGGATATAATAGCAATAACAATAATAATAACAATAATAATAATGATAATCACAGTAATAATAATAATAACAATAATAATAATCAACAAATCAATAATAATAACAACAATAATAATAATAATAATGCAAAGCAATATTCAATGTTACAAAATGCAGCATATGGTATTATATTAAAAGATGAACAGGATTTGGATTATGAATCAAAAATTGATCAATTAGCATTAAATACGAATTTATATAATAATTATGATGTTGTTAATGATGAAATGATGGTCGATATAAATGGTTCGGTTGTCGATCCATTACAATTTACCGCAACATTAACATTTTCATCACCAGCTGAGCATGCATTATTGGATAGTTTAACAAATGCAGTTGACCTGAGTTCATTTTTACAGCGTTTACCAAATGATGAACAAAATTCAAATAATTGTAATGATTTAGATATAGCATCAACACCATCGTTAACACCTGATTCTGTATCAATAACACCAATTGATAATTCATGTAATTTAGATACATATAATGATCATATGTTAATTGGTGGCAATAATAATAACAATAATAATAGAAATAATGCATATTTAAGTAAATTATATCATGATAATTATCAAACGACTCCAACTGTACGTGATATCCATCATTTAATGCAACAACAGCAACAAGCTGAACACCAACAGCAACAACAACAACAACAGCATTTACAACATATGCCACAACAACATCAGCATAATCATCAGCAACAACAACAGCAACATCAACAACACCAACAAAATCTTCACCATCAACATCAATTAACAAATTTAAATTTTAATCATTTAACTGATAATGACAGTAATTTATCATTACCATCACCGAATGGTAGCAATTCAATTGACGGTCATTCAAATCATGAACTATCAACAAATGATAATAAAACAACAATTGTACAAACTGTAAGTGGAAGACGTAATAATATTAATAACAATAATAATAATAATTATAACAATAATAATAATAATATAAATATAAATAATAATAATAAAAAAAATAGTAAAAATAAAATCCATGTTTTACAACAAACGGTAAGCAAACAAATTTATCTTATCATTTTTATATGTTAATTTTTTTTTTGTTTTTCTTAATTAATTAATTAAATTTGATTTGTCTTACTCAATGTTTTGTTTATGAACTTTATTAATATTATTTATTTATTTGATTATTTTTTTGTTGTTTGTTTAAATATATAAAAAAAAATAATTAAAAAAAAAGTAATTAATGAATTTTTCTTATTTAATTTTGATTCATTTTTTTTTTAGTTGGGTTTACCATCTGAAGTGCAATTAGAATTTGTTAATGGTGGTCACGGCATTAAAAATCCATTAGCAATTGAAAATGTACATGGACATCGTGTACGTGATGATGATACATTATCGACGACAGGAACTGCAAGCAAACAAATGAATCATAAACATCATCAATTATTAAGTAGTAATTCTGGTACAACATCACCAATAAATAATGGGCAAATTATAATTACACCATCATCAACGCCAACACCACCGGCAATGTCTACAACCGCATCTGTATGTTCATCATCGGAAAATGATACACAAACATCTGATCCAAATAATAAATTCGTTTGTCGTATCTGTGCCAAATCGTTTACATTGCAACGTTTATTAAATCGTCATATGAAATGTCATTCAGATATTAAACGTTATTTATGTACATTTTGTGGTAAAGGTTTTAATGATACATTTGACTTAAAACGTCATACGCGTACACATACCGGTGTCCGACCATACAAATGTAATTTATGTGAAAAATCATTTACACAAAGATGTTCACTAGAATCACATTGTTTAAAAGTGCATGGTGTCCAGCACCAGTACGCGTATAAAGAAAGGCGCACAAAGGTAATTATGATTAACAATAATAAAAATTAAATTAAATTATTAAATTTGTTTCTTCTTTGTTAAATTATAGATGTACGTATGCGAGGAGTGTGGACACACAACAAGTGAACCAGAAGTACATTATTTACATTTAAAAGATAATCATCCATATTCACCAGCATTATTAAAATTCTACGATAAACGTCACTTTAAATTTACAAATTCACAATTTGCAAATAATTTACTTGGACAATTACCAATGCCAGTACATAATTAAATTAAATAAAAATCACATTCACATTAAATCCCATCACAATATTAAAGTATATAAAAAAAGAAAGAAAGAAAAACGCGTCTTCCTTGATTGATAAAAAATTTCTCATTTAAATCGATTGTTATAATTTTTTTTTTTTATATTTAATTTTATTTAATTTATTTTTAAACCTATTATACTTTAATCTGTTGTTATTTTTTTATTATTATTTTTTACTACTTATTTATGTTAATTATATTATTTTTTTTTTAAACGGAAAACAAGAAAACAGAAATTGTTAGACAGGAAAAAAAAATGAACGAACTAACGAAGAATTGTTGAAATTGTCTTTTCCCTTTTTCTCTTTAATTTTATAATTTAAATCTGAATTTTATTTTATTACTATTTTTTATTAATTAATTTTAAATTTAACAAATTGAATTGCAATATTTATTTTTATATAATATTATTAATAGATATATATATATTATTATTATTATTTTTTTTATTAATTATATTTATAGGTAATTTATTTTTTAAGTGAAAAAGAAAACAAATAATGATAAATATGAAGAAAAATATGATGAAATTATTTTATTTTATTTGAAATACATCAAGAAAATTAAAAAAGCAAAAAGAAAAGAAAAACAACCACTAAATTAAATTATTAATTTTTCATATATAATATAAAGGCAAAAAAAAAAAAAAAAAGGATTAGCAGAGAGTGAATCAATTAATTAATCAAAGGAGTTTCTCCATTTTTATTTGTTAATTTTTTTTTTTTTTTTTTTTTAATAAAGAAGTAGAAAAAAGTCTGATTTTTTATTAATTTTTCTTTCTCAAAAGTTGTTTTACACACACACTACGCGATGGTTAAATATTATTTTAAGAAAAAAAAAATTACTTAAATTGTTTTATTTTTCTCAAATTCTTATTCTATGTTAATAAGAAAAATTAATTAAATTAAATAAAACACTGAAAAAAAGCAAAAAAAGGCAAAAACAACACAATAAATAAATTAAAAAAAAAAAATAAAGTAATTTTCTATGAATAAAAAATAAAATGAATAATGACTGGTTGGTTTTACTTTAAAATTCTTAATGAAAATTAATTACTTTAATTAATTTAAAAAACATTAAAATGAAGCAAAAAAAAAACACTTGTCGTTAAATTAAATTTAACAAAAAAAAAAAATAACAATATTAATTTTTTTTTTGAACAAAGTAAAACCAAAATTATTTAAAATAATTTAAATTAAATTAAAAAAGAAAGAAAAAAATATTTCTTAAAAAAAAAAATAAAATTAAAATAAATAAAATTAATTAGTTAATTTCTCACATAAGAAAATAATAATTAAAACAAATAAAAATGAAAATACAGAAATAATCTAATTAATTTATTTAAACAAAACAAAGTATCGGGTTTTTTGTGCAATCTTTGGTGATGGTTAGTAAAAAATAATTAAAAATAAAAAAAAAAAAAAATAATTAAAAAAAAAAAAACAAACAAACATTGGGTTATTAAATATTTAATTAAAAATATATAATAATTAAGTAATTATGAAATATATATATAAATAAATATTTTTTCGTTTTTTTTTCTTTTTTTTTTTTTTTGTAAAATTAATTAATTATTAAACTTGTGAAAATTAATTTTTATTTTTTCACTCTGAATTAAGTATTAAAATGCGAATGAAAAGAAAAATAAAATTAAATAAAGTAAATAGTCGAAGAAAATTAAACAGAAATTAATTTTAACATAAATAATTATTTATTTATTTAATTAATTGATGATTTTTTGTAACATATTGCTACTTAAATTAATCACAAATTCATAGATCACATTCATAGACACACAGATAGTAAAACAGAAAAATATATTAATTACTAATTTATAAATTCAGCTAAATTATTAATCAGAATTTATTCGAAAACCTTACAAATTACATATTTACAACCATACAAATTTAAATTTAATTAAATTGTTTTCTTATTTTATTCATTCAACAATACTTAAATCAAGGTAAAATAAAATTAAAAGAAAAAAATAAACAAAATTAATTTATGAAAAAAAAAAAGAAAAAAAAAACTGAGAAAAAAGTTAAAGTACCTTCTTAATATTATATAATTTTTCTTAGAATTAATATTAAAAATAAATGAAAAACTTATTATTATTAATAAAAAAAAAAAAATATTTTTTTGTTTATTTCAATTTTTAATTGCCAAAATCCTTGCCATTTTACTTTCCTTTCTCTTTTAAGAATTATTTTCCTGAAGAAATTTTTAAAATATGTTTAATGTAACACCGGATTGTATGCAATGTGCAAGACATTATTACAACAAGGTACAATTCCACTAAGCGAGCGTTCGACAAAATCAATTAAATTAGTAAAAATTTACGCAATATTGCGATTTGCCCGTTGTGTAGAACATCGAGCAAAATTTGTGCCGAACAGTCGATTGCGTTCGATGAATGACCATTCCACTATCACAAAATTTTCATCGAACATAAAGACACACTGTTTGATGTGAAATACGTCGAGCACTTTTTCGTCAAGAATTCCGCGTTGTTCGACGGCCCATTGTATCTGTGCGCGTCGAATTTGACATGTTCGTGTCGAATGCTCGCCTAGTGGAATGCTAGCATTAAAAATTTCATAAAAAATACAAATTTCTATGCGTGTTAATTATTCCCTCATTGTACTTTGATAAAATTGTTCATATTTTCAATGAGTAATTTTTAAGGTATCTCATTGTATTAGTTAAATAGTTTTTATTAAAATGTTCATTATGTTCCTGAAAATCAAAATAAAAATCCATTTGAATTATATAATTCAAATAAATAATCAATAAATTTATACGATTAAAATATTGCAGCTAGTGACCTTTAACCTGTTTATTATTTGTTGCAAGCACTGATAAGATATAAACATTTTCAGAATTTAATAAATTAATAAAAATTTAATAGCTATTCTGTTTTAAGTAGAGAAACAACACGAATCAATTTAGTTTATAGAAAAGTGATTTTATTTTATAAAATAACTAAAGTAATGCCAAAATTATTAATTATTTTTGTGTCGGTCTGTTTATTGCAAATATTTGCAGCACAAAAGTGTAAGTTAATTGAAACGTTATTTATAATTCTTAAATTTTATTAATATTATTTGCCAACAAATAGTAAATGAACCTTGTACCACTGGTGATAATCAGCCAGGCGTTTGTAGACTTTTCTCAAAATGTAATCCCTTAAAAAAAGTTAATTATATACCAGATAATATATGTGATACTGATGGTAATGAAGAAGTGGTAAAAAAAATATAAAAATGTGTTTTTGTAAGTACAAAACCGGATAAATGAATCAATTTAATTATAGGTTTGTTGTAAATTATTACCAGAACCAGTAACAGAATGTGGCACTATTGTTCCGGACTTCAATAAGCTTAATGAAAAGCAGTCTGAAATTTTCGAACATCCATGGACAGTGATAATTTATTCAAATCGTAAAATGAAAATATATAAATTTATTGAATAAATAACGAGATTTGATTATTAATAATTTTTATAGAAACAGCAAGATGTGTTGGATCTTTAATTAATTCCAGGTATGTTTTAAATCCTGCACATTGCTCCAGAACTTGGCAGATGCGTAACGAGACAGTGTAAGTAATTAATGGAATATTATTAAATTGGTACATAGCACATTTTTTCTTATATCCAGAATGGTTAAACTTGGTGTATGGAATATCACAGCTTATAGAGAATGTTCCGAAAATGGAGTAGAATGTGTAGATCATTTGATTGTTGGCATTGAAAAGACAATCATTCACGAACATTATAGTTTAAGTATTAAAAAATATGATATCGCATTAACACGACTAAACGCTGAAATTCAATTTACAAGTTAAGTTAAATACTAAACGTGGTGCTTCTATAATTACTGATCGGTGATATATTTATTCTCTTTAGATTTTGTTAGACCAATTTGTTTACCGCCAGAAACTATTGTTGAACCAGCGCTATCCAAAGCGACTGCTGTTGGCTGGAGCAAATACATAAATAAAACAATTATTGATTGGAAAATACAAATGGAGTTAACAATTATGGATACAAATCAGTGTGCATTGCTTTATAGTGATATGAAACAGAATATCGATGATAGTCAGATATGTGCTAGTATATCAAATCAAAGCATTTATTGTGCTAGTTATATTGGTGGACCACTGATAGCTACTTATAATGATAATGCGAATAATAAATCATATTATTATGTAGTTGGAATCGCTTCTTATGGACCAACAGTTTGTACTTTTGTTAATATACCTGAAATTTATACCAATGTTAACATGTACTTACCTTGGATAAAAACCAAAATACTTCCATAATGAACGATAATTGCGATATTCTTTTAGTGTCTATAATTTGTTAATTTTTATGTTAATTAACTTATTATTTACTTTTGATTAAAGTAAAACAATTTTGTATACACTTAAAGTGCTTGAATTTTTCCTGTTTTTTCTATTTTGACATATTTTCAGCGAATTTCACTTTCAGGTCTTTAAAACAATTTTAGGTAATTAAAGAAATAACTAATTGATTAGTTAAAGGAATGACTAAAGGAATAGCATAAAGAAAACATCATTATTCATCTATACGACAAAATAAAAAACTTTATTTACTTAAAAGAGAAAAACCAAAAAAGTATTTTAATAAATTTCGATATACATAATTATATCTTTTAATTTAATAAAGAAACAAATAATGATTTTTCTTACAATTCTGATATGAGACTAAACAATCCAAATCTAATTGCATTTTCTTTAATTTTTTAATGATTTTTATGTTTAAAATAATTTTGTGACCTGAGTTTAAGCAGGAACTTGATAAAAAATTAATTTAATAATGTGATAAACAGTTTCGTAATGCTTTTTATACGGTTATAAATAATACAAACTAAAATTACTTTTTTAAACTAATAATCCAACTATTTCGTTGACAATTGATATAATTTCTACATATTCTTAAAAGATAAATATTCCTATTTAGTTGTTTTTTCTTTATAAAAACACCCTTGATTTTAATTAACTCTAAAAATTGACAGTGCTACGTGAATCGTTTTTTAATATTAATAATAATAAAAAATAATAATTTTTTTTATATTTATAATTATAGATATGTTATCTAAATATTTATATTGCATTTTTTAAATAAATACCGCGTTATACAAGGGTTAAATAGTGTTAATGAACTTTTCATATAAAAAAAATGCAATAATAAACCTTTTAAATACCAAATAAATTATTGCTAATTCATAAAAATAAATCACTTCAATTCCTTTTTGTATTCAATACTACTTATTTCTAGATAAAGCTGTGGCGACTTTAATTATAGTAAGCGCAATCTATGTACCTATAGCTAAAACATTATTCATTGTTTTTCTCGTTTAGCTACTAATAATCCTTTTAAACAAATTACATTTTGTGTTAAATTTTTTAATTCTTTTTATTAAATTACTTAGTTATTGAATAAATTTTCTATTTTATTTAGTAAAAAAAATCACAGAATTATTAAATGTGCCCAATTTGTAGTTAAATAATTATCTAATTAAGTATTAATATGACTGGACCTAAACAGTATCAATTTTATTATATAATTTTTTTTTATTTTTTATTAATAAAATCGAATAATAAATGTTCTACGACGATGACATAAGAATTTGTTTGCAATTAATATTCCTTATTTTTGTTAATCTTTTTTGTTTATATTTATAAAAATTGTTTTATTTTAAAAAATGACAACATTTGGTGTTTCTTTTTTAATTGTGATAAATGGAAGCTAAAAGTGATGTTTTTTATTTCTATTAATTATATATATATATATATTTGTTTATAATTATCTAAATATTATGTATTTTCTAATTCAAAAATAAAAAACTTAATTAAGAATAAAGTAGACGGCATTAAACCGGCAAGTATTTAGAAAATAATTTTATTAATTAAAAGCATATTAGCTGCTTCCTTTTTGATAATCATTATTTATGCTTCTAATTTCATTTTTTTTTTTAATTATTATTTGACTACATCTATTTATATTTTTGTTTTTCATTTAAAAGAAAAACGTGCAAAGTATTAAAATATCAATATTAATATTTATTTTAGACTTTAAACTGGAACACCAGTACGATCCTTCATTTTTCCGATAACATTAACATGTACTTTGGAATAACCGGATTTTTTGCTATTATCATTTGTACCTTGTGTTGTTGTTGAATTAAAGGATACTGGCGAATGATTTTTAGCCTCACGCTGGGATGAACGACGATTTATGCTACTACTATGCTGCTGATGTCGTTCATGATGGTGGTGATGATGATGGCTGTGTGATTGAGATTGCACTTGAGAATCTTGTTCAGTTATTGACGATGATGTTATTGTTTCCTTTTCACAAAGTAAATTTGAAGATATTTTTTCCAACTTATAACATAAACAATAAAAAATTATTTATATTTCTGAATAATATTTAAATACAAAATACTAACCTCTTCATCAATGGATTTAAATTGCCAACTCCAATTTGCTCTGTACAGGAATGGCCGATGATCGAAACGATTATCGTCCGGACTATAAGACTCTGCGTGATAGGAAGGAGTTAATATAGTCATCTTATGTCTGTTTATGGCATAACAACGAAAGAAATGTTTCACTTTATCCGATATATCCTTTGGGGAGTATGCATTTTTCCACAAACATATTAATTTACAAAACATACTGTAGGGTCCACAATATGCTTGTTTACGTAAGCGTCCAAATTCACTTAATTCACTATACGTCATTCCCATATCCTGTTCATCTGTTTGCACTAGCTGTCCATCGATTAATGGTTCTAGTTCTGCTGTTGGAGGAGCTTTTATTATTTCAGTTAATATTGGCAAATTAAATTTATCTTTTGCATAGTTAAGAAATTTCTTTAAATCAATTTTTGAGATTCCACCAATTGGATTTATGTCGGCACTGGAACAATCATATTTAGTCATATAGCCCCGTAATGATTCGTCAACATTTGCTGAACCTAATACCAATAATCCGCCAGGACGATTTCTTACCCATAGCATTAATTGGGCAAACAAATATGACAAAACCATTCGAATTCGTGCCTAAAATATATAATTTGTATAATTAGTTTACATAGATGGCAATTGGCAAGCATTAATAGTATTTTACTTGAATATTTTGTAAAGCTAAATTTTGTCTAGGACAACCACCGTGTGTTCTAAATTTTGGTGTTAAACCAGTAACCATATTAAAAATTCCTAGCAATGCACTTACTGCAGTGTCAATTTTTATGTCTAGATGATAACTTAAATATCAATTTATTATTATAAATATGTTATAAAAAAATATAATAATTTATGATTTACCTTCCTAATTGATTCGCTAGTTTATTAGCACGCACCTTGGTTTCATTGCTTGAATTGTCACTACCCATAAAGCATGTAACTAATAGTCGGTTACACAAAGCAGCTGGATTATCAGGGGTGTAGTCAGAATCAGCTAATATTTTTCTAACATCAGATAAAACTTGTGAATCCCCACATTGAATAGCATCAACAACTAACCGACACATAGAATGTACAATTGTGGCTGTACTACTTGAATCAACTCCTCCACTTAGCGGTAAAAAAAATCCACCTTGGCCTGATCTACGTAAATAATCCCAAAGCCAACAAGCTGGTCCCAAAGATATCTCCTCCTCAGGCGTATGATAGATCCATTGTAATGGTATATTTGTTGGTAAATATATATCATCGCGATTTGAGAGTGCAAAATCAATATCAATACGGGGATATGTTGGAGTTGACGCAGCAACATTGCATCGAGAGCGTAATGCACTCCGATAGGAACGAATATCTTCCAAATCAAAAGTAGCTATTGTTACTTCAACATCCTGCAATGAGTATTGCTTGCTGCGGGCAATAATGTCACCATTTAAAGCAATAGCTGAACACCCATTAAAATAAACCCGTTGTCCGTCACAACCACGTAAATTATTAAATAAATATGCGCCTCCAGCCTTATAACTGGCATTGCGTATTAAATCTGTGGTTATGTAGGCCTTACGTAATTGCATGTAACTGCCGCTGCCATTAGAAATTATTTCAACGCCAGATAATGACATGTCGATATGAGTACTTCTGGGATTCCATAATTCTTCACATATCTCATAGCCGATGCATGTATCTTTTGTCGCAAGCACAGCATCGCCAAAAGGCACTATGTGTTGTCCCGTTTGTGCGGTCACAATACGCGGTAAATAAAAATCTTCAGTTTGTTGTGTCTAGAATATAAATGTTTGACAAAATTAATAGAAAATTTCTTACAAAAAAAAAACATATTTCTTTTATTTACTTTGGTCCATGCAGTAAACCATCTACTTTCTCGATAACAACCGTCATCACACATTGCCATTTTAGGTCTTATCAATAAAATTTTCTTATTAAAGAAAACAACACGACAATTATAAGATACATTACGATGCTGAACTGGCATACCAACGTCAATTAACATATTTTCACTAAAATTAAAATAATAAAATACCATTGTTAATATCATTTAAGAGTTAAATAATTGAATTCTGGTATTACGTTAATGATGACATCATAATTTCAATTAAAACCTCCCAAGAATGTAAGTATGTGTCAGGTTCATGGAAATGATCTTCACAGCTATATCCTCTGTTGAATATTAAAATAGTAAATAAATAAGCCAGGTAAAATTATATATTTACTATAAATAGATAAATAACACAATTAAATTCAGACTTAAACTATTTAATGAGTAACGAATAATTTGGATAATAACTATCCAAAATTTGTCATCATGAAGTGCTCAGTGATGCTTTAGAATGTAGTATTTTAATTCTTATCAGTAGTCATCATAATTTTTTGATTGTAAAAGCCATGTGCTCCCATTTGACATTTTAATTTCTTTTGTTATGAAAATTGCCAGCTTTAATACTCTTTTGTTTATAATTCTAATAAAACTTTATGAGTATTTTGAACTTTCACATTAATTTTATATTTTAATTCGAAGACGTCGTAGTTATAGACGAATAAGAAAAAAAGATATGAAAATGCCAAAGTAAATGCCCACAGCAAAAAGGTTACGAAATTTACAAAAAGAAAATTCTTACGTTATTTCCAATTCTGGTCCAGTACGATATGATGCTCCCAATTCTCTAGCTTCTAATATTGATTGCAATATTCGACTCAAATTTCCTTCAAAATCTAATGCCCATTGGTTTAATGTTGTGACAGCAACGGTCACTTTACGGCCCATTTTAACTTTTTTATTCTTTATTTTCTAAAATAAAATTTAATTAATTAATTTCAAAAATAATATTAATTACAAAAAAAAAATCAATTAAAATTTAATGTATAATGTAAATTTTCAACATAATAAATTAAAATTATAAACAAAATAAAAATCATGCTTACGTTATGGAATTTTCGAAATAAATAGTTTAAAAATATTTTTTTTTTTATATTATGTAAATAGAAACGGAAACAAAACAAAAAGAAAATTATTGAAATAACAAATCAACAACAGAAATGGAAAAAATGCGGTTGCTACTGGTTATCACATAACACCTTGTAAACGTTATAACACGAATATTGAAATTCCTTTTCAATAATCTTTTGATGGTTTTGCATCAAATAGACACACACAACTTTCTTATAACGAAACTTATAACTTACTACCCCAAAAAACCAACTAAAAAATAACGAAACTAACAAAAAAAAAAAAATTTCATTTCTTTATTATTTATTATTCTTTAATACGTTTCTTTTTTTGTGGACAAGAAGGTAAAGGTAGGTAAAGGCAACAGTAAGTAAATTTCGAATATTTATAGATTGATTATTAAGTAGGGTGAAAGACAGTACTTAAAACTATTGTAAATATTATTTCAACTGTATAAATAGTCACCATTGTCTTGTTTTTTCAAATAAAAAATTATGTCTAGTCTAATGAAAATTATAAGAATATTAATTTAATAGTAGAATAATGTTATGGTATTATGATTTAATTTCTAGTTATTATGTCAACAATTATACGGTTTAACATATTTAATCTACTGATTCGAACGCGATACATTTTACTCATATTAATTAAAACACTGTGAGCTTATTAATTGACAGGATGACTTTTAAATAGATTGAAAAATTCTTTTTTATTTAAATAAACTATTTATAACTATTTAATAAGCCATTTAGTTATGATAATAAAAGAAACCATCATTAAATGATGATGGCTTGCTATAATTATCTTCAGTTTATTTTATTTCCTTTGCAAAGTTTGACATCATTATTTTTTTAATGAGAATTTTTAAATCTAAAATTGGTTTTATTATTGTTAGTATAATTTTATAATTAAAATTTTAATGATTAAAAGTATAAAAAGTTTTTCAAAAACTAAAATAGTTAGAGTACCAAAGTAACATTATGAAAATTATGGAAATTTCAATATTACTTTGAGGTAAATATAGAAACTTTATAAATTTACTCAGTGTATGTAGTAATGCAGTTAATAATATTAAAATAAATGCAGTACTCACACGATGAAATCCTTAAGAAGGTTTATTTAACTGAAACTGATGGTATTCATACATTTATATTCGTTTCTTTTACTTTAAAGACGATAAATTATTCATAATAAAAAATAGTTTTAAATAAAGAAAAACTCCCTAGAATAAATAATCAATATATTTTCTACTTAAAAGCGCCTTATTTTGGTTTTTATTTTGTGTGTAATAACCAAAATTGATTGTATTTAATAATTAAAAGTTGGTTTATTAATTAAGAATATTAATTATTATTTAAAAATAAAGAAAGAAAAAAATAACCATTCTTATATAAATTGTATTGATTTAACGTAAAAAAGAAAAACTATTTTTAAATATAATTAATATAGAGTTTCTTGACTGGGTAATTTTATATTAATTGGCGAGAAGTTTAAGAAAGTCTCTGCTCTCCTGACGTCATTCACCGTTAAAACGAATTCTTTCATTAATTTTTTACTAAGAAAATAGTTAAACGACGACGACGACGATGAGAAATAATAAAAAAAGGTCTTCTATGCATGTGTCCTTGTACTGTTGCAATATTTACTTTTAAGTAAAATTATATAGGTGACATTAAGTTTACAGGTCGACGACCAAATAACAGTTATACCAATGGCATTTATATTTGGCCCAATTTTTCCTTGTTTTATTTTTATATTTACCTTATTTATACTCTATTAACATAATTTTATTTTTATTTATATTGCATATAAAATAAGGGAGACTTAAAAAATGATTTTTAAAATCAACAAAAATTCTATGAAAATTTTATTGTGGTTTCTTTTTTATATTTGTATGGTATTTTCCCAATTTGATTAAACGATAAATTTGTTATAATAACATTAAAAAAAAATCAAAATTAAATTATAATAAAAAGAAATTTTATTGATAAATAACATCATACCGATTATCGGGGATATTTACTATTTAACTTAAATAAAATATTTTATTTTATTTTATAGAGCTTTTATAGAATTTTCAAATTCAATTTCAATTGAATGTATTTCCCTAAGCATACATAAAGAAAGGTTTAAACGATCCCTACTATTCTGTTATATAAAAGCCTATCAATCGATTATTTATACAATGTTATATAAATGATTAAATAAAATGGTTTAAATCGCCGATTATTATCGATAATTTGAGGATTAAAATTTGAAACGTTTTGATATACTTTACTGTCTAATTTAAATAAATTATTTTTCAGTGGTATTTATTAAGTTAAACTTTTATTACCAAATATATAACTTTCATGATTTTGTCAGAAAAAACATTATAATGCTGTAGAATAAAGTAGTAAATGTAGAATTTACTTACGCCAGTATTCTGAGAATTATTCATATATAGGTGTAAACAGACGGCAATTAAAAACCAAAAAAAAACAATAAGCAAGTAAGCAAGTAAGTTTACTGCATAATATTATATATCCTATCTAGAAACATGTCTACAATATACTAAGTCTAGTAGATTGCCATTAAAATAACCACGCACACCGTTGTCACTCATAGCGACTATTCAAAGTATTCATGCCACTCAAAGTGTTCACAATAAAATTACTTTGATGTGTTAAATATATATTATGTATATATAAAAAAAAACATAAAATAAATTTACATAAAAGGGAAATTCATGAGGTTATTGAATCAGTGATTATGTAAAAATTACATTACAGCCGATGCCTTCTAGACATTGCAAATATAATAAAAAAAAAAATATGTATATAGGGAAGAGAAATAGAAAAGCCGTAAACTAAATACACAACATATAGCAGTAACAAAATTTACTAGACAAACAAAAAAAAAAGAAGAAAAATAAATCAAAATATATGCAGATGGGAAATATATATTCAATTGTATGTGAGCGCCTGGTAGTACCGACCATTTATAGTCGCTGCAGATTTAAAAAAAAGAAGGGCAAATCCGAGAAAGCATTAATAAAAAAAAACAAACAAATTATAAATAAATTTAGCCCCGGTAAGTTACTAAAGTATAAAAAGCACAAAATTTATCATAACACCTTAAAAACCATTTCAATGTATTTTTAGGCCTTTGTAAGCCGTCAATAACAGCTTTCTCTGTAAAATAACAAAATATATTATGAAAAATTACATTTTTCTAATTAATGAATATCCGATGTGAACAGAATGAATAGCATTTATAATAAATCTTTATATTCTAAATATAAAAAATATATATATACACGATTAAGTTGATTGAAAAGGATTCTCTGTGACGAAATGAATAAAAATAAGAGAAAAAAGGTTAATGAAAATTCACTGTGAAATGAAAACAGAGTTGCATTGAATAAATGTACAAAAGCCCTATAGAAAGTAAAGTTTTTTTTTTGTAAAGTATTGTTTTAAAGAAATATATAATGATCTCTTAATAATTATTTGTATATAATAAAAAAAAGTTTAGTTTACACATATTCGGAAAAGCACAATTATTCGAAATACAGTTATTCATAAAGCTCATTTATTCGTGCAGAAATTTAAACAAATTATGGCGATTTTAACGATTTATTACTATTTGTTTGGATTACACAAAGTGTAAAAAATAAATTATTATGTTAACTGTCTAAATCGGTTTTATTTGTTTTCATATATCTCCATATATATAAATTGATAAGAACTTTATTTTACTTTTGTTTAGTTAAATAACAAAAGCCAACAATAAATTTAATCCAAACGACATCAGATAAAAACAAAAGCTTGCACTTCTATTATAATTATTAAAATGAATTTTTTGAAATTAAACTTTTGCAGTTAAATAAAATAAAATAAATAAAGTAAAGAAAGTTTTTTTTATTCCGAATATATAGGGGACGACAAAGGCCTCGTTATGCTATTTTCTCATTACAAGTCGACAATAAAATTGATTAAACCATAAAAATTTAAACGTATTTAACATTCGTTGTACGATATAATTTAAAGCAAAAAAAATATTATGTGAAATTAATTTTTGTAGCAAAAAAGTTTTGCTAAATTAAGCTCTCTAGTTACTATTATTTTAATTATTCTTTTATAAATTTATGTACATTTAGTTGCTGAACAAATTCAAAACTTAACATAACTTTTCAGTGCATTATCATAAAGTCATCTAGGATTTAGATTCTAGGTAAATGATTTTTTTATATCTTTTATTACTTTTTGTTTTGCATAAAAACTTCTTCAACTGTCTAGACCAGATTTTTATATTGTTACATTTTTTTTTTTTGCAATTTAATTTTAGCATAGTCTATAGCTTAGCTAAACTACACTTATAAACTAAAGCATTAAATGTAGAAAATAATAACATAAAAAGCATAGCAAAAAAATATAAAAACCACTTAAATGTTACACATATGCTATTATTATTATTATTATTATTTATTGCACAGGTAAAAGAGGTAATTCATTTTATATTCATCACGCAAAACAGAGAAACAAGCCAGTAAAATAGTAAATTAATTTTACAATAATATCGTAATAAAATATTGTTTTAATTAGTAGTAAATCAGACTATTTATATTTTTAAACCATAGAGAAGATGTTTAAAGATTTATTTTATTTATTGTTGCAATGGCTTAAAAAATATTAATTTAGCAAATGACTAAAACGATTAATCTAACCATCTTTAAATAAAAACAATTAACAAATATTTAAAATTGATTGTCGAAACTTTTCTCATAACTTAACCAACGGTTTACATCCCTGTTAAATACGTGCAAAAACTTTGAACCGCATTTTTGTATATAAGCATAACATGCAAATTATATATTTTCACTGAAAATCTAATATTAATTTATAATTTATAAAGAAATATAAATATTTCAAATAGTCTAAAACATAATCAGAAACATATACATTTTTTATTTTATTTATGTTTTACTAAATTGAATAAACAATTTTTATTATTAAAATTCACCTATTAATCATTTAGAAAATAATTTCTCTTCCAAAAAATAAAAATAAAAACAAAGTAACCCAGAATAAATGGTTGATCAAAATTTAAAAAAAAAAAATATTGCACACATGCAAATTTTTATATGTATTATATATGAATATAATTAAAAAATAACGAAAGAAAAACCATAATCAAATAAAGAAATTTGTCAAATTTTTTAATTACATTTAATTTAGTTTTTGTGTCATTTTTATTATTTTTTTTTTTTTACATCAATTTTATTTCATAAATTTTACATAAAAAATTTTCTTGTTAATCAATAATTTATGTTATTGTTGATGAATTAAATTACTATTGATTGATCAAAAATAATATTAATTGAGAAATTTACTATCATTTTTATGAAATTAAGTGAAAATTGTGTTAAATTTTTCATTGAAAATTTTTAATAAATTAAACATATAATTTCTACACTATAAATGTCATCAGAATTATTATAATAAAATAGTGGTAAGATTTTATAACTGAATAACTTTTGTTCTTTTACATAACTATTATTAAATTATTTATTTTTATAAATAAAATAAAAAATCATCAGAAACAACACATTTTGTGACAATAAATACACAAAAAAAAAAAGAAAAAAGAAAAGCGTGTACATGCTTTAGAAATTCTTTATAATTTAATTTTATTTATTATTATTTTTTTAGGTTAAAGTACACAATATAGTCAACCAAAAACAACTAATAAAAAAAGCACAACTAATAAAATACTCTTTATAAATAATAACAATGAATCAAAAATATAAATAAAACATTATATTTAGTTAAAGCTTTTATTTTTATTAATATGAAAAAAGCTTGGGTTAGCAGGGTTGTAGTACATATAAATGGCTTACGTTGGTGCTTTTTTGTGTTCTTTATAATCGTTTGTTAATAATTTGTTTATTCTTTTAGCCTTAAAACTATAATAATAAATAAAAATTTAGATTATAAAATAAATAAATATACAGTGGCAAAAAGAGTCTCATTGATCATAGTCATAATAATTCTTGCTTTTTGGTTATAACAATACAACATTGTTTGATTATTAAAACACAAATAGGGTGTTTAAGAATAATATAAACAAAAAATCATACTTTTTTACAATTTATATATAAATGATATAAGAAATTTTAGTTAATTAAACTTTTGTTTGTATTAAACACAAAAAGGATACATTTTTTGTAACCTTTAGTTTTTCCTATTCTCCCTATAAGTTTCCTTTTTTTTTTAATAAATATTTTTTGACATTACTTGGAGAAAGCATAAAATTATGAAACGAAAGAAACAAAAAGTTTGCTTTGAATTTTATTATTCGTTTTCCTTAGAATAAAGAAAATTTCTACAAACAAACAATATTATTCGCTCACATTAAGCATGCAAAACATTATATTACTACATGATTATTATGATCGTCATTTATACATATATATAGTTGTATATTTTTTTTTTCGTTTTTTAGCTATCTTTTATTTATAGACAGTAGTTGGAAACATTTTTCATTGAATTTTTGCTTTTTTTCTTACTATATATGTAGATAATTATTCAATTTAATAATAGGAAAAGTTTTGTTCCTTTCTTTTTTGTTGTTTCGAAAATACCAATTTGCCTAATGACTTAAATAAATTAAACTCAAGGACGCCTAGAGCATTATATATATAAAACATATAGCAGAACTTTTCAAGGATTATTTTTTTTTTTTTTGTTATTAAAAAGCTCCAAAATTATTTTCTAATAAAGTTATTAAAAGAAAAATTATCTTGATTACACTTTTGTATCATAATTGTTACACAACTGCTTCTGTATGTTAAGACTGATTATTTTATTAATATTTAAAAGTTTTTATCTAATCACACTTGTTTGAAAGAGTTTAAGTTTAACAAATATTTCAAAATTATCTCAATGTGTAAATGCAATATAAATGTTTTATCGGTTTTGAATGTTGTTTAAATTATAATTATCCTTGTGGAGAATAAAACAAAAAAAAATTCGTAGCAAAATGTACATTTTTGATTTGATAAAACATCTATAGCGCGAATAATATTTTGCTCGAAAGCTTAGCTTTTTGGAAAGATACAACAAATTCAGAATTTCTTAATAATTATGTAGTGCTACTTAAATTATTATATTGCAGCAAAAACTGTCGCACTTACTACTAAACTGATGTTTCCATTTGCTAAAAAGTTTTGAAAATTATTTTTTTATTTGAAATTTATTATGACTAATTTTTAACTAAATATAGTTTCTTAAAAATAAATTAAAAAACTTTTAATTAGTCAAATAATTACACCCGTAAAATATTTTATTAAAACCAAAATTTCTAGAAATAGTTTTTCTTAAAAAAGAATTATTATGCATAAAAATTGTGGTTAGTAAAAACAAGATTAATACAAATTATGGTTGGCAACGACTGGTTTAAGGGAAATGAAAAGAAAACCTATTTATTTTAGATTATATTTATTTATTTCTTTTCGTTTATGATTATATTGAAAAACGTGTATTTGAATAAAAAAATAAGTTATTATATATATATATATATATATATATATATATATAAATATTTAAGGTAAAATATAGATTTTTAAGATACTATTTTTAGACGAAAATTCAGTTGAAATTTGATTTTTATTTTTATTCTTTTTTTGCTTAACTAATTTTCATTTTTGAATTGCAATATATATATATATAAAAATGCTTATATATTATATATATATTATTATGTATATAAAATAAACGAAAAACAATAAAAATAAATAAAATATAATAAAAAAGGAAAACTTAACGATGGGAATTTTTCTAGTTTTCTTTTTTATTTATTTGGTTTTCTTATTAAAACATGTTATTTTTCTATTTTACAAAATTTTCTTTAGTTTAGTAAAATTAGTTGTTTAAAAAACATTAAAAATAATAAATTAACAAAAAGGAAATGATTTTTATTTTGCCGTTTTTAATAACATACAAATAGTATTAATAATAATAATAATAATAATGAGTGAACGAAAATACATGTACAAAAATTTACATTAATTTTAATTATTTTTTTTTCTTGTTAATAAAAATTAATGTGTTTTTTCTTTTTTATTAAATTTAAGTTTATTAAATTAATGAAAAAGATTTTTTATGTTTTTTATCGTTTTAGATAAAACAGAAAAAGAAGAATCTTTTTTTTTCTGTTTGTTTTTCTTGTAATAAAAACAATTAAAAAACGGATTTGAAATTAAAAAATGTTATTTTGAAATAATTAAGTGCTAATAATAATATAAATAAATAAATAATGGATGCACTATTAAATGAAAATCATAATGAAGGTGAGTAGTTTAATTCTTTTTAATTATTTATATATATAATAATTATACTGTAGTAGTGTTGTTGTAATATAAAAGTCTCTAATGAATAATTTCTACTTTTAAATATTTGTGATAAAGAAGTTTAATTATCTAAATAAAAACATGTTAAAATTATTGCTTTCAAAGGATACATTGTTTTTTGGGAATAAATAAAAGCAAAAAAAAAAAGTATTCGTATATTTTCATTAAAACTTGTATTTCGAGTAATACCCTGTGTACACCAGTCTTCGTTGTTGTCGTTTAATTAACTTTTACAATTGTTTTTCCAAATAAAGCTTCTGTTTATTATTAAAAACCAAACACAGTAATATTTCTCTGGCTTTTGTTTAATGCTTTAAAGTTTCATTCATTGTTTTTCTGTGTTGTTTTTTTTTATGTTGTGAGTTAGAAATAATTTTATTAATATTTTTTCATCATATTATATTAAAATTGTGAATGTTGTGTGTTGTTACTACTCAGCTACTCTGTGTTGAATTTGTATATTTAGTTTCTTAGATTTTCTTTATTTACAAAATATGAAATAAATTTTTCCGCTGTAATTTTGAAAATTGGAGGGACAACATCAAATGAGCAATTTTAGGAAAAATAATAAAATTAATTAAAAAACAAAAATTATTTATATAATTGGAACAAAATGCTAAACTTTCGTTGTGTTAATTATATATTTGATTATTTAATTAAAAAACGACGAATTTTTAAAGCAAACAAAAAACATAAATAACGTAAATAAATGAAAAGAAAATTTTCATTCTTTTGGCAAAAAATCAAATGTAAATTAAAAAGAAATAAGAATAATTATAATTAAAAAATTAACTTGAATTTTTTTTTTTTCACTTGTAAATTGTATTTACACTTGTTGGTGGTTGTTTTGTGTTTTATAAAGACGAAAAATATTTATTATATTTTTACTTAAAACTGCACCGAGATAATTAATGTTTTAATAATTAACGAAATAAATAATAATTAATTGTTTTATTGATTTTCTTTTAGCAAAAGTTACAATCGCTAATTAATTGATTTTATTTAAATTGCATAATTAGAAAATAATATTTAAAAAAAACATACCGTATTTTACTAAACACAATGGTTTTTTAATTTTTTACGAATAATGCGATTCTTCATATGTATTTGCTAACTGTTAAAATGCTTAGAGTAATTCGACATTATGCAAATTTAATTTCATAAATATTTATAAATTATTATATTTATGTTAATAATATCAACGTAAAATAAATTAAAGACCAGAATAGAATAGTATTAACTTGTGTTATTAGCATCAAATCATATCCTATATATACAAACATTAAAGACGTCACACAGAATTATTTATTTTTAGCATAACTTTTTTTTATTCTTTTCTTTTTAAAGTTTTATGTTTTGTTTTGATATTATAATAGTGGAATGTTTTTTTTTTGCCACAATTAAATTAATCTAATTTATGGTTATTACTTATGAATATCAATAAATATACAATTTTGTACACAAAGTGCGGTTACTTCTAAAACAAAAACTATATCACAGAACTAATCTAAACGACGACGACTGTACAAAAAAGACCAACTCAATAAAAATATTAACAAATAAATTATTTCCTGGCATATATTTTGTATAATATTTAATAGATTTATTTATTTGTTAATTTTAAAAATATTAATTATAAATATTATCGTTAAAACGTTAGTGCAAAGTAAGCACTAAACTAATCTACATTTAACCAGAACCAACGTATGACAACCATATGACTATAATTTTCTACTTATACTTTATTTTCCGGGGTTTTTTTTTGTACCCCTAATAAATTTAACATTAAATTTCATTAAAACTTTAATAAATATTGTAATAAACATAAAGTTGTTGTAGAATATTGTTTTATTTTAATTTAATTTTAAGTGTATAAAGCTTTCAAGATAATTTTAAACAAGTAAAATACATTAAATTTGAAATTTTTTTTTATTATTATTTTTAACAATTTGTTACATTCATTAGCCACATTAATAAAGTTAGGATAGGTCACTTAATTTTTTAATCTGTAAAGTGAATTAGCATTTAGTTTATAAACTTTGGTTTATTAATAATAAAAAATAAAAATATAACAAAAAGGAAAATTATCTAGTTAGGAATTTAAAACTTTATTATGGTGGTGGTTACCTGTTTCCATTGTTATAATTTTTGATTATCCAAGAAGATTATTAAATTATTTAACAAAAAATACATATTTACGCAAAATACATAGCAATGTTAATATTAATTATATAAATTTTTTCTTATAGAAATGTTATTCTATAAGCGTAGAAGAGTTTTTTTCTGCTTTAAAAAAATGTATCCGTATTAAAAGGAATTTTATAATTATAATTAGTTATTTTCTATTTTAAATATATGTTTTAATGCAAAAATATAAATAAATAATAACAAATAATTATCTCTTGTCAAACAACACAAAAAAAACATTAATAGTAAAATAAATAGTGAATAACAATGGGTAAACAGAATAAAAATTAAATAATAATAATAAAACACTATAATATGCCAAAAGACAAAAAAGAAAAATTGTCATTTACATCAACTATATAAAATGCTAATAAAAATAAATACTAATTACAAGAATAATTATGTTTGTTGTTTGTACATCGACATACCAAAGTATGTAAGGAAAAGACAATCTATTGAAAGATTTGTTATGAAAACAAAATAAAATTTAATTACAACAACTTGTTTGTAATTAAGTAACGTTAACCTGTGCTCTATATATATATATAATTTAGCATAATTGTGTACATATTATACGTGTACACATAAATTATTCTAACATTAATTTTTATATATTTTATTGATATATTATTTTTTCGTTTATTTTTTTAATAAAAAAAAAGAAAATAAAATTGTGTCTTTACTATGGTAACACCGCGATTACGATTTTTTACGCTAAAGACTTTATACTATTTTTTTTTTTTTTGCCTTTTATTAAAGGTTTTTATTGCATAGCAACGATTTTTTTACTTTTCTAATATAATTTTAAATAATAATGAAGTAAAATTATTTCTACCAGTTAAAAAATAATAAAATTTAAATAGTTTTAATCAAATAAAAAATATAATTTTATACTATCGATTATAATTAAAGCTATATTTAAATATAGAAATATATAATTAAAAATATTGAATATTGTTTTTTATCACTCTTTATTTTTGTTTTAAATAAAATGTAAAGACAATTTAATAAAATGATGAATAAATAATCAATCATCAAATGTCGTTAAAGTGAAAACTTTAACAATTAAAATAATATATATATATATATATTTGAAATAAAGATATTTTTAGTATAAAAGGTGGCAGATTGTTTATTAATTTATTATTATTTTAATTGCATTTATTAAAGTTTGTTACTATGTTACCTTAAACAAAAATTATCCATCGAAAAAAAATTGTTTAATAAAGAAAAAACAAAATCATATTTATGTAGAAAAAAAAGCTTCAATAAGGTTGTTTTTGTGGTATCAATGAATTTTACAAGAGACATTCGGTAACACCAAACAGTAGACATAATTTATTTTTATTTTTTTGGTTGAGAAATATTAAATTATAAATACAAAATTATAATAACAATGATAATAATAATAATAATAATAGATTATTCTGTATGACAACACTGTAGAATTTGAATAGGGTGGTTTTTAGAAAATTATGTTTTTATAATTTATTTACACAAACAGACTTTTTCATAGTAAAATAATTACTATTTACAATGATGAACAAAGTGTTTTTTTTTAATTTAATAAATAATTTAGTATATTTAGTGGCGACAATAATATTACTTTAATCATTTATTATGTTATAATATTGTTACACCCTATCAAAATTATAGATTTATCTAGCAATAAAAAATAATATGCTTTCAATAAATTTATACAAATTTATTTTCTTTTTTGTTTATTAATTCTGTTGGGGGTTTTTTTTTTTTTTGCTGTCGTTTTATTTGTTTCCTTCACTCTACTTATGGTTTTTTACTTTTTATTTTTTGTACCAAAAGACAAAAAAGTAAAGAAAATTTTTGTAAAAAAAAAAGTATCTATATTTAGTTTTACTTTTCATACAAAACACAAAACAATACACAACAAGCAGTTTGTTTATTTAATTTGGTTGTTTTTCACTTTGCTCTATCCATTTTTGCATTAGTTTTTTAGTTATATTTTAAGCAATAAAAGGACAAAAAAGGACAAAAATTAAATGTAAAATTAGTTATTTTAGTTTTATTAAAAGTTTAAATTAAAATGTAAAAGTTTTGTGATACAAAATAATAATGAATAAATGGTGAATTTTGGTAAAAAGGATAAATAAAAAAAAGAAGTTAAATAAATTATGCACTGGAGTTATAATTGTGTTAGCAGCTTTAATTTTGGTAGTGAACGTGTAAGAAATTTACAAGCACAATTATTTCCAATATGTCATTTAACTAGTAGTAAAGGTTGGTTTAACACTTTTATAAACTATTGTGCAATATAATTGATAAAACGTGTTAATCTTCTATTTAATAAAAAAATAAATAATTGTTATAAAGTAGCGGGCGCGATCTAATTTCATTTATTTGTTATTGTGTTTTCTTTTGCATATGGATTTTGGGACCACATGATGGAAATTTCTTATTACTTTATTTGTTTACGTTCCGGTTAATGAAAGATTTATTTTTTATTATTTTCTCGATTAATTCAAACATAATAATAATATCATTTAACAACCACCACACGACCCACACATATTTTAATGTTGTCAGCTGTTTATTCGTTGAGAAAATTTCATTTTTTTATATGCGAATTAACAATTTCTTTTTGAATAAAAATGACATAATATAATAATTTTCAAATGGAAATAAGAAGAAAAAAAAACCACAAATACATTTTCTTTATACATTTGAATATAATTTTATTAAATTTATACGGATGTAGAAAGAAAAAATATAACTTTACACATTTATATATATATATATTACTTTTTGGCAAGCAGCGGCATAATGATATATTATTAAAAAAAAATACAAAAAACTAATACTACGAATAAAAGAAAAACAATAATAAAAGTAATGAATAAATAAATAAAATAAATGAAAAAACTAAGAGAAAATTAATTGAGAGTATAAATTTATTTATCGAAACAGCAAAGAAAAGATAAACGAACAAATTTCCGTGTAGGTGTTTTGTTGAGTTTTTCTATTCTATTCTCTTAATTAAAACGTTTTATATCATTTATTTTTGTTGTCTTCTGAATTCTTCTTTTTTTCTTTTGTTTACTAATTGTTGGACAATTTCTCATTTACTTTTTTATGGAAAATTTGCCCACATTTTTTCCTTAATAAAATTAATTAAATTTTTCATTCGTTTTAATTTTTTTATGCCAGAAAAAAATAGTATTTCATAGTAAGCAATTTTTATATAAGAAAAAGAAAGTAAAGTAAAATTATTACATTGTTCTATAGCAGGAGCATACCATACACACAATACTACTGCCACATGACAACGGTAAGCTTTTAAAAGTGTAAAAAAAAACAAAAAAAAAAGAAAAAGAATAGAAAATTTTTTTTTTATCCTTTTCTTATTTGGTAAAGCGCGCACACACACCGCACACACGCATAAAAAAAAAGGATAAGTAAAAGAAAATCGTTTTTATTATACTTACTTTTATTTTATCTTTATTTTTATTTGATTTTATTTTTTTTTGTGTTTCTTTATCTTATTAAATTTAAGAAGAAAAATTACGAGCGAAAATTTTACTCTTTGTTTTTTTTGTGATAGCAAAAAATCCTTAAAATATAAAAACATTTAACGCGTTGATAACAAGAATAGAAAAAAAATACCAAAAGCATTATTTTATTTAACCTTAGACTGCTATTGCTGCTACACAGCAGATGTTACAAATTTTGATATTTCAATTGATTTGTATATTTATTTACATGTTATATACTGTCAATTACAATTTACAATTTTTTCATAATTATTATGATTTTTATTGATAAATTTTAATCAACGAAAATGATTAGTTTTTTGGCCTCCTTGTTTTTGTTTAGGTGCTTTTTTCTCCTATATATTATAGCTGGTGAAAATTGAGATTTAAATTGAATCCTGACTCTGAGTTGAGTTTGATATTTTATTTATTTTTGTGTTGACTACACTATACGATAATATATAATAGAGTGTTGTAGAGATATAAAGTGAGAATAATATTTAAGAGAAGTTTAGTTGGTTTATACGGAAAATAAAAAGAAAATTTTATTAATATAAATATATATATATATCTATCTATTCTATATGTATATAAACATGCTTCTCTTCTCTTTAATTTTCTTTTCTATTTTATTTTTTTTTTCTTGTTTTTCTTCTTTCCTTCCTTTTGTATAAAATTAAATAAAATTTGTGAAAATTAGTCAGTTTTTGTATTTCGTGGTGTTAAGTTGTAGTACTTGTTCAATAAGAATTTGTAATTTATTTAATAAAAATATAAGAAGAAAAAATAAAAAATTAATTAATTTGTGAAATTAAAAAAACCGATACAAAAACTTACTGATTATAAAATAGAGAAAAGTTTTTTTTTTTAAATCTTTGGAAAATTTTTGTTTAAAAAATAAAATAAAATAAAAACTTAAAAAAAAGACACAATTTGGCGGGTAAATTAAAGACCAGCGAATAAAAGTAAATTGTTTTTCTGGATTTAAAAAAAAAAAAATTATTTTTGAATTTTGATTATGTATTTTTGTTTTTCATTTCTTTTATTTTTTCCAAAAAAAAAAAAAAAAAAAAACCAAAAAACCAACATAAAACAAACAACTTTCAAAAGGTTACTTGGGAAGCTTTTTATCAAACAGTTTAAAAACAACACAACTGGAGGTGAATACAGATGCTAGGACATTACGTCCTGTTGCACGTTTAAAGGAACCTCGTGATTTATTCGCATTGCCTAAAGAAAGAGATTATGACTGCCCTCAACAAGCGGCCAGGTGGCCATCGGAATGTCAGGTAATGAATAAGTATTTTTAAATTTATAAACGATATTTTATTTCATGTTCTACATAATTAAATTCTTGTTAATTAATGTTGTGATATTATTATTATATATTTACTCTAACTCTATTTAAAACAATTATATTTAAATAATTAATTAATTAATTAAAACAATACCACGCGACCAATCTAAATAACTTTTATTTTCTACTCATAGTCTATTTTTGAATTTTGAATGCAAAAAAAAATCAACTAAATTAAACAACAAGCGCAACAATATTTATACAAAAAGTTATGCATTATTTTTTGTGTTAATTAATTAATTAAAAATTAAATAGATTTAATTATAATTTTGTGCATTAAAATTGTATGTGATTTGTGTGTGTGCTTGTGAGAAAGTGAATATTAAAAAATTTGATTATTCAACGATTAATTTAAATATTTAACGTTAGATCATAACTTTAGCTTATTTAAAACTATAAAGTTTTAAAAAACCCTAATTCACTATGATGATTTATATAATAAACTAGCCAAAATTTAAATTAATCAAAAAAGTTTAATAATTTTCTTTATGAGAAAAAAAAAGCAATTGTTGACAGAAGCAAGTCCTAAGTATTATTAAAATTTTCTTTTCTTTCTTTAAACAATTTCTTTTGATTAGTTACACAAGGAAAAAAAAACGAAATTTACTGTTTGTTTAAATTGGTTTTCTAAATTTCTACTCTTTTTTACGTTATTAAATTTCCATTGGAGGATTTAGTTATAAGGGTAAAAATTCTTTTTTTTTTGTTTTTATTTAATTAAAAGCAAAGAAAAGAATATACCCTTGCAAAAAAGAAACCGAAAACAGAACCAAGACCAAAGTTTTGTTAATCTTTTAAAGTTTTTTTAATGTTAATTAAGTTAAACATTGCTCTTCTTTTCTAAAATAAAGTTTTATTACTTTTTTGTAAATCAATTATATTTGCCATTGTCGTTTTTGTTGTAACAAATTATAATAATTTATTGAAAAAAGCAAAAAAAGTTCTTGAAAAGTAAAACAAATTAATGCTAAAAGTTTTTTTTTTTTTTACCATTATATTTTAGCAGAAAAATATTAACAAAATATATATATATATCTTTTGTAACGTTAATCAATGTCATTAGTGAGTGAGCCTCACGACATTCATTCAATATATATATATTAGATGTTTTTGTGAATAACATAAAAATTTAAAATTATTATAAAATAATAAATATAAAGTAATAAGAAAAATACAACAGTAGATGTACAATAATATAACTATTATGATTATATATGAACACACCGAAGATAAAAAAAAAACTTATCAAACAGTTTCTATTAAAAGGCGTTATATTTCGCTATATCGTATAACATATTAGTTATTTATAGAAATTCTGTTTATTATTTATAAGCAAAAATAAAAAAAAAATCAATTAAATGTTGTCGTCTAGCAACAACAAACACAATATTTGGGTAATTCTCTGATATATATGCATACATTGCGACAATTTAATATTAACATAGATATTTACAAATGCTAATTACTCAAGAATGTGAAGCATACAAATGCGAATAATAAAAAGATGCGAATCTACTGTAATAATTTAGCAAATGAAAACAAAAACAAATATATATATTTATGTTAGTGAGTTGTGATGATTCCAAAAATAAATAAAATATATACGAAAATGTTGATATTTATATAAAGAAGGACAATTGAATGTTTTTTATTTATTTTTTTATTATTTGATTATAAAAATAATAAATTTATATATATATATATATATATCTAAAAAAAAACAAACATATAAGTTGTTTTTATTTTTTATAAACATTTTTAAAACGTTGTGGGTGTGAATAACAAAAACAGAGAAAACCAAAAAACAAATAAATAGTAGTTATCAAGTGAAAGAAATAATTCTATCATCAAATTTAATGTAAAGAAAATGATTTTTCTTATAAAATTTTCACTAGATAATAATAATAATAATCCACAAAACAAAAAACAAGAAAACGTAAAAACATCACGTCTAATCGTATTTCATCAAATACAAATCAAAAATCACCAACAAAATATAATATAATAATAATGATGATGATATTTTATTATTTATTTAATTTTCAACAGATATAATCAAATGAAAATAAATTTTCCATTTATTATAATAAATAAAAAAATATCCATCGATAATAAATGTTTTAATTTTTATTGCCCCAAGAATAGTACATAGCATACAGTTAAAAAAAAATAATAATAAATAATAATAATACTAAGTAAAATTTTAATATTAAAGAAAGTAAATGAGAAAATGGCATGTTGATTTTGAAAATAAGAAAATTTGTATACACAGGGTGATCAAATAAGAACTATATATTTTTAAATATATGCTGTTTCAAAATAATATAGTGCTAATTTGATCTTTTGATTTTATGCATACAAAAAGTGTTAGAGCTCACACTATAGTTAATTTTTAACAATTTCGTATTCAATGATTATAATAACTTTATTTATGGATTATTTATATTGATGATATAAAAGATATTTTTATAAAAATAGTTACTGTCTTAATACTGTCTTGTTTTAATTTTCTTGTTATAATTAAAGAGGTGTCACATAACACCGGGTAATAATATTTTTATTAAATAAAAATACATATTTTTTATTTTATTACATCCTGTTTTTCTTTTTAATAAAAACATTACAAGAAAAAAAGTATAAATCTACATAATTATTTATAAACAAAAAAAAAAAAAAAAGAAAATAAAAAAAGATGCAGTTAAAGACGGTTTTATCGGTATGATTTATTTTCATGTCGGCAGAGAAAATGACATAAAAAAATAGAAGAAGCTATTTGATGTTTTTTTTTTTCGCACAATTAAAATAATAATAATAAAGACAAGTAACATAAACTAAATAACACATCAGAGTAATAACATTAAAATAAATTTATATATTTATATGTTTTTATCTTTACACTATTTATCTTGATTTAATATGTAAAATAAAATTATTTGATAAATAGAGAAAAAGTCGCCCAAGTTGTTTTTTAACATTTAATAATTTTTCTTTTTTTTTTGTTTCTGCTGTATATACATCATTTCTACTTTAGACAAGAAAAAAATTTATTTTTATAACTAACAAGAATATAAATTAAAAATATTAAATTAAATTACTTGTTAGCCAAATAAATATATTTAATAATAATAATAATAATAAAAGAGAAAAAAAAATACAAAACATTAGGAAATGAAATTAATTTTAAAAGAAAATAGTGTAGCATATTATAGAAATGTTATTATGTTTAGTTTTGATTAAAATTTATTTAAAGATTAATTAAAAATTAATTAATAGTTAAATTTTTCATTTAAAAACGTTTTTATAAAGGTTATTTTATGACTGATTAATATATATGTATATAAAATTTTCACTTTAAGAGAAATAAATTCAATTTTTAATTCGTTACGATAATTATTATTTCTATAATAATAACTAGTTAAATGATTTTTTTTTTTTTGCTTTTTAATATAAGCGTAACATTTGTTTTATAAAATAGTAAAATAAAAATGTAGCATATGTACACCTTTATTATTTAATTAATTATATTATTACCGCATGATAAATACTTTGTATAGAAGAAACAAGTGTTTATTTTTTCATCTATTGGTCCGGTCAACGTTGAAACACAAATATAAATAGCCCAATAGTATACACCTGTTACTGTTTTATGGTATGCACACTAAATGATAGTTAAATATTTATACTAAATTCAGTAGAAATAAAAAAATACCCAAATGTAAAATATTTTTGTATTTTTTTTTCTTTTTTTTATTTAAATTTAATTTTACGAGAAAAATTTCTATTTATAATACTTTGTTGTTAAATTTAGATAAACAGTTTAAAATAATTGTAATAAAATTATAATTAAATTTAAGAGTTTAAAAAAAAAAATAAACCAATTTGATAACAACAATCTACGTACGTGTATAGTTTATAGGGAAAACAACATTTTGTTAAACTTTTAGTATATACCAGCACAACGTTAGCAGGTTAGGGCATAAAATAGTATTTTAACCACAATAGTATCAACTTTATAACAAGTTAAAATGATAAACATAATGAAAAATGATTATCTACTTGTAATGTTCACAAAAGAATTTTATATATGTAATTTATTTTAGATAAAAATCTCCTTAAGACTTTTACGTTTTCATTTAAAATTTGTATCATTGCTTTAAAGAAAATCATAATCACAAATTTATCTTGATATTTTTATATTGTGTTTAAATTTATTCTTTAAATTACAGGTATTGGATGAACGAATTTATCACATAGACTATAGTCCCGAAACACCAGAATTATATTATAAAGTAACTGGTAAAGAATTACAACCAAGACCTGTTGGTGAAGAAAATGGTATCGTTGTTTTTAACTATAATCCTATAAGTGCTGTTAACTATGTAAGTTTTAAATTATTTACTATTCTATATCTATATATTTTATTTATAAATTTAATAATTTATTTAACAACATCTGTCTATTCCTACCATATTTATTTTCATAAATATATACCGTATTTCTTTTTTATTCCAATCAATTTTATTTTCTTGTAAAATATTCTCAATACATTTTCAAAAATATTTTCAAAAAAAAAATAAAAAAAATTAATAATTTAATGAAAGCATCAGCAGCAGCAGCAACAACTTAAATTTAATTTAATTTTCATTTTTTTTTATTATTATTATTTGTTATTATTTATTTTGTTTGGTTTTATATTTTATTTTTTAATTTAATTATAAATTAACTAATTAATAATAAAAAGAATTGAATAGAAAGAAAAAAATAGTAAAATTTATTGTAATCTTGCCAAAAGTCTGCCAAACTTAAATTAATTATAATATTGTGTTGTTGTATAGTTCAAATAAAACCAACAAATATAATAATAAATAATTAAATGAAAAATATATAATATTAATTATTATATATTACAATTGTGTACAGAATACGTACGTACGTTGTCTGTGTCTGCATCATAAATTATTTCTTTACATTTATCAACTGTTGTTGAATTTTCTTTTTAGTAGTTATATGTAATATCTATTTGTGGTATTATTATTATTATTTAATTAATTAATTTCGAAATTAATCAAAAAGGACAACATGTTTAATTTATTTCATTGTGTGACATTGAAATATGAAAAAAAATAAATAACAAACAAAACATTAATTAATTAAAAATATTATTATAATAAACATTGAGAAAATTTTTATTTTTGGTTAATATCCTTACGATCTAAGGTACATTTATATTCAAGGCGTAGTTATACGCAAATTTGTTACCTCGTGTTACTTGTGACAGGTTGCGTCAAACCTTGTTAATCGAGTAACTATTTCAGTCATGATAAATATAAATATATTTTTTAAAGTCTGCTTTAAGAAATTTATAATGTATGAACTTTTTTAAATAACTCTTTTGGGTACGGAGAACACAGTTATTGTAAATTTTTAAAGATATAATTTAAGCGTGAAAAGCAGCACGATGATCTTTTCTTTGTTTTTTTTTTGCTCTTAAATATTTTTCCGCTGTTAAAGTCGTGTAAATTTTTAATATTTTGAAAATCATAATAATCTATGTATATATTTTGATGCAAGCAATTTTTAATTTATAAACTTTTTTAATCAATGTTAATTAGTATGTAAGCGGGGGCGTGTAAGCTTTAAGTAAACTGTACTAATCTTACAGGTATTACCTTCCGCACTAATGAATTTTTTATGCAATTTACTAAGGCAAATTGTGCCTTTTTTTTGTAATTTTTCAAAGAATTAATTACGGTATTTTGTTTTTATAATGTTTATGCTAATATTATCAATCCCAATCTTTTATAATTATCCAATGTTTAAATTGCAATAAATTTACCTATAATTAAATTGTGGATTTTGTTTTTCTTGTCTATCAAATAAAATTTTATAAAATTAATTAAACATTTAAATATATTTGGCATAATTTTCATGATTTTATAATTATTTAAAAAAAATTTTTTTATAATAATTATTATTATTTTTATGATTTTTTGATTTATTTATTATTTTATTTCTTTCTTTTATTTTTTCTTTCGTTTTGTTTGTTTTGTTGTTTATAATTCTTAGTCATCATCAAATAATAATACTAAGAATAACGATGATAATAATAACTATGAAGAATCATCAATAAATACAACTGACGTAATAAATGATAAGAAATTAATAAAGAAAAAACATCATTATGCAGCTATAAAAAAAATTGTGAAAAACTATGAAAATGCAAATTTTAATGATAGTGAAGAAGACACTAATAATGATAATCAATTAGTTATCAATTATAAAAATACGGATTTAAGTAATGATGAAGATGATGATGACGACGATGATGATGATGATGATGATGATATTGATGAAGATTATGATGATAATGAGTGTAATAATGATGATTATGATAATGATATTTTAAATAATAATAATAATGAACAAAATATTATTGATAATGATGAAAAAGAGAATAATAATCCTTTAGTATTAAGTAAATCCAAAACACAACCAAATTTATTTTATTTAGATAATAATAATAATATAAGATTAAAATTAAATGAATTAAAAATAAATAAATCATTAAATTCTATACAATTATCACAGTTTAGTCGTTCAAGTGTTGGTGGTTCAAAATATATAATGAATACACATCCAAATAATGATATAAATGATTTATTATTTGAATCAAGATTTGAATCTGGTAATTTATCAAAGGCTGTGAAAATAACACAATTTTATTATGAATTATATTTAAGACCAGATTTATATACAAATCGTCATACACAATGGTTTTACTTTAGAATTAAAAATACAAAAAAAAATACAATCTATAGGTTTGTTTGAAAAATAATTTTTTCTATTTATATTATTATTATTATTATTATTAATTTTATTATTAGTATTATTTATTTATATTAATTTATTTATATAAATTATTTATAGAAATTAAAATTATCATTTTCATAATTTACAGATTATCAATAGTTAATTTATTTAAATCTGATAGTTTGTATAATGAAGGTATGCGACCATTAATGTATTCAACAATTGATGCGAAAAAAAATAATATTGGTTGGCGTAGATGTGGTGATAACATTTCATATTATCGCAACGATGATAATTTGTATGTATTATTATTTGTTTTGTTATTATAATTTTTTAATCGAAATGTCTACAACACACTTTCTTAATTATAATTATAAATTATAATATAAAAAGACGACAACGACGACTCACATTTTAACAATTAATCTTTAATCTTTTACCTCAAAAGATTATTTATACAACAGACAAAAATAATGAAAATATAATTACAGCACGCACAAAATTCAATTCAGATATATTGTATACTCGCGATAGATAATCAATAATAAATTATACATTATAGTATTATTATAATTATTTTTCTTACGACAAAAGAGACATTAAATGAATTATATAATATTATTATATTTATTATTAAATAATAAATATTAAATGTTTTATGTATTTATTTTTTATATAAAAAGATCATCGATTGACGAAGATGAAGAAAACGGTTCATATACATTATCATTTAATATTGAATTTCCTTACGATAATGATGCTGTATTTATTGCTCATAGTTATCCATATACATATTCGGATTTACAAGTAAGTAATTAAATACTAATCGATTAATAAAATGAATAAATATTAAATAAAATCTTTTTTCTTTTATTTTGTTTAAGGATTATTTAATGGAAATACAAAAGCATCCATTAAAATCAAAATTCTGTAAATTACGTTTATTATGCCGTTCATTGGCTGGCAATAATGTTTATTATCTAACAATAACGGCACCACAAACTGATGAAGAAACATCAACGGCTAAGGTTAGAAAACAAATTATTTACAATATGAAATTTAATTTAATTTTGTTTCATTTGGAAATTCATAGAAGAAACGTGCCGTTGTAGTGACAGCCAGAGTACATCCTGGTGAAACGCCAGCATCATGGATGATGAAAGGTTTTATGGATTTTATAACTGGTGAATCATTAGTGGCAAAACGTTTACGTCATAAATTTATATTTAAATTAATACCAATGTTGAATCCGGACGGTGTTATTGTTGGGAATACAAGAAGTTCATTAACCGGAAAAGACTTAAATAGACAGTATCGTACTGTAATTAGAGAAACTTATCCATCTATATGGTATACTAAAGCAATGATTAAAAGGTATATCGAAAAACATATATTTATTTTTTTTCCCTCTAAATAATATTGCTTTATTTTTGATCTTATGCAGACTGATGGAAGAATGTGGTGTTGCTATGTATTGTGATATGCATGCACATTCTCGAAAGCATAATATTTTTATTTATGGATGTGAAAATCGTAAATTTGCCGACAAGCGTTTACTTGAGCAAATTTTTCCTTTGATGCTTCATAAGAATGTTGCTGATAAGGTAAAACTATTTATAATTTTCCAGCGTCATCAAATATTATATAATTATCCTTTAATTCTATATCCAATAGTTTTCCTTTGAAAATTGTAAATTTAAAGTACAAAAAAATAAAGAAGGAACCGGTCGTATTGTTGTTTGGATGCTTGGCATAACAAATAGTTATACATTGGAGGCATCATTTGGTGGCTCATCAATTGGAGCCCGTGCAGGAACACATTTTGCAGCTTCGGTAATAATTATTCTTTAATTTCTATAAATAAATTTTACTTATTATTATTTTTATTAATTTCTATTTTAAGGATTATGAACATTTAGGACGTGCCTTTTGTGAAACATTAATGGATTATTACGATGAGAATCCAGTTAAAGTAAATAAAAATCATAAACAATTAAAAAAATTACGTAGACGTGAACGTAAATTGCGTAAAGCAGCTAAAGCGGCTAAAAAATTAGCAGAGGAGGAAGAATCATTAAAAAACATACAAAATGGAACTATTGTTAGTTAAATAATAGAATCCTCGAACAAAAAAAAAAAAAATTCGCGTTTTTATTGCAAAAAGAAAAGAAACAAAAAAAAAACTTCAACTAATTTTAATCAGATTAAGTTTTTTTTTTCTTTCTTTCTTTCTTTTCTAATTTTTTGTCTTTTTAAGTTTTTATCAGTAAAAATTATTATTACAAAAAAAATTTATCAACAAAACATAAAAATTAAAAAAAAAAAAAAAACAAAATAAACATTTGTATGATGACCAACTCTGCTAAAAATACAATTTAACGCATTACGTCGTCTTCTATATTGAAAATTATTTCTTGTAGTTTAACGTTTTTTCACTTTGCGTTTTTCTTTTTAATTTTAATTTTAATTATCTTTGAACACATTTAGAATTTATTTTTTGTAAACAAATTTAATAATTCTTTTTTCTTATTTATTATTTATTAAAAATATTTTTTATTTAATTAAAAAAAAAATAAAACAGCAAAAAAAAAAAGAGAAAACTCTTTAATTTTTTACTACATTGCAAAAAAAAAGAAAAGATAATTGTAGATAATTTTTCTTTTGTACTTTTTTAATTTGTAAAATGTATTTTTATTTTTTAATTAATTAATTTTATTGCTTTTTATTTTATTTTTTTGTACTGCACAAGTAGATTTATAAGTATTTTCAATTTCTATGTAAAAATAAAATTTTGTTAATTATATTTGTAAGAGAGACGACAGAGTATAAAACATATATCACACCACCCAACACTACTATGCCTTATATTTTTCTTATATTTTATTTTAATTATTTTAGTATAATATTAGTGTTTTGTGTATTTTTGTGTTTGGTATTTATTTGAAATAAATTTAATCTTTAAAAAGTTAATTCAAAAAAAAAAAAAAAAATTAATTAAAAAAAGTACCTGAACGTTTAAATAAAAAAGAAAAAAAGAAAATATTTCTCTATATATGAATAATAAAAAGAAAACGGAAAAACTTTTGACATGATCTGTTTTTTTTTTTTCTTATTTTTCTTATTGACTAAATTTATTTTAAAATAATTTTTCTATGCACATTTTATTGTTTTTATTAGAGAGCTTTTTCCTATATCTTCTTTTAATTATTAATTTTTTCTTCTTTTTTTGCATTGAAATTTGTTCTAATGATTGCTAATTACTGTTTTATACTTTAGGAAAAATTACGTAGTAAAATATTAGCAAGATTGTTGAAAGAAGGATCTAGTGCTGACGAACCATTAAATATTGCATTATCAGACTATTCTAGGTAATTAAATATTTAAAAGATTTGTTTTTTGATTTCTTTTCACCTTGTTTAACCAACGTTATATAAAAATCGTATTTTCTATTTATGGTAAAAAAAAACCTTTAATTTCTAAAGACAACAACCAACAGGAAAAAATTCTCTTATCATTATTATTTTTATTAATTATTTAGATAAAACATTAGTTAATTCTATGATATATATATATATAAATCTTCTATCTTTTAATTTTTTATTATTTCTTTTTATGTTTAAATAAAAATTAAAAAACAAATTAATTCGATATTACTTAAACACTTAACAGCAAGGAAACACTCTATTATATTGAAGAGAAAAAACAAGAACAACAGAAAGTACCTGAAACAACACAACAAATTTCTATTCCAAAGAGATTTCGTACATATAAATTAAATGCTAAAATATATAATCATAATGAACCAAAATATAGAGCGTATAAGAAAAGTAACGCTCCAAAACAACTTCCTCCTAGTAAAAAGACAACGTCCCGCTATAAACAAAATGATATAAATAAAGAAAGTCAGTATAATGAAAAATCTGAAATAAATATATCAAAAGAGATGACATTTGATAAAGAGCAACAATTTGATTTTGAGGAAAAAGTTGAATCGATTCTTATTTATAATTCAGTGCAAAAAATTGATAAGGAACAACAAGTGAATATTAAAAATAAAGTCTATGATGATACAAATTTTTTAACAACCGATGTTGCAACGGAATTCTTGGAAAATGAAGATTCAAGTTTTGATGAAGCAAATAATTATAATGATGAGGAAGAAGATAATGATGACGATGACAATGACGATGACGATGGTATAAGAAAAGATTACAGTGTTGTTAGTTATTTGAGTAATTGTCATTTAAAGAAATTAGAAAGTATTGTGCAGCAGAGAAAATCAAAAAAGAAATTCTTTAATCGTTTAAAAAAATGGTTTAAAAAAATATTTTAGAAGCAAAAAAATTATCCGTTTTTTCTTGTTAATATTATCATATATATCTATGTTATTTTGTTGTGCAAAATTTTTATTTTATTTTTATAATAATAAATTGTTAAAAAGACACTTTAAAAACCACAAATAAACCATTTATAAAAACAAAAAAGTTTTCTTTACATAGTCTAATGACAGTTGTTAAATTTTTCTTTTCTATTGATTGTTGCCATTTTCTTCAGTTGACATTTGAAATTGTGATAAAAAAAATGGCATATTAATTAAACGAAAAACTGTTTAATATGTACAAAAGAAATACAATAACTTAGAGAAAAATTTATTAAATAATTCACAATAGTTCTTCGTTATATATATATAAATAATTTATACATTTTTATAACGAAAATAATTGTCGTTAATTTATGAATAAATTATTTTAATTGATTTTATTCAAATTTAATTTTCATTTTAGTGATGATGGCGATACTACGTCTAGTAGTGACAATGAAGGAAAGGTCAATCATCATAAACTAGAAGGACCGTGTTGCCAGCCTTTAAAAGTCCCACCATCATCACCTGTTTTAATTGATAATCGTAAAAAGGTAAATTTGTTAATAATTTTTCTTTTTCTTTTAATAATTTTATATTTTTAATTTATTAATTTTTTTTTTTTAAATGAAAATAATAGAAGAAAAATGTAAAGAAAAAACCGAACAAAACAATTTTCAATAATAACGAAAAAAAAAAATTAAAACCGATAATACAAGTAGCTAAAATAAAGAAGGTAAACAATATACGTTTTACCATTTTTATTTTCTTTAATATTTATGCAATTTTCTATAATTAAAACGGTGATTTTCGTTATTTATATTATTCAATAATTTTAATACACATTTTCTATTTGATTTTCACATTCTTTCTGCCTTTATAAGATTTTTTAATTAATTATCTAAAATATAAAAAAAAAAATTAAATTAAATTTCTTTATAAATTTTTTAGGTGAAAAAATTTAAAACAAAGACACAATCAAATGGGCGAAATCAACTGAACAAAAAGAATAAAAATGTATTTACTTAAAAAATAATTTTATCTATTAATTAAACGGATCATTTAATATCTTATTACTTTGTATATTCTAGGTACGTTCTGTATTAGACTTGCCAACATCTGATCCTGCAACTGATTTTAATTTGAATTATTTTAATAATTCAACAGATGATGATACTGAATTAGAAACTGATGTATATGATAGTATACCAAGAATGTATAAAACAATGTTACGCAATGAATTTCTAAGTAAAACAAAAATATTAAGTGGTACAAATACTGGAAATACGGTTGGTTGTGCAAATTTACAAATGCCACCAGAATTAATAATAACACCAGCAAAAGTAAGCATTTAAAGGTATATTTTGGTTTAAAAATAAAATTAATTTTTTTTTTGAATACATTAAAAAGCAAAAATCAGACGAAGAGATTAGTGAAACAATAAAACAGACAATAGTAGATGAAAATATTATTATTGGTAATGACCTGCATGCAAACCAGCAAAAACTTCAAACAAACATATCACTGGAGTTTCCACCAATAAGAATTAATAGACGTGCAAAATCATGGCATAATTTTAATAAAACTATAACACCATCAAAGTATATTTATTTACATTTATTTTCTGCGAAAAATTTGATGAAATTTTTAACTTTTACAGAATTATTTGCAATACAGATGCCTATAATTATAATATAGCCGAGAATTTACAATTGAAATTATCATTAAAACGTCAAATATGGACAGGTAACAACTCTGATTCTTGTATTGATCGGTCACGTCCTTTATCTTGGGGCATTCCACCATTATACAAATTACAAAACTATGATAGTGATGCTTTATTAAAGTAAAATGTTTATTGCTCGATTAAAGTTTAATTGTTGATATTTATAGCAAATTTTATTTAAATTTTAGTGCATGCTCACAGAAATTAGCAGCATTGCAAGAAACTGATATTAAGCTCAATATGAAAATACAGGATTTCGGTGCAACAAAGAAAGCAAATAATACAAAATTATCAAAACTAACAACATTTACTGAAGGCTTGAAATGTGGCTTATTTGATAAAGCAAAATTACGTAAAAATTATAAAAAGAAAATAAATAAGACTGACATTGTTGATGTTCCAGATAATAAAATAAGTAATAATAGTAATAATGATAATAGTAATAACATAAAAAATATAAATGCTACTATAAAAAATGTAAACAATAAGAAGAAAAATCGTTTAACAATTGGTAGAATTGTTGAAACCTCTGAAATAATAACTCACCTTACAAAATCTGCCAAAACAAGAAATTCACGTCCAGCTTCTTATATTAATACAAATAAAACACCAAATTGCTCAGCTTTGGTACAAGCCACTACCGCAACTGTAATAGGAACAACCAACTTTAATTCAAATAATATTTCTGGTCCTTGCCTAAGTCCAACAATTGCAACAAGTGCAGCTCAGAAAAAATCTCATAACAAACACAACAACTATTACAACAGTAAATTTAAAACCAGTAGTCTTGTGGCAGCTGCTGTACAACCAATGAATAAAACAAAAAGACGTCCTTCAGTTAAAAAAAATTTAATCGTTGAATCGTTATCAGATACAGAAACTGAAAAAGTTAAACAATTTGTTAGTAAAGTAAAAAAAAAATTAAAAAGGAAAAAAAGTAAAACCTAATTACAATTTATCCAATAACACAATTTAAACAATAACAAAAAAAAATAACCATAAATTATTTGTATTTTAATTTATCTAATGTTTTGTATTTCCTTTACAATGAAATAAATTTATAGAATTTAAATAATTACAAATTTTTATTTTTCACATAACCTTATTTTAATGAATTTTCAATATTTATCGGAAAAACTTATATGTCAAACTAAGGTTCTAACAACTCACGTATTACGTAAAGGGCGCTTTAAAAATTGTATGCGTTCATTATGTAGAATCTTCGACGTGAACCATATTATAACAAATTTGAACATATTTTAATATAAATAATAAAACTTATCGAAGAAATATAACATAGTAATTCTCGCATAGAACACTGTCTAATTTAACGGTGTGTGTCTATGGTATGAATATAAAGATGGTGAGTTAACCAAGTACAACAAATTTGCTGAATTGGAAATATGAACATCTGACATAATGACAATGGTGAAATCTGATTGCATAAATATATTCCACATTATAATAGCAATCGATTAATTTATGTTCAGCGAGTATTTAAGTTTCATTCTATGTAAGCACTTCATCTTGTTTCAATTATATAAAAAAAAAACATTAGTGCGACACAATAAATGTTTATAAAGTTTAATTCTATTTGTTTCAAAGTTATAAAGTTTACTAAATAAATAATCTATCAATTAAATAACGTTAAAAAACCAAACGATTTAGATATTCATTAATAAGTAGAAACAAACATATTTTCCCGCTTAAAATTTTAATAGCAATACACATTTTTTTCTATGTAAAGCTTTAGTTGACATCAAATAGGAAACCGTAAACATCAATTGCGTTTTACATACTTAAAGCATTTGATTTCATTTAATAAAAAAATAAATTGTGAAACATAAAAAAAGAAAGGAAAATGACTAAAAACGTATTAAAAAATTCAACATCAAGTAAAGTTTGTCATTTTTGTAAAAAAAACAAGTATAAAATATGCGTAACAACACCACTGATTTTAAATAAAATAAAATGTCTTATCGATATGAAAAGTAATAATTTGGTAATTTTTGTGTTTCGGTTTTTTCTTTTAATTTATTTTCTTAATATTTAATTAATGCTAATAATTTTAATTCCGTATTTATTTATCTGTTGTAGGCACATATTGTAGAATATGATATTTGTTACAAATGTATTCATAATATAAGTCAAATTGAAAAATTCTATAAAAGCATTCTGGACAAAATGGCATCAAATGAAAAGAAATCTTGCTTCGGTTGTGAAAATACAGAGACAATTTCGATTGATGGGGCAAAATTAAAATCTCATTTTAATCAAATAAAAATATTAAAAGTAAGTATAAATTTTGTATACGGTATAAATATATTAACAGCATTAATCCTTATTTTTAGTCATTCAAGCCAAGTGAATCATTAGAAGCATGTCCGTCTTGTGCATATTTTATGAAAATTATAAAAAAATATAATAATTATTTAAAAGACAGTATAAAAGATCTTGAATGGGAGAATGCATTAATACATGTTGACAATATTAACGAGGTAACGAGAAAATTTTACATACCAGGATCACCTATGTTTAAAAATTCAAAAAAATCTAAAGATAAACTATCGAAAGATGTAAATAAAAAAGAAATGAAAAGAAAAAATGGTAAAATTAAAAAACAGCAAAGTAATTCAATCGAAAATTTAACAAACTGTTTAGATATTAAAAATGAAAAAGATACTTCCGATGATAGTCGACGTGTGAGCAAACGAATAAAACAAATAAATAATTCCAAAAAAACTACATCTGATACCTGCAGTAAACGGAAAAGAAACTTGTCATACAATAAAAAGACAATAGATTCAGATGATGAAGAGTCATCTCATCAAACTAGGAAAAATAGTAAGAAATCCAAAGTACTATTACTGGTAGAAAATAAGCCAAGTGATATAGAATCGAATGAAGAAATCATAAGTGAAAATAAATCAAGTGTAAGTGAAGAACAAAGTGTAAAACAACATCAAATAAATAATGAGATTGTCAACGTTACAACTATAGAAGTAACAGAAGAAAAAGAAGATGAAGAAAATATTAATCATACAAAGGAATTAGCTATCCCAGAGGATATTACACCACTAGCAGAGGAAGTTCAAGATAAAACAAATGAAGGTATATTAATTATTATATAAGCACATTTTTCAGATAGAATAAATGATTAATATATTATAGGAACAAAAGAAAATGAAATCTCTAACTCAGAAAACACAAAAAATACAGCTGAAGATGTTACAAAAACTACCACAAATAACACTGATGACGAATTACAAGAGAATAACGACGATGCAGACAAAGTAAATGTAACACAATTAGTAGTTGTAGAAGTTAATCAAGTACCAGTACCTTTGGAGGTAGACCAAGAAAAAACGAATGATTCAACCAGTGTCATACATAAAGAAGTTACAAAAACTACCACAAATAACACTGATGACGAATTAAAAGAGAATAACGACGATGCAGACAAAGTAAATGTAACACAATTAGTTGTTGAAGAAGTTCATCAAGTACCAGTACCTTTGGAGGTAGACCAAGAAAAAACGAAAGATTCAACCAGTGTTATACATAAAGAAATAAGATTTAGTGATGAATTAATTACTAGTCATTCCAATAAAGTAATTATTGTTTTACCAGATACTGAAAACCAAGAATCAATAGAAATCAATAGTGATTCGTCAAATGATCAAAAATTACCGAGTCAAGATACTCAAACAATGTCCGAAGATGATATTATTTTCTCTTTACCAGATGATGAAAATAGTGAAAAACTTTCAGAAATAGATGAAAAAGTAATTTCAACAACAAATAACGAATCAAATGAAAAAACAAATGATTCAGTGAAAAATTCGACGAGTGCAAATAAAAACAATAATGAAACCTCAAAAGGCATTGAAAACTCAAACAATGATACTTTGGTTAAAGATAATGACGTTGTCTTAAATCGAACACCTCGAAAAAGTAATAGACGAATTAGAAGGGATTCGTTGCTTATAACAACTCCAACCAGAAAATCAGCTAGAAAGACAGTAGCAAAAAGTCTGGAAGCTCAGAACGAAGCAAAGGGCGAAACAGATAAATTAAATATCACAAATGCAGATAAGGACAGTAATGAAAAAGTAATTGATACAGATTTAAAAACAACAGTGGCTTTAGATGATAATCAAACAAAAGAAATAGTTTGTGAACAAACAATTGTACCAGTAGAAGTAACAGAAAATACTGAAGAGCAAAATGATACTGAGAATTCAGATTTAAATTCAATAAGTAATACTAATGGAACAACTAATCGTAAAAGAGGACTATCAGTCGATGGAGCGGTATCACCAACTGTAAAACGAAATAAACTAACGCCACTGGATAATAATACAAATATTATAAAAGAGAAGGAATATGAGATCACGAAAACTTGTGAATTAGAAACGCAACCAAATTCTAATAATGATATAAAAATTATAACAGAAGACACAAGAAAGCTAATGGAAGATTTAATGAGGGATCATGCATTAGAAGGTAATACCACAATACCAGATATAATGACCGATATAACACATAGTTCTGAAAATGAACCATTATCAGCTGACAATGAAAGCTTTATAACAAAGGAAATAACTAAAGAATTATATAAAATACATAATAATGATGATGATATTGCTAGGAGTTTGCAGCGTGTAAGAGAAAATGTTATTGATAATTTGGAAAAAGATATGGTGGATGCAACTGATGAAACTTTACCAACAGTAATTAAATCTACATCAATAACTGTAAACAGTGAAAGTAAGAATATTATGAAAATGCAGGATGAATTATGTAAAATGGAAAAATCAAAAATCTTTGAAGAAATTGATCAAGAGTTAAAAGAGCATAAGAGCATTGATGAAATCGAAAGTATGAATTCAATTGAAAAATTAAAAATATTTGCCGAATTAGATGAAGAATTAAATAAACAATGTGAAAAAATAATAATCACGACGGAAACATTAACAGAAACAGCATCAACATCACCCAAAAAGTTAGAGACAGAAAATCAAAATGATTCAATTGATAATGAAATAAAAATAATGCAAAGTGCAAGTTCTAATTCAATAATAACCGACGATGATTTAGATAATGAAATAAATGTTCGTTCATATGAAAACACAAAAGAAAATTCTATATTAATATCCGAGGATGAGGATGATAATAATGATAACTCTGTGGTTGATAATAATGATAAATCTATGGTTGATAATATATATAATTTAGGCAAGAATATAGTGGATAATATATTTAAAATGAATCATTGAAAATAATTTGATAAAAAAATAATGTATTTACTTACTTACGTAAACTCACTTAAGTAAATCACAACAAAATAAATAAGTTATATTTTTTTATTACAAAAAATCTCTATTATCCATTTCTTTTTTCTTTCTAAATTTTTATTATTATTAATTAGTTTGTAATGATTTCTACTGCACACAGGACACAAAAAAAAAATATTGCAAAAGTTGTTTTATTGCAAAAATCAAACGGAAATCAAATAAAATAAGATTTCAATTCGTGAAATGGTACGATAGTAAATCAGTGCCGTTCAACAATGTGTTATGTATTTTATTTTTTTAAGAAAAACTTTAAGCCCTTTTTATTTTTTAAATTTATTTTTTAATTGTTTGTACAAATTTTTAGAGAAATCTAATTTTTTTTTTTGTATTATATTATAACAAATAATAAAGTAATAAGAAGAAAATTGCATTTAGTTTTATTTTAATATTAATAATTTTAATAAACAATAAATATAAAAGATTTTTCCCATTTGTACTTCTGGTACTACCACCCACGGTCGAGCGGTAACTCTAAGTACGGTAAGAACATCGAAGTTCCAAAACGATTTCTTTACTCGTACAGCAAAGAAATGGAACGCCTTACCAGCGTGTGCGTTCCCAAACCAATTTAATATCCAATCCTTTAAAACCAATGTCCACAAATATCTTACATCCCATCCTATAAATTGACATGGTAGCTCAAAGCTATTCACAGGTCGACTTCACGTCGTAATTCCTAAACATGTCAATTTTTTTATAAAAAAAAAAAAAAAAAATTTGTATCGTACTTTTACCTGTTCTAATTAGTTTCATTTTATGTTGAATACTTTGATAACGGTCTCTAAGTGCCATCTATAAGCAAATATATAATTAGCACCGTTTTGAATTCCAACAAGTGTCAACTTTGTATTTTGTGTTATTATCCAGAAGTCGGAATTGACGGTTTTTATTGTATCAAAATTCGTTAACAAGCATTTTTAATTAAGTTTTTACAAATAATGGGATAAATAGAATGCAAAGAGGAGTTAGTAGATGAAACAGTTTTTAATATTGGAATACCCGCGACAGCACATTACCGTTGTATTAACGGCAAGGTGAGTGAATCTTCAAAAGATGCAATTCAGTAATAACTTTAATTTCCGTTCGAAAGTTTTTTTTTTATTATTTTTAGTTTGAAAATGTTTTTAACAAGAAAAAGGTGATATTTTTAAAAGTTATTTGACACTTTGTTGGAAATTATTACCATTATTTAAGTTTTTTAATACATACGGATGCTTCGGGAAATCTAATACACAAACATCCGTAAGTAAACAAATCTTATTTAGATAATTTATGTGCCTCGATTAATAAATTTACACAATGGTTGGTCAATGGTCACCGATATAAGTACAAACAGCTAATAATGTTTCATTACTAAACGGATATTATTTATCTCCGGATATATTCTTAAACAAAAAATTTATTCTATATAAATTTCAAAATAATAAAATGAATTATTACAATAAAATCATTCATCAATTTCTTCTAATTTCTTATCATTATTTAGCATTTCATTATTCATTGCTTTTAAACAAATATCCATAAAATGATTTTCAATATCATCATCAATAGAATTCTATAAAAAAAAGCAAAAATTATTTAAATTAAAAAAGTAATAAAACGTGCAAATATTTTGTACCTCATCAGTGAGTGTTTCATCATCGTTATAGCTATCTTTATCAACATAATCAATAGAAAATCTATCTGAAGATGTTGTTACATTATCGAAATTACTTAAATCTTCTTGATTCCAAAATTTCTCTCGGCAATCCCTCCATTTTATTAACTTCATCATGTATTCATTGGAGCCCAATTTCTCCTTATCTGACTTTAATATAATATTTATATATGTTGTAATTATTTCTTGAGCTTTTTATTTATATTAAAATTATTATTTTTATTAAATAAAAAATAATCAATAATTTAAAGTAATTTGTTATTTCCAAACAAATAACTAACCAACAGCAATTGCAGCTAAACATCTGGCTTGTCGTAATTCTTTCTCCAAATTTAATTCATTAAATATTTCTAATGATTTTATTAATGTGTCTGCCGCTGACTTTGTCTTACCCAATAGCATATACACTTGTCCCAATAACATGTTACCATAGCCAATATAATTTATTAAATTATTATTTGTTGCTATACGATTTAATATTTTTATATGTTTCTCTGATAATTTTGTATCAGCCATTCTAATAATTTTATATAAGAAAAACGAAAGAAAAATTCATATTAAAAAATCAAAAGATAAATGATTTCGCAATTGTAAAATATAATTTCATAGAAATATGTATAGTTATAAATGCAATTATGTTTTTAAGATAATACTTATCAAATGCTAAAATAATTCTAAATACTTTTATACTGCGTATTAATCTACTTTAAAATTTCAAAAACTTATTTACAAAACAATAGCATAAAAACTTTAAAACTCTAATTTAATTTCTATACATTTTTTTATTTAAATCAATCAATCAAAAAATAAACTTACTCTTTATAACAATTACTTATATGATATTCAGCTCTACACATACTTTCCGGATTCATTGATATTGCAGCATGTGTTATTGATTGTGTATAATTATCTAATGCCTCGTCATAATTTTTTTGCTCTAACAATTGAAGACCACGTTGTAAATAGCATTCAGCTAATCCACTAGCGCTGTCAGCTTAACAACAAATAATGAAAAACAAAAAAAATATTAATTCGCAGAAATATTCTAATTTCTAACAAAGTGTTTTTAATTATTTTTCATTTATTTTATTATTTAAACCTGAAAGCTTTTTAAAATATTTCCTTTTTACAAAGATACAAAGTAGATTAAAAATTCGTAATGTAAATAGGCGTTTCAATAAAATGAAATAAAACTAAAAGCATTTTTTTGGTTTTTAATTAGCAAAGAAAAAAAAAATGAAATTAAAAAAACAAAATTACCTTCCTCAGCCATTTTTATAGCACGTTTAATTAATAGCATTGCCCTATCCTTATCAGTTTTCCACGAGGTAATTGACAATTCCAGTAATGTTTGATAATAAATTAAACATAATTGTTTATTAAATGGTTTCGTTTTATCATCCATTAACCACTTTATGCATTAAAATAAAACAGAAAATAAATAATTGTTTTAAAAATTATATTAATTAATTTAATCATACATTTTTTCCAATAACTAAATCCCGTGTCATTTTTAATTGATCATATGCCTCGTTAATTCTTTTTAAATTTACCAAACAAAATTTTGCATAATAATAACGCACCAGCGATTCTAAATATCTGCCATCAGTCTTATAATTTATTGCTAAATTTAATGTTTTTAAAAATATTTGCTCAATTAACCAATTATATTTATCCGTTTTATATGTTAAATATTTGGTTAAATTTAATAGTTCAATTATTTGTTCATCTATTTTACCTGTTTAGAAAGAAAAGTTACAAAAGTCATATATTTATCTAAAATCAACACAAGTAAATTTAATACACTAGAATTATATCAATGATTAACAACAAGTATGGAGTACAGATGCACCGTTTCAAACTGTTTAAATAAATCGCGGTGCATGGTATGGCATAAAATTGAAAATGATAACAAAAACACAGTTATTATAATGGATTCTATTACAAGTTATTTAGTAAATCGTATATTCTGAAAAAATCTTATAATATAATCTGGATTTCATTATTTTTTCAGTTAAATTTCTATGAAAAAATCATTATTAATTTTCATTAAAAAAACAGCGACATTTTTCATATCGATACTCTTCTACGTTGCAACTTAAAGTGCCATCGTAGATCCAGTTTGCAACTATACAATAGGAATCTCTGGTTTATAATAATAAATAAAAATTCTTAAGTTTAAAATTTAATAATTTAATTTAAAAAGAAGAAAACAATTTTAACCATTTTAATGATTTTACAGAATAACACCTTGGAATACATGCTGTTTAAATGATTTTCTTTAAAAATAGCACACAGATGATACTAACAACAAAGCAGATACTCCAGAACGCCGATTTCTTGCTTAGACAATCAATATTATAAAATTTGCAAAAATTTTAATAATAATTACGATAAAATATTGAAAAATTTTAAACAGATTAATTTTATCATGCTTGATGACTTGGTTTTTATGGTAAAAAAATTATTATTAATTATCATACTTTAACCACAAAGACTTAAAACAAATAAAAACGAACAAATTGCCATAATCATTTTATATAAGAAACAAAATATTACCTGTATTGCTTTTACAAAAGTATTCAATTGGTTAAATAATGTTTTAAGCTGAGAAAGTATTTAGTTTACCCACCTGCAACATAATTAATTTCCGACTGTTTTAAATATGAAACAATTTCATCAATTAATTTATAATCTTTATATAATTTTGGTACAATTTTTCCCTCTGGTACTTTTATTGATTTTTCAAATGTTATTAATTGATCTAATAATTTTCCGCTACCAGATAAGCCCTCCTCGTATAGTTCTTTTATTTTTGCTTCATGGAATGGTATACGTGATCTAAAAAATATATTTAATCCTTTTTATTAATATTATTATAAGTAACTAGTAACTGGTAAAACTTAATTCCTTTTATTGTGTAATATTTAAATATTATTTGAATAAATGCTAAATGGTAACAAACTAATACATAAACTTGTGCAATTAATATATAAATTATTAACCTTCTTATTTCTTTATAAGATAATTTTTCAACTTTGCATAGTAATTTCTTTTTAATTTCTGCTAAATACTTTTTATTAGCAACATATAAACCTGGATGAACAATCTCATCGGTTGCTGGACACGATTTATCTACATTCATATTTTTCTTTTCTGCTTTCTTTTAATAAAAAGAAAATTATTATTTCTACTTTTATTAAAAAACGAATTGTATAATATTTTTAAAGAAATAAAAATAAATATTTACATAAATATTTATTTTTGGAAAACAAAGAAATTATTAAATATATATTATTTAATAAATAAAAACGGCGGGAAGTCATAATAAATATTATTTTCTAGCCACCTAAGGTGTTTCTATATTTCGTTCTCAAAAAATTTTTTAATATATAAATTTATTAATTTTTCACAAGGTTATAATAATTTATTTAACAAAATATATTTATTAATTATTAACAATTATTATATTTATAATGAATAAAATTCAGAATTTATAATAAAAATGTTGTTATTATACTATTAAAAGAATATTATACACCTTTATATGTTGGAAAGTGTAAGTAGTATTATGTGCAAAGGAAAATGGTTTTCATATTTTACATTAAAATCTCTGAATAATATATATTTTAAACTTATTTGTTAAACTCGTTTAAAGTTCAGGAATTATTCTAAATGCCATAAAAAAAAACCGAAAATTTAATTCTCATTCCTTAAAGGTGTTAATAAATTAATTAAAAACAAGTTCAATATCTTTATTATGATTATAATATAGGTATTTGTTGACTTAACTTAGTTAGAAACTACTCGATATTACAAAAATAAGGCAAATAACATTCTACTAATTCAAAATTTAAATATTTTAATGTACAAAAATCACGGTAAGTTATATTTACCACAATAATTATTATAAAAGTGAATAAAATGTTAATAAAATTACTCCTTAACTTTATTTATCGATAATATTGCACTAATTCTTACCTCATTTTTATTTTTTAATCACTAAATTTCTTATTTTAATTAACTAAATAAATTTATTTTGCTTAAAAATTCATGACAATCACATATTATTTAATATTTTTTACATTTTAATAAGGTTATTTTAAGTTAATTTCCGTTAAGCTTCTTTCAATGAAAGCTTTTATTAGTAAAATTCTATAATTAATGTAAAATATTAAACAAATCTTAGAGAATATCGTGCATATCAACATTAATTGGTTTCGAAAAATATGTATGTGACATAAGACAAGAACTGTGCTGTAAAGATAGATAAATAATAATAATTCATGCAAACAAAAATATAATAAATTATCGCAATAATGCAAGGTGTTGTCTGTAATGCAACACTATAAAGATATTTCTAGTGCTAGATAAATTCTAATACGTTGACGGAAAGGATAAATAATTCTCTTTTAATGCAGTTTCTTTTCAAAATAATTTATAAATAAATTTTATAATTAACATTATATGTACATATATCTTAATTAAAATATTATTTTAATAGTTTTTACAAAAAAAAAAAAAAATAAATAAATTTAATGCAAGAAAAATGTGTAATTTTCACACATTAAATTAAAATAAATCATAGAAATTTTTATTATATTTATATGTATAACATATAATTTAATTATAAAAACTATTATAAATGTAATAAATAATAATAATAATTAGAAATTTAATTAATGTTATAATTAAATTATATTATAATTATTTTATTTATTTTTTATTTTATTTTTATAATTTTATAAAATGTATTATGTTGTACGTTACTCTTACTATTAATTCTTCAATTATTCTTAAATTAGAATATTTTTATTGCATAAAACATTAAATTTGATCATATTTGTTATTTTAATAGCGGTTTTAAATTTAAATTTTTATTGTAATTAACAGAATTTTAACATGTGAATTAAGGAAATTTAATGCAAATAGAATTAACCGCAACAACTGACAAAAATAATTACATTGAATAGTGTTGATTACTTTATTATAATTAATTTTATTAATATAAATAATTAACAACTAAAAACAAGATAAAACATTCACAAATTTATATTATTTTGAGTAATTTTATTATCTGCTACTAATTAGTTTAAAAAACTTATCCAACAAACCCATAACGATTGTGCATTTAATCTGATTGTAAACTCTACACCAAACACCAAAAATAAACAGCCAAATAAACCAAAATAATAAATTAAGCAAAAAAGAAAAACAAATCAGCATATCAAATCATATAATTTCTCCTCTAATATAAATAAAATTTCCCAGCAAACAAAAATCACACGCGACATGAAAATGAGAGAATTTTCAGCACAGTAATAATAAAAAAAAAAATAAATTTAATTCAGCAAAAAATATAATTCTCTTCAGAATTTTCCGTATAGTGTAGAAAATCATATATATTTTTTTTCTGTTTTTTTTTTTGGTTATTCTGCTTTACGCTAAAAATTTTCTTTAAAAATTTTAGTTGGTCTTTGCCTTGCTTGGCAAATGAATCAGAATAAAAATTGTTCAGTGATAGAATTTAGTGGAATTTTCATTCTACATTTAAATTTGCGGTCTAAATTCTAAAAAAGTTTATCTGTTTTAATTTTTTTTTTTTATGTTTTATTTTAAAACAAATCCAATTAATTTTTTTTTTTTTTTTGGTTCTTTGCGTTAATTTAAAGTGTAGCTAATTTTTTTTTTGGTGTTTTGTGTTTTTAAATATAGTAGCATGTGGTCAATTAAACACGTGTGATTGATTAAAGCGCTAAGCGAATCATTTTTTCTTTTAAATTTTTTTTTTTTTTTTTTTTTTTTTTGATTTAATTATCCACTAATTAGTGATTTTGTTTATACATATATTTATATATATATATATATATATATATGAAAAAAATGTTGCTTTAAGTAAAAACTATTGTAAAATAGAATAGAAATGCAAGAAGAGGAAGCAAGTGAACAACTTCTTGAACAATTAAAACAATTTGATCAACAACAAACAAATGTAAATAATAAGGAAACATTAAAATTACGTATAATTAAGGGATGGAATAAATTACAAATAAAATCGGCTGTCGGTCATATCGGACTTTTAGTATCATTATCACTGTATTGTGGTATTGGTGGTATTGTAAGTGTAACAAATAAAATATTAAACAATAGTTTTTTAGTTGTTGGTATTTTAATTATTTTTTTTTCCATTGTAATTTAAGAACATAAAATAAAATATAAAAAAATTAATAATTTTATGTTTAAATTTAAGCAAAGAAAAACAAAAAATGAAAGAAAAACATTAAAAATTATTTCTTAGAAATAATTAATTTTTTTTTTTTAATTATTAATATTATTACTGGTTGTTGTTTAATCTTTTTTTTGAATAATTTTTAATTAAAAACGGTAAAAATATAAAATTTAATTAAAATTCGTCCTAAATTCCAAGGTTGTCATCTAAAAAATAATAAAAAGAAAAATTGAATAAAAAACTATAAAAAAATTTTTTATCAACGCAATTTTCCGCCAACAACTAAAATGTTAATTTATTTAATTAAATTATTTTCTCTTCTTATTCTTTTTTTTTTTTCTTGATATAAACCATTGTAAATGCCAAGTTTAATTGCTTTAAAGGTCAAACTGATGAGTTTTACACTAAAAATCCGTATATTTCTTAAGTGCAGCATAAATCAATTTTCATTTTATCAGTCCATTAAATTTAGTATATTCAAAGCATAAATAAAACATAAAAACATTATTAAATAATAAATAATAATAATAATAATATTTCTTAATTTAATTATAAATGAAAAAATTAATCAATTAATTAACTAAATCATTTTGATGTTTTTTAATTATTTATTGAATATTTTTTTTAATGATTTATTTTTAATACGATGACGTCTATTAAGACAGTAACTATTGTTATTATTATAAGTATTATTATTATTATTATTTGCAGATATAAAATAGTTATTTGTATACAAAAATAGTAAGACAAAGAAAAAATTACTAATTAACATTTAAGTGAATAAAAAAAAAAAAAAAATACAGACAACAATAAATTTTGATAAATATTAGTTAGATTAGTTTATAAGAATAATTTTATACATTAGCGTAGTATGTAAGGTATCAATATAATGTTAATTAATTTTATCAATTTTCTAATATTATTTCAATAAAACATTGATTATTTTATCGATTTAATATGTAATAATAGATAAGTAATTAAAATTGTGAAAACGTGAATGATATTTATAATATCTGTCGCACAAGTAGTATAATGTTTATTTATTATTATCGTTAAAAAATAAGGTAAATTGATCTGTCTACTGTGTGACTAAAATTAAGATTTATTTACAAAAAAATAAAAAAAAAAATATTTAAATAATTATTTTAAATTAGCATAATGTGCTTTTCGACATAATAATAATCCGTCACTGTGTACCTTTGTATTCAGAATACAAATAAACTGGACAAATATTGGCAATATGCCAATATGTTTAACGATTTTTTAGCAATAAAGTAACAAACAATATTTTCTTTACTTTTTTTTTTGTTTCTTGTTGTTTCTATTTAATAAATTGAATTCTTCTCTTGATTGTAACAACTGAGTGTAAAAACATTTAATCAATTGTTGGGATAAAATACAATTTTTTTTTTCATTTTTAATAAAATTTATGATTATTTTTGTAACTTCTTACCTTTCGATTATTCTTTTTTTTTCTTAAAGCATATAATAAATTATCATGAGCTTTAAATTTGTTTTGTATTACTTTCATTCTTTTTTGATAAATAAATAACAATAAATGGAATTATTTTTGTATTTTGATCTTTCTATGAGTAAGAATAACTGAGTACAATGAATCAAAGAATGATTCTTCTTTTTTCGATAGAGTAATAATGATTAATTATTATAATTTATTTTTAAACTTTTTCTATTATTACAATTTTTATTCAATATTTTTTTTTTTATAAATTTCCCATTAATTTTAATGAGAATTAAAATTAAAATAAAAAAAAAAGAAAATTTTCTTAAAGATTTCTAAATATCTTTAAAAATAGAATATAATCCTTTGTGTGTTAAAGTTTACTTTGTAGTTTTTGATTAAAAAGATAAGATTTAAAGAAAAATAAAGAGCAATCACATTTTTCGAACATGTCTTATGTTTTATCGATATGGATTTATAGTAATATCCTATCTGCTTTAACACCATGCAGGTGTTGTTTACAATTCTCTATTAGAATTTATAATCATTTATCGTTTCTAAATTCTTTAACTAAATTTAGAATTTAAAAATAATAGTGTTACCTTTTTCTTATTTAGTAACAGATAATTCTATTCTATCTTATCTTTGTATGTAAATCATGTGTCAGAATACATATGGTTTGCGAAAAAAGAAAACACTTGCTGCTGTAACAAATAATTTCTAAATAACTACTCAGATTATTATTCATTTTCATTTTTTCTCAGAAACACATTTATCTAAAGTAAATTTCTCGATAAACGTGTAAATTATTGTTGCTCACAATAGATATAATTGTTTAACCGTTTTGATTAAAAATAAAACACGAGACACACAATCAAATAAATGTTCAAAGTGATATTTTATTTAAATATTTTTTCTTATTATTATTTTTTTATTTATAAACTGATAAATAATCACTCAAATGTAAAATTATATATTTCGTCATTTAATTAACAAAATTAACGTTATTAATCTTTAAACTATCTAATAAAAATAAATAAAAATAAAAATAATAGGAAAAACTGATGATGATTGGGTGTCGATTGAGTTATTAGCAAGAAAATAATATTTAATTGAAAATAATAATAATAAAGAAAATAGAATTAAAAAAAAAAAACTTTATAAAACGGAAAAAGTTATAAAGAAATAAAATTAAAGTAATTAATTATTATTAAACGATGAATTATTTTCGTTATTGTTGTTAACGGAAATATTAAAATAATAAAAATTATAATTAATTTAATATCTAATTGATGTTGTTTATTGATTTTATTTTAATTAAAATTAAATTTTATACAGTGCTGTTAACCCAAAAAAAATGCTTTATAATATTGTCTATTTGTTAATTACTATACTTAGTTTGCTCTCAATGGAAAGCATTTTCAAGTGCTTAAATGTACAAGATTTAGTAATATGTTAAACGTAGCATAATTATAAACATTATTTTATTAATTATTTATTTTTATGTTTTATATTTTTATTGTCACGATATGTAATTACAGTAATTAGTGGTTTTCATCACTGTTTTAAATACGCATTTATTACAAAATAATTTTAAACATTCATTTTATATATTTTTATATTGAAAATAAAGTTATGTTTCTTTATTTTATTACTTAATTTTTAATTTAAAAAAAAAAAGAAAAAGTAAAATCAATTTATTTTAACAGAAAATCAACAAATTTTTAATCAAAATTTTGTTAAGTTTCGTTAACGCAATCATTTTACATTACAATAAGCTTAAAACTTTCTGTTAGAATTAAGTTTTTAACTAAAGAATAAATTAAAAACATGGAAAAAACTTGTACAAACTAAGGTCAATTAAAATTAAGGGTAAAAGTTTTATAGTTAGTTCTCGATGCTTTTAAATAATTTTCTTTTTCTATTTTTTTTTTCGTTATAAGCAAATTTTTATTACTTAATCAATGAAGCTTGTAAACATTATTTTTTAATGTTAATAGCTTGTTGACATTCTATTATTTAAATAATATCTTAATTAGTAAGTAATCCTGTTTAAAAAGTTATTAAAATTTTATAATTAACGATCATTTTTCTCGCAATCGCCAAGGAATATTGCATAAATTCGTATATTATTAGAAAAACGAACTTATTCGTACTTATTGATTGTAGAAGCACTTGACGATTAAATATAGTTATAAGTTATCCATTAAATATTCAAAATTCTGTATTAACTTTAATATATTAAAGGAATTTAAATTTATTTTAAAAACTCTAAAACTGACGCTTATAACTATGTTACAGTGACTACCTGTGCTGTAAAAAATAAAAATAAACTTGGCTACATTGCAGAAGTTAATTCAAAACCAATATCAATTCTTCAAAAGAACTTAAAAGACTTTAAGTAGCTATGAAATATAGCATATCAAAATATTGACAGCATATAAAGAAAAAGAGCATTAAAAACCACAAAGTGATTTATCAATAGCTACTTACCAAGTTTTAATGCTTTTAAAATGGATTATTCTTATTTTATCGATACGCTGTGCTGACTTTTGCATTTTTATCATTTATAAAGAAATCATTAGTTGAATTTTAATTTTAAAATGCTAATTAATTAAAAACACTTTATAAAATTGTATTATACTTTATAATTCTTTGATATTCTTACGTTATTCTTATAAAAATATTATCAGCATTCTTATACTTATGACAAAAAATATCTCATTAAAAAAACTTTTATTTAAAGAGAAAAATGAAATTCATTTTAAAAACACTAAATATACATAAAGTAATCTTCCATTCAATTACCAGAGAATATATATTATGTTTAAAATGTATTTTCTTAAGTTTTTCAATGGTAATGTTTGCTTTTCCTTAAGATGCTTAGAAATGAAACTAAAAGATCAATAAAATAAAAAAAAAACGAAAAAAATATTTTGAGAGAAAGAAAAATTATTGTAATTATCTAAGAATAGAAAAATTGTTGGTTAGTTTTTAAGTCTTATATTTTCTTTTCACATTTCTTTACTTTTTCTTTTTATGACTTTTACTACTTTAAGTGCCAAAAGAAAATGTTTTTTCGTTTTATTTCTTTACTTTTCTTCTATTATTTTGTCACTTTTCTTCTTATAACAAAACAAATAATTTCAAAAGAAAAAAATAAATACAACGGAAAATAGTAAATAGTATTCAATATAGAAAATGAAATTAGTTGTTTTTAGTTTTGGTCTTTAATTTTAGAAAAATAAATAAATTAACAAGTCTATTTTATGTAAATACATAGTTTATTTGTAGACAAAGATTTTTCTTATTAAAATAAAAAAATAATTAGATTAATTTTGTACTTTAAAAAATTAATTTAATATTTTAAATAATATTATTTGCGGCATATTTGTTTAAAAAATGCTGCAATAACTAAGAAAATTATGTGTATAACTGACAAGTAGATTGACTTGCATTTTCCCAGTATTTGTTTTGTATTAATTAATCTATGCACGATTTTTATGTAAACTTTCAACTTCTATCAAAGACAGTATACTGTACTTTAGTTAACTTTAGTTTTAAAAGTAAAGTAAAAATTATAAACTATAAAACTTTCAAATTCTGACCTTATACATATAAATATGAATTTATTTTTCTATAACGCAATTTATAATTACATAAAAGAACAAGTTTTGTTACAAAAAAAAAAAAAAAATCATAAAATAATAATAATACTAATTTCCTTCTAGGATTACATAGTTAAATAACAACTAAACCAAACACCAAATTAAAATAACATAAAATTATCAAATAAAATAGAAAACGATAGCATTAAAAATCAAGAAAGCAAAAACCAAAAAAAAGAAGAAGGTCATAAAAATTCCACCATAAGGCTATAAATTCACATAATTTTGTATGATTATCGTGTCATTAACGTCGTAAAAACAATGTTTCAAATAAAATAAAAGTGTCAAATGATTAATTTGAACACAAATTTACAATAATTAAATATTGAAAATAATAAAACGAAAATTAATTCTATTCTAATTAATTGTTGTTTACACATAGAACATAGATATCTTTAAAATATTTATTATTTATTTTACTATTTATTTAAATATGCACATCTTCACCTTTAGATATTTATCAACAAAAACAAATCATTCGTTTTTTTAAGTATCAATGATTTAAGTATTAAAATCTAAGTAATAGGACATTCTTTATTTATGAATAAATAAAATTAAAATAAAAAGACAACAAAACAAAAAAAATAAATCCTACACAATTAGGTTAAATAAAAATCTAAAAATAACAATAAAAGCATAAAGTAAAATAAAGAAAGAAAGAAAGAAAAAAAAAACATAAAAATAATTTTAATAAAAGTTAATCACTTTTTAATGTCTCATTTGTTTGTTTTTCCTAGTTTTATTCTTTTTTATTTTGTTGTTTTTTCTTACTTACTTTACTTTTTTCGTTTCGCATTTTATTACATATTTTTAATGTCTAGTCATTTATTGTCGTTTTTATATAAATATATATATATACAATATATTTTATTAATTTTTTTTTTTTATTTTCGCGTCACAGTCACCTATATACACATGTAATAGAATAAAACACTTTGTGTTGATATACATAACAATCAATTTTATTTGTTTTTTTGTTATTTGCCTGTCGACAATACGATGAGATAAATTTTCTATAAACAATTATAATTCTCTTAAAATTTATTGGCAAACAAAAAAAAAGAAAATTTTTTTTTTTTTTGTTGTATAAAACTAATTTGTTTTACCAAATTTATGTTTCATGAAAAAAAAAAAACGAAAGGAAAATTATTCGAATTATTTAAAGAGAAGAGTTATTTTTTTGAATTTTAATAAATTAATGAAATTGAACTCTTGAATTGTGGTTAAATTGAAAATATAATAATTAATTGTGATTAAATATTTTTCGCGGTAATAAAATTGATTACGTTGACCTGTGGCATTTTTGCTTAATTATAAAGTTAACTAACTTTAATTTTATAAATTCCTTACTTAATATGATTAAAGGAATGCAATAGCACGAAATTACAAGATAATTGAAATCAATTTTACTGTTGAATCGCAACAAAAACATATTTTTATAACTTTATTGTAGAAAAAATTGAGTAAAAACTCTACTTGGTTCACATTCTTATAACGCAGGAAAAAATCGAAAAATAAAATAATAAGAAAACGCGGTTACGCTATCAATAGTCGGATAATGATTTAGGATGAAAAGAAAACTCTCAATGAAAGAATTTACGCTATTAAAACAACTATAAATAATAATTTGACTTTTAACATTGTGTAAAAGATTTCTTGGTAAATTTACAATAAGAAACAATAAGCACGATTACATCATGAATAGGATAATATAAGTTTCAAAATAATACGGATACTTTAACATTGATGCGTGACATTTTAAAGGCTTATTGAGTTTCCCTTCTGTATAATAATTTTGCTGATAGAAGCTGCATCAAGTAATGAGACGCGTTGTATTCCCAAACGTATTTAGCTTTGAAACTAAAATTTAAATGTTTAAACCGATGTCAATCAGCATATTAAAGTTTTACATCTAATAAATTGGCATGATACATAAACTATATGTTATACACTGGTTTGACCTTATGTCGTACATCCTAAACATGTCAATTTAAAAAATTAAATTAAAAGTCAGTTTGGCTTCATGCTGTTTTTATAAAAGATTTAATTATCTTTTATTTCTTATTCTTTTGTGTAAAGATTGGTTATATTAAAATCGTTTTATATGTAAAAGAAAACGCAACAAATAATATAAAAGGTATATAATGGATTTGAAACGTTTAATGTCTTTAACGTTGCTACCAGAAAACATTCTTTTTTCTATGCAGATTTGTTATCAATCTTGTTTTATTATGCTGGGTTTTACTTAAAGCCTAGATTTGATTAAATATTTTTTTTTGTTACAGCTTAACTAAACAAATGAAATTTAACCAGAATAACATTTTTCAATATGTAAAATTATTTCCTTTTATTTCGCGTGCTATACAGAGAGTAAAATAAATTTAATTTTGATTAAATTATCTTCGTAGATGAATTAAATTTTCTAATTGATATTAAAATTTAATTAATTTTTATATTTGTTTTATTTAACAGTTGCATTAATTAATTAAAATTTATAATTTCTATATAATTTAAAATTGTTTTTAAGAAAAATGAATTTAATTAATTTAAATATTTGACTATTTTTAATTGAATTCTCAACATCAACAATTCCCATGTAAAAAGTCAATTAGAGAAAATATTTGTGCGGAAAAATTTAGTACATGTGCTTTATATACGCTTTTATGTTTACAATGAAAATACTTAAAGCTTAGCATGGCATCAATATATTTCGAAATGTTGTCTTTTCCCTCCGTTTAAATAAACTTTAATACACCAAAATGTGTCTATTATAGAATAAAAATTAACATAAAAATTAAATAAAAAATCATGAATAGTATTTTTATTATTATTTCTCTATAATATTTTATCTACTTTTCATTGTTTTTCGACCATCATGCTGATTATTTATGAAACCAAAGTGATAACTAAAAAATGAATTTTATTAATATAGAAGAAAATAAGGGAGAAATATTTTTTTTCGTTCACATTTTAATTTATTATTGTTTGTCATTTTTTTTTATGTTTATGAACCAAAAAAATAAGAAAACTAAATGTAATGAAAATTGTTTTTCAAAATAGATTTCCTATTTCTTTCTTTTTTATTTAGTTGTTTATTCAGTTATAGCTACGTTACAACCGTTAAATGTGATCAATCAATTTACTCAGTTTGAACATAACTGGTGATAATTGATATTTGTTTGTTTATTATCATGTATTTTTTATCTACATAAGAGTTGACAGTAATAAAGCTTGCAGATAATGCAGATGTGCCCGACAATTTTGTTTTGTATCACTGACGACAAATGATATTTGTAGAAATTAATTGCTATTTTTCATGTAATTACTCTAATCTAACATGACACGATATAATTAGTAAATTAATAAATAACTTTGTTAAAATAATTAGATGAAAAAAGATTAAGCAAATTGAGACAGTACTATAGTAATTATTTTTAAATTTTAATATTTATTTATCTACACGTACCGATTGCAAAATTATGCAATTATGAGAAAAGTAGTGAAATTGTTTTTATATTTATTTATTTAAATAATTACTTTTATAACTGCAATTATTTGTACAAACACCTATTTTATGTACGTAAGTATGTATCACGATTTATTTTAAACATTTGTTTTAACACAGTAAAAGCAATAAAAATATTTACATTCAAGTAATTCAGCATATATCAGACACAAAAAATCATTTTCTAGTTTTTGCATAAAAACAAATATAGAAATTATCAGGTAAATTTTTATTGCAACCCAACATATTTTCATTAGTAACACAAAGTTTATAAAATATTTAACATATAACTTAAACATTTGTATAAAAGACAAGCAAATAATGTTTAGAATAGAATAAATACCAATAATACAATGAAAATAATTACACAAAATATATAGATTTACAAATCACAACGATCTATATTTATAAAAAATGAAATAAAAACTCCCAATAGTAATCCGCAAGAAAAAAAATAAAAATAAACAATTAAAACAACAAAAATATATATTAAAATCCAGACTCTACGTGTCAACAAGCACAATAATCACAAAAAATTAAAATAAATAAATAAAAAAGAAACAGAATTACGGTCAAGGTACATCCAATATACATATATATATACTTTATATTTTGTAATAATGAAATTTCACATTTTATTTATTTATTTTATAATCCTCCTTGTGCCAAAAATGGTTTAACCAAAAAAAAAAACAAAAAATCACATACACACTGTGTCAACTATTCGCAAATAATAATAAAAACAAATTTGCAATTATCTATAACAATAAAGTTATAAAAATAATAATAATAATTGTTATAAATTAATAAAAATAATAATTATAATAATAAAACATAGAAGGAAGTAAAAATTGAGCAAAAAGCATATATAATAAAAATCACACAACGTGACAAGACAATTGTATTTATAATATGAATAATATAAAAACGAAATTATTATTTATAATACGTGTTATCATTTTTTATTAATTGTACATTTATCGCGTATCTATATCATCAGCAAAAAATAAATCATTATTACCCCAATAGCCTTAAATTTATTCTTGTCAATTTATTTGCATTAATTTTTCTGCCCCTTTATTTTCTAAAATATTTTAATAACAATAAAACAACAAAAATGCTCCATTGATAATTCTTTTATAATTTTCTGTTTAACTTGCTGTAACAATTGGTCGTTATTTTTTCTTTATTTTTGTCATGCTTATTTTCTTTTAGATTTTTCTATTATTCATACCAGGCTCGTTCAACATTTTGGTATCACAAGAACTTATTGATAAAAGAAATAACTATTATGTGCCGAAAAGAAAGTAAAGGAAGTTAAACTAGAAAACAAGCTAATTCTCATGCTAATGTTGTATGTTTATTGGTTGTTATATTGTTATTTTTGGTCTACATTACAAATTATTAAGGACCGTAGGTTAAACAAGTCTGTTTTGTATAAACAAACACAACCCAACGTATATACAGAAACATAAACTTTGTCCATTTATTCATTAAGCAAATAATAGAAACTTTATAAAATACATGTTGTGCCATTTAAGCTTTTAAAATACTCCCGATTGAATTTCAAAATAAATAGATTAACGAACGAAAAATCTTAAATATAAAACATAATTAAATTTTATTTATTTTTTCAATTTTGTTTTATTTATTTTTATGTTATTTGTTTTTTTAGAGAGATTATAAATCTAAGCCAGTGACATAGTATTTACAAACGATACGAATTATATTTCTTTGCTTTATCACATTTGAGGTCTCTATGAATATTTTTGTTTATTTACAATAAAAATAAATAAATAAATTTGAAATTTAACTGTATTGTATGAGATAATTTAATAACAATCAATAAATAAAATGAAACCAATTTCATTCATTTATTATTTTTATATTTATAAAAAGAAACTAATAAAAAAAAAGGAAAAGTACACAAACAAACAAATAAAAAAATGAAAAGAAAATTTTCAATAAGATATTCATAATGTGTTGTCATGTATTTCAGTTATAAATAGATCGCAAATTATTGATAAAAATATAAAAATAAATAAAAACACATAACAAAGACATTAAATGGTAAAAAAAAAAATTTGAAGAGCTTTGATTAATGTTATTCAGGCTTTTGATGGCGTTTGTATATGTTATAACACACAAAATATGATAAAATCATACATGTGCTTTTCGTTAAATACATTTATACTGTTTTTAAATTCCAATATTGATATATTGCCAAAATTTCTATTACACTTTCAAATTAAGATTAAACGTTTATAATTAATTGAAAAACAATTTATTTACCATAAATATAGGAAAATCCCGCAAAATTTTAATCGTAATAATCATAATTTTTATTTTATTTCTGAAAATCAAAATAGAATTCTCTATAGTAATCACCCTAACTCTATATATATATTTATATAACAAGAATTTATAATAGAAAATGCTAAAAAAAAAAAGAAAGAAAAGAAAAATGAATTTAGGGCGCCTAAATAATAAATTTTTATTACACGTATGATTTTCATTAATTTATTATATCTATGATTATATATTGTTATTTATTTTCCTATTTTAATTTTTATTCTTATTATTTGTATTTTGTATCGTTTGTTGTGCTTTTTATTATCATAAAAAAAACTACAGCTTTATGCTAATACTTATTGTTCGTGTTAAATAAGAAATGGAACAATGCTATTTGCATGCTTTTGTTGCCAGTTCAAAACCCTAAGTATTTTTAGAGCGTATAGTACAGTGATGGCGAACCTATGATCCGTGGGTCATGCAATGAACCACACAAGCTTTTTAAATGACTCAAACTTGATTTCCGAAGTGGAAACATAAATGTCTGAAAGTAGTACAGATAATAATGTTCCCACACTAAAAATTGAAAATATTATATTAAACGTATGGGATTTCTAACCAAATAATTTTGTATCAATGAAAAAACTTGCAAACGGTCTGTTAACGATATTCGGGTCTACATATTCAAAAAATTGTTTTCTTCAATGAGTTTTGTAAAATCTTCCAACAGAAACAAATTAAGTAATGAATTGACTAAAGTAATGTGTTAAATGCATGAAAACGGAATATCTCTCTCTTTATAGAGACGACTGGTTTTGTGACCCATGAGCTAGTGCTAAAGAGAAATAATTAACAAACAAATTTAACCCACTTCTCAAAAAGGTTCGCCATCACTCGTATAGTATCCAGTATAAAAACGAAAATTTCAGTAACACAGTGAAAATAAATATATGAAATATCTATATATGAAAATATATATTTTTTAAATCATTTATAATGTATAATTTCATTGTAAATACATTAATAAAAAATTATAAAAAATAATCTACAATAACACAAACAATCAGTTAAAAGAAAATTAACATTCCTTATAGGGTTATCAGTAAAGTACATGTTACTTCAGCAGAATCTTTATTACATAAAAGACTGCATATTTGAATTGTTTTTTTAATAAATTACATAAATGACAAAATAAACACAAAATCCTTATTAACAAACAAAGAGCAGTTTGTATTATAATTTGTGAAATGAAAAAGAAAAGTTAAATCGTATTAGAGGAAAAGCATAGAGAAACGTAGAACATAATAAATAAGATAAAATAAATAATGATGATAGCATAAATAAATTTATTTCATTAGCATTACTTGTATTATAATTTTTTTTAACATTTAACATTTGTAGCAGATTAGCTTGATTTTCATCCGTTGGTTTTTATTTTTTTGTTCTTATTTTTCTACATCTTCTTCTTCAGTTTTGAAAATAGTAAATTTCTCCTCTTTTTTTTTAAATATAAATTAAAAATTACAATAAAAAGTGAAAAGAATTTTGATTTTATGTAAACAAATTTTTCTTGTTTAAATTAATTTTAATAAACGCTAGACGAACATTTATATTGTATACAGTCTCATGCTATTCAATTTAATTTGAAGCATTGCAGTAAAAAGCATATAAAAACGGATAATATTTATTACAATTGTTATTGTTGAATTACCAAAAGGTCATATAAGTGTAATAAAATGATCAGGAATGATCAATTTATGTTGCAAGTTTTATTTGCTATATTGTTTTTACAGCATTTATTAATTATTTGTGGTTAAAGATTTTCATTGAGTTACAAAAAAGAAAGTAAAGAAACTCTCCAAGGAGACAACTGAGTTTGAATGTTCTGCCCACTAAGAGCTATAATCAATTTATTTCTTTTTAAATTTGTTAGTACAATTTACCATTATAATTTATTGACTAATAAAAAGTTTATCACAGGGGACAACCGGGTTTGAACCGGTGACCTCTCGATCTGCAGTCGAATGCTCTACCACTGAGCTATATCCCCTTATAAAGCTTAAATTTCCACTCCAAATTGTGAGAATAAATAATTTCTCCTTTTAATTAAAGCCAAAAAAATCTATATACAGGGGACAACCGGGTTTGAACCGATGACCTCTCGATCTGCAGTCGAATGCTCTACCGCTGAGCTATATCCCCATATATTATATCTATATATAACCAAACTAACAAATAAATAATACTTATTTTTTTTTAATACACAAAATATTCTTATCATTAAATGTTTTTAATTACAAAATTGTTAATATGTTTTAATTATATTTAGAAGACGATAAAAAAATATATTTATATGTATGAGCGGTTTAACCGATTTATTTTTTAAACATTCTTAGAATTTTTGTATGCTTTCATTGTATTTATTATTATCAATAAAATTGTTATAAAATTATTTTGTTTGTTTAAATTTAATTGATGATAAATAACAATCATTTGTTATTAAAGTCAGTAAACTTTTTTTTTATAAAAATTCTATTAAATAATTCTTATTATCTGCAATACACTTAATTATGCCACTGTAAAACTACTTACGGAAAACTTATTTTTTATTAATTTTTTCTTTTCTTTCTCATTTAACCAACGACCACACAATATTTTTGCTTAACATTAATGATGACAGATGTTTTATTTTATTTTTGTTAATTTTCATTTAATTTATTTAATTTTGTTTTATTTTTCTTTAATAGTAATTTCATTTAAATTGTGTGTTAAATGTTAAACGATTATTATAATTATAATGTTATTATTTTTATTGAGGTGAAATAATGTAACCACTTTATGTATATATGTTTTTTTTTTAATTAGAATTAATTGAATTTTATTTTATAAGGTGAATGAAATTTCCTGCAGAATTTCCTTCTATGAAATAAATTTTTATTATTAGTTTAATAGGTAATTATTTATTTAATATGTTAATTTTGATTATAAATCTTTAAGTGATTGATAAATTGACAATCGGAAGTTAAGATAATTTATTGCTTTTTTTTTTGAACGGAAAATTAATTATGCAACTTTAATCGATTCATTTAATTGCAGATAATTAATGAATTAATTAATTCATTTAATTGCAGATAATTAATGAATTAATTAGCCGTCTTCTTCGAAATCTTGTATGCATGCACTTTTATTTTAACACTTTGCAGTCATAAAATGTATTTCCAATTTGATAAAAGCAATATTATAAGTAAAAGGATTTATTTTGTGATTCCATGGAATTTCTATTGTTGACTTATACGTTCTTTGATTAATTTAATTCTATCCTGTCACATATATCGCTAATATTCAATATTCTGCATTAAATTTTTACCGTGTTTACGCTATTGTCACAAAAATATTTCTGTTACCAACAGAAAGTTATAATTTTTTATCCAAAGAAAACGTAACAAGTTTTTTTTCTTTTTTATCAATATTTGGATTATTTTTTCTATTGAATTATTTTTTCATTCATTCATAAGTCTCTTAAGAATAAATTTCATTTCATGGATTATATTTTCTTACCATCAAATATAAGTGCTTTTGAATGCGCAACATTTCGTTTCTCATAATTTTTCTTTAGCGTCAATGTTTTCTTTCTTTTCTTCTTTCTTTCATATATTCTTTGAATATATTTTATAAAACTATTTTTTATATTATTTTGTAATAAAATACATAGTTTGTTTTATATTTGATGCAGTGCAGTATCATTTCGATATATACCAGCAATAGAGAAAAAAAACATAGTAAAAAAATAATTAAACGAAAAACACCAGAAAAATAATAATAAATAAACAATAATAGATGAGAAAATAAGATGAAAATTATGAAGAAACAAGAAAATACATAATATTTGTTTATATAAATTAATTTTATTTTTTTTTTTTATTTGTTTTTATTTGGTTTGTATCAAAAAATATTTTCTATTCGGTTTATTCTTGTCTTTACTCATTACTTTTCTTTTTAAAAAATTTTTAATTTTGCTATAATTTAAGAATATATTGTTGCTTTTTCAACAAAATTTCATTGAAAGTAAATAAAGAAAAATAGATTTATTCATTAATAAATAAATAAATAGAATTATGATTCAATCATCACCGGTATTAATGTTGCGTTTCTTGTTCTCTATATATATTCAAAATAAATTTATTGTATATTTTTCTTATATATTTATTGATTATTAAATAAATTAACAAAAAATTTTTATTCTTTATAATTATATATTTGTATAAAAATTAAAATTTAAAAGAAGAAAATTGCTTGTTTAATAATAAAAAAAGAAAGAAAGAAAGAAAATCTAACTTCTAATACAAACAAACAAAAATGAAAATAAACCAAACTAAAATAGAAAATAAAAAAAAAAAAATTATTAAAAATAATAAATAAAAATTGTAGAGAAGATTAATATTTAGAATTTTAATTTATTTCGATTAAAACTTTAATGTTTATTACATTTTCCTTTGTTGACATAAAAATAGTAAAAATAATTTTTTAATTTAAATACAAAGAAATGTATTTGATGTAACTATGATTTATCTATTTTATTTTTAATGTCAGAAATTATTATTAATATTACGTTGAGCTAAGAAAAAACATAAATCAATAATTAATATACTTGAAGTCTATAAATAATTAACTTTTATAAAAGAACAAGTGAGAAACAAGATTAAAAAATTATTAATAGCAATATATTTAAGATAAATAATTTAATCATTGTTGATACAGGTAGTTTGTTATGCTTTAAAATTAATGTTTTATTACTTTGAGACAAAAATTTCTCCAAGGAATTAAAAAGAAACTTTATATGAAAACTTTTGTTTCGTAATTGAATCAATTTTGTTCAAATACTAATGGACATTTGTTCCGTTTCCAACTACAAAACAACATCAGATTTAATGTGAAAAAAACAATGAGTTGACCTTTTTCTTAACTATTTATTTTATTAAGTAAAACATTTTCTTAATGATCTGTATAACCATAATTATTTAAATTATATCTAAATTGCTTTTAATTATTTTCCTTTACAAATATTCACATAAGTCTCATTTAAATGCTTAACGAATTCTAAACTTTTTATAACTTAAAGCGTTAAAGGTTTGGCCACTTGATAAATTACTTAATTTACCTTTTGTCTTCCTATAATACAATTATCATTACTTAAGTTTTACCTTTATTTTAAATTAATGGTGCTTAGTAAATTATTTTTCAGGGATTATGGCTGTGCTATGTAAAAATCTTATAACTTATAATAATTTTTCTTCTATTTTTCTTTTCTTCATAATTAATGCACGGCGATAATATTTCAAAGAAACTATTAACACTTTTTTATGGTATACTTATTTTTATCAGAATATATTATAGTAAATACAAACACAACAACGATATCAAGTAAAAAGCAGTATGTAGTATTAAGTGCTTAAAAATGTTATTCATAATTTATAAAGTTCTTTAATTATTCAGTATAATTTTGATGAACAAAACAAGAAAAACGAAAGCCTAATGATGTAATTAAATTTCTTATGGTATTTTCAAAGTACCTGCCTAATTCAACTTTAAAGTAATAATAAAGTGTTGATAAATAGAAAATTTAATTCATTTTACACAAAATCATTTATAAAATAAATAAATAAACATTTATGTTAAATAAAATACAGCGAAAATAATGCGAGAAAAATTAAAAAATAAAGTAAAAGTAAAAGTATAGAAAAAAAAAAACATAAAAAAAGAAACGAAATAAATAAATAAATAAAAAAAAAAAATAACCATACAACAATCAAAACAGCACCAGAAAACACATATCGTAGGTCAGGTTTATTATTATGTATTTAAATTTTTATTTATTCATTTTATTTGACTTGTGTCTCATGAGCATTTTGAATAATTTAGAGAACACTAAGCCATACAAAGCAATAGATAAAAGTTCAAGTGGAGACGCCTGGTAAATCTAATAAACAACAAATATGATAATAATTTTCTATAGAACGGAATTCATTCTCTATTTATTTTTTTTTTTTTTTTGATTCATTCTTATTTCAATGTTAATGCCGTGCTAGTTACTATAAATGCTGTAAATTATATTTTTCACACCCTTTTTAATATATTAATTACACATTTCCCGCATAGAATAATAATAAAAATTAAATATAATTTGTGAAAATTTGGTTTTTAGTCAGAACACTAAACACTGTTTCTGTTCTGTTTAATATTTTATAATAATGTTTTAATCATAAGCACGTATATTACGTCTTTATTATTGTTATTAACAAATTATTTTAACTATTAAAAGTTTAAGTTGTTAAGAGAAATAAACCTTAATTACTTTAAAAATGACTAAATTATCTTGTTTTATTCTTTTATAAACTTATTTAGTTTTTATTTACATAATTTATTTTGCAAAAAGTTAAAGAAAAAATAAATATGTATAAAGCAGAAATTGAATTTATGACAAATTATCACGATAGCTGATTTTATTATCAAAAAAAAAAATACAAGCAACTGGTTTTTACTAAAAATAAATTCATATTTTTTATTAGCAACTTTTTTTTTGTCTTAAAAGTTATTGAACTTAGCTTTATTTCTTTTTTCTTCTATTAATAAATAAAATGTATGTCGTATAAGTATGTTGTGTAAATTTTATGTCACATTGATTAAATAGATAATTTTCTATAACTTTTACATAAAAAATTAAACTTTTGTATAAACAAATAATAAAAGTTGAAGGATAAAAAAAAAACAATATCTAATGACATTAAAAAAATTATTTAGTAATTGTTGGCTGATAGAAAGCTTCTTTAACGAGAAAGTAGATACTAAAGTGGCGATTACTGAATAATTGAAATATTTCAACAGGTTGTTCCAAGAAAAATGGATATTTTCTTCTATTGAATAAGCAACAGTATAAACTCATAAGATAAATTTTTCGGTCAGTAAGGGATCTAAATATTTAAACAATAATTTTGTAAGCATTATTCTTTTTTAATCTCTATTGCTAGATTGTTACACCTGTATCCTGCATTTATACATATTTAAGTAATAATTATCTAAAATTTATTTGGAAATGTAAAATAAATAAATAAATATCTGATAAACAGTTTTTAATTCACATAAAATTAAATGCCAAAAATGATGTCTTTTTTATCTATAAAGAATAAAACCAAGACAATAATTCTAATAACAAAAAACAAGTAATGTTGTCATGCTAAATCAATATATTCTACATACAAAATATAATGCACATGATCAGAATAATAATAATAATTTTAAAAAGAAAAATGTTTTTATCATTGGCGTGAAATGAATAAGTAAAATATTTGCAAGTAGTTTAAACTTATAATTTTTAAATGATATTATATTATTAAATGACATTTCTGGCAAAGAAGTATTTTAGGAAATCATTAATTTGACGCAAAAGAATAAATTTGTAATTTTCTGTTTGATTTGTTATGATAAATTTGTTCTTTTATTTTGCAAAGTTTAGATTTATCTGAAAAGCAGTAGTTGTCGATGTTAAAGCTTGTAATAGATAAAACACATTTATCTAATAATAAACAATTCAATTACTTGTCACTCTGTCTCCGGACAGCTACTGTTATCAAAAATAAGATCTGAATGTTTTAATCTTTATTATCAGAATTTTACTTTTTTACGACGTTTGTTACACTTTTATTAACTCTTTCCGATGTATTTTTCTTTATTTTCATTCTTAAATCTATATTCCATTAATACGATATTTAATTTTCTTTATTTCTTACAATGATGCCAATTTTAAATACGTAAAATTCTTAATTTTTATTTTAAATCATAATCACTATATACAACAATAACAAATCATTTTACTTTAGAATGTTTTAATTAAAATTATTAATTTCTACGTGCTATGAATAAACAAAAAAAAGTAGAAAAAAAACTTGTACCTATATATGTAGAAAATTAATTGGAAAAAAATAAATAAAACAATAAGTATTATTTTTATTTTTATTTATTTATATTAATAAAATCAATTAAAGTTTCAATCGTTTTAATTAAAAATTCAAAATTTTTGTGGCACTATTAATATTACGTCACATTTTTTTTTGTGTATTTAATTACAAATTTTATTAATATATTTTATAGCATTTTGCAAAAAAAAAAAAAAAAAATTATTGCATAAATTTTTTGTATATTATTTTGAAATGAATGAATAGTTAAAGTTTAAATAAATGTCTTCAGATCAAAATAAAACAACTGATTGTTTTGTTTTTTATTCTTTACGTAAAATTTGACCATTCAATAAATCATTTTTTCAGCTTACCTGCCATATAATAATACTTTGAGATATTGTTAATGCACCAAAATAAAATAACACGAAGGTTGATTGACGACAACTTAAAACATTTTCGCATATTTATAATAATGTTTTTTAATAATAATTTCTTAGATACAGGTACATAAGTTGATTTAAAGCATATCGCTGTCATATTTAAATTAAATAATAATTAACAAAAAGTTTGCAACATCAAGGTAAAACGTACATTATAAATATAATATAATTTTTTTTTTTCCAAAAAGACTAATAACAAGCGCAAAATATATAAACCCAAGTCCAAGGCTACCTAATTATATGAAAAAAAAAAAAAATAATAATCAAGTATAAATAAATTAGCATTAAAAATCGGGAATGGAAAATAATAGAAGAATAGAAGACAAAAATATATTTATTTTTATAACTTTTATAACACATAAAAAAATTAAATTAAAAAAAAAAAAAGAAACAACTAAACGTTAGCAATTTTAAGCATAACTTGGTCGAAACTAACACAAACCTTAAACAACAAGACAATAAATAAATTGGTAAAATAAATATTATTTATTTTATTTCTATTCAAGGACAAATTTATAGAATTATCAAAATAAAAACTTTTATTACCTTTAATATTTTTTTTTGTTAATTTTAATTCTCTGTCGTTGGTTTATTGAATATTTTTAACAGAGTATTTTTTTCTTCTTCTTAAATCTTTAGTATTAAGACAAAATTATTTTCTTGTTCAAGAATAGTAGGTGTTTTGTTCTGTTATAAGGTTATAAATAAATAATTGGTCCATTGTACACCAGTGTCATTTCATAGATATTTTACTTGAAATTTATATCTGGTTTTTGATTGAAAGCTACCTGAAAATAGAACCATTTATAGGCAGTAAAACTGAAACTTTTATTTTTTCTTATGGTTTTAGGATTAGTTTATTATTTATTTATATACTTTCCTTTTATCTTGTCGTTTTTATAATATAATTCCAATAGTTTTTAACACTCAACTGTGTCAGCTCACTCTGTTTAAACTTAATAAATAAAACATTCTCTTAAAGAAAAAAATTATTCATTTTGCTAACTAACTACTTTGTATTCATTGAATAACACAAAATACTATTGAAATTTATTTATTTTTTAATTATTTATATGACAAATTTTGTATTATTTTTAATTCTTCTTTTAAACAAAAAAAAAATTAACTTTAACAGAATTGTATACTCTTAATGTTTATTGAAGAAAATATAAAGAAGATTTTTATTTTATTAAAATTTATTGTAAAATATAGGTTACAGTGTATGATACTCAAAGCATTTAAACTTAATTTATGTTCGCTGTGTATAATATTTGATTCTTACCATGACATAATAATTTAAGAGAAAATATTGATTTTAAAGATTAATAACAAATAAACAAGCAATAATTCCGTTGCAAAGGGCAACTACTTAGACCAATTGAAGAAAATTTATAGAAATTCGTTTCTAATAAATTTTCCTTATAAAATAGGATTTTTTTTTACAGATTTTTGTATTCATTTTTCAAATTTTATATTTTTGACTAGCTATTTTGGTGGTTTTTATTTAAAACTATTTTTTTTTATTGATACATAATGGTATATTTAATTAAATTTAATTTTATTTCATTTATTTTTTTTTCATTTCTTTAAACGTGATCAGAATAAACAAACAATCCGTCAACATTCTTTAATTTTTGAATAAAACTGATTTTTCGGTTTTTTTTGTTTTGTTTTGCGTTTGACTTTATTTTAACCAAAAGTTAAAGTTAAGTTACTTAATTAAATTAAACACAAACAGACAAGATTTAATAAAATATTGATAAACTGTTACTGATGAATAATTTTTTGGTTTTATTTTTAATCGAAAAACTTCGTTATTTTCGTTGTTCTAATGAAATTGTAGATTTATTAATTAAATAATATAAATAAAGATTAATTTAATTAACTGATATTTTTTAACTTTGCCCTTAAATACCGTTAATTATGCATCAATGTACGATTATAAATCGATCCTATTATTATTTATACAAATAGTTTATATTATTTCTTTGATTTTATTTAAGTAAAAGTAACCAAAACTTACTAAAACTAAAAAAAACAATAAAACAAACACTTTCTACTATTAGATAAAAATATAATTTTAAACAAAAATAATAATAATAATAATAATAGTAATAATAATAAAATAATAGCTAAAAAATAAACATAAAATTAAATTTATAAAAAAAAAAAAATAAAATAGCTTCACCTGTGTTAGAAAAGTAATTTTAAATTTTTTAAAATAATCAAATTAAAGTCACGTAGATTTTATATTGCTTGATTAAATAATTTTTTTGGGTAACAATTAATAGAAACAAACAACTATTGTTCATTTGAAGCGATGATAAATTTTTACGCCGTTTACTTTTAAGCGCCCAAAATTATTTAAATTAACGAAAAATCTAAAGAAATATATTTTTTTTTTTGTATTACTAATCTTATTGCCTTGAATGAAAGAATAAAATTATATTTAAACTTTAATCATCGGTAGATATAAGTTCTTCTATTCTACTAGCTAAAATAATTACTTTTAATCAGCATTCAAATTGTTAATTTTTTAGCACTGTTGGACTTGCAATGTATAAGATATGTATTTTAGGTTGTTAGAGAATTATTAAGATAGCCAAAGTAACCTCTGGATTTTTTTTTTCATAAGAAATTAAATCTGTTGTACGTAACAACGTGCATTCAAAAAATATTTACGAGATGTCCCATAAGAAGAGGATGTATCGGTTTCAAGCAGAACTTTAATTTCAAATAAAATAAACATATTTTTATACGATAAATAGAACTCTTCTATTCGATATTAAAGTATTCCAACACAGTAAGGTCCACAAAATTTTATTCCTTATTTTAATATATCACATTAATCCGTTAATCACCTTTAATATTTGGCTAAAATACAAATATTATATAAATATATTATATGTATATAATAATTATTAATAATTTAGGTGTATTCATGGTCAAGCTTAACCTTAACACGTGCTATTATTAATTTTAACACGTATATCATATTAGTAAATTAATTTTTAATGTTTATTATTGTTGCTTATATTACATATATCTACGTAACTCTTACATATTATTCTTGGCGAACAAAATGTTAATATTAAAAATTGTTTTGTTTTGGTTATGTATTAACCTCCATAAAACTTATTTACTTAGTTTACTTGTCACTTCCGGGGTTGGTTTATATTTTTATTTTTTTCTATATTTATCGAAGCTTTTCTTATTTTTATAAACTTATACATATGTTTATCGGTTAGTTTATTAGATTTTTTTACAGAAAATAAAAAAGAAGTAAAGAAAATGTTTGTTATTATTATTATTATTGATTTTTTATATATTTGTGGGTTAGACTTTAATCTATAATGTATAACCTAGTGTTATCATAAATATATAGATTAGTGACAATTGATTGTGTAACAAGATACTATATTTTTGTAACAGATAAAGATGTTACATGAATTACTGGTAAATTATGAAAAAAAAAAATGCCGCATTATTTATTACAAATAGTGTTGTTAGTTGTTACATTGCCAATGTCAATTAACAACCGTTTTTTCTTACAATTGTTGTTTAATTTTCTACTTAATATATATTTATTTTTCATATCAATAAATATGTAACTAGAGTATTTTTCTTTAATTGTAATAATATATAATCCAAATGTTTGTTTATTTTCTTATGTAAAAAGCATGCAATAAGTGATTAAAAAAATAACACAAATAATTTTATAAAAAATGTTAAATACGTAGCACATTATTGTTTATTATTTTCATAAAGGTTAGATTTTTGAAAATAAATTATTTTATTAAAATAATATAAATAATATTCAATATTGTTTACCTAGTTTTGATTCTTAGGTATGGAAAATGAAACTATGGATATTGAATTTTGGAGTTTTTAAGATTTTATTTATTAACAAAAAAATATTGGCATTGAGTTGATGAATTTTTCAAACTAAAACCAATTTTATTTATTTAAAGACATTTGATTAAAGTAAAAATTATGAATAATTTTTCAGATTGATCAAATTATATTCCCAAATTATATTATAAATAAATTGTATGGGTTCAAAATTATGATAGAAAATTCAGAATACTTTAAAGACTTAAAAAAATTTACTTTAGTTATAAAATTTTACTTAGTATTGTTTTATTTAAATAAATAAACTCTTATCAACGTGCCATACATTTAAAATTGTTAATTATTGATTATTTTTCTATAATTTAATTTTATTTCATTTCTATTATAATAAGTTAATAACATTTTATATACGTTTAACATATAACATATAAATCGACTTTAATATAATTATTTTACAGCTGGTATTGGATTATTTTTAAAGTAATGAAAGCGAAATTGGTTTTTTTTTTCGGTTTTTTTTCACAAAATACAATTGTGATTTGAATTAATACAAATTTTAAAAAATTTGAGTTAATTTTATTTCTCTGTATCAAAGAAATAGTTTAAATTATTAAATTAAAGCACATGAAATTTAATAAGAATATTTAAATAATTAAACAGTTTATTCTAAATGATATTCTTAGAAAAAAAAATAAATATTGGCATTTCCAAAGAAAAAAAAAACTAACTCAAACTTTATTTATCTAACTTATTTTATAAAATTTTAATTATTATTTCCACATATACATAATTCAATCTAGCTAAATCGTTGCATAGCATTAAGGACTATTACATTATTCAGCATATAATTAACACAAAAACATGTATGTTTCTTTGCAGATATTTCGTCATTTAGAATTACCAGCTGAACTTGAACGTACAAATAGTTTAAGAGATGCAATTAAATATTCACGATATCAATTTTTAACAACAATTACAAATAATACCGATGTTAGAAATTTAGAAATTTTAGTCTCAGTTGAACTAGCTAGATATGAAAAGGTAAAAAAAATTTTTGTTTTTATAAAATAACAATAAAATAAATAAATAAAAGTAATAAAAACATTTTCAGGTAGTACAAGAGGCATCACATGGTGGTTTATCAATATCAGCAGTAAATGATTTTCCTGTTGAAACAGAAAAATGGAGTATTTTACAAGCGGTCTTTTTTGCATCAACTGTATTAACTACAATAGGTAAACATATAAATATTATAACTTATTTAATTTATGAAAAACACGCAAACACGTGATGAAAAACCTTCTAGCTTTTCTATTTAATCCTAATCATTTAATTGTACTAAGGTAAAAGGGTTTTTATTATTTAAATGAAATTAAATAAAAAAGAAAAAACCCACAATCATGTGACACACGAATAAATATAAATAAAGGAAAAACAAAATTATAATAATAATAATAATAATCATAAAGGACACGACAAAAGACTTTATTTATGATGTGAAGAGAGAGAAAAATTATATTATTATTATTATTTATTTTTTTGTTTAATAAATTCAATTGCATGATTTTTGTTTTTCATTTTAATTTCCGCATAACAATGCTTGGTAATTTTTTAATCAAAGGACATGCTAAGGTTTTCATTATTTATTAGCGATATTTATGTTTTTTTTTTTTCATAATTAAGTAAAATTATTAAAATATTAAATATGTGTCACAGTGGCGGTACGTTTAGAAAAATAGAATAAAATAATTTTCTACCTATTGGTGCTGCTATTACGTATGATAAAAAATAGGACTGACTAATGTTTTCGTTTAAATTAAATAACAAAAGTGCTTTTCCGTTTATTTTATTAAAAGAAAATAAAGGTAATGCCAATATTTCTTTAGGAACTATAAGCATACATGATGCAATATGATCTGATCATGTAATAATTATGCTCTTATAATGACAATATATATACACCTAGGCCTCGATTGGCTTTCTTTTATTATTTCACATAATGCCAATTAAAACAGCAAAAATCCAAGAAATATTTTATAAATTATTAGTTATTACTGCAAAAGGATTATTTTATCTAAATAAACAGTTTTTAAAAGGTACACATATTAAACTTCATTGATTAATACTAACTTTGGTATACCTTTTTAATGCTCTAGTGTAATTTAAGTCGAGATTTTAGTGTAAATACCATATAACATATAATATTAGTGTAAATACAATAAACAAACTATAATTCTTAAAATAAAGGAAATAGTTAAAAATCATACGACGCTACTGTAATAAAACCAAAAAATAAAAAAAACCTAGATTACTAATTAAAATATTATTACGTGAGTTTTAATCACAAAGGTAAAATAAAAAATAAATTAATTATAAAGCAAAACAAACAAACGACAAATTTCAAGAAAAACATCATAAGAGTCATATGTTATTGCTAAATATGTTTATTATTGTTGATGTTGGATACAAGACATTCAAGTTTAGATAAAAACAATTCCGAAAATTAAAATAAAATAAACAGAAAGAAAAAATGTAATTAAAAAATCCTTGAATTGTTATTGTTTTGTAAATAAAACAATATAACAAAACTATTAATCATATAGAGTAAACCTATATTAATAATAAAAATTTATGTTTACTAAAAGAAAAACATTGTTTTATTATAATTACGGAAAATTAATTACCTTTTCTGCTTGAAATATTGCAACATTGTATTTATGATATGTAAAGCATTCATACTGTTAACGCTTTACATAATATTTATTTTATTTGTATGCATTTTAATATTAAGTAATGTACAATTTTCACGATATTAGCAGAAATATTCCAATAATAAAAATACCAATCTTTTAAGTAGAAAAAACCGCATAACACAAAGTTGTAGCAACGTTCTTGAAGAATTCCATTTTTACATTCTCAACCGATTTTAATTTTTATATTTCTGGTGAATGTGCTTTCATTTGACGTTTGCTATATTTTCTTAACAATTATTATTTTATATTAACTTTATTAATTTCACTTTATTAATATTTAAACCTTATTTTAAGATTATAATTAAAAACTAGAGAACGAATATAAAAATTTTTAATAAAAAGCAAAGTGGGTTAATATCATCGTGGTAAACTATTAATAATATTAAATAATAACTTTAAGTGAAATTATTATTCATTTTATAGTAGCAAAAGTAAATATAGGTATTATGAATAATAATAATAATAGTAATTTTATTTTTTTCACTGTATTTTTCTACATATAAACTATATTTATAAACTTATCGACGCCCTCACAGTCGGACATTTTATGATATTTTTTTATTAAATATTTTATTGTATTTTAGAAATATTAAACAAATCACGAAATAGCCAATTCTAAAGATTTTATTTTACGGAAAGTAATTTTTTTTTTGCCCATAAACAATGTAAGGAGTTTCATTTTTTTTTCCATTCACGTTATTATTTTTATAGTTATTTCTTCCTTTATTTATAGTTTGGTTTTTTTTTTTATTATGAATATTATTTTGTCCCTTATTTTTCCATAACTAATGAAGCATATTGTAATAAACCGAAAAATATTATTACGCCTTTTTTTCCGAGGTTATTATGTGTATAAAAAATATTTGTTGATTAGGATTTTAATGCTACATCGTTACTCTGTTTATAATTGTAATTATGGTAATTATTTTGATGAAAAAATACACATTAAAATTTTTACTGTTTTTTAATTGAAAATTTGAATTAATTCACTCAACTCTACTTGTACAAATTACAAATGATTATTAGTTGGGTTTTTTTTTCTCTTGTAGTTTTTACACAAATAGCGTTTACTTTAAGTCATGACATAATACTGGAAATGGTAAAATGAATTTAATTTAAAAGCATAATTTCTTTATAAACATAAATATTTAGAAATATCATTTAAAATAATGATATTTTAATATAGAGTTGTGCCAAGCAGCTTGTGTAGTTTGCCTTTTATTGTTACAAATTGACAACATTTGCTGTTTTTTGGCGAAAAGCCTTCTAAACATTAATTTGTTCCTTAAGAACAAGTAAATCTTTATTAAATTAATTTTAAAGATTTATTTGTAAAAAAGCTTTAATAATATTTTAACGAGGAGTTTATTCATAAGCTTTTTCTTCATTATTAAATGATTTAAAGTAATAAAAAAAAACTAAAATTTTAATTACTATTAGGTTATGGTAATATTGTGCCTACAACTACTTCAGGACGTGTCTTCTGCATGTTCTTCGCCTTAATAGGTATACCACTTACATTAACTGTAATAGCTGATTGGGGTCGTTTATTTGCAACAGCTGTATCTATCTTATTTAAGAATATGCCATCGTTAACAAGTAAGTTTAATTTTGTTAAGTTTATCTTTATACTTTAAATATAATTATTTTTATTTTTCTAGAAATTTGTAAAAATTCATCAAATCGTAATTTATCGAGTCGTCGATGGCTGTACGCATTATCAGCTGTGTGTTTTTTAGGTTTTTATTTGGCGGTCGGCGCTGGTTTATTGTTGTTATGGGAGGAAGGCTGGTCATTTTTTGATGGCTATTATTTTTGTTTTATAACAATGACAACAATTGGTTTCGGCGACTTAGTACCCAGTTTGTATTAATTTTATAAGTTTTTCTTACGAGAATAACTAATTAAATGTTTATAATATTTATTTCCAGATAAACCCAATTATATGCTGTTATGTACATTATACATTTTAGTTGGTCTCGCATTAACATCAACGATTATTGAATTAGTTAGACGACAATATGCACAAAGTTGGGCAAAATTACAAGTAAATTATTATTTTTAAAATTATTTGCAGAAATTATTTATTTTGTTTAATATTAATTAATAGGCACTGTCTGGTCCATTGGCTGATACATTACGACGATTAGGTGAATCGGCTGGTGGCGGAATTGATATGGCTGCATTACAAAATGATTTACGGCGTGTATTAACCGTGGTAGTATTTAATTTTTATATTTTAAATAGAAATATTTCTAAAATAATTACTAGTAATTTATATTAATAAGTAAAAACACCTTTTCCAATATAAATAATGCTCAATATCTGACCATCCTTAAATGCCAATATTATTAAATATACAAATATCAATTACAAGTAAAAATTCAATAGAAATTATTTAAATTATGAATTAAGTAAATAAAAAAAAAATAAATTGAATAGCAAAAATTGACGTAAATCATTATTATTATTATTATGAAGTCGCACCTTTGGCTTTATAATATTTTTTTATTTTTTAAACAGCAATAAAAGGTAAATTCATGAATTGTAAGCAAAAAAATTAATAATAATAATAATAACAAAACTAAATTAAAAGGTCACCTGCAACTGGTGTTCTAATTTAAATAGTCCATAAATTATTGTTATTATTGACATTCAATTATAATTATGATAATTTCTTATTGTTTTGATAAACAAACATTTTTCTTTTTTGCTACCTAAGAGATTATTTTATCTATAAACAAAAATAACCAGCTTAAAAATTATTTACCTTGCTCTCCAAAGTCATCAATTAATCTCATAATTTAATTATTTTTAGTTGAAATCCCTATCAAACGGCCACTATATAGGCAATAAAAGAATAATAAAATTAATTTAAATTTATTGAAATGCTTCCATATATTATATATCATATTATACACAATACAAAATAAAAAATAAGAAAACGAAAACAATAAAACGACATTAAACTTGAATTAAATAAAATCGAAACAAAAAGTAAAAAAAAAACTTGCAAACACAGCATTAACATAATTAACAATCACGTAAATATATGAAATACGCGAAAATTTATACACATATTAAATTATTAAAATAAATTTAATAAAATCAATGCATGCAGGTTCAATAATCGTTAATAATTAAAATTCTTTTGACAAAGCAAAAAAGTAAAAGAAAAATTAAAATAATTTAAATTTTCGGTTGACAATCAAAAAAAAAAAAAAAAATAATTAAATGTTTTTTTGATTGTGCAATTAGTTTTTTGATATTTGCTATTTTTCTGTGTTACTCTACAAGCAATGTATATAATTTTTGGTTACTTTGTATTTAACGTTAATTTAATATTTTCATTCTTTAGTCTTTATTATTTGTATACAATTGTGGACAGCTATTTAAATTAATGTCAATGATATATGTAACATATATTAATGATATAATTTTATATATTTATTGAAATTATTTATTTTTATTAATTTTAAATAGATACAAAATTAATATACGTATATTCATACGAATTGATTTGATTTATTAATATGTTTAATAATTCATTGATGCACAAGAATTCTTATTCAAAACAATAATATTTTGCTGTAGAAAATACGCATTAATAAATAATAAAAATAACATGGTCTATGAATAACATTATTAAAAGACAATTTACTTTAAAAATAAGTAAAACAAATGTCTTTTTATAATTAAGAATTCAGAAATAATTTCTTTTTCAAACTTTTGATTAAACTTTTACAAAGAAATGTTTTCTTATTCGCATTAAAATAAATATGAATTTTAAAATAAATAAATTTTCTTATATTATTCAGGTATCAATGCCAAAACGTCATGGTGGTGGTAATTCATCTGCTGATAAAAAAGCCCAAGAACAAGAAATGGCCGCATTAGCAGCAATTACAAATGCAATTTTACAAGAGGTAAAAGAAGCTCAACTATCGAAAAACAAACAACAACCGAAATTAGTGCAAATAGTTATTTATGAATCGTCAGTTTAAAATTTTTATTTTAATATTATATAATTTATAAATATATTTAAATAAATGAACAATTAAAATCTATCAATTATTTAATAAAATTTATGTTAATTAAATATTTAAAAAAAAAAAAAAAAAATTCTAATGTGTTTCCTTAAAGAATAAAAAAAACATTTAATTAGGCGATAACAAGTCAGTAACAAGTCACTTTAGTATACACTTTGATAAAATAAATAGGATTTTAATTAATTTAAAAAAAATAACGCAAATAATTAATCAATATACAAAAAATAATATTAATAATTAATATAGAAAAGAAAAAGAATAAAAAAAAAAAACAATAACAGGAAGTTTATAAAAATATTAATTATAGAAAAAATAAAAAACTTTTTATTAATGATGACAATGTTTTTTTTTTTCTTTTAATTTAATTTAATTTGATTTGGTTTAATATGACTATTGTTTTTTGTTTTTAATAAGAATTATTTTCAATTGTATTAATTAAATATAATTAGATAATTAATTTAATTATCTTATAATTTCGTCCTAATAACTAATGTGGTACTGGACTGGGCTATAAATTGATTAATTTTATGTACTGTATTCTGTCAATGACGTTATTATATATAGGGTGATCAAATAAGATCTATATATTTTTAAATATAATTATGAGCTATGATGTTTAAAAAATATATAGTACTTATTTGATCACTCTATATATTGAAAATCATTCAAGCAATTTAAATTAATAATTTTATTGTTTTACGTTCATTGGTAAAGTTTATGCTGCTAATCGTTAAAAGTAGAAGAATTATAGAAATTATATTTGCCTCTGTATAACGATGATTTTAAACATTGCCAAGACAAACAACAAAGTTTCAGCATTATACTCAATTTTGGTTTTCTTTTATTTATTTAATAATTTAATATCATCGCTAACAAAAAAAAAAGAAATTTTCCTTAACTGCATTGTTATCATTATAATATAATTATAATTATTTTTATTTATAATTATTATTGTACTCTTTGATTATATTTTAATAATTTTGCAATTAATATAAGTAGCCTCGTAATATAAGAAATTTTTCTTTGTAATTTTTATTATGAATTTAATTAATTTTTTTTTTTGAACATTTTTAATGCAAATTTGATTTCAAGCATCCCAAATACCTATGCACATAACTCGTATAATTATAATAAAATAAGAAAATGAAAAAAAAAATTGCAGCTGTTACATCATTTAATTTAACCAAAGAAAAGAAATAAACAACGCGATAAATAAAAGTGAAATTTTCCTTTAAAATCATATATTAAAAAATAATAATAAAAATCACACAAATGAACAAAACAATGGTTACAGCATATTTAAAGCATACATACCCGTCAACGCAACGTGCAGAAGACGACAAAAATGCATTAAGTAAAAAAAAAACCAAGAAAAGACAAAAAAAAATATAGCATTTATCATTCAATAATAATTGGCTCGCAATGGGATTAAGAAATTCAAGATGTAATTTTAACAGAGCGCAAAACCAAAAAAAAAAAAATTATAATAAGAAACTCAAAGATCTGATGAAATTTATTTGTTATATGATAAAATTCAGAAAAAAAGGAGAAAATTTTATTTAAAATTCGTTTATTTTTTTTTTGGTTTAAGAAATTTGAAATAAAAATAAAACAGGGTTAAACGACCTTATGTTTATGTACAATTTAAGATAAATCATTTTTTTTTATTCTTAATAATTAATCATTTATTATTATTTATACATATATGAGTCAAACAAAGCCGCATTTAAGCCATGTATTTCTTTTTTTATAAATTTATAAATATACTTTTTTTTTTTGCTAAATATTTTTAATAGATTTCGCTTTAATGTTCTCAGGTTAAGGCCATTCGTCAAAATATTATTACGTTTTATTTTTTTAAATTGATTTGTTACGTAATTATATTCCTTTTTTATCATATAAGATCTCTTATGTAAGAAGCTGCCACGAAAAACAATAACAACATATATTAATCTGCAGAAGAAAAAATCTGATGTTGTTTCCTTACAAAAGAAATAAATAAATAAACGAACAGAAAGAAATATAATAGTACCAAAAAAATATAAGAAATAAAATCAGTAAATAAAAATAATTTGACATCATTGAAATTATTGCAAAGACGTCATAAAATTTAACAAGAAATGATATTTTATGCTGTTAAATTAAATAATGCTTTGCATTGTTGAAACACCTCCCAAAAAAAAAAAGAAAATAAATATAGATAAAATCAAGTCAAGTGACGCCATGAAAGATGTAACAATGTTACATAGTTATTATTTTATCAAAAATGAACTATATTCATGTGTTTGTATTATGCTATTCGTATGTTGTTAATAACAATAATCAACAATATCAGTATGATGTAAATTCAATTGACTAGCATAGCAAGAGTATTCTTTTGTAGATGTTATTGCTTATTTTGGTACTAAACATGCCAATTATATTTGTCTTCGTATTTGTTATTTATTATTAAAAGATAAGATATATCCACCCTCCCCACTTGACTAAAGATATTTTTAGAAAACAGTGTGTACAAAATTAGATGACCAGCATCTATCCTTAGTAATTTTAATATTAAATTATAATCTCAAAACGTATGCATATATTATTTTAAGAATTTGTTGCATATTTATATTAAATAAGAAACAGTCAAATGTAATTTATCTAATTTTGATTCATTGATACTGAAACAGAAACAATTAAATCAGTGTTTTCCAACTGTTATCTCGTTGGCCAGCAATTAATTTTAACGGAAAATAATAAATAACTCTTAGAAAACAATAGCTGTTGAAGGATTTGATCACAGATAGCACATTCTATTCATAAGTTTAGGTTGTTTTTTTCTCAAAAATACTTAATTGCGTTAATATTATTCCCTGTGATACCTAATGGATAACGTTATTATGCATTTTCACAATTATTTAAATAAAAAAACACTAAAAAATTTAATTACCAAAAGCGTGATTCATGACTTGCGATTTAAAAACAAATTATTCAAGGATGAAAGTTTTATTTCTGTTATTGCATTAATGTAAAAAAAATTCATCAAGAGATTAATTATAATCAATCAATATAATCTGCAAGTACAACATATATAATTGCATATAATTATTTTAAATAAATAAAAATTTTTTGTTTAATTAAAATAATTTATCTTAAACTCACTTAAGTGCATTATTCTGCATAAAAAACTTTATAAATCCTTTTCCTTTAACATTAAAAGAAAAGACAAATTTTTAATCAAAAATAATATATTATTTCGATAAATATTAATGCAAATAAATGTTTAAAATCAATTTTAAATTGTGATAATTTTTTTTCGGGAATTAATCTTTAGGGATTCCACGAAGAAGTTAATGCTTGCCAAAAATTTCAAATAAATAAATTATTCGCTTAGTAATATCATACAATATATCTAAATGACAACATTGTAGAAGCATAAATATATATGTTTTAATTAAATATATAAAGTAGGATATATATCTTACTCCCAGCAACCGGACAACCCACACCAAAAAAATTAAAAAAAAAAAAAAAAAAGAAAACAAATTAAATAATAAAAAAAAAATCAGCAATAAAATTAAAAAAAAAAAACTTCTTCACATGTATTGTATTTTAAAAGACAAATAAATAAATAAATGAAAAATAAAAGTTAAACATATATATTATAACGTGGTAGGAGTCAATTTCTTTTTTGTTACCACCACAACCACTAACAATATTATTATTATTTTAAAATAATTTTACATGGTTTGGTCTACGTGCACACGCGACTTTTGTCGCATTTAATTAATAAAAAATAAAAATAAAAACAATAAATATTTATTTATTTATTTATTTTTTCAGTGTAATAAGCAACGGAAAAATAAGCCTATAAAAGCTTTTGCCTGAACTTATTACAAATCAGTTTTTTTTCAATTATTAAATGTGGTGGAGTTAAATTATCTAGTTGAATTAATTTTAGTTTTTTTAATATTTAGTTAAACGTTTTCATATTTTGCACTATAGTTTTGGTTTTTGGTTAGTTTTTTTTTTTTTTTTTTTTTTTGTTTGGTTGTGATTTATTAATCACATCGTTGGATGGATATTTTGTTTTGTTAAAAAATTTGAAAAAAAAAATAGAAAAACAAAGTTACAAAGTGATAAAGAAAAATTATTTTTTAGTGATTAAAAACAAAAATTTAAAAATAAAACCGTAAACATGGTGGACGGAATTAAAATTGATGCCATTCAAACAGATAGTTTGCAACAACCGCAAATTGGTGCCTCAAGTGTTTTTAATTATTTATTATTAGTTGGTTTTGCATTATGGTTTGTTTATTGGAAATTATCAAGACGCCATATGATTAAATTGGCACAAAATATACCCGGACCAGATGGTTTACCAATTATTGGACATGCATTGGATTTAATCGGAACATCACATAGTTAGTGTCCTTTTTATATATAAATAATAATTAATTAATTAATTAATTAATTAATTATTAATAATTCAACTTAAGAAAATCAGAAATTATTAATATAAATTATTATTATTTTTTTTTTCTTTTTCAAAATTAATTAAAGGTGTATTTAAGACAGTCATGCGTATTGCTAAAGATTATGAAAATATTATACGTTTATGGATCGGACCAACATTAACTGTTTTTATATCAGATCCCCGAGATGTTGAATTGGTATTAAGCAGTCAAGTTTATTTAGATAAATCATCAGAGTATAGTTTCTTTAAACCATGGTTAGGCAACGGTTTACTTATCAGTTCAGGTAATTTAATTAATTAATTTATTTAAACAAATAAATAAATAAATATTAAGTGTGATATTATCAGTGGCAAATAAAATTAATTAATCTTAAAATTTTATTATTATTGTTCAAAAATTAATTAAGTATTGTGTTTAACATTTCACTTTTTTTTTTGCTAAATTAAGTTTTTAATAATTAATTAAAAAACTATTTAATTGTTTTTGTTTTTTTTTTTTTTATAAACAAATTAAGCCAAATTTAATTTAAAATATTATTTTGTAAAAAAAAACACATAAAATTTGAAAGCCTTTTATAATGTGACAAAAACGATTTAAAGTTTTAATTTTATTTTTTGTGTTTACTTTTTCTATCAATAAATATGTTTCTTTTCTTTTATTTTAATAAATTTCCAATAGGTCACACATGGCGTTCACACAGGAAATTAATTGCACCAACATTTCATTTAAATGTATTAAAAAGTTTTATCGATTTATTTAATGAAAATTCACGTCATGTTGTTGATAAAATGAAATTAGAAAATGGTAAAACATTTGATTGTCACGACTATATGAGTGAATGTACCGTTGAAATTTTATTAGGTAAGTGCTGTTATTTATATTTATTTTTATTATTATTATTATTATTATTAATTAAATAATTTTTATTTGATTATAAATCCTTGTGATTATGATATTTATTATGGTTATTTTACGAAAAATTTGAAAAAAATAAAAATAAATAATAATTCTAGTCAAGATCATTAAAAGTCAAGAATTTTCGCTAAAGCATATATATATAGTAGAAAACGACAAAAAAATATTTTATTTAATATTATATATGATTGAAGTTTAATGCTTAATTATATTCTAAGTTTAAAATGGTATCTACATATATATATATACAATATGTGTTGTTTCTTTTAATCTAAGACATTTTGAAAGAATCTTTTTCTTGGTTTTAGTTATTTATTTAGTTAGCTTCTTATTTTTTTGTTTCATTATTATTTCCGTTCCAATTATTTTAATTAATTAAAATTTATTATATATTTTTTCTTATTTATCACAAAAAAAAATACTTAAAAATTGTTTTTATGTTTTTCTCTCGTAAATACATTGAAACCTTGATTTTTGCACAGTGTTAAGTTATGCTTTTTGCATAGGTTTTGTTAAGTTAAAAAAAAAATAAATTTTAATTATTCTTATCATTGAATTAGTTTAGTACAAATTTTACTGGATATTTTTTTTAACACTTTTATAGTTAAAAAGAAAAACAAACAAACAGAAACAAATCATTTTCTTTTTCTAATCGAAAATCTGATAAACAGAACATAGATTTTCAATTTTGTCAATTTATTATGTCAATAACAACATATTCTAATATTGTAATGTTTGTATATAATATTAACTGCAACGAAATACTAAAAAATAATAAAAAAATAAACATACTAACTCTTACATAATAATTACAATAGTTGTACATTTCCTGTGTTTATTTAATAATAATAATTTTTTTATTATATTAATATATAATTTCTTTTCATTTGTTTAGCTATTTGTTTTCTTGTCTTTAATAATAATATTTATTACTAAAATTAATACATATATATACATTTTAACCAAAGAAGAAGCAAAAAAAAAAAAACAGAAAAAAGAAGTATAATAACAAAAACCATAAAATTCCGCGAATTTATTTAGGAAAGAAAAAAAAAATGCAAAAAATTTACTGTCTACAGAACTTTCACTGCTTCATATTTTCTTTCTTTATTTATTTCTTTCTTGTTTAGTATTTATTATCGTTATTATGATTATTTATTAGTAAAAATATATATTATTTAATTTATTCTTCTTCTTCTTCTTCAACAATCGTTAAAATAATTAATAAAAAATTTTGTTACTTCAGTTATTAGTTGCTGAATTTGTTATTTATTTTTTTTTTTTAAAATACATTTTTTACCTTTATTTTTATTTTTAATGATTGCAATTTCACAAGTTTCTTTCCATTGCATTCTTTACTTTATTTATCAAGTATTAATTATATGCATTTTGCTGTATATTATTCATTATTATTTATTAATTTTACGTTGTACAAGTAATTAAACTGACTAGCAAAATATATGTTGTATAAGCGAATTATTGTTAATGTTAAAAAAATAAATGCAAAAACATTATAACCAAATCTAAAAGAAAAGAGAAATGAGAAGAAATTTCTTTTATGCAATAATAAAAATTTATATATTGAGGTTAACCAGAGATAAAACGTGTTTTCAAGAAGTTTATGCATTAATTTATGTTTTTTTCATTTTGTTTTCGCTTCTCCTGCAATGTTAAAATATTAACAATAAAAAAAAAAGAAAAGATTATCAACGCGTGATAAGTTCACTAACTCCAACTATAACTGTACCTGTGTAGAAAAAAGAAAACAAAAACAATATAAATTTACGCGAAAAAGTAGATAATAAATATGCTAAATATAATTAGCAAAAACATTTAAAAAAATAAAAAACAAAGTCACTAAGTCACTTAAAAGACTATCCACACATATAAATGTTAGCAAAAAAAACTTTAAAAAATTTTTCAACATAAATATGACAGTAAAAAAAAAAATTTAAAAACTTATTAATATTTTTATAATTTTACCCAAAAAAACAAAACAAAATTTATTTTTTTGCAAAATTTAAATATTGCTTAAACTTTTTTTATATTGTTTTATTTTTGTTTTTATTTTTCTTGTTTCATATTTCTTAATTTACATAAATCAGCAGAAAAAAAAAATAAAATTAATAATTTAATAAAAATATTTTTACAACGCTGTGTTATCTATTTGAAATTTTAAATAATGAATTTTTATTGATTGATATTTTGTAATTAAATTTAACTAAGTCTCAGAGTAATTAAAATTTCATAAAAAATTATTTATTATTAATCTGCATATGTATCAAGTGCGTAATGCAATGACATAACTTTTGCTTAAAAACGTTTAACGTTAAAATAACAGACAGTAATTTTTCCATTAAAGACATACATATATTCGTATCTTATTACACCAAAAATAACTATAAAATCATAATTAGAGAAAAATAAAAAAATCATTTATTTATTATTGCGAAAAGAGTAAAAAAATAAATTGATAAATTGAAAAATAAGTGCAGAAAACAGAAAAAAGCAGAATAAATAAGAAAGAAAGTGAAATCTTTTTATATTTAATGTAATTTAATTATATTTGCAATGAAAATAAACATGTTTTTTACTTTATGATTATATAATAATAATAATAATAATAATAATATTAATAAAGCAACAGATAGTTTATTTATAATAGAATATGACTTTGATATATAGGAAAAAGGAAATAGATTTATATACAAGTTAAGTAAGGTAAAAGCTACATACGATAATTAAAAAGAAAAGTGATGTGTGTGTTTTTTTACATTTATTTAGAGTTTAATTAAATGCAATAAATTAATAATTTAATGAAAGTTTTTATTTAATATTTCTATTAGTTGAAAATTATTTAGTTTAATTTTTTTTTTTTTAGTGTTTACGATAATAACAAAACAGGTGACGAAGAAGAAAGTTTTTTTTTATGCATTAACTATTATCAATTAAACGAGACTTTTAAATCGGAATAAGTATAATGAATATTCTTCTTATTTTATTAATTAAATAAATAAGGTTTTACTGAAATAATAATTATTATTATCAAAATTTAACTTGAGCTTAATCATATAAAATCGCGAAAATAAAATAAATAAATTTCGGTATAATAATATACAAAAGACAACATATTTACGAATATGCAAACAATATAAATAATAATTCAATTATAATCCTAGTATTTAATAATAAACAAACAAAACTATAAATGAATAATTTTAAATACAAATTTTTATAGTGAAAATACAGCGAAAACAACAGCGAAAAATACAAAAAAAAAAAAAAAACTACAAATTATCAGTGAAAGTATTCAAATCATTTTATTTTCTATTTTATTTACTTAAATGATAAAGGTAGAAACAAATAAAATAAAAAAAAATTTTTAGCATTAACAATAAGAAAATAAAATAAAAAACAACATATACGGTATATTGTTTTTTATATTAATTTTCGGTTTTGATTTTGAATAATTTTTTTTTTTTTTTATATATATTTTCTGTATTTTACTTTCTTTTATTAGCAAAAGTAATTTTTTAAGTCATTTATTATTAATATTTATTACCAATTTTAATATATATAAACGTTTATATAGTTTTTAATTAATTAAATATTATTATAAATGAGTCAGACATTTATAATTATATATATATAAATAGGAATTTTATTAAATTGTTTTCTATCACTGATTACAATAATTTTTTATTTACCTGAATAAAAATGATTACACTTAACGGGTGAATAATATGCAATGCGTGCGTTAATAAAATATTTCTATAGACTTAATTCATTTTAATAAATATATGTATTATAGTTTTTTTTTCTTTTTTTGTTGATAACATAAATACAAAATTCAAAAAAATTATGAAATTAATAATCTTAAGCAAAAAATATATAAAAAACTTTTGCAATTATTTACAAAATTATATTTGTTTTGAAAATGAAACAAAAAATCCTTTATAAAGTGAAACGAAAGTAAAATCCTCGACATCGTTTGACTTTTTTATTTATAAATATTACATTATTTACATATTTTTATAAATAAATAAATAAAAAACAAATTATAAACTTCACTAAAGTATTTTTGATTATTAAAAATGATAAAAAGCTATCGGTCACCTTCAATGAAAAGAAAAATAATAACGAAAACAAAAACAAGAAGATTAGTTAATGGAAAAATAAAAAACAATTAAATAATTGTTGATTAAATATTTAACTAATAAATAAATATTAATTGTGTCTGATTTATAAAATGTAATTAATTGAATGTTCTTACGATGTTTAATTGCTGGGTTTTTCATTTTTTTGTTAATGTGCTTGCTGCTAAAACAAAATTCACAAATCAATCAACAATAATTAATGTTTTTTCTTCTTATTTTGGTTAATAAACAAAATTCATTAAAAAATCAATTAATTTTATATCTATTTCAAGGACAGAATAACAATTGAATAAAACTATAAATATAATAAGATGTAAAGAAACCAAAAAAAGGAATAAGAAGACAAACGAATGAAAAATAAAAAATAAATAAAAACATTTCAAAAAGCTAATAGTCATCCTATTAATCTGCAAAATAAATCGATTGCAAAATTTAAAAAAACACAAAAAAATTATAATAATAATAATAATAACTTTCTTTTAAAATCATATCTATTTCGTTTTATTATAGTTACTTAATTTACATATTATTTTAGTAAAATATTTCGTTATGAAAATTAAAACATAAACTTAATCAAAATAAGAAATGTATATTCGATCAATTGATAGATTTCATCTAAACAGTATTAGTAACTTGTTGCGATATTCGTTGCTTTAGTAATGCTAAAGATTATATTTTCCTAATTTAGCATAGATAGAAACTGTAAAACAATTTTATTTTATCATTTAAAATATTTATTTATTCATTTTTTATTTATTTATTATAAAAAAAAAAAAAACACACAGAAACCGCCATGGGTGTATCGAAAAAAACACAAGATCAATCTGGTTATGAATATGCGATGGCTGTTATGAAGATGTGTGATATTTTACATTTACGTCACAGGAAGTTCTGGTTACGACCAAATTGGTTATTTAATCTTACACAACATGCCAAGAAACAAATAAAATTATTGGACATCATTCATGGTTTGACAAGACGTGTATGTTTTAGATAATTATCTGCTGAATGAATACTTTTTAACTATAAACATTTTTTTGTTTACATTTTCTAGGTAATCAAGAAGAAGAGGGCCGCATTCAAATTAGGTACACGAGGTTCATTAGCAAAAACTACATTTAGCACCGATGATAATAATGATAATGATGATAAAATAAAGGATCAAAATATGCAATCAGTCGAAGGTTTATCATTTGGCCAGTCAGCTCAATTAAAGGACGATTTAGATATTGAAGATAATGATGTTGGACAAAAGAAACGTTTAGCATTTTTAGACTTATTACTTGAGAGTGCTGATAATGGTGCATTATTGTCTGACGAAGAAATCAAAGAACAAGTTGACACAATTATGTTTGAAGGACACGATACAACAGCTGCCGGTAGTTCATTCTTCTTATCGCTGATGGGTATCCACCAACACATTCAAGACAAAGTTGTACAAGAATTAGATGAAATTTTCGGCAATTCTGATCGTCCAGCCACTTTCCAAGATACATTAGAAATGAAATATTTAGAACGTTGTTTAATGGAAACTTTGCGTATGTATCCACCAGTACCAATTATTGCTAGACAATTGAAAAGCGATTTGAAACTTGGTAAGAATTAATTAAATATTTGTTTAATTTTATTGTTAATAATATATATATATATTTTCTGTAGCATCCGGTAATTATACAGTGCCATCCGGTGCCACAATTGTTGTAGCAACATACCGTTTACATCATCGTGCAGACATTTATCCAAACCCGGATGTTTTTGATCCTGATAACTTTTTACCAGAACGTCAAGCAAATCGTCATTATTATGCTTTTGTACCATTCTCAGCAGGACCCAGAAGTTGTGTTGGTAAGTTTATCACATAGTTAAATAAATTTCCTTTATAATAAATTTCATATTTTATTTTAATTTCCAATTTTAAGGACGCAAATACGCTATGTTAAAATTAAAGATTTTACTATCGACAATTTTACGTAAATATCGGATACATTCTGATTTAAAAGAAACCGATTTCAAATTACAAGGTGATATTATATTAAAACGTGAAGAAGGTTTCAAAATTCGCTTGGAGCCGCGCAACATAACACCAAGACCAGCAGTAGCAGCACACTAATAAAATACACTAAATTAAATACATAAAAAATAAAATTAAAAGAATGAATTTAAAAAAATAAGGAAAACTAATAATTAATTTTAAAACAATAAGTAAAAAAAAAAAAAAAGGAAGAAAAATCAATTTAATTTCTTTTTACGGTTTAAGATTTTGTTTTTAATACTTTAATGTTATTTTTATTATAATTATAATTTAGGTAATGAGGATAATCACTGTCTTTTGTTTGAATTAATAAATGAAATTTTTATTTCTTTTGTAAATAAAAAAAAAAATAAATTTAAAACAAAAAAAAAGCATAATGTGAAAATTCTGTCTTTTATTTTATTAATTTCTTGCAAAATAATTATGCATTCTAATAATTTTTATTTTATTAACTATTTTCTTTTTTACTTTTTTAAGGTAAAAGGCTAAATATTTTAATTATAATAAAATACATAAGTAATAATTAATTTTTTAACCGTAATTATAATTAATTGATTAATTAATTTAAAGACATAAAACAATTTAACAAAAAGTTAAATATTATAAAATATACTGTTTTTTCTCAAAAATTCTCTTCTTGAACATAATAATTATTTCACTAAAAACAGCAATTTAATTAAATAATTAAAAACGTGTAAACAATAAATATTTTATTAGACGATTCATACCACTTTTTCTAAAGGGTTTGCAACACTGATATAAATTAAACATTTGATTATGATTGTAGGTTTATGTACCAAATTTGCTATTTGTATGTTATTGCCATCTAGTAAATTAAATACTCATTTATATATATATATATCTATAGTGAAATGTCAAACAAATATGCAAAAGCATTTCTTGTTTATGAAAAGCATTTTTTATTTGTGACGTGGATATTATAAAAGTTTTACCTGTACAGAGTTTATTTTAAATAAATATACCATGTCTACGTTTAAGGATTTAAAAACAAAAATAAAACAATTAGAAAATGAATTAGATAAATATAAAAATAAGGATAAAGTGAAAAATCGTGATAAAATTGATAAAATGTCATCTGAAGTTATTGATTCAAATCCATACAGTCGGTTAATGGCACTGCAACGTATGGGTATTGTAAGTGAATATGAAAGAATACGAGGAAAAACTGTGGCGATTGTTGGTAAATAAATAGTTAATGTAATTATATATTTTAATTATTTATACTAATGAAATATATTTAAGGTATTGGTGGTGTTGGAAGTGTTACAGCAGATATGTTAACAAGATGCGGAATTGGAAAATTAATTTTATTTGATTATGATAAAGTAGAATTAGCCAATATGAATCGTTTATTTTTCACGCCGAACCAAGCTGGCCTGTCTAAAGTTGAAGCGGCGGCAGAAACATTAAATTTCATTAATCCAGATGTTAAAATTATAACTCATAACTATAATATTACAACAATAGATTCTTTCGATAAGTTTTTAGACACTATTAATACTGGAAATTTAGATAATGTTTCAAAAGTTGATTTAGTTCTTAGTTGTGTTGATAATTTTGAAGCAAGAATGACAATTAATACAGCATGTAATGAATTGTCACTAAATTGGATGGAATCTGGTGTATCAGAAAACGCTGTATCTGGTCATATACAATTTATTAGACCAGGTGAAACTGCTTGTTTTGCATGTGCACCCCCATTAGTTGTTGCCGAAAATATTGATGAAAAAACATTAAAGCGTGAAGGAGTTTGTGCCGCCAGTTTACCAACTACTATGGGTATTGTAGCTGGAATGTTAGTTCAGAATACATTAAAATATTTATTAAATTTTGGTGAAGTATCAGATTATGTAGGCTATAATGCATTGATTGATTTCTTCCCAAAAATGGCCTTAAAGCCAAATACCAGCTGTGATGACAAATATTGCATTGAGAGGCAAAAAGATTATCAAAAACGTCCAAAAATTAATAAAATTTTAGAAGAACTAGTAGAGCATACACCAATTCATGAAGAGAATATTTATGGTATTGAATTGGTTTCTGATGATATTACAGAAAGCGATACAAATGATTCTAATAATGGATTGAAATTGGCATATGAAGCAACTCCTGTAAAAATTGAATCAGTTGAAAATGAAACAAATACAAAAACTGATAATTTAAGTCTTGAAGATTTAATGGCTCAAATGAAATCCATTTGAAAATGTTAATTTTATTTTTACAAATTAAACTCATAATAAAAGCTTAGTAAAAAAAAAACTTATTTTCATTCATCAGGCTCTGCTATCTTTCTGTGTAAGTCCACATTCTAAATAATCACTACATAAAGTTTTCACGTTTTCAAATGCTTCTTTAAATTCCATTTCTTCCATTCCCTCACCAGTATACCAATGCAGAAAAGCTTTATGCTCAAGCATTGCTTCAAATTTATCATTTAATCTCTGAAACAAATAACATATAGCTGTAGTATTACCAATAAAAGTTGTTGATAATTTTAATCCGATTGGCGGTATATCGCAAATAGCAATTTTTATGTTATTTGGTATAAAGTCTACGAAGATTTTCTGCAGTCTTATTTGAATATTATACAGAATAAAGTCGATATCTCTTGTTGATAATAGGCCACGAAATATTGTTACTAACGTTAAATATTTTCCACTATTTATATCGCACTTAACCATAATAGATCTGTTCTGAAATATCTGTGAAATACATTCTTGAACATCTACAGTTACATAAGGTAGGTTCGATGGCTTTACAAGTGGAGTAAATCCAGTTATAAAAAAATGCATGCATGGATAGGGCACCATATTAACATATAGTTTTCTTAAGTCTGTATTAAGTTGACCGGGAAATCGAAAGCAAGTTGTTATGCCAGACATTACATATGTAATTAAATAGTTCATGTCACTATAACTTGGTTTTTCAAAATTTAATGTTTCTGTGCATATATCATACAAAGCTTCATTGTCTAGACAAATCGTTTCATTTGTAGTATTTATAAAAGTATTTAAGCATAAAATTGAATTGTATGGTTCAACTACAACTTGTGAAAGTTTTAAGGATGGAATTATGGTAAAAGTTTGCATAATACGATCTGGATATTCGTCTTGTAATTTAATAGTTAAAAGAGAGCCCATCCCAGAACCAGTTCCACCACCAATTGAGTGTACTAACTGAAATCCTTGCAGACAATCACATTTTTCCGCAAGTTTACGTATATAATCAAGAGATTCATCCATAAGTTCAGCTCCTTCCGTATAATAACCTTTTGACCAATTATTTCCAGCACTTGAACTGCCAAGTATCAGTGATTCGGAATTATACATTTTATGCAAATGACTACTTTTTAAAGTATTTGCAGTTGATGGATCCAAATCAATATGAACAGAACGTGGAACATAACGATTATTAGTTTCATCATAATATACGCTAATTCTTTCTAATTGAATATTGTTTGCACCACAAAATTGACCATATTGATCTATACCATGTTCAATAGAGATATGTTCCCAAAACTGAAAAAAGATTAATTTATCAATGCAACCAAGAAATTTAATTGTTTTACCTTATCGCCGATATGATTGCCACAATTCCCTAATTCTAAAAAAATTATTTCACGCATTCTATTTGAGAAGATTTTTATAATTTAACTTGAAATTTTGTTGAAATTACTTCCTTTTTTTAATAAAAAAAATGTTTTTTTTTTATAAACTCAAATTTAGAACAATTTTTTTTAAATAAATGAAGTAAAATCATACAAAAGTCATATCATATTTAATAAGGTGGCGGGATTTCAATTATTTCTTACAATTAAATCTAAATTAAAGTCTTAAACATCCTTAACGTATTTATGCAATTTTACATATTTAATTATCTAACAACTGGCATAATTTACTACACATGTCCAGTATTGCATAGTCAAATATTTTCAAGTACAAAATATTGTTGGCATATCTGACTAGAAAAAAGATTTTCAAATGTCAATTATTTGCTATTGCTGTTTCATAAAAAATTCTGTAGTAAAATTATAGATTTTTATGCAATTTAATTTTTCGTTTAAATTTTATTGCAAATATTTAAAATTTAAAAAAAAATTGTGCCAGTTTTTAATATTTAAATGTATGTACAATTTGTATTAATAAATATATATAATAATTAACTACAGCAAATAGATAATTTAATTAAGGTAAATATGAATAAATATATTTTTTAGCATAACCTTATTTATTTTAAATGTTTATACAAGGTCGTTGATTATTGTGACTCAAATAATTTCAATCTCAAAATATAATGGGTAATTCAGCAATAAAAGAAACAGTGTCTGCTGTCAACATAAAGGAAGTTAGTAATATAAATGCAGAAAAACCAAAGTGTAAAGCGTGTTGTGCCTGTCCCGAAACAAAAAAAGCTCGTGATCAATGGTATAATTAAAGTTTAATTATCAAAATAAATTTAATTAAAATTTTAAATAATATTTAGTGTGCTTGAGAACGGTGAAGAAAATTGCAGTCCACTGATTGAAGCGCATAAAAAGTGTATGCGAGACATGGGATTTAATATATGAAATTAAGAAATATTCTTTAGACAAACTATAACCAAAAAAAAAATTCTAATTTATTTGTAAATATATTTATTTTTAATAGTTAAAAGCTAGTAAAACGTACTTAAGTTAAACAAATTTGTTTCATTTTGATCATCAACTAAATGATTACAAATAAAAATTTAGTAAAAAGTTCTTTATCAGAAAACTTATTTTTATTAAGTTATTTCAAGAAATAACAGATATCTACAATTTTTTTTATATGATTTCATAATTAGTTTTCGTTAATTGCATAATAATAATTAACCTTCAGTTTGTTTTTTATAGGCTGTAATACATTTTGCCATTGTTGGTGATGCCCGCGAAATGGTATCAGTCATAAAGTAGTCCTTTAGTGATTTCTGTTTTACATCAATCTTACCGCTTATTCCGCCAGATGGAGTCTGAGTAAACATATATTTATATAAAATAAATTTTACTTTAAAAGAAAATTATAATAGAACTTACCGTAGCATTTTTGTTTAAAGAATTAAAACTATTTTCTTCAAGTTTATTATAACGTATTAAATGGGGTGCAACATCGTCAAGACGCTGTCTTATATCATCTAGATTATCATATGGCAAAGGTTGTCCAATAACTTCAGATAGAGCACGTAATATTTTCCAATCTTCACGTGCCAATCCAGGTGGGGATACAGCTACCATTGTTTGTTGTGATCTTCCTTCTGTATTCACATAGGTAGCCTGTTTTTCAGTGTATGCTGCACCTGGCAAAACAGCGTGAGCTATCTGTGCACCAGCATCACCATGATGTCCTTGATATATAACAAAACAATTTTTATCCAACATTTCTGACTTGATTAAATCACTATCAGCGCCCAATAAATATAAAACTTTTGGCTTATTATTTAAAACGTTTGCTAAATTAGATTTAACTCCCATATCCATTGCAGCAACCTGTGAGGCATTGCGTTGTAACACATTAAATACTTTCCAATCAGGACTACCTCCTAAGCTATTAGCAAATTGCATTAGTTTTGCATGAATTTTATCACCATCTTTGCTTTCTAACAAATCAGAACCCACAATGAGTAAGGGACGTTTAGCCTTTTTAAAATTCAATATAAATTGATTGGCGCTTGTCTCAAGAGAGTTTAATATGGATGCGTCGTCACCAATATGCTAAAAAAATTTTTTTTTATAAATTTATACAGTTAAATAAATAAATGAAATATGAGAATGTAATATTTACTTCATATTTATATGATAAATCAACATTTGGCCCAATGACACCAATATTTGCCTCATTATGTACATAACTCTTGCGAATACGTGTATTTAGTAAAGGTGCCTCATAACGAGGATTTGTTCCAACCAATAATATATAATCAGCATTCTCGACCTCTAAGAAGTTTCAAATTAATTTATTAATATGATAAATAAAAAGCATTAATTCTTTATATACCAGCTATTGAATTATTGAGTAAATAGTTGTTACGAATATCTACACCGGTACCATAATCGGGAAATGATTGTTCAGTAGTTATTAATTCTGAATCAAGTCTATTTATTAAATCTTTTAACGCAATCATGGATTCGGCGTCTACTAAACCACCAATAACGCCAGCAATTGAATTGCCAGCTGCCTTTATTTGTTTACCAACTGTTAATAAAGCTGTTTCCCACTCAACGGGTGTTAATTCACCATTAGGCATTCGCAACATTGGTGCAATTAAACGTTGACGTTTAAGACCGTCACAAGCAAAACGCGATTTATCAGCTAACCACTCTTCATTGACGAGTTCATTTTCTCTGGGCAAAATACGCAAAACTTCATTTGTTCTAGTGTTTACAACAATATTACTTCCAACTGCATCCATAACATCAACACTATCGACGCGTCTAATTTCCCATGGCCGTGCAACAAAACTATATGGTTTATTAGTTAATGCACCTACCGGACACAAGTCTATTATATTGCCAGACAATTCACTTAAAAACATTTTCTCTACATATGTGCCAACCTATAATTAAATTAGTTTTATTTATTTGGAAATTTTAATAAAATTATGAAAAACATACTTGCATGTCATTACCCCGACCAGTTGTACCTAAATCATCAACACCAGCGACTTCTGAAGCAAAGCGTATACAACGTGTACAATGAATGCAACGTGTCATAACTGTTTTAACAAGAGGCCCCATGTTTTTATCTTCGACCGCTCTTTTACCCAAATGATCCATGTCGACAAACCGGGAACGATCAGATCCAAAGGCCATTGCTTGATCCTGTAAATCACATTCACCACCCTGATCACATATTGGACAATCCAACGGATGATTCATTAAAAGAAATTCCATCACACCTTTGTAAAAAATCAAGATTTATTTAAGTTTTAAATAATTTATATAATCAACATACCTTCACGGGCTTTTTTAGTCATGTCGGAATTGGTCTTAATTCTCCAACCTTTCATTACTGGCATAGCACATGCTGCAACTGGTTTCGGACTTTTTTCAACTTCTACTAAACACATACGACAATTTCCAGCGACGGCTAATCGTTCATGATAACAAAATCTTGGTATTTCAACCCCCACTAAAGCTGCAGCCTGTGTTAATGACATTAAAAATTATCGATACAAATTAATAAACACTTTTATATACCTGTAAAACAGTAGTTCCTGGATCCACTAAAACCGGTTGGTCATCAACAAATACTTCAATTTTTTGTGGAGCTTTAGCTGGAGTGGCAGAAGCATTTGCCGTACAACGTACTGCCAATGACACTCCTTTGATTGGTTTGCCCAATGTTAAAGCCTTAACTAAAGGCGCACGAAACATTTTCTAAAATTGATTTGCCATATATTAATTAGCAAAAACTTAATATTAAAATTTAATATTACATATTAAAACGTAATTTTTATCATTTTTATTACATAAGACATTTCTAACCCTAAAGACATCTATTTACTATCTAATATATCAAATTTTTTTATAAACATTTAAAGCAAGAAAATTAATATTAATATTAAAATAATAAAACAAGATAATTTATTAAATTTATTTCAGAAGTTACCTATATTATTTATTATTTTATATTTATCAATTGGAAAATTTAATTCGGATTTTTTTTTTATTTGACAAATGAACTAAACCGTAAAGTATTGCCAAACATCAGCTGTGATATATATTGGACTTAACATACACACTGTAATTATGTCAATTTCCATTTTTAACTTTTTTTTTGCATATTCAATTCATAAATATAGTTTTAAATTAATTATAAAATCGTTATTATTTATCGTTTTCTAATATTTTATTTATACATAAATAATAAAATTTTACATTATTTTATTATGATTAAATATAAATTCACTATAAACCATTGAAAACAAAATTATTTATTATATTAAATTTATTAAAAATAAAAAAAAAAAAATATGTATAGTTAAAAGCAAAACAAAAATCAAAATTACTATTTAAAATATTTGTAAATTTTTTGTTATTTAAATAATTATTGCAAATAAAAGTAATATAATATGTAAAATTGTTTTATATATTTATATTCATAATTTATTTGTTTAAACATTGACAAAAAATGGGGAAAAAAATTTTTATTTAAAAAACAGTTTATTATTTATTTAAACATTAAATATGTTTGTAACAAATTGTATTCATGCTAATTTTAAAGAAGCAATTAATTTTAATTATATTCCGTCATCCAGTTTAATATAACTAGATAACAATATTTTTATTTTTCAAACTCAATTTCTTTAATTATATAAGTTACTCCTTCATGATGGGTATAAAAAGTACATTAAATTTTTTTATATAAGAATTATTAAACAATTGTTGATTAAAAAAAAAATCAAATAATAAATAAATATTTTTTTTAATATTATTCTAAGCCTAAAATGTAAATATAATATAAATTATCATATATAATATATATTACAATTTTAAAGAGGCAAAGAAAAAGCTGAGACTAAGAGTATGCATATTTCTTCAACAAATTATTGCAATTTTAATTAAGAGAAGAATATTAATAATAAAACATAAAAAAAATTATGTAAATTAAAGAATATTAATTGCATTGGGTGACATAAAATAAATCAATAATTAAAAAAAAAACAATAATAATATTAATAATAAGAAGGCAAAACAAATTTAAATAATTTGTTCTTTTAAATAGGAAAAAAAAGAAGAGAAAAATTATATCAATAAGTAAATTAGTATTAATAAATTCTTTCATAAAACAGTAAATATGCTTGAGCATTTAGAACTGATTCTTCACTTATTTCTTGTACTCGACTATCCGATACATAATACCATTTACCGGGTGGCGGCGTTATATCTTGTTCATTGTCGGTATTTTCCACTATTGATGGTGAACCGCCAACAGCACCCAATTCTTCGTCATCGACAACAATATCATCATTTAAAGATTGTGACGTTGAACTACTAGAATCATCACTATCGTTTGTTGCTAAACCCAATTCTCTAGCCTTATCCCTAGCTAATGCTTCCTCTAAACGAGCACGCTGTTCATCAGTTTGATCTAATTCAGCTTTGCTACCTTGCGGCAAAAAACTCCAACGTTTATTATTGTTATTAAATTGTGGTCGAACTTTCACAAATGCTGTATAATGGCCTCCATACATACCACCTGAATGCTCAACAATTCCGTATAATGAATAAATTAATTTCTTTTGATAACGATTGATATTTGGTAGTTTTTTTACTTTAGACCCACAAAATGGTGCTAAGTCTAATAAAAATGGAAATGTTACATGTTTTGATAATTTTCTAAACATACAACGCTGTCCAACTTGAAAACGTTTTAAATGTAATATTAATACAGCCGGTGGACTAGATATTAAGAATTGTTTTGTAGCGTTTGTATTTATAATATTTGTTTTTTTATTATTATTTTTTCCATTTCCACTAATATCATCATTATCGTCTTCATCATTATTTTTTAACTTTTCAGTATTATGGCGTTTTGTACAAGCTTCACAACCAACCTTATTATTACCAGTCATCAACTCAAGAGCTGTAAAATTATTAAGACATGATTGCACTGAACACTCACCATCATCACATTGATAACGTGGTGCTATTGTTGTACTCCAATCAGTATAACTCGTTGTTCGGATTCTTTGTTGTTTATTATTCTTATTTTTATTTTCATTTAATGATAATTTCTCTAATGTTTTAGTTGCTGTCTCATTTAATTGCTCATCCAATTTTTGCTTATTGACCACATTTACGCCACCCTCCATGCTTATACCTAATGTTAAAACAATATTTGTCTGTTTATCATCTACTTGCTTTTCATTTAATTCTTTATTCAGATTTTCGGGTAAATCATCGCGCTTTTCTACATTAATTGGTAATACATTGTCATCGTTACCATTATTATCATATAACGGTGAAACAGTTTGATTAAATGGAACAGATGTGTTATTTTTTGGCGTGTCTTCTAAATTATCTTCAACATCTGCATCAGATGGTTCGCATGATGAAGACGATGATGTCATTGAATTATTATCATCTTCATTATTTGCAATATTTGAGTCAACTATATTACCGGTTTCATTTATTTTTGCACCTATAGTGTTGGTCAATGCTTGCAAAGCATCTTGATTTTGCTGTAATTTCTTTTGTTGTTTCTGTACTCTTTTGGCCTTGCGCTCTTTTTCTTTTTCTTTCTTCAATTGATGCTTGGACAATTGATTGTTCGATGCATTGCCTTGTAAATTTGTTCCAGGGACATTTACGGATCCGGCTGCTGTTGTATTCTGTAATAAAGAAGTAGATACTGAAGATGATGGTTCAGGGCTACTTTTTCTACGTACTGGTGGTTGTGGTTTCTCAGTCATAACTGGTAAGGACATATCAAGGAAGTATTCATGGCGGGATGACGTGTGATAACAATCTTGACATGTTAAAGTAGATACAAGAAAGCCTCGAAAAACTTGTTCAGGGCGCATTATTCGATCAGCCGCTTGTTGTCCATAAAATTTAATTTTTTGCTTCATTTCCCCTTCAACTACTTGAGGATCTACTTTGCTGCTAAAACCTAATGAATGCAAAATAACAGTTTGGTAACGCCTTAAATCTTCTGATCTAACACTTTCTAATAAATGTCTCAATAATTCGTGTGAATCATGTTGATCACCGCCAGCAAACTGTGGCCATTTAGTAGTTAATTGTGACAACAATTTTCGCGGTGTAAAAACCCCGCCAGATGATTGCAATTCTTCTAAAGTTTCTGCTAATGTAGCTGTTAGATTTCCCCATGAATTTAATGTACCTGTTATTGGTGGTAGTAAAGTTTCATTACCATCATTTAGTTTTAAAACACCGCCTGGTAATTGAAACCTATAAAAATAAAAAATATATATATATATATTTATATAGTATTAAAAATCGTTTATAGTATTTAAGAATTACCTTTCTCCTGGCTCAGATGATTCTTTTAAGACCGGCAAAAGATATGGTGTCTGAGCTAAGCATTGTAAAACAGCATTAAAAAAGCATGTGTTACCCAGATTAGTTAAACCTCTAACACGTGGTAAACTTTCAATATTAGTTGTTTGTATTTTACTTATTTTATTAAAGCCATCTCCAACAGTTGTATTATTCTTATTATTTATTTTATTTTCAATTAAATTTGCATCATCAAGTAATGGACGCATGATATCCACTGTTGCTATTATTTTATCTTCAATATTATTGATTAAATTATTATGTTGATTATTTGCTGTTAATGATAACGATGACGATGGTCGTTGTAATTCCTTTTTTATTATGTCAATACATTCGATTAATTTTTTACGAGATTGTATATTTACTTCGTTGTCACATTGATAACACCAAATATCATATGTTGTTGTATTCACAGCTAAAGCGTGTGAATCAGATCTTGGAGTCTGCAAATAAAAAATATTATTAAAACATACATTAATTTAATTTAAAAAACTCAATTTATTTACCATATAATGCTTAAGGGCGTGTTTATTTTTAGCTCTACCACACAACTGTGTACCACACTTTAAACATAACCATAATGTATTATCATATTCAAAACCTTCGTTTATCTCATCATCATTTTTACTAGCAACATCAGTTACATTAGGTTTTAATTGACATTCCGTGCAATTTTTTGTATCTAAATTAATTGTTTTAAATAATTTCCGTAAACGCGTTGGATCAATTGATTTATTTATATGTGGACAATCAATTGTTTTTTGTAAACCAACAATGCCACCTTGATTATTATTTATTGTTTGTTTTTCATCACATGATTCAGTTGAAGAATCATCATTATTATCAAATGGTTCACATTGTCGCTTTTTCTTAACCATTTTTTATTATTAACTTTATTTATACAATTCAAAAAATATTTTTATTCAGGTCAATAAATTGTTTATAAACACTTTTCTAGAATTAATAGATAAAAAGTTTATTTGTAAAAATAACTATAATTTCTTAATTAAAAATGTATTCAAATTTATTTAATAATTATACAATTAAATAATTTAATAAAATAAAAATTTACAAAATTTTTGTTCAATTCAATCTGTCATAAAATGTGACATGTCAGTAATACGTCAGTGAAATGTCATTTTTGTCAGATATATAAAATAATTAATTATAAAAAAATATAATAAAATGTAATAAATTACTTAAATATAACAATGAAAATAATAATTCTTTGAAAAAAAAAATTGAAAATATTTCTTAAAGTAATGTGATAAATTTTTAGGTTATGTTAATTGTAGAAATATTTTTTTGTCATCTATATTGAATTTTTAATTCACTTTCTTAAAACTTTTATACTTTATTAAACTATGTATTTTTTAATTCACCTTGAATAAATATTAACTAGTTATTTTTAATAATTACCATAAAATAATTTTTTGTTTTAAAATAAAATTCATGCTGAGTAAATTATTCTATGTACTTTAATACGTACGTAATATGTGCAATATTAAGGATAAATTTATAGTATATTTTAACAGTGTAATATAATATATGAACTTATTTTCTAAAACTAATGATATCAGAGACATCTAGTTAAATTTGAATGTAGCAGAATTATGCATTTCTGTACATTGTGTTTTCATCGGCTGCTGACGCAGTTCTTCTTGCAGTTATTTCTACATATCTTAATTTCAATAAAATAAAATATAAATATATACTATTGCATAATTAACTTTATTAAATAAAAAAAAAGAGTTCATTCATAAGAAATTATCTGATTTAATTTTAGCAAATTTAAACAGATTTTATAAATAAATAGCAAAATCAAGGAATAATTTTGTTCATAGTCCGAAACCACCATATATCGCCATCGCGGCGACATACAAAGTGTTTAAATAATTAAAGCAAACCCAAAAATTATTTTATTCCAAAGTAGTTTGATAATTATTTTTTTCTTCTCTGTATAAAATAAAATAATTTGTCGAAATACCGGCACAGCAAAGAAAATATTAAAATATTTTATCTCAGCTTAACGTTTTTCTTATTTTTATTTTTTGTATTGGGCATAATATTTAAGCCAGTATGCTTCGAATCATTGAACTATCTTACGCTAAATAACATACAAACGTTCATATTTTAATACGAAAAAAAAAAAAACGAAGAAGTAAAATTAAAATAAAAACAAGAAAGAAAATGATGAAGAGAAATAAAAAATTAAAAAACAAAGTAAAAGAAACAAAAACCGGTAAGAAAACATCATCAATGTCGGCTGTTTTCTTTTCATCTTTAAGTCATTAAAGAATTTTATTGTATATTACAGACAAATGTGAAGAAGAAAAAATAAATTATATATTATAAATATATATATATGAACGAATATGAAAATAATATATGTATTAATAATATAAAAAGAAATATAAAAAAGAGAACATAATGAAATAACAAACAAAAGATAATTTTTATATTTTAATGTAATAAAAAATTAGTTTCTATGTGTTAATTACCTAATTTTTGTATATAATTTATTTTTTTTTTTTTTTTTTCTTTTACTTTTTTAAATTAAAAATTATTTTTAATTATACATATACTTAATTCTTCTCGGACACGGTGTATACATTGTTTCTTTTGAATATATACAAAACTATATGCTTGTGATCTTTTTTTATAAGATTTACACTTATCTTTTTGTAGTCTGATAGAAACAGATATAAAAATTGACAATCGTATAGTTAAATCTGTTTAACATTTATTATGTGAAAGCTTCTTTAAACACTAGATGAACATAATCCAGATAGATATCTAGATTTAAAGAAAATGCAATAATAATATTGAAAACACAAACTTTATGAATAAAAAAGAAAAACAATTATTTATTACCTTAAGAATAACAGCAAATTTCCATTTACTATATAATATTCATAACATATTATTAATCCTCAATTTATTGAACGTCGATACAATAAAACCTATACAGATATTATAATTTTTAGGTTTTAATGGTATTTTAGCATCAGCAACCATCAAAAAAAAGCAGACCTGCCTTTGGAAGACGAAAAAAAAAACCTTTTTAAAATTTAAAGAAGAGAATAAAAGATTTTTAATGTATTAATGACGCTTTATTAAAGCGAAAATAAAAGGTGGAGAAAATGCTATTAACGTAATTTAAAAAAAAAACGAAAGAACAAAAAAAAAACTATAATAATAAATTTGGGAAAAAATTCTTGTAATTACGATTTTTCTCTGATGTTATGTTATGTTTTTTACAGATTTGTTTTTTACGTTTCAGGTGAGTTTTAAAATTGATAATTCATGTTTTTAATTTTTGAATCTTTTAGTTTTTTTTTTTTTTTCATTCTGTGTGTGGTAATTGTTGGTTTCGTGATAATTATATAATGTGAATATTATTTTTCTTTATTATTCGTTGTCTTCTCTTTGGCTTTTATTATTATTATTATTAGCTAATGATTGCTGTATGTGTATGATACAACAAATTGCTTTAAATGAATTATCTCATTAGATATTTAAAATATAAAAAATGTATGACAAATTTTTAACTGAAAATTATAAAATTATTTAAGAAACAAAAAAAATTTATATTTTTTAATACATAATAAATGTTTATTCAAATTAAAAGTTTTTCTTAAAAAAATTATTTTTTATTTACATAAATAAATTATTAAAGCTTATTTATATCGTACATTTAGTATGACATGAGTCCTATATATAATATTATACAATTAGATTAACAATAAACCAATTAAGTATGTGCTAAAATTATCCATTTTTTTTAACTGTCCGTTTTCAGAAACTTTTCTTTCAATTTTCACAAACAAAAAATTGTTTTTTTTTTATCACAAAAATTTAAATAAAATAAAAATTCACCAAAAAAAATTTATGCACGTTGAAAATGTATTCCTGGATATAAAATTGCTTGAGGATTTGTTGGTTGTCTATTAAAGTATATTTTTGGTAGCTTCTTTTGATAAAGTCCAGAATTTTTCGTTTGTTTATTTAAATGGTTTAACGATGTAAATGTTGTTGCTGTATTTGATGATGGTGCTGCAGGTGGTGATGACATTATGCGACTACGGCACGAATAACATGTTTTCTTTGACCATACCCACATTCCAGTTAATGCACCACCACCTAATATACATACTAATCGAAATAATGTTGGTAATGATGATTGTTTACTAGGCGGCTGACAAAAATCACCCATTTCACATGGTTTTATATCAATATTATAATTATCAACAAATGCTAATATAACTGCAGATATTGCTGGTATAAAATAAATAATACCGAAGATTGAAATCCTTACCATAACTTGCTTTAATTTATTACATTGCCATGTTATATGTAATTGATGTAATGATTTTGCTGATAATATTGCTAATATAGCACCACTAACTAACAATAATATAATTGGAACTTCAGTGAATCCGGGCGATTGACACACTCCTGTTAATTCATGCTGTTTAATACCACCAAATAATACACCACACGTTGGTGGTACTAATGGTGTAACCCAAGCTAATACATGAAATAAACTTGATTTATTTTCTAATGCCTCTGATGACCATTGTTTTGCCGTGCTTAAGTACCAGCACAGTGAAAATATAAACCACCAGCTAGCCGCACACACCATTAGATACGATGTTATTATGTACGATGCCAGACATGGAGCTGTCGTATGACAATTTATACTCAACAAATCTAATTGCTCGTCAAATAAATTATTAAAATTATTATTAAAATTTTTATTATTGTTAGAGCTATGATGAAATATCAAATGTTCTAAGTAGCATAAACTTAGCAAGTTATAGCATAATGTTAAGAATAATACGGGACGTTCAGGAAAACCAAAACGTTTTGTTTCCATACAAAATGTTATTAAGGAAATTAATGTTAATACAAAACATATTGCTGATAGTATTAATATCCAGTATTCGATAATTAACTTTTGATTTATGGTATATATAACATCAGTATTACATTTTGGCACACATATATCATTATTCAGTGACAATGTATAATTTCTTGGGCATGTCTTTGTTATGAGGTATAAATTGTTTATATTGTTATATGTTAATATCTTTTTATTACTATTATTGGTGTTATAATTTAGTAAATTTGCAAAATTCCATGGGCCCCATAATCCAATCGGTGGTGTAGAACTAAAAGATGATTCTGTTTCTTCTTTTGGTTCCTTTAAAATGAATAAATTAATTTATTAAATAATTTCAATAATAAAAATTTGCTTTGGTTTATAAAAATTACCTGCATACAAAGACCGTGCTTTTCTGGATCCGGTAATATATCACAATCGAGAAATTTAGGCCATATTACTGAATCATTAATGCAGTCATTTTTAACTGTTTCACATAATGAACGGCATGCTGGTATTGGACGTGTAACATCTGGCGAACACAATGGAAACATTGATGCACATATTAAAAATTTAATATGTTTTGAACAATCAGATTCTAATATTGGACGCAGTTCAGATATCTGTAATCAAATAAAAAATCATTTAATATCGTTTAATTTTACAAGATAATTATATAAAATATTTTATTTTATTTCAAAATCTTGTTATCTTTTCCAAAGGAAAAGAAAATTTTATCCTGTAGAAAAATTTCGCTCATATGTTTTAGTATTTTTATTGTTGATTTTACTTTAAAAAAAAAATATGAACAAACAGCACAAAGAAGAATAGTTAGATTGATGGAAGGCTTGTATATTCTGATTACGAATGGACAACTAATGTAGAAACTTAATAAAAGAAAAAAGGCAATGAACGTGACGACATTTTTTCTTATAAAATTTTACCGCGTTTGATGTACACAATTTTCATTATAATTGTATTATTTCTGTTTTATTTCAGCGAATTTTATTCTAACAAATAAATAACATTAAATTGCATGAAACGTGATTTAAAATAAATTTTATTAAAGAATAAAAAAAAAACATGAGTTAATTTTTTGTATGTGACTTGATTTTTTTTTTTAATAAATTTATATCGAAATAAAATCATTTCGATTGTCTTTAATAGATTTTACTTAATAGAAGGAAAATTATTTATAAAGATTTAATAAAAAAAAAAATGAATGCAGTAGAAAAAAATTCATAAAAAAAAGAAAGAAATAAAACCGCACTATAAAAGCGAAAAGTAAAGATAATTAAAGAAAAAGAAAATAATAATAATTATTATTATTGTTTCTATACGTTTTTAATTGTCATTAAAAATAGATACAAACACAGGTAAACTATTTATAAATTATTAAAATAAAATCAAAAGAAACAGGTAACAAACTTTCATAGTAACGCTTTTGTGATTTCAAAACATAATACCTTTTTAAGTATTATTAAAAATTGCGTGACATCCGTTAAGAATATTCTCTTAATGTAATTATAGACAGCTTTGTTTAACATTATAATAATTGACTAATTTTATCCTAATTTTTTAGCAATTTCTAGTTAAAAATAGATTAAACTAAAAATTAGATTCTTAGTGTTCTACGAAATCGAAATTGCTAACGTGAATCTATAATTTAGATAGAATTTAACATTGTTTTGCAGTGTCTTAGAAATGTGAAAAATAATTCTAAAAACTCTCTGATATAGAATTTATTTAAAAACTTTACAATATACAATACCACAGCATATAATAATATAAAATGATTGTGCAGTATTAAGTAAGTTAAAAATACTAAAACCGGGCACAATAATTAACGTAAGGAATATGTTATGTTTATGTAAATGTATCATATTTATTTATTTAAAGTATCTATTAAAAAATATATATATATATATTTAAATGTTAAAAACGAATAAAAGTAAATTTTATTTATCTAATAATTACATTTTTTTTATGATTTTCGTTTTTTTTTTATTTTTAAATAAAATTTTGTTTACATAAGATTTTCCCGTTTTTGACACCTATTTGTTTTTCTTTAAAATTGAACATTTTAAATATGTTTTTTGTTACAAATTTCTCTTATTACACATAAAAGATGTTTTTTTTTTTATATATATATATTTTTGGTTTTTTCTATTTAATATTTTTAGATCACAGAAGTAATCTTATTAAACTCATCACACTGTTTGATTATTCTAACAAAAAATTTAATGTATAAACATTGAATTGTTCCATATGATTCATGTATATTAGTGTGTATACACATATAATTTTGTTTAATTAAACAAAATATTAGACAGAAACTAAATCCACAAATTAAATTTTTATAAATATAAAAATATAATCTAATATTACATTATAATTTAATTATAAATTTTATCTTTAACTTTGAAAGAATTTTAAGAGTTTTTAGTGACTTTACTAAGTAGAATAAACATCACAAATTTATGAAATAATCATTGAAATTTATCATAAAAAATCTTGCTTCATCAACTATAATCTAGTTAAAAAATCATAAATACTATCGCAAAGTTTACCACGGTAAAATATGGTTTTTAATTTCATTACAAAAAAATAAATAATAAATATATTATGAAAAAAGAAGGCAAGAAAGTAATTAATATTATTTATGAATAATTTGAAAATTATTTTTATTTATTTCTAACAATAATTATGATAAAAATAATTATTTATTGTTATTTTTACTTAGAACTAGTACATAATTTTTTATATAAATACACATAAAATAATTATTTAATTAAATAAATTTTAAAAACATGTTTTTTTTTATTATTTAAAAATAATTAAATTTAATTAAAGAAAAAAAAAATGAATAAAAAAACAGTAAAATTATGTTTAATGGTACACTTGAATTGTCAATCAATTATGGTTAAGTAAATAATATCTTAAAATGTTTAAATAATTTAATGCAATTAATGTCATTTATTATGCGTAATACTTAGTTGTTGCATAAACACTTGTTCATTTACATACGAGAAGAGAAACAATTCATTTTGATTTTCTTTTGATTTTATTGACACAGTAACAAAAACGCATGCGTATTTTACTTAAATATATTTAAAAAACGAAAAATACATTATTTTATGTTTAAATTTAACAATTCTTAATTGTTTTGTTCAACTTTTGCTGGTTAGTTCTCAAAATATAAGAAAAACTCATTGTTTATGAATGACATACATTGTTTTAAAAAATTATTTGTATAAATTCATTATATAGGATGATCAAATTAGTACTATATATTTTTAAACTTTTTTATATTTAAAAATATATAGTACTTATTTGATCGCCCTATATTACACGTGGTTAAAATAACAACACAACGGGAAAAAAACCCGTAAAATCACTATGTCTGTACAACATCAAAATAACTAATTGATAATAATTATATTAATTGATTTGATTTTAATCAATAAAACATTTTATAAATAAAAACAAATTAATGTCAGTTAAAAATAATTGAAAAAAAAAATTGAAAATTTTAAAAAACCTCAAATAAAATAGAAAAGCGTTTGTGTGTCGTTTTCAATTTTTACAGATAACGAATTTATTGTATTAAAATGAAATAAAATAAAATTAACATTAAATAAATAAATATATTTATATTCTATTTTATATGAGATAACGAAAAATTGTACCATATTTTTTTATTAATAATTAAAATTAATTATTTCAAAAAAAAAAACCTTTGAAAATGAAATAATCTTATTACTCTTATACAACCACAGTACCTCATTGAAAAATACGATTGAAAGTGATGATTTTTAACTTTTATAAAAGATATTGATGCAGACGAAAAATATATAATTTACAAACCGGTGATTGCCTCAAGCAATACAATCCAAACAGCCTTAAACGACAATTAAATATTATAAACTAATGAGAATACACTTACCAATGGAATGGATGTTTTACAATTTTGCAACTGGCAAACGATTATTGTCTGTTCTTTAGCGCATTAAAAATAAGTAGGTTCGATAAGGTATTATTTAGAAAATTTAACAAAGCTATATTTTTATATAAAGATATTAAATTTTATACAAGAAAAATCAAAAAAACGTTTAGAATCCAGGGATTGGCACAGCGTCAAATCTGCAATTGCATATTACACGTGTGCTTTTTAGAAGAGAAAAGTCGAAAATTTTTCATAAATACTTTATATCAATATAATGAAAGTAAAAATTATAAGTTAGTATATTTTGGCACCTGATTACGAACTGTTTATAGTTCTTACTGTACTTATTCTATTCTGAAAATGAAAAATCTGCAATTTAACTTGTTACAGTACAGACGTCGATCAAAATCTTTAGTATAATTTGCATAGGAGAGTTGTAAGTATTAAAAATTACATTTTTATTGCATCAAATTAGTAATTCTTGTATAGAATTTGGTAGAACAGAAATCATTTGATGGCGCTTTGTTAGATTTTTACTAAAGCATAACTTCTACTAAAGCAATCCTTTTCCATAATACAACAATGTAAATTAAAACATATAATTATAATTTTGACTATTGTCTAACCAATAATGATTTATTTCACATTAAGATAATTTAAAATGCATTAAAAAAAACCAATTAAAAGGTTTTGAGGATGTACTGGATAAATACGTAAAAGAATAACAAAAATACCTGATTAGAAAACAACATTAATATCATTATAATTTATATTCTTCAAAGAAAATAATAATAATAATAACACGTTATAAATATAAAAATTATTTTATTATTTTATTTATTTTGCTTACAAAAAAAAACGCGGCATAATAAAATATTTGTAATAAATATGTTAAGATATGAAATTTTTATTATAATGCTTTGCTGCTTTTGAACATTAAAGGCTTATAATTTTAGTATATACGAATATATGTACATCAAAAACATGTATGTACATTTTTACATATAACAGGAGTGGCCAAACTGTATCCTTTAGGGACGACGTTATTCTGTAAAATATAATCTGCGGGCGACTATGAATATGAACAAACAATTTCAGGTGTTTTCAAATTACCCTTTTTTTGCCAATTGTAAAGAAATGTGCAAGAAAGTGGCATTTCTCACTACAATTTAAAAACAATTTAAAAAATTGGCAATAAACTAAATTTTATTACGATCTTCCGGTAGATTGCCGGCAAAAACGAAAGAAGTTTCTAGTCGCCTCGTTTACCATCAGCCGATAAATCGACTAGGCGCTAGTATCCCGTCAACTGATAGTTAAGTGTTAACACTAATTATTAATAATTAGTAATAATAATTAAATAAAGAATAAAAAAGAATTATATATTTTTTTAATTTTTGAATCACAATAAAAGGATAAAAAGCAATTTTTTTTCAGTTTTAGCTCCGCGAGCTACTTCCAAAACCTTTGTCAGCCGTTCGACCGGGATCGACGTGCTGGCCAACCCTGACATATAGCATAGTTATTTTTTTTTTCTTTTAATACAAATATATTTCATTAAATTTTGACATGATAAGAAAAATGAAAAATAAAATTAATCGATTTTTAAATAAAATAATAATTGTAATTATAAATTTATTAACAAAAATATATACTTAAATAAATGTTCTTCTTTCTTATTAATATTATTAAATACATATTACCAAACATACATATATATATTTATACAATAATAAAAATTGTAGAAAAAAATATATAAAAATAAACTCCAATATAACGTTTGCAATAACAAATACTGTAATTACTTAAATAAATAGATAAATAAATAAAAATAAATAAAAGGTAAATATTGAATATTTTCATAGAAAAACAAGTTAAGAATAATTTTATTTTTTATAACATTTATCGGCATCTATTTGATATGAAAAAAAAAAAAAAAATAATACGACAAATGGACATTTTTATTTCAATTAACTTTTATCCATAAAATATAAATAAATAATATTATTATTTATGTATTTAAATTGGTTAAAAATTATTATTTTCATATAATAATAATGATTCAATATTTTATTTATATAGGGTGATCAAAAAAGAGCTATATATTTTTAAGTATAAGTAAGAGCTACACTGATTAAAAAATATATAGTACTAATTTGATCACCCACCCTATATATAATAAATAAATAAAATCGTTTGTGACATCATCATTAGACAAACTATAGCATAAAATTTTTATGTTTAAATAAATAATGCTAGCGCAGATTTACCTGTACCAGTATATGCATTTACAATTCAATTTAAGTTGATTATATAAAGGATTTTCTGAGAAAATAATTGTCTGGTATATAATAAAATCAATTGAACAAAGCATAATTGTTATCTCGAAATAAAAGAATTAATAATAAAGACTGTTCAATGCCAATCCATAGATTAAATTTAACAATAAAGTCTTCTGTAATCTAATATATATATAATATTCTATATAGTATATAAGAATATATACATATGCATTAAAAATAAATGCCTGTTCGACAGATAATTGGAAATAAAATTAAAAAAATAAAATCGTATTATCACTTAAGTAGCATAAAAAAGACATTCAAGAATTAAAACGTTTTATATTATGTACATTTAGTGTTTTTTTTTTTTTTTAATCTTAAATCATAAACAATCGCTTATTAGATATATAGTTTTATACTTAAGAAAAGTCGTAAACAAGAAATGAATTTTTATCTATTTTTTCTTGAGACTAAAATTTTCGATTAAATTAAGTTAAAAGCTTAAAATACAAGATTATAAATAAAAAGTTTTAAAAATTTATAATATATATTTAAATAATAAACTAACAAAAAAAAGAAAAAACCAAACCAAATTAATAATATATAAATAATTAAATTAGCTGATAGGATTTTATTTATTTTTCTGTATTTAATAAAAATAAATTTCCATAAGAGATTATACATATAAATAACAAAATTTATCTTTACTTAAAAAAAAAACCATTTTTGCCATAAAATATAGTATCAAAATTTAATCCGCTTTGCAAAATAAATAAAATTTAAAAAGGCAAAAACAAAAAAATTATTGAATTTTTTATATTTTGTTATCAAAAAGATGTTAATTTTCTTGGAAGGAAAATAATCTTTCATATATTTTTGTTACATTTATAAACAATAAAGCGTGAAGCTTTTATTTAACACTTTTTTAACACGTCTCTCTCTCTCTCTTTTTGTATTTTATTATTACTTTAATAATATTCACGTATGCTTTAAGTACAAAAAAAGACGCAACATAAATCGGTACTTTAAAGCATTAAATGAATAAAACGTTAAGTCATTTTTAATGATTAACAAAGTATTTTTGTGATTTTTTCTTTAATGGAAATTTAATCAAATATTCATGCTTAATTATAGGCAGAGAAAAAAAAATACCCATTAAATTCTATGTTTAAAGTACCGAGACAAATGTTTGTTTTTTACATTCAAGGGCATATATTTTAATGTAATTAATTGAACGGACATTGTTCCAAAGAGGTCTCCGTAAAATGTATTCGAGAAACAAGGGCTGGAACTCAGACCCACGGTCGAGCAGTAACTTTAAGTACGATGTGAATATCGAAGTTCCAAAACGATTTCTTTTTTCGTACAGCAAAGAAATGGAACGTTTTACCAGCGTGTGCAATCCCAAACCAATTTAATATCCAATCCTTTAAAACTAATTTCCACAAATATATTACATCCTATCCCATCAATTAACATGGTAGCTCAAAGCTATACACAAGTCGTCTTCACGTCGGAATTCCTAAACATGTCAATTTCATACATAAAAAAAAAATGTTTTTTTACCATTAATTCAGCTTCAGTTAGTCCAGTATGACCAGCTAAATTCGGCATTACTGTCATATTGTATCCAAGTCCTTGGCATACAACAACATTTATCCTTTCGCACTGATGTAATCCATTAATGTTTTGTAAATTTACATTAAATGTGCCAAAGGTTAAACTTGGCAATAATATAACAACGAACCCGATCACATTTATTAATTTTAACCACATTTTTTCTACTTTTTAAATATTTTCTGTTTAATTTCTGTAATTTTAAGGATTTTCTATTTTTTGTTTCTGATTAAATAAATTAATTAATTTTTCTCTTTAGTTAGTTTTTCATATTCACTTTGATTAACAAAACTTATTAAATTAATAACAAATAAAAATACATTTTCGTTGCGTTTTTAAATTACGTAAATAGATTTAAAAGCAATTTACGTTAATTAACATAAAACCAAAAGAAGAAACAACACTTGTTAAAACTCAGACAGTTTATCTTGAACTGAAATGGATTTTTAATAAAATTATTCTTCATGTGTCTCGTGTTTTATTTATAATATTGTTCGGTTGTTTTTCTATATACCTTCGGTTTATATGATCGTCTACATTTATACAGAAGAAGAACAGAAAGAAAAAGGAAAAATAATTATAAGTCGAATTTCCAAAAAAAAAAAAAACACCGCAGCTAATTTTTAATACAAAAAATTAAAAATACAAGCGAAAAGAGTACAGCTATGTCACTCTTTCTCGCTCTACGCGTATATTTTTTTACTCTTTTTACCGCGCATTTTATATAAAATTCAATACAAAAAAAAAAAGGTTGTTTATTTTTTTTTTCTTGTATTTTTTACGATATATAAATTTGATACGGCGGCAAACTTAATACATTTATTTTTTTTTTTTTTGAAATTACAACATATAAAGTGAAATGAAAACCAAACCGACCGACGCATTCCTTTTCCTATTCTTTTTGGTTTTTGTTTTTGTTTTTAAGTAATGCGCAAATGTAGCTTCAGTAGGGTTTACAATGTGAAGTTAATGTTGGTATTTTCTTTCATAAATCGTATAACGAGCTTTTTTCTTATCTAACGATGAAACTTATTGTCTTTGAATTTATATCGAATAAATAATACACATTTTTTCGTTATTAAACTGGAATCCAAATTTTATTTATTTGTTTTTTAATTTTAATTCACTAAAAACTAACATATATTTCCAAAAGTGGCCAAGAAAAATCGCTCAAAATATTAATCGAGGAAGATGAAACAAGAAAATTTAATGGAATGAAGTGAATGGACAACTTTTAAAACAAATTAGATGGCGGCATTTTATACCAAAATAAGGGAAACGATGATGATAATTCCTTATTTCTATCAACAAAGTCTTGAATAATTTATCAAAAAAAAAAGCTTTTATTTATAAGAATTTATTTTTTATTTTTCAAAATCTGTAAAGTTTTTCTGGTTGTTTTTCTACCGGCGAAGTGAATTACGTTATAAATAAAGTTAAGCATAGCAAATGTAAAGTTTTTGTTCCAGATTGAATGACTGTTGAATTTTTTCTCTGATTTAACTTTCAAAACAAAAACCTTTTAAATGTTAAATTGTAAACAAGATTTATTTGTTGCATAAACTCTTTTTTTCCATGTAACAACTTGATAAGTGTATAGATTTTCTGTAATCTTACGTAAATAGAATTTTTTCTTGCAATCTATAAACATCAAAACTTTTTAAAATTAACAGTTAACTAATAAAATTAATAAAAAATACAAACACAGCTTAATGTTAAAATTTTAGTACAAAATGCCATTTGTGGTAATGCTTAAAGCGTTACAAATGTTTTTGAAACCGCACCATTGAAACCTCTTTAATTCTTTTTTTCTTATCAAAATATATATTTATAGATGAACAGGTATGTATTTAGTGTTTAAAAATAATTTATATACAAGAATATAACAATAAATAATAATAATAAGCACAACAATATATGCAATTAGTTTTTCAGGCGTAATACTTCACAATTATGGCTTTTTACTTGTGAAGTGAATTTATCATATTTTTTTAACTAATTATTAATTTTGTTATTATTTTTCATATAAATTATAAAACCTGAAATAAGAATATTTTACAAATTATTGTACAAAGTTCACATATGGCGTGATGTGTTTTCATTATTTATTTTTTTTTCCTTTTAAATATATATATATTTTTTGTCATTCAAGTTGTATTAACACATACTACTGATGCTACGAAAATAAAATGAAAAAATTAGTAATAAATAAAAAAAAAATGATAAAAACTAATTTAAATTTTTTTTGTATATTTACTTATCATATGCTTTGACTTTTTTTTCTTCTTTATAACAATTTAAAAAAAAAAGGTTTTATCAAAGAGAAAATAAGAAATATGTAGAATTAGACTATGACACTGATTTTCTATGAAAATAAAATTGATTAGATTTTGTACATATTTCTGTTAATTAATTTTTGTTTTCATTAAACTATATATTTTCTTTGCATATAATTTAATTAAAACATTTATCTAGATACACTGGTTGAACATTTGTTGCGGTGTATTAATGAAATATTAATCATTTCTCAACTCTGCAAAACGTTGATGCAATTACTTGTCGGTATTACTGCACTATTATAATCATTATTAACGATATTGTTATAGTTTAAACACAGATACAACTATCACGTCAATAATTTCTTTTTCTTTTCTTTCATATGCAAGTGTTATTAAATATAATTTATTATTTGACTGCCCGCATGTGATAGACCCATAATGAAACACTGATTCATAGTTTATTGACACAATATATACATCACATTTTTCTTATTGTGTAAATAACGTACTTCAATGGTAAAATAGGAAATAACTATTTTAAACTATTATTCAATTAACTGTAAACAACATTTAAATGATTTTCAAAAGTTTGTGATTAAGAAATTTAAATAGTTTATCAACAATTCAAGTAATAACCTTTGTACTGCAATATAACTATTGAAAAACATAAAAAATTTAATTAAATTTTCTTTTTATTATTTTATTCTTTATTCTATATACACAATCTATGTAAATTTTGCTTATTTTTAAATTTTTTGATTTTTTTTTTGCACTTGAAAAATTAAAACAAAAATTAAATCTTAGAAACTAATGGGAAAAATAGTAATTCCTTAGTTTTAAATAAATAAATTAAATCTTGTGTTTAATTTATCAATTATTTATTAATTTTAATGAAATTTGAAAACATAAATAGAAAAATATGTGGGCCCATCATTTTTCTAATATTAAAAACTTTTAGGTATTTTATTGACATTTAATAATAGAAAATAAAAACCAAATAAAAAAAAAACGCCAATTTTCTCTTCTTCGTTGCCATTGGAAAAGTAAACTAAGATCATTAATTATACATATATATATTATTGTTCGGTATTTTCCGTTTCATTAGTTTGTTTTTGTGTTGATGAATCAGTCTGCGATGAAGAGGAACTTGTTGGTGTTTGCTGTTGTTGTTGTTGCTGTGTAGCCGCCTGTTGCACTTTTTCATTAATAAAATTTAAATATTGAGTTAATTGTAGAACGGCAATAAGGGATGCTAAATACTCGTGTATATCATCTTTTAAACTTAATTGTTTTATGTGTAATGATATACGTTTATATAAACGGCGGCCAACTTTATTCGATAAACGGCCGACAGTTTGAACGGTATGTAAGGCGGGATCTTCTTCAACTGGAATGGGTGCTAAAGAAATATTGTTTCTATTAATATTTATTTTAAATTTAAAGGAATCAAAGAGAAAAATTACCATTATCTTCTTCGCTATCATCTGCTAATTGTGGCAAGTAGTAATCTAATAAACGTTCAGCTAATGCTGAGGTTGTATCAACACCAGTGACTGCCATACTACCATAATGTGTTGCCAAGACTTCATTAGCCTTTTGCCATGATAATTCCTTTAATGATGATGCTCTATTCTGTGACGCTTGTTTCAATGAAACAACTTTATTTATATGAGGTTGTACAGCTTCATAGACCTTATTTTTTGCACTATTATAGATATCCTGTGGTTGTTCTTTAATTATTGGTGCACGCACTTCTAATTTATCAAAACCTTTAACTAGTGTTTGATCAACTAATTGTATTGGTCGATCTAATTTTTGTACTAATGGTGCAGCTGTATATAGAGCACGTTGAATTGCATCCTCAGCTGTACGAAAAGCCCAATTGAACATAGCATTTGAACCTAAAAAAATTGTTAATAAAAAATATATATAGTATGTACATATGCGTCGTATTTAACGAAATAAATAATTTTATAAACAAGTAATTAAGGTAAATAAAATTTTTATTGAATTTAAAAAATAAAACAAATGTCTTGCGTAGTAACAACAACCGAACAAGATAAAAATAATAATAAATTGATAAAATATAATTAGTATTATTGTATTTACTGCTATTTTGACTATTATACAATTGTTTTTCATTATTATATAAATTACGACGTACAATTGTCTATTATAATTGGCCAATAAAACTATTGAATTACAGTTTTTTTAATTACCTAGTTTAAAAATATTATCATTATCATTTTATCATTAAATAGAATAAAAAAAATTGTTTAAATAAACAAAAAAGGTTAAAAGAAATATATTTATAAAAAATAAGCATATTTTAAACGAATTAACAATGCAATTATTTATTTATACAATTTATATGATTAACGTATTTATATATATATATCAGTGGCGTTGCGTCATACTAGCGAATGGATGCTTAGCATCCCTATGTTTAGAATTAAAAATTGGACATAAATAAGGATAAATTAAAAATAAATTTTTTTTATTAATTCGCAAAAAATTTCTAATAATATTCATAAATTTTCAAAGAAATCATATTTCATTATGAACTCAATATATATCATCAATATTTCAGTTCAGTTCATATTCCCAAGAAAAATTCATGCGTTTTGTTGTTGTTGTGATTTAAATGCGAATGAAGTGGCAAAGCAAAATAAAAAGCAATAATGACGAATATTTTTAAAACAAAGAGAATATGGTTAAAATAAGTCTCTCAAAAAAAGCTAGCTTTTTCCAAATTATTTGTATAAAATATATATGTAGTGGTTGAACTAGCGATTTACATAGAAAATTGAATAAAAAAAATACATTTCTCTCAATTTAAATAAATTTTTTGGCTTAAATTTTACTCATTTGGATGCTACAAAAATATTGCTTCACCATGCAATTAATATATATAACACAAATAAATTGAAAGAAACTTAATGCAGATTGGATATGATTCTACGTTTCATAGTATTGAATCTATCTTGTTTTATTTTTCTCATGACAAGTGAAACATTTGACTAGGTTGCTGACGCATATCAATTTAATTATAAAAAAATTAATTAAAAGAAAGATAAATATTTAATTGGTAACTTATTTCAAATTACTTAAAATTGTATTAAGTTAAAATTTGAAATAACAAATAAAACAAGATGAAAGTAATAAATAAATGCAATTGTTATATTGAAAAACTGTTGAAAAAGTCATTTGCAATGCATAATTTTGCTGAAAAGCAACATATAATTGATATTGGAAGGCATACACCAATTATGGACATTACAGTTAAGAATAGGTCTTGTACTAAGCATTTTACTGATAAATTATATAAAACCAACAACTGGGTAGCTTGATGCGAATTTTTAAACAAATATATTAGGCCATGCCTACTGTTTTCACTAGAACAAAATGTTTGGTGCAAGGATGAATTTTCAGACTTGAATAACATTCATAAAGCTGAAGATAGGCATTGCAAAAATTCTCAAAATTTAGTCATGACGATGCCAATAACAAGTGCATCAGCTGAAAGAAGTTTTTCGCCATTAAAGCGCATCAAAACTTATTTGAGAAATACAACTGGCGAAGAAAGATTAAGTAGCTTTGCAATTATTTCAATTAAAAAAATCATTTAAAAAATTTATGAATAAAAGATAGAAAATATGATGCAATTATATATGAGTTTGCCAAAAATGATAGAAGGATTTTTAATTTTTACAGGATATTTACACTATTTATATTAACAGGATATTTAATTTTATTTATTTTTATAAATTTTATTTTTTGATATATATTAATAATCCTGTATTTGATGTGCAGATAGAAAAATTAGTCAAGTGACGATATAGGTATATTATATTATACATACATCTGATGACTACAGCACAAAAAAAACTATAGAGCTTCCCTAATTCAAAAAGTCACGCCACGCTACTGATATATATATATATTTTTTTTAAGTACATATGTATAAAACTTGAAAAAATATTATTAATTAATTCGACCGCAGTGTTACACAAATGTATAATAAATGAATAATAATTTTTTGTTCTCTTTTGTTTTTTGGTTTTTAACAATTATTACGCCATTTCTGTTTTTTTAATTGCTTTTGTTTTAAAAAAAAAACGGTAAAAATAGGATGTTTTTGAAAAAAGTAATTTTACAAATTCATATGGAGAGCACGTGAGTTTTATTTGTATAATTCAGTTGCGTAATAAATTTTTTAGAACTTTCTTACCTTTGACCTTATCATAAACATCATAACCTTGTTGCCATGCTGCTTCAATTACTGGATATTTCATTACACGATCTAATGATTCTAAATGTGGTAAAACATTTGCTTGATTTGTTTCTTGAACTGCACTTTCTGTACCGGATATATTTCCTTCAGCCATTTTTTTTTTTTTTACAAATAATGTTTTTTTCAAAGAACTTTTTAAATTTTATAATTAATTTACAGTGGGAACAAAAAAAAAGAATTTTTTTTTTCAATAACTTTCACTTATAAAACAAAAACAAAAAACACTTTGTTTATATATTTTTCTTTAAATATTATTCAGACTTTTTTTTTGTTCTTTAATACTCACAAATCTTTTTTAACAGGCAAGACCTTCTTTTCCAATTTTATTAACAAGAATGATTGCTTATATTCAACTAAATTGTAAAATTGAAATTACACTCAGTTTTATATTTAATTAAATTCTTTATATGTAGTTGTTCTCTTGATTATTTTATTTTTTTATTATTATTATTATTGTTGGTTATCATTTTTATTTTAGTTTATTTTTTTATTATAAATATATATATATATATATATACGATAATATCATTGTGAAAAATATAAAAACCGGCTTAAGTGTATTTACAAAACTAATATATATACTATATATTATATACTATTGCAAACAAACTGTATCCATATATCTATTATAATGTATTTATTTATTTATATAATACAATCATGGAAAAATCAAATGTATGACCGGTTGTATTTAATTATATTATGAATATAGTAAATTTAAATTAGTATAAATTCCTTTTTTAGCACAAGTAAATACTATTTTTATAGAATCAATAATTTATAAAGAATATTCTTATTACAAGAGTACTTGTAATTGCATTTAACTCTATTTACTAATAATTTCTCTCTTTAATTAAGCATTTATTTATTAATATAAGAATGTTTTTGTACATAAAAAGTATTTTCATAACAGCCTATGATGCAATAAAAGTAAATAAATAATTATTATTTTTATACTTTTTCTATTTTTATAATTAAAATTCGTTAAAATATTAAATTTTTTATCGCAATATAAATCCACACAGTTCATAATGAATAAAATTTTATTTTTTAATTTATAAATAATTACATAAATGTACTATCTATACACGTACAGTGTATTAAATAAGTGTTTAAAAAATAATTATCACAATCATAAACAGAACAGACTTAAACAATGTCTTGAAATGTTAAATTGCTAGATGACGTTTTTATAAATTCTTGGACTTTAGACTTAAAACGTCTACAAGCTATATTTTTTTTTATACGATGTTTACTTAAATAATAAATTATTTTCATACATACATATATACATTTATATTAAATGTATTTTATTTATTTTTCTTAAAAAAAATTATTCAGTTATATTTAATGGTTTTTTTTTCTTCTGTAAAATCTTATTAAATATCTAGATAAAATAATGATGAACTGTTATTATGGCAAATACATAGATAATCTATTAAAAAATAAATATTATTTTACTTGTAAAAGAAAAAAGTCATAAGTACTGTACTTGATGCAAAATATGATTGACTGTTGATTACATTGCACAATAGCAGCATTTTCTTATTTATTTAATTTATTTTTTCATTAATCATTTGATAATTTTTAATAAAAAAAAAATAAAATTTTATTTAAGAAAATTTATTTATATTGCAATAAAAATATATATATTTTCTATAATTTATTTATTTTGTTTAAAATAAGCATCGAAAAACTGATAATTTAATTCTTATCAGTGTTAATTTATAAAAATTTATACGATTTATATTATTTATAGTAATATTTTTTCTTTAATACAAACATTCATTATTATTGTTACTAACAATATACGCTTATTCATATATTTAAAATGAGTTCACATGAACTTTTAAAATATTTTTAATTGTTTTTGCATTTTTAATTTAATTGCAGATTTTTAGTTGTTCGAGTTTTATTTAATTATTATTTTATAAATTTATAAAGAACACGCAATATCTAATGTTTATCTTTTGTTCAGAAAACGTTGATACCTTGTACATTGACATAGATTTTAATAAATAATCTTCTTCCTGTTAATAAGTGGTTATTTAAAAGGAAAAATCATTCAATATAGTAATTTTATTAAAGAGTTATGCTAAGTACTTTGTACTTTGATAACAATTAGTCTGTATATTAATTACGCAAGGAATACCAATAGTTTTTAAATATTAATTTTTTTTTCGTATTACAAATGTCCAAAGTTTAGCATGGTCGATTAGAGACTTAACTAGGAATACCTTCATCAATTTTTAATTAAATTTTCTTCTTAAATATTTATTAACACGTATATAAAGTTTAAAAATAATATATATATTTTATAATATTTGTAGACATGTTTATGTAATAACAATATTTATTCATACGTGAATTAAAAGGTTTATCACTGTTGTACTTTGAACGTCTTGTTTTTAAAATTTTAAAATATTTAATTATGCTTTTATCTATCTTCATTTTTTGTTTTGTTCATAAAATTAAAATTTCTAATAACTCAAATGTACATACATATATCGACGTCATTTTTTTTCTAAATAAATTAATTATACTTTGAACACACATTACTCAATATATATATATTAAATATAATTAAAAAAAAAACTATAGATGCGTGACTCTATTTAATATAAAATAATAATTAAAGGCTTATCATAACAAACTTATCTATAATAATTATTTTTTTGATAAATTATTTTAATTTTTATTATTTATCATTTATAGTTTTTTGTTTATTTCTTCTATTCAGTGTTTTTTTTTTACAGTGGAGGACACTTTTCTTCTTCGTAACTTATTTGTTATGCTTCCTGATTAAATTTTTAACATATTTTCCGGTATTTATTGTAAAGGAGGCATATCTATATTTTATTTTACAGCAATAGCATATAGAATGTATTCCAGAAAAAATAACAAGAGTGATCTATTAACGTTGAAAATCAATCTTCTAATCGTCGAAAATATTATCCTAAAAAATATATAAAAAATAGAAAAATAATCAACATTTCTTAATTATTTTATTTAAATTTAGTGGGAGTAAATGGCTTGGCTATAATTTTTATAATAATGGCTGTCGTTATCAAACAACAAAATGATTTTTTAAAGGCTTGATTTGAATTTATTGGCATTTTTCTGAATTCTAGGATAACCTTTTTTTAAAAGTAAAATGAATAAATAATCTGGAAAGATTTAAACGGTAGACAAGTATATTCCTGGACATTGGTCGATAGATTTCTAAAAATAAAGAAAAAAAAAAACAAATCAGATAATTCAATTAATATAAAATGTAAACATATGTTATGTAATCTTACTTGTTAATTAAATGCAATCTTTAGGTTAAAATTTAGGTTAACACAAGCCATGGAATACCTGTAAAAATACAACAAAATATAATACAAAATAAGAATATCGTTATTTTCCAAACTGTAACCACTGTTTGTGACAATTATTAATTTTTTTTTTTAATTTTCATAAACAATCAAAACGCAACCATGCTTATCAATATGATTTACACACATATTTTAATTCACGTTCATTTTTTTTTTTAATATATATATTTTTATTTATTTACTATTGTTTTCTGATTTCTAATAATAATTGCAATAAAATAATAATAATAAAATTAAAAACCAAAAAATATCAGAATAGTTATTTAATAAAACTTTGGCGCTTTAGAAGTAAAATAAGGTTTATTTACCTGTAAAAATTTATTGTTTTTAAATTATTATTTAATTTTATTTTTCTTCATCTTTTCTTATAATCTCGATCTTTATCACTGTGAAAAATGTACAAAAAATAATTATTGTTTTTTTTTTTTCGGTTGACAATAAGTTGAAAAATTAATAAACAAAACAAAATGATAAAGAAATCATTAAATAATTTATTATTGTTAATTTTTTTACAAATGATAACAAATACATATTTTGTCGAGTGCAATAATTGGCCCATAATGAATTATGTAAGTTTATAATTATTTGTCATTGTGTAGTGTTTTTGTATCTCGAAGTAAACAATTCATTTGAATAAGAATAGTTTCAGAATTCTAATGGAGAACATATTGAAAATACCAGTTGGTTTGATATAAATAATATGATTTTACCATTTAATATATCACCAACGAGAAAACGTTTATTTAAAATTAAACCAGGTATTACGTTTATCATTTTAATAAAATGATTCGCACTTTATGTAATCTGTTTTATCAACGAGTAATTATTTTTTTTTATGAAACCAAAGGATTAGGAATTTTTGGTTTTCTAATTACGAAAAAACAGCAAAATAATACCAATCATAAGATAAAACGTGATCATAAATCAGCAGGAATTGTATATATACGACATGCTAAAGATGTCCGTGCTAAAGAAACGACGACCGGCTTAGATATGAACTTATCCTTCTCAAATGGTTTGCATTTAATATATAAAAATAATTTATTTATATAAATCATTAAAATAATCATTATTATAGGTATTTTTGATAAATTCAATTTTAAAAATAAAGTTAATGCAGTTTTTCCTGGTAAATGGTTTTCGTTTTTATATGCATTTTCTAAATTAATTATTACTTTATAGGAACTGTGTGGTGCGGTAACGGCGACGTCTCAAAAACAAATTCAGATATTGGTATATTTTTTTTAACTGATTTTTGTTGTCGGTCACACGATAAATGTCCATTATCAATAGAGGCTAATAAACAATTAAATGATTTGAAAAATAATGGCTTATTTACACGATCCCATTGCGACTGTGATCATTCATTTTATAATTGTTTAAAAAAAGCAAACACATTTGTATCAAATAAAATTGGTGAAACATTTTTTAATTTGCTAGAGCCACAATGTTTCCGTGAGGAATATCCAATTATTGGCTGTGTTAGATGGTGAATTTTATTTAAATTATTTATTTTTTATTATTAACAATATTAATAAATAATTTATTATTTAATTTAAGGAAACTAAATAAATGTATAACGTATGCTGTTGATGAGAAAAAAAATAAAACATGGCAATGGTTCGATAATAAAATATATTAATTTAAATCTTTTATTTTATTTATGGATAATTATATAAACTAATTAAAATTATACAATAAAATATACTTTATAAAATATATTGCGATAAAAATTCATTAATAAAATACCTTATATACCTTTAACATAATTATAAACTATTATTTTTCTCTTCTAAGTTCTGGTAATATATTTTCTAAAAAACTTGTGAAAAACCGGGGTTTGGGCCTAAGTGAAAATGTATGTGCCATGGTTTTCTTCGCAAAGATCTTGCTGTGGCATAGTTTATTCTTACATTTTATGATTATCAGCAAATGCGGATATCAAATTATGTTTGATTACTTTAATGATATTATGTAATTTAATTGTAAAACATTTCAATTTTGAAGCTCATGTACCTATCAAAAAAAAAAAATATATCTGCACATTCTGCACAAGGTATATGTTGAATACATTTCAAAAAATTCTTTCCCTATTATCATGGATGTATAGTTCTAGGTTATTTTCAGTCATATGATATCTAATTATTAAGATAAATATAAAAATTGAAAAAATCATAACCGCTATATATTTAAATATTTTGAAAAAATATTTTTTCCAATTTGGTCTGTCTGGTTGATTTATTTTTGTATTTAATTGTAGTATCAAATTCTCTTTTTCTTTTTGCCATGATTTTTTGTGTTCTTCATTTAGATTACTTTGTTTAAGTAGTTTTTCTTCCAACATAACAATCTTTTTTGTGAGTTTTTCATTAATTGCGTTTTCTTTTTCTACCACTTTATGTTTTGCTAACAATTTTTCTTCAAGCTCGCTATTTGTTTGTTTAGCTTTATTTAACTCATCTAATTTCTGCTCTGATTCTTTATTAACAAAACTATGTTGTGTTTTTAATGTTTCGATTAAATTCTCCAATTCATTTTTATTTTTTAATAACTCTGCATTTGTAGATTCCAACATAGCCATGGTTCCACTTAGTTTTGTATTTTCAGTTATTAAACTATTTTCTCGTTCTTTTGCTAATTTATTTTCATTTAGAAGATCATGTAGTTCCGTTTCTATCTTCTGGCGACCTAAATCACTTTCCTTTTGTAATTGTTCATTACTCTGCATAATTTTATTTATTGTGACTAGCTCTTCTTTTAATAAATTGTTTTCTTTAAACAATTCTTCCTTAGTTCTGGTCAATTCGGTATTTCTTAAGCACAATTCTTCATTTTCTTGACTTATGTTATTATTTCTCAGTTCAAGTTGTTCAGTTGTTTTTAATAGTTTTTCATTTAAATCAGCTAATTTTTTAGTTTCATTATCCACTAGTGTTGAATTTGCCTTAATTAATGCCTCATGATCTGTAATTAATTTTATGTTTTCTTCGCTTAGAACTTCTTTCTCTTTTATCAAATTTTCTCTTTGTTTTAATAAATTTTCATTTTCTTTCATCAATTTTTCATTATCCTTGATTAAGCTTGTTTTATCGTCAATTTCTTTACTATTGCAATTTCGTAATTCTTCATTTTCTGTTGCAAAGCAAAGATTTTGCTTTGAAAGAATTTCCTTTTGCTCCACCAACTCTTTGTTGTGTTTAGTTAATGCTTTATTAGTTTCAATTAATTTTCCATTGACTTCATTTAAATTATTTTCGGTATTAGACAACGTTTTTATGTTTTCATTTAATATTTCTATATCATGTGATAATTGAATAACACTTCCTTCGAGTTTTCCATTGCATGCGTTTAGTCTCTCATTGTTTTTGGTTAAATCAGCAATAATATCTTGTAGTTTTACCTTTTCTTCAAATAAAATGACTTTTTCTTCTGTATATTTTTGAATAATTTCATTATATTCACTATTTGACCGTTCTAATTTTTTTATGTCTTCAACTAGTTTTTGATAATCTTCTTTAATAGTAGAAACCTTAATATTTAATTCTGAATGATCATCTACGAACTGTGCATTTTTACTTTGCAACTTTTCACTATATTCAGTCTGCTTTTTATTATAAATAAATAGATTTTCATTATCTTTAATGAGTTTTTCATTCTCTTTTATCAATTTCTCATTTTGAATCAGTAAATCCTTATTTTGTAGAATTACTAGCTCGTTATCCTGTGCTAGTTTTTCTTTCTCGATTAACAAATTATTATTTGAATCAATTAATTTTTCTGAATTCTCACTCAGCAGTTTATTTTCTTTAGCCAATATTGCTTTACTTTCTTGGACTTCATTTATCTGTTTAGTGATATTGCTTATCTTGTTTATATTTTCACTGTTGGTTTGTGTTAATAAATCAAGTTCAGCAGATAGTTTAGCATTAGCAATATTACTTTCCTCAAGCATCGTTTTAATTTGATTTATTTCTGTTGACAAGGCCATATTCTTACTCTTCAAGTCAATGATACTTTCCTCCAGCTGTTTCTTCATATCATCCTTCATATTTTCCATTGTTATTAAATTTAGGTTCAATTTTTTTATTTGTCTTTCATTTTCCTCCAAGTTATATATAAGTTTATTCTTTTCATCCTTTAATAGTTTATCCTCATTCTGCAAAGTAACTAAATTATCATTAATTTTTTTACTTTCAATGTTTAATTTCAAATTATCATTATTTAATGCATTGATTGTCTCATTTAGTATATCATATTGCTTATTTGTGGATTCCTTGAATGTTATAAAACCTTTTTCCATTAATTCTAATTGTTCTTTAAAATTAATATTTTCTTTTGTTAAAAAAATTATATCGTCTTTTAATTTAACGTTTTCCTTTTCATGTTCTTTTAATTGTATATCAATTACAGAGAGTCCTAAATTTTCCGGTTCACTACTTTGACTAGAACTGTTAGATCTTTGTGAGAATGAAAAATCTAAGCAATCAGCCGACTGATCATGACTATGATTTTCAATCCTCATATCATTGATAATCATTACTAATTCTTCATTTGCTTCATTTAAGTACTTAATTTTGTTATCTTTGTTTTGTACCAATAATTTTAAGTCGTCGATAATTATATCATTTTCTTTACATTTATCTAAATATAAAGCCACCTGTTTTTCGGCGTATAGTAACTACAAATAGATAATTTTTAATTATTTCTATTCTTCAATACTATTCGAATAAACTACTTACTTTTTCGTTGCATATTTTTTTATCTTCATTTAAACTATCAATATCCAATTTTATTTTAATTATCATTTCCTCTTTATCAGCTATTTCTTTTCGCAATTTTTTTTTAATCTATAAAATAAAATAAAAACAGGTGAATGAAGAAAAAAGATTAAGACAATAATAATCTGTAAAATAAAAGGATTATTAAACTATACCTTTTCATCATTTATATTTTTATTAGGCGTACAATTTTCTGTATTACTTTCTAATAATTCATTGCGCAGTTTCTTTATTTCGTTTAATAATTTCTTATTTTCTGTACCTGGAAAATGAAAAATTAAATTGTATATATATATATATTTGTATAATTATTATTAAAAAAATCAAAACATACTCATATTTTGTATTTGTTGCTCATTTTTTTTAACTACCACCTCTAAAAACCCCTTTTCATATCGTTCTGTTTCAAGTTGAGCCTTAAAAATAAATTAAAATTTCAATACAAAGTATAATTATTATTATTAATTAAAGGAGAATACTTTTATCAATTGCAAATCTCGTGTTTTCTCCTCAAGCAGATTTGTTTTCGGTGTTGGAGGCGAATATTTGGCCCTAGGTGTTCTGATTGGGCTTTCAGCAGTCCAAATTTGTGGTGATTGCCGCACTAATGTGCATTAAAATAGAATGCATTAGTACAGATAAGCTATGCAAAAATATTAACTTACATGATACAGATATCGTAGATCTTAGTATCTCTCTATTAATTTGTGTTTTGTCTATTAAATTTGTTAAAAATTTGGCTACATAATTTTGATATTTTACATTTAATTCATTACACAAGTTATGATAATAGTCCTGAGGTTGTTTCACACATGAATAATGTAACAATAAAGAAAATATGTACATACAATCAGTAGTGCTTATTTGACTGGAATCATCTAAATGTAAGTCAAATTCTGGATAATTAACTTAAATAAAATATTTTTAATTAGTGTTATATGAAATTTTGTATTAAATATATTTTAGAGAAATAAAACTGATTAAAAAACATTACCATTTAAGAAATCAATTAAATTTATGTTACTTAAATCAACAGATGTCACATGCGATTTGAATAGGCTAAATATTTGTTCTAAATCTGCTTCATCCAAGGAAAATAGAGTTTTTTCTGATAACTTTGTACAATTTATCTAGAACATGTGTAAATAACAATAATATTCTTTTTACAAATCAAAAGTAATTACCAAAAACACTTACCCATTGTATTAGCACTAATTTCCAATTATTTGCATCCATTATTGTAAAAAATTTGTCAACGGTTAAAAAAAATTTAAAAAAAAAATGTATTGTGATAGGCGTTTTTAATTACTAAAATCAATAATTATAGGCAAATTATTATTTAAATTTATATTGCGAATAACTGTCAACTGATATTATTATTGAAACTGCTGATTTGACATACGAATAGGTCTATAAAATAATACTAGCGGCAAATAATAACAACTTATTTGACAGCAGATTTTTAATATCGTTTTCATTTATTCAAAAAAAAAAATAGTTTTATCGCTAAACATTTGTTTAAAAACTAGATTATTTTTAATAAAAAAATTTAAAATTATAAAAGAATATTTGCTTAATTAAAATGTAATTACTTTAAACTGTCATAAAATAAATAAAAAAATCTGTATTTTAAATTATTTATTTACATTACCCCACAGAAAGAGATTTTATAAATTACCGGCAGGTCTCGCGTTTTGTTTTTATTTAATTGGTATATAAGAAATTTTTATGCTATATGGCAATAGGTAATATGAGACATTGAACTTTTTGTAAAACCAACAACAACTGTGGGATGTCAAAAATAGAAGCCGTTTCAACGGTTTAATAAACATAGAATTTGTAGTCGATGCCAGATTAAGTGTAACATGTATTTAAGAAATAAATATTAAATTTGATTTTAATTAATTAATATACCTATTAAATCTAAATAATCTTTTTATAAAAGACATTAAACATTGAAATAACACAAACATTATTTTCTTATATATTACAAAAATGGATGCAAACAATTGGAAATTAGTGTTAATGCAATGGGTAAGTGTTTTTGGTAATTACTTTTGATTTGTAAAAAGAATATTATTGTTATTTACACATGTTCTAGATAAATTGTACAAAGTTATCAGAAAAAACTCTATTTTCCTTGGATGAAGCAGATGTAGAACAAATATTTAGCCTATTCAAATCGCATGTGACATCTGTTGATTTAAGTAACATAAATTTAATTGATTTCTTAAATGGTAATGTTTTTTCATCAGTTTTATTTCTCTAAAATATATTTAATACAAAATTTCATATAACACTAATTAAAAATATTTTATTTTAGTTAATTATCCAGAATTTGATTTACATTTTGATGATTCCAGTCAAATAAGTACTACAGATAGTATGTACATATTTTCTTTATTGTTACATTATTCATGTGTAAAACAACCTCAGGAATATTACCATAACTTGTGTAACGGGTTAACTGCAAAATATCAAAATTATGTAGCCAGATTTTTAACAAATTTAGTAGACAAAACAGAAATAAATAGAGAAATACTAAGATCTTCAATATCTGTATCATGTAAGTTAATATTTTTTTATAACGTATCTGTATTAATTAATTCTATTTTAATATATATAAGTGCCACAATCACCACAAATTTGGACTGCCGAAAGCCCAATTCGAACACCTAGGGCGAAGTATTCGCCTCCAACACCGAAAACAAATCTACTTGAGGAGAAAACCCGAGATTTGCAACTGATAAAAGTATTCTCTTTTAATTATTAATAATAATTATACTTTGTATTGAAATTTTAATTTATTTTTAAGGCTCAACTTGAAACAGAACGATATGAAAAAGGGTTTTTAGAGGTGGTAGTTAAAAAAAATGAGCAACAAATACAAAATATGAGTATGTTTCGAATTTTTCAATATTAATGATACATTTCTATATATATATATATATATATATACAATTTATTTTTTTATCTTCCAGGTACAGAACATAAGAAATTATTAAACGAAATAAAGAAACTGCGCAATGAATTATTAGAAAGTAATACAGAAAATTGTACGCCTAATAAAAATATAAATGATGAAAAGGTATACTTTAATAATCCTTTTATTTTAAAGATTATTATTGTCTTAATCTTTTTTCTTCATTAATCTGTTTTTATTTTATTTTATAGATTAAAAAAAAATTGCGAAAAGAAATAGCTGATAAAGAGGAAATGATAATTAAAATAAAATTGGATATTGATAGTTTAAATGAAGATAAAAAAATATGCAACGAAAAAGTAAGTAGTTTATTCGAATAGTATTGAAGAATAGAAATAATTAAAAATTATCTATTTGTAGTTACTATACGCTGAAAATCAGGTGGCTTTATATTTAGATAAATGTAAAGAAAATGATATAATTATCGATGACTTAAAATTATTGTTACAAAACAAAGAAGAAAAAATAAAATTCTTGCATGAAGCAAATGCTGAATTAGAAATGATTATCAAAGATATGAGGACTGAAAATCATAGTCATGATCAATCAGTGGAATGCTTAGATTTTTCATTCTCACAAACAACCAATAGTTCAGGCCAAAGCATTGAACCGGAAAATCTGGGCTATTCCGTAATTGATTTACAATTAAAGGAACAAGAAAAGGAAAATGTAAAATTGAAAGAAAATATAAATTTTTTAACAAAAGAAAATATTAATTTTAAAGAACAATTAGAATTAATGGAAAAAGATTTTATAACATTCAAGGAATCCACAAATAAGCAATATGATATACTAAATGAGACAATCAATGCATTAAATAATGATAATTTGAAATTAAACATTGAAAGTAAAAAAATTAATGATAATTTAGTTACTTTGCAGAATGAGGATAAATTATTAAAGGATGAAAAGAATAAACTTATATATAACTTGGAGGAAAATGAAAGACAAATAAAAAAATTGAACCTAAATTTAATAACAATGGAAAATATGAAGGATGATATGAAGAAACAGTTGGAGGAAAGTATCATTGACTTGAAGAGTAAGAATATGGCCTTGTCAACAGAAATAAATCAAATTAAAACGATGCTTGAGGAAAGTAATATTGCTAATGCTAAACTATCTGCTGAGCTTGATTTATTAACACAAACCAACAGTGAAAATTTAAACAAGATAAGCAATATCACTAAACAAATCAATGAAGTCCAAGAAAGTAATACAACATTGGCTAAAGAAAATAAACTGTTGAGTGAGAATTCAGAAAAATTGATTGATTCAAATAATAATTTGTTAACCGAGAAAGATAAATTAGTACAGGATAACGAGCTAGCTATTCTACAAAATAAGGATTTGGTTTTGCAAAATGAGAAAAATATGAATTTAATAGAAACCAAGGAAAAGGAAAATATCGAATTAACAAAAAAAGTTACCAACTATGAAAATGAAATTATTTCAATGAAAACAATTCTTAAAGATTTATCAGTGGAAAAGTCCAATTTAGATGAAAATTTGTCAAAATTAAATGAAAAATTATTGACTTATGATATTGAATTAAAATCCTACGAAACAACGAATGATGATTTGCAGCAAAAGTTAATAGCAATGGAAAATAACAAAGATGATATGAAGAAACACTTGGAGGAAAGTATTATTGACTTGGAGAGTAAAAATATGGCCTTATCAACAGAAATAAATCAAATTAAAACGATGCTTGAAGAAAGTAATATTGCTAATGCTAAACTATCTGCTGAGCTTGATTTATTAACACAAACCAACAGTGAAAATATAAACAAGATAAGCAATATCACTAGACAGATAAATGAAATCCAAGAAAGTAATACAACATTGGCTAAAGAAAATAAGTTGCTGAGTGAGAATTCAGAAAAATTGATTGATTCAAATAGTAATTTGTTAACTGAGAAAGAAAAATTAGCACAGGATAACGAGCTAGCAATTTTACAAAATAATGATTTGGTTTTGCAAAATGAGAAAAATATTAATTTAATAGAAACCAAGGAAAAGGAAAATATCGAATTAACAAAAAAAGTTACCAACTATGAAAATGAAATTATTTCAATGAAAACAATTCTTAAAGATTTATCAGTGGAAAAGTCCAATTTAGATGAAAATTTGTCAAAATTAAATGAAAAATTATTGACTTATGATAATAAATTAAAATCCTACGAAACAACGAATGATGATTTGCAGCAAAAGTTAATAACAATGGAAAAAATGAAACATGATATGAAGAAACAGTTGGAGGAAAGTAGTATTGACTTGGAGAGTAAAAATATGGCTTTATCAACAGAAATAAATCAAATTAAAACGATGCTTAAAGAATGTAATATTGCTAATGCTAAACTATCTGCTGAGCTTGATTTATTAACACAAACCAACAGTGAAAATTTAAACAAGATAAGCAATATCACTAAACAAATCAATGAAGTCCAAGAAAGTAATACAACATTGGCTAAAGAAAATAAACTGCTGAGTGAGAATTCAGAAAAATTGATTGATTCAAATAGTAATTTGTTAACTGAGAAAGAAAAATTAGCACAGGATAACGAGCTAGCTATTCTACAAAATAAGGATTTGGTTTTGCAAAATGAGAAAAATATTAATTTAATAGAAACCAAGGAAAAGGAAAATATCGAATTAACAAAAAAAGTTACCAACTATGAAAATGAAATTATTTCAATGAAAACAATTCTTAAAGATTTATCAGTGGAAAAGTCCAATTTAGATGAAAATTTGTCAAAATTAAATGAAAAATTATTGACTTATGATAATGAATTAAAATCCTACGAAACAACGAATGATGATTTGCAGCAAAAGTTAATAACAATGGAAAATAACAAAGATGATATGAAGAAACAGTTGGAGGAACGTATTATTGACTTAGAGAGTAAAAATATGACTTTATCAACAGAAATAAATCAAATTAAAACGATGCTTGAAGAAAGTAATATTGCTAATGCTAAACTAACTGCTGAGCTTGATTTATTAACACAAACCAACAGTGAAAATATAAACAAGATAAGCAATATCACTAAACAGATCAATGAAATCCAAGAAAGTAATGCAACATTGGCTAAAGAAAATAAACTGCTGAGTGAGAATTCAGAAAAATTGATTGATTCAAATAATAATTTGTTAACTGAGAAACATAAATTAGCACAGGATAACGAGTTAGCAATTCTACAAAATAAGGATTTACTGATTCAAAATGAGAAATTGATAAAAGAGAATGAAAAACTCATTAAAGATAATGAAAATCTATTTATTTATAATAAAAAGCAGACTGAATATAGTGAAAAGTTGCAAAGCAAAAATGAACAGCTCGTAGGTGATAATACAGAATTAAATAATAAGGTTTCTACTATTACAGAAGATTATCAAAAACTAGTTGATGACATAAAAAAATTAGAACGGTCAAACAGTGAATATAATGAAATTATTAAAAAATATACAGAAGAAAAAGTCATTTTATTTGAAGAAAAGGTAAAACTACAAGATATTATTGCTGATTTAACCAAAAACAATGAGAGACTAAACGCATGCAATGGAAAACTCGAAGGAAGTGTTATTCAATTATCACATGATATAGAAATATTAAATGAACACATAAAAACGTTGTCTAACACCGAAAATAATCTAAATGAAGTCAATGGAAAATTAATTGAAACTAATAAAGCATTAACTAAACACAACAAAGAGTTGGTGGAGCAAAAGGAAATTCTTTCAAAGCAAAATCTTTGCTTTGCAACAGAAAATGAAGAATTACGAAATTGCAATAGTAAAGAAATTGACGATAAAACAAGCTTAATCAAGGATAATGAAAAATTGTTGAAAGAAAATGAAAATTTATTAAAACAAAGAGAAAATTTGATAAAAGAGAAAGAAGTTCTAAGCGAAGAAAACATAAAATTAATTACAGATCATGAGGCATTAATTAAGGCAAATTCAACACTAGTGGATAATGAAACTAAAAAATTAGCTGATTTAAATGAAAAACTATTAAAAACAACTGAACAACTTGAACTGAGAAATAATAACATAAGTCAAGAAAATGAAGAATTGTGCTTAAGAAATACCGAATTGACCAGAACTAAGGAAGAATTGTTTAAAGAGAACAATTTATTAAAAGAAGAGCTAGTCACAATAAATAAAATTATGCAGAGTAATGAACAATTACAAAAGGAAAGTGATTTAGGTCGCCAGAAGATAGAAACGGAACTACATGATCTTCTAAATGAAAATAAATTAGCAAAAGAACGAGAAAATAGTTTAATAACTGAAAATACAAAACTAAGTGGAACCATGGCTATGTTGGAATCTACAAATGCAGAGTTATCAAAAAATAAAACTGAATTGGAGAATTTAATCGAAACATTAAAAACACAACATAGTTTTGTTAATAAAGAATCAGAGCAGAAATTAGATGAGTTAAATAAAGCTAAACAAAAAAATAGCGAACTTGAAGAAAAACTGGTAGCATTAGATTTGGAATATAAATTAAATAAAAATTGTTTAAATACACAAAAAATGGCATCGCTAGAATTAACTAAGGAAAGAGAAATTAATGAAAAGCTCACTCAAGACGTGCAAATATTGCGCGCAAAATTATTCAAACATCGTGAGTTAAGTGATGAAAAGGAAAAATCATGGCAAACGGAAAAGGAGAATTTACTTAAAAATTTAAATGAACAAAAATTATTGACCGAGGATAAAATAAAAGAGAATCGTATTGAACTGGAAGGAAAATTGGAAAAAATGAAAACAAAAATGGTACGTATTTTAATTATTTCTTATAAATTTTAATTATATTATTATATTTTCTTATCTTTGCACACAAAAAAAAATCTATTAAACTAGAAATCTTTATATCTTGATGAAGTAGCGAAAACAAAAACAAAGCATGAGAAGGAAATACTTGATTCTCGCCAGGAATTGCAACAACATACTAAAAAGGTATGCTTACTTGATTGTTTTAATACCAATTTTATTGAATTATTAATGAATATTTTCTCTTTTATTTTTTATAAAGCTTGAAGAATACGATAATTATATAAAAAAATTATTGCAGCAAATTTATAGTTTAAATGATAAACAATTAGAAATACAGAAGCAAAATGATTTCATGAAAACAAAATTAAAAGTTTTTGAAAGTCAAACAAATATCAATTCTAATTCTGGTCATGGCTTAATGAAACGACCAATGTTACCAAATCAAATGGGTTCTAATTTAAAAATGGAAGATGAAGAGGGTGAATTATTTAATAATACATATTTAGCTGATTTAAAAAGTGGCGGTCGTATATCGCCACAGTATCAAGATTCATTAAGGTATATATTTTTTTTTTTGTTTAATTCTATATCGTAATTGAAATATGTTGGTTAATTTTTATTATACTTTTTAGATTATCAGAATTACAGTTTCGTAATTCTTTATGTTTGCCACATTTGCGAAGTTCCTATTCAGTTATCTACAATGATACTAACTATCGTGAAGATGAAATAAAAGTAAGTCATATACCTAAACGATTGGACAATGCGATTATAAAATAAATAAATATTTTAAAACAAAGACAAGCATTTGACGAAACTTATATAATTGTGTTAATAAAATATTTGATAAAATATTGAAATAGAATAATTTGGACAAAAAACAATACAAAGTTTAATATAAGATAAAATTAAGATTTTGAGTATTGTTTTATATAATAAAAAATTTAATAATAAAATTATTATAAAAGTTTTTCTTTTATTAAATGTGTCTCACCTATCAAATAATTGTCTTTGTTACTATGATATTGTTAATTTTCTTATATTATAAATAAATAAATGTATTAAATTTATTATTATTTTTAGGATGGTGGTAATAATTTATATCTCGATGACAGTTTAAGTAGTTTATTGCCATCTGGACAGCGTAAAAAAGTTAGTGGCGCAACTACATATAAACGTCCAGGGCCCCCAACACCTAGCAAAAAGGCTGGAAGATTATCATTTGGCAGTGAAATTTTAAAAGAATCAAATGAAAATATTTTAATCGGAGCTGAAGCATGTTCTAATTATAAAAAATCAACACCGGGCAAATTAAAAGCATTATTCAATAGTTCTTCTAAAGTAAAAGATGAAGTAACGTATATTTATTTTATAAATTTAACTAAATGTTTAACTACTTTTATGTATTTGCAATCGTTTTGTAATTTATTTTGTTATATTGATGATTTAATTTTTGAATAATTTTGAACAGTATTATTGGTATTCTGAATTTGTTAAATTTATAGAAACCTTATTATGGTAATGATGAGGATGAGAAAAATGGATCAAATGTAGAGTATAAAAGAAAAATCTATCGTTTAAATAGACCATATTCATGGACACCACGTAGTAAATCTAATAAAATAGGGAAAAAAAATAAACTTATAAATAAATCTATGTCATCAGAAGATAGTTATAATAATAATAGTTCTAATGGTGAAAATAATAAAAAATTATCATCATATAGCTGCAGAAAAATGCATCATAACTCAGCATCTAAAAGTTATATTAAAAAAAATAAATTACGTCGCTTAAATCAATTTAATAAATTTCGAAAATTAAGTGCTAATAATGATAATTCGTCTTCTGATGATAGTTTTAATAAAAATAGTAAAAATAATAATAAAGATAATGATAAAAATTTTGAAACTGGTATAGTTTTAACGACTCTAACTACATCGACACCATCATCAATCGCCAATAATTTGGCATTGCATCAATTTGAGTTTTCATCAGATAAATTATTATTGCCAACAAATAGTGAATTATCTGGAAATCAGTTAACACCGATATTAGTCCATAAAAACTATGAACATAATTTGGGCACAACAAATATAGTTAATTCAAATAATTTTATTATAAATCGTCGAATACCATTATTATCGGCACTACATTTGCCACTGGATAAAGATAATAAAATTGTATTCAGTCAGAAAACGAATGAGAAATTACAAGATAATATAAAATGGTTTTGTGAACATTATAAAATAATAATTGCTAATATAATTATAGTTTTAATAATTTTTTTAATAAAATACATTTTCACATAATATTTATTATTAATTAGGGAATAAAAATTTTAATATATTTGTAGCAAATTGTTGTTATAACAACTCTGTAGTATTACTATTACCTTTTTCTTTTGTGTTTGTTACAATTTGTCTTTTTTTTTTTATTGCAGAATTCTACTCCGAAACGACGACTAAGTATTTTTCGTAACAAAAAATGATAATCAAGTGATATCATTTTTCCTGATAGTCTGGTGTCTGTGTACGATATTCTTTAAATTATTTTATAACATAATATTCTCAGTAAAGAGAAAATAGGGTTGGTATCGATATTATCCATACAATAACAGGGAAAACAGTAAATTATTACAAAAACCGTGATTATTCTGGATTTAATAATATAAAAACAAATAGAACTTTCTACGCTATATAACTTATATTTATAAAATTAAATATATGAAATTAAACAAAAATTTATTTAAATAATGTAAACATATTTCTACAATTTAATTAATTATATTTGTCAATTATATATGTATATTTATTTTGTTTTTTAACCACAAATTTAATAATTTAATCAATATACAAATTGTATAAACTTTGATCGATGATTTTTTATAAAAAATTAATAAATATGTAAAGAATGTAATAAAAAAAATTATTTAATATTATTTAAAACACTTTCTAAGTAAATTATTTTTGATAAAAATGTCTAAAGAAGAAAAATCAGTGATATTGGATACTTGACAAATGCTTTAAAAAAATTGGTAAGAACAATCATATTTCTAACGGAATTTATCAAATTATTTTTAATGGGTTGTTTGCAATTAAAATTATGCATTTACATGTATTGTGTGTAGGCTCCTTAATATCTTTCGCGAAATTTAAACTTATACAAATTGCAATCGTTTTAATGTTTTTATTAAAACTGAATTTATTATTACAGTATTTATTACACATTTTTTAATAAGTATCTTCATTAAATTTTAGAAGTTTATAACTAATATTTTATTAATAATAATATCACATAAAAAGTTGATATAAAAATTTCTCCAGTATACCAGTATTGCAATCAGCTGTTTGTTGTTTTGATTATATTCACCACATATGTTGAATTTATTCTAGTACTGTTCTAGTCTTAAAACTAGTATTACTATTAAATAAAGTGAATAAAAATAGTCGTAAACAAAAATGGAGGAAGTTGAAGAGCAATCAGAATTATTATTTTTTGATACGTTTTCACATGAAATAAATGATGTAATTATATTTTACCTATGTTAAAATTATTTGTAATAATATAATTCATTATATTTTTGATAATTTGTTATATAGTTTACTTATTAAAAATATGTACTGACGCTACAATAAACCTAACCTTAAATAATATATTTTATTGTTTTTTTTTTTAAGGAATTAAATTTAGATTTAGTGCAGTTTCCAAAGCCCGTGTATATTACAGAAGTGCGCATAATACCTCTTGGTGCTAGAGTGCAGGCTGATTTTCCTGGTGGAGTAAGATTAGGTGCAACAAATCCATCATCGTTTCATATTGAGTTTTTTGTTAATGATTTGGCTAAACCGGGCGCATCAACATTTGAATGTTTAGGAAACTTTGAATATAACCAAAACGATTGTATACATTTGCAATGTCACCACAATGAAGACACTGGAAGGCAAATACCGACAGATGGTTTAGTATTACGTGGATGGTATACCACAATTACTTTAGCTGTGTATGGAATTCTTACTAAAAATATAACTGAACAAATTGCATCTCCACAAACAACTGCACCGCCACCGCCGGTTCCATCAATAGTTCCCGTGCAAATTACAACAGCTGATGATCATCAAATTGTGCAACCGCAAACTGAGTGGGGACTGCAAGAAGCACCAGTACCAGTACCTGCATTAGAACCTCAGTATGCACAAGCACAACCAGAAATTTATGTTGAAGGTCCATATGCTGAAGGTTATGAAAATCCTGAATATCCTCCGCATGAATATTATGGTGACAGTGACATTCCAAAAGATCCACGAACTTTCGGTGGTGTTGAACCCGATTGGAATCCTACAAGTGTAGTTAGTGAACCATCGCAAGCATCCTTGTTACATAGTGCACGTGAAGTGGAACGTGATCGATCTCGCGATAGAGACTGGGATCGCACTGATAGAACTCATCGAAGATCCGTATCTTCTAATTGTTCACCAAAACCAGATTTATCTCGTTCATGTGATCGAAGTCGAGGCTATTCCAAATCACCTAGCCGTGATCGAGATTATAATACGCGATCGAAACGTGAATGGTCTCGGAGTCCAGAATATCGAGCCCATAGTCGTCGCAATCGCGACTCATCATATGAGAGAAGTGGACGTCGTGATCCTACATTTGATATGCGTACGCCAGAACGGGAGGAACATCGTAAAAGACCTCGTACTCCACCCATGGAATCGCCGAGACGACCACGAACACCAGCCATTTCACCTACATCTGACGATGAGTTACATTATCGAAACAAACAAGAAGTATATCCTGAAAAACATACTGCTGCCAAATTCCATGAAAAAGTTCAACCAATTCGTGTGATTGAGCATCCAGCAGAAGAACGAATAAAAACACAGTTATTGCACAGCCCAACTCCCACTACTGGTACACCACTAGAATCTCCTGCTGCCTTAGACGATGATGTTTTATCAGTTGGCGAACAATTTGAGCCAATTTTAAGTGATGAAGATATGACAGATGAAACAGAGCAATTTGATTTGGATTTTGATTTTGAAGGGGAATATGAAGATGTATTAAATATATTTAATCCTTTTACGACCGATCTGCAACGCTTTGAAAACAAAGATAAAATCACACACGAAATTATTCCCACGTTAAATGAACAATTAGCACTCAAAGAATTTGAAAACATAATAAAGTTCTTGCAAAAAGTTAAAACAAAATCGATTCCGTTTAATCACAGTGATTTCATAAAATTAAGTCCTGACATTAAAGAGGGATGGATACACACAACCGAACAATTTATTTTGCAGTTAAATCAATTCAATCAATACAACAATATCAATGATAATAATAATAATATAATAAAAGATTTATTGATTGAGAAAAATTATGATTTATTTTTAATTATTATTGAATGGCTATTAATCGGTTTAGACTATGATTTGACATTGTCACAACAACAGCCTGGCTACAAAATACGTCACATTAAGATTGGTATACGTTTGATTGAAATATTATGCTGTTATAAATGCATTATAAATTATTTATTATTAAAAATCAATTACGATTTATACGAGAAGTTAATTAATTTGTTTAATAAAAAGTTCATGTCATTATCAATAAAGTTGATGATTGTTAAGACAATAAATACAACATTAAATAATAAATTGACAATAGATTATTTTCTAAATAATAATTATTACAATATTATTATAAACTTATTAAACGATAGTAATACTTTAATACGTATTAAATTTGCACTAAAATCATTAATAAAAAAACTTCATTTGTATGAAACATTAAAGCAATTAAATATTATTATAAATAATAATTTATTGATAATAAATAATACTGCTGAAGATGATATTGATGATAATAATACGCATGATAGTAAAATCAACGATAATGATTTAAATTTAATAAATATATATTTGGAAAATATACTAAAGTCATATACATATGATAAAATAAATTTTTTACAACCAAAACGTTTTTTACCAGTTCTATCGAAATTTGAATTATTTACAAATATTAATAATAATTTAATAATCAAAGATTTATCATATATATTTATTGTATTATTTAATGCAAATAATTTATTAGAAATTTTATTAATAATATTATCAAAAAAATGTGTATTTAATAATATCATTGTAAATATAACATATGATATATTATTTGAACTATGTAGTAATATATATGGTTTAAATTATTTAATTGATAATATTGATACAACAAATTTAATTGTTAGATGTTTATTAAATAATAATAATAACAATAATAATGATGTTACTACAACAACACCGGCAAATGTCGTTACTACTGATTATTATGCTGATAGTTCAAGGGGACAATTACTTGGTATTGAAATTGCTTTTAAGGTATACAATAAAATTATTATGATAATAAAATAAAATGTAATCCATTAATATTAAAATTGTTTTAGATACAAACAAAATATCATTTAGATGCAGTTACAAATATAATGAAGAAACCAAATGATATTGATTTAGATCAATTAATTGATAATTTGCATACATTTTATAGTTTATCATGTAATATAAATGGTAAAATACATGTGGTAAATACAATTACAATGGATAATAATTTAAAAATTCTATTAACATTAATTGAGAATGAGAAAAAAAATGAAATTAATCATCATCGTCAACTTAATCAGGGATCACCAGTTAATGTTAAGTGCAAATCACCATTATTAAGTTATGCAATTGATTTAATTGATTGTGTCATACGTAATTGTCAAAAGGTGGATTATTTAGAAGAGTATAGTCATTTATTGATTGATTTAGTTAAAAGTCATGACTTATTCGAACCAAGTGTATCGACAATATTACAAGAAATATCCGTTTATTTAAAACCAATTGAAATAACAAATGTATTCTCTTATGATGATATTACACCATTATGTGATTTAATAAAACGTAGTTTGGAATTTATAACTACATTTCCTGGAGATTTAATAACAGGTTTACGAATATTACGCCATTTGGGCATACCAGAATATGATGATGATATTATTACTGAACATATTGAACTAAAATACAAATTTGTTATATTGCAATTTTATTCTGCCGATGGCATACAAACGATAATAACAATAATGGAGAAATTAAATCAATTATTCGAGCAACCTGGATTACAAACACCTATTCTAGTAACAACACAAGGTGTTTTATTAACGCATATATTATTACCGGCTATTCAATTATTAAGGAAAATGGTATCTAATGTAATATTATGCCGTAATATTAAATTTAAAGATATGACCGCTATCGAACCATTGTTACAAACATATAATTTAATGCATAACATGCCCCAAACATGTGCCGCATATAAAGATGCACAATTGATACAAAATGAAATTATAAAAACATTGTTGGCATACACCCAGCCCACTCCACCTGAAGGTGTTGATACAGAATCAGTGCATAAAAGTTTATGGACACAATTGATTGGGGAAATTATAAAGTACATAATGAATGGACCATATACGTTTATATCCGGTTTATTAATATTTAGTGAATTATTACCTTTACCATTACCTGTGCCAACGAATATATTATTAACAGATATTGAAACAAATCGTTTAATTACTGAACGTCAATTATGGTCAGCACATTTACATCCACAAAGTATTTTACTAACTGAACTAATACAAACAATAAGTACAACCAGTTATCCACAGTTATTATTAATATTAAGTCGGGTATGTTTACAATTGGCTGATTTAGCACCAAATATGTCATTAATGGTAACAAAATCAATAATTGAGTTAATTATAAATGAAAGCGGTGGTACAAATGTGGTTGCAACTGGAACAGGTACACCATCCTCAACGACAGCAACAACGACATCCCAATTAGTACGTTTATTACAATTTTTATCAAGTTTAGTTAGTTATCCATCAATAAAAGTGTCAATATTATCAATTTTACCTGGTAAATTATTAGATGTTATAAATAGTATACTAATAACATCCGGTAATAATTGTGCAACACATTTATTAGCACAAGAGCATGTACATACAATAATACAAAATTTACTCGATTCCGAAATAACAATGATAACATTAAACAATAAAAATAATTTTAATCCGGAGCTTGCATTGGCTTGCTCAATACCATCTAAAGAACAATTAATAGTTATAATAAATGGTGTTATTGATAATTTTTGTATTGATGATATACCAACTGGTAATACAGCACAAATTGCAGCATTGCGTACAATGCTTATTTTAACAGAACATGAGTAAGTAGTAAAATTATTTATCTCAATTATTCATTTATTTAACATTAATTTTTTCATTTCAGTATTACAATGTTCATTTTACGTGATATTTTAGAAAAGAAAAAATTAAATTTTATTAAAATTGTAAAAAAAATTATTTCCGATTATAAATTAAGTAATGAAGATTTACGTACAAATATAACGCTATTAATTGAATTTTTACGAAGTTTAATTATAATCGATGCTAATTCACCTGATATAAATGAACAACAGCAGCACCAACAAATAATAGCACAACGTACGATTATTTTAACATGTGAACAATTTGCTAGTATTCTATTATGGTTTAAAGAGCAATCAACAAATAAAACTACTTCAAAAGATAGTGAAAATGAGGGTGTAAAAACTGTTGCTACTCCCACAGAGGAACAAGCAGATGAAATTAAAGAGGAAAATAAAAGTGTTGAGAAACATTTTCTGAAAGAATTACATGAATATCTTATTGAAAAATTAGAAACGACAATAACAGCAACACCAACCTCATCAACGAATAATGGTGATGAGTGTCAACATAATGATAATTTAGTTTTAACTGAAGGTTTAAAAGTTATTTTTGAAACATTAGATAAATGCAAAGTAAATGACGATAATGAAATAATTAATAATGACAATTTACAAATGGTTGAACCATATTTGCCACAAGCAGAGGGTATTGTTACACAATATGCATCCAGAGAAATTTTTAAAAAGTGTGATGGAATAAGTGAAAGATTAAGTACAAATTATTGGTTAAATGCACCACTGTATAATGATGTTGAAGATGTCGAAATGGAACAAATACCATGTGATTTGACAGAAGTAATTAAAACGTGTTTACCAGGTGATGTTAATATAACTAGTGACTGTAAACGTTTATTACATTTATCTGCTTCGCCTCAATCGAATCGTGAGAGAACAACAGCCGCACCATGCTTTCGAACACGTCGAGTTGAAGTTGAACCATCAACGGGTAGACCAGAGAAGAAAATTTTTAGTAAGTTTTATTTGTTTTATTTTCTTTTGAGGGTTTTCAACACATTAATTTTTTTAAATAGTTACGCCAATGCGTGGACGTGGTTTCCCACGTACACCACCATCACGTGGTGATCTCTTTCGCTCACGACCACCAAATACATCAAGGCCTCCTTCATTGCATGTCGATGACTTTTTGGCATTAGAAACATGTGGAGCGCAACCGACTGGGCCAACAGGTTATAATAAATTAGCTCGTGAAATCATAAGTATTCGGGGTGGCAGAGGTGGTCGTGGCCGTGGGGGTTTTCAATCGGATCGTGGACGAATACCAACAGTCAATTCAGGCGGTGTTCCTTCTTACCGACAAACGTAATATTTTCTTTGTTATAAGATTTGTTTCATTTCTTAAAAAAAAATTATATTTTTCTTCTTTTTTTATGGCATATTATAGAGGATCGCCAGGTGCATGGCAGCATAGTCATAATTCGCACATTGTTGGCGTTGATCAGTCATCATCATCGCCGATACAACAACATTTTCGTACAGCCACTTCTGAGCCCGTCGTTTCAGGACATTTCCAATCCGAACAACATCAACATCCCCATCAGCATCAACATCCACATCCTCATCCTCATTCACACTACCAAAATAGTCCAAGTCATTTTGGTGGTGCACCGCACCGTGCCCGTATATCACGTGGTTCATTTTCGCGAGTCACAACAAGAACATTTACACGACAAATGTAATAGTAAAAAAATTAAAAATATTATTTATTGTTTTTATAAAAATTTTAAAGAGGATGAAGTTTATTATTTAAAATAAAATGACACTGGGTGTTGCATATAATAAAAAGTAAATAATTGTGACGAAATTATTATAAAGGATAAAGAAAGGAAAATAAATTGTTCATTTATACGCTATAAACGCATTTAAAATAAAAAAGTGTTTTGTTTTTTATATCTTATGTTATTAATAAAATAAAAATTATTTAAATTTATTGAAAAAAAAAATTGATTTTTATAACTTACACATTTTAATTAATTATTCAATTATAACAACGAATTTTTTATTCGCATTTTGCTATTAATTTATTAAATTTTATGATTTTTTAAAAATAACTTAATTTTCATTCAGTCACGAGTTGTTTTGTTCTTTTACTCTAAACTCCCCCTTTCATTTTGTACAATTTTTGAAGGTTATTTTTTTTTCGCTTCGATTAATTGTTAATAAATTAATAATAAATCGCATACATGGAAAGCAATAAAATACATTTTCAAAATTGAACAGTTTCTAGACTAGAATCATAAATCCACGAAATTGATAGTTTTAGTGTGATTTTACCATATTTATGTAATGTATTGTGTTTTGTAGGTATTTTTACTGATTCTAACAAATAATAATTCATGTATTGTTAGTTGCTAATTTTTGATTAAAAGAATCATGTTTTTAAAGGTGAACAGAATTTATTTTTTTTATATTTACCAATTTGTATCCAAAACAGTGATTTCAATTAAATCAGGTTTGTCGTCTTCACATAAATTGAAGTCACCTGATTATAAAATTGCTTGTGTTTTTTGTTTTTGCGCAGCTAAATAGCAGAAAAGCAGAAAATAGCAGAAAAGCAGAAGAAAAAAATAATCATTATTATAATATTTTATTTATAATTTAAAATAATTATAATTTAATTAATTATTAATTTATTTACTAACTATTTCTATCTAGAACTATTTTTATTAATATGTAGAATTATTTTAAAATGACCTACATTTTGTTTTATTACTCGACCAAGAATTTTCTTTAATAAAACACTAATACTCAAGTTGTTTTTATGTTAAAATATTAGTGAAAAGACATAAAAACCCCACCATTCAAGCAAGTATTCAGTAAATAGAAGTGTTAATAAATAAAAAACATAACATTTCTTTTTATTATTATTGTTTCCAGAAAGCACTATTGTCGTGACGTGACATATTTTACGTTTTCTATTTATTCGCTTTACCTGCTATCAAAATACAACACGACTACATATTATATTAAAAGATAAGACAATTTATATAAAATACTTTTGTGTGTTAATATATATTTAATGGATGCTAAGCACAAGCAATAGTGCAACAGAACACCGGTTAAATATGTTTTTTTTTATGTATTTTATGTACATTCAATAAAAAAGAAAAGAGAATTTTTAATTAACTATTATTAACATATACATGTGCTGCTGATTAGAGAGAATTATTTTTAAACAAAATTGAGACTTTTTATTAAGAAATCAACGAAATTTGGTTGTTTTAATACCGTAAGTATATTTGTAATTAAATTTTTATTTTTAATTAATGAATATAATATGGCTGCGATCAATTTTTATATTGAAAAATTTTGTCTTCAGTTCTAGTTCAATTTGTAGATTAGAAATGGAAATTGATATTCAAATTTTCTAATAATTTTTAAGCTTATATTTTTTTCTGTCTATTTCCTTTAATTATTTTTTGAAAATTTATTTGACAGTAAAAATCACAAGTTTTTATTTTTAAGACTAAAATGTGCTTTTAGAGAAATGTTTTATTTACTTTTGTTAACTTTGAGAATATTCTACGTATAAATCGACTTGCCCATCCCAGTAATCATAATTAATATCGTCTACTACGAATGTTTTTAACAAAATTAATAAAAAATAAATAAAAATAATTACAAATTGTAATTTAACAAATGAAAAGTAAAACGTAGAAAATAATTTGCAATTCTATGAAATCGTCAAATTTAATTCAATTATAATTTTTGTTTTCTATTTGTATTCATTTTTTTATGTATTTAACTTCTCTCTTTTTTTTGTTATGCTTACGAATTAAAGTGATTTTGTATATATTATTCAAGTTTATTTATTTCTTTTTTGATGATTTTCTGAATATATTTTTAGACATATTGTGTAAGGTGACTATTAAGTTAACACACTTGTAACATTGTTATAAATTCTAATGAGCACTTTGTTTATTTTCTTAAATTATTGTTATTTATCCAATAAGAATAACGTACAAGTACTTATAGGATATTATTATTAAAGCAAAAAATAAGAGAAGAAATTAAGGTAAAAATAAAATATCTAAATTTTTATTATAGTTTTTCCATATTTTTAAAGCATTAAACTTTATTTAGAAAATTGTATTTTTGCTTTAGTTTTCATTCTTTTATCATGTAATGAAATAAAATAATAATTTAAAAAAATGTTTAATCAATAACTAAAGATAATGGATATAACATTAATTAAAAAACATTTAATAAATCAAGAATTCCCGGAAAAAATTATTATTATTATTATTTTATTAAATCAAATTTCTTTATATAAACAAATTGTTTTCTTCATTTAATTCTTTATGATTCTTAGATTTAATTACTTATAAATTGTTTTTTTTTCTGTGAATCGTTTGTATAAACAAGGTAATTTATATAAATTTTAAATTACTTTTACTTTACACTAGCAAAAGGTTAAATAATGCATTGATAAAATTTATATTTATTTAGTTCTTGAAAAAAATTATTATTGGTGCTTCTAAATGGTTTTATTTAATTTTTTTATTCATGATTTATAGGTAGATATTTGCTGAAATTAATTAAGAAAAGAAAATAATTCTAAAATTTGAAATAAATCTCGGCATCGTATTTATATATTTGTGAATTTGAACTTTTGTTCAGGTAAAGTCACTTGATATTCATGAAATTTTATTCTATGTAAATGTAAAGTCAATTGTCTTCATCAAAAGCAGTTTTTTAATCCTCGAATTTCTTAAGAAGTGTTCGAGTTTTTCTGTAATGAAGTATCTAAGAATTTTTTTGTTAATTTTTAAAGTGAATGACTGCAGAAACCAATACTTAGCTGTACAATGATCATAAGTATTTTAAATGTCTTATTTATGGTTAAATTATAAAAGAATTTTGATGTTAAAAAGGCACCAAAAACTGCCATGCACCGAATTAAATCATAATAATTTCTATAATGTTGGACATTAATTAGTAGTAGTTCGCCTTAAATTGCTTTAACTTTATCAAAGACATTATAGATTTTGTCTATAAATTAAAATGAAGATAAATTATAATTTTCTTATAATAATATTAATTAACTTATATTTAATTTCTTCTACCTATAAAAATAACTTATGTATCATCCTGCCACAATATTTATACAAAACATAAAAAACTTAAATAACTTTTCTGTTTTTATATAATTTTAATGAATTTTCGTTTTCTTATTAAATCATTTAACCTTTTTTTTGCAGTATATTTTTCTTTGCTTCTTTGAATAAATCTGCTTTTATAATTCCCTCTTAATTATTCAAAAACCTTATAAATAAAAAAATATTATTATTATTATTATTATAACACACGAAGTTAATTAACGAAACGTAGTTTAATAATTTTGTTTTTCTTTTTTTTAGATATAAAAGTGTAGAGAAAATATTTTTATTAATAACTATACTAAATTGTTTTAATACCAACCAGTTTTTAAACATTATATTATTATTTTGGTTAGATTGTTATGATTTTATTAGGAAATTTAATTCAGAAAAAAAGATTCTCCTACTTCTTATTTTTTCTTTAGTCTTTTTATTGTTTTTTTTTAATATCTTTTTCGCAAAAGTAATTAAAAGCTAAACACTAATGATGAATAAATTTTAAAACGTAAAAAAAATAAATTACATAACATTTTTGTTAAATTAAAGATTTTTCTGTTTTTATGCTTTCGTATGAAAGTTTCAAGTTATTCTCGTATAAGTAGAGTAAGGATTTCATTTTATTTTTGCTTTTGATTTTATGCAGTCTTAATGTGTTTTTTTTCTTCTTTCTTTTAATATTATTTGTTTGTTTGTCTGTAAAAGCAATTTAAATCAGACAATGAATTTTCATTGAATTAATGAAATGTAGAAGAAAAAAAAGAGCTTTTTACCATATCTCTCTCATTAGCATTTTTAAAATGCAACTTTTTTTATTTTTTTCTTTAGAGCAATTAAATATAATCAAATGTCCAGGGTGAATTAATTGCTTAAAATAGATTTATTTCCTTTTTTTTTGGTCAAGTTTAATCGGTGGCATTTGGTTTATAATTTTAATTAAAACTATTGAATCATTAGCATTGGAGTATAGTATTACTTCTATTGTTGCTGCCCCCGTAAGCGATTTAATTTTGAGTAACAAAATGATGCACTGTATAGAGTTAAATCAATACTAAATTAAATCATAGTTTGTGTTTGATTTGTTACTAAAACTAATATTATAGATTTTACAAGATATTTGTGCTTAGTTGTGAGTGAAGTAAAGTAAGGACTTTAGTATGAGCATAACTACTTAAACAAATTTCAACAATTTATTACTAGAATTAGACGGGACAATTTTATTTAATTTTATTTCACCACTAATGCCATATGAACCAGGTATTATATTTTTATCATTCACGCATTAAATTTTAAAATATAAATTAATTATATAAATTAATAAAAAAAGAAAACTATATATACTCGCGATATTAGTTCTATTAAATTTATTCATTTCATTGTCTTATTCCCAAATGTCACTCACTGATTTTTTTTCTTGGCGCCCGCATACAAAAATCATAGAAATTACCATAAACATTACCTAAGTTAAAATAATAAATATATTTTAAACTTATTCGCTTTGATTAGCATTATTATATAATATTGTGAAATATATTGTCTTCTATATTATTTTCTAACAAGATATAAATGTTTTTTTAATAAAACACCATAACCAACAACAGAAAAAAACTTTATATAAATTAAAATAAATAAAAAAAAAAAATATGTACACATTCTTTTTATGTAAATAATAAGAGACTTATATACAATTAGAAATAATAAATGAAATACAAAGAGAGTCAGTGACCTTTTTCATTTATTTTTTCTTCTTCTTGTATGATTTTTTTTTTTATTAATCTTAAGCATAAAAGTGCTTTTTTGGCATTTTTTTTTTATTATTGCTGTTAAATGTTATTATTGTATTGCTGTGTAGTTTTAAGATTTAATAAATGAATAGTAAAACTAATTTCAATAAAATAAAAGTGAAAGAAATAAGCAATAAAAAAGAAATATAAAAAATCGCGAAGGCGGTGTCAGAAAATCGCTTTAGACTAGGAAGATCTGTTTCTGTATGTAGGTTTTAAGACGGGACTTTAAACTGTAGATTCAGCTTTAATATATTTATTTAATTAAATTATTTTATGTAATACTAATACTTATGACTATGTTGGCTAATTTATTTAAACAAAAAATTTATCAAATTTCCAGTACATAGTAGAAATAAAATAAAAGTTTATATACTTTGTAGTGATTTAATAACTTGTTGTATTTTAATTTAATAATAAAATACTCGATACATCTAGATTTATATTAGAGAATATCATTTCAATGAAGACAAATTGTGCTTTATTTAATTATAAATCGAAAGTAGAAATTTTATTTACTTTCTCATTTACTTTTTCATTAAATAAAACATTATGATGGTCGACTTACAATGGCATCATAAAAAAATATGTTCAAGATGTAAATTTTCTCAATTTTCTTTTCTACTATCAGCGTTATTTATTTTATAAAAAAAGCTTAAGTAATTAATGAAATTGAAACTGATCGTTTAATGTATAAATGTTTAGCATAGTGAAGCAAAATAATAATAAACGTACCGACAAATTATAAAAAATTAGATTATGTAAAAATTAAAATAACGATTGAAATACACAAATTTTATTAAATGATTTATATTTTATTTATTTATTTATATATATTAGATTACATTATTACCGGAAACATAAATTAAATACAATAATTTATGTCAATTTAAATTATTGTATTGAACTGTGCCGGGTGATGTGTTTTTTTTCTTCGTTCGTAATTTTATTATTTTTATTTTTCACTCTCTCATTATTTGTTTGTTTTCTTCTAATAATAATAATTTTATTAAGATTATTATAAAATGCGTTTAAAATCTTATTTATGCTTTGTTCTACTGTTTATTTAAATATGTCATTTGTTCTTTTAATGAATTTTGTATTATATTTTACTATATCTAGTATAATAAAGTATAATAATGTGATTTGTTTCGTAAAGCGTTAAATTATAAGAATAATTATTTTAATGAAAATTAATAGTTTATTTTCTAGAAAATAGTTAATATTGAAAAAAAAAGAAATAAAAAAGAAGAATATTCGAAAAGAACAAAAACACGAATAAAATAAAAATAAAACGATTGAAAGATTTGTGATGAGGTCAATGTGCGTCATGACCTCATTAGTTTGTCCAGTTTAGTGCAATCAAGTAATGTCCAGTCGAGTCCACTCAAGTCTCACTATACGTAACTAATCGTACAGTAGTTAATCAAATTGATGAAATATAGATTATGTTAAGGATTAAATTAGAATCAAATGGAACAACACTACGACTAATATGTTAAACATAAAAATTTTTAATAATAAAAAATGTCTCTCGATTTACTCACAACAAAAAATATAATTAACAATTTTCTAGTTTGTTTTTTCTTTTATTATGAATTAATGTTGTCATTGTTGTTCGGTTCATATCACGCACAGTAAAAAATAAAAGAAAATAACAATTTAACGCTTAAGAGTTGTTTATTCTCGCTGTAAAGTTATAAAAAATACTTTTATTTTATTTTATTGGAAAATTTAGGTCATTAGCCCATAGTTTTATTACTTAAAAATAAAAATTCTTTTTTATTCTTCTACTGATCGTTTTTTTTTTTTAATTTTGTTACTTTAATTTTGATGGTAAAATTCATTTGAAATACTCAGCGTTGATGCTGTTTTATGAAAGTATTTTTTTTCTTTTGTAATCATAGATTTATTCGATTCTTTTTTATTTTGGTATTGAATGACCAAAATCTATATCTTTTGTAATTTGAAGAAAGTATTTTTTGATTTAGTTTTATCGTTTTTTTTTGTGTTATGCTACTATGAACGTTTAAGAATTCTTCATTTAAGACGTTTTAGAATTGTCATTTAGGTGTCATTGTGACTATACAATTCTGTTTACAAGTGTTCTTATTGTTCTACTGAAATCTAAATATAAATAAATACAAGTGATTAAATATTCACGTTAATGAATAAGTAAAAATATAAAAGAGTAGCATTATTCACTTCAGTATTCTTAAACTCTTGAAGAACAAATGGAAAATAATATTTTATCTTTAGCTTTAATATTAATAACATATTTCTGCTTCTCCTTATTATAATACTTATGGTAATTTCAGTTAATAAAACGTTTTTTTTTTTAATTGCAAAAGCAAAGAAAGCATCATTGTATATTTAATTTTTCTTATTTATTTTTTTTTTGCGTTTAATATTAATAATTATTATTATAACCTTGAATTGTAATAATTATTTACAGAAATAAATAAGAAAAATAAAATTCTTTTTTTTTATTATTATTATTATTAATATTTAAATTCTTTTAATTATAAAAGCCACAATTCATTAAATATGTAAATAAAAATTTATTTCTGTTTTCACCTGATGCAATAATATTCTTTATTTAATTTTTTTAGTTAGAAATATATAATTTAACAATGAGTTGTTATAAATTATCTAGTAAAATGTGAAAAATATTTTAATTCACTTTTGGAGTGTTTTTTTTTTTTTTTTATGGTAGATTTTTTTGTTGCGGTCATTTTTTTTTTGCACTTGGGGGATTTTTATATTTCGCTATATTTATTAATTTATTTTTATAAATCGATTCTAGTTATTATTAACAAAAAGAATAAAAAAAAAAACAATCTATAAAACCACAAAACCGTTTTTTTTTTAATCGTGATTAATAATAAAATATTTAAATTTTTCTATTCAATCACTAATTAACAAAGTTTTATTAATTAAATCGTAGAATAAAAAGTATTTTATTGTTTCATTTTAACATTTAAATGAGATAAATTTAACACAATAAAGTGCTAATAGAATAAAAATTAAAATTAATAAGAATTTTTATTTCTTAAATTAAAACAGACAACAGATAAAAGTTTACAAAACTAATTAATAACACGTTAACGTGTTATGAAAAGTAGAACGAAATATTATTAAAATATGTTATTAAAATTAAAAAATAGAAAACATTTTCGACAACACTCGGAAGCAAACATTAATCATTGATTTCCTTACGGCGACAACATTTATAAAATTTGTAGTCACTAAAATGCCTTAAATACATTAAGTAAAAACACTTTAAGTAACATTATAATGGAATTTCAACAGATAAATGTAAATTTTAACGAAATATAGAACAATTGTAATTGTATTTCAAGTTATTTTAACAAAGAAATACTTTGTGTACTTCATACAATGTGATAGTAATGTGCACTAGTTTGAAGAAATCTAAACACTTGATAATAATTTTGACATAAATAAAATTTATTATGATGAATAACTAAAACTAAAATCACGAAAATTAATATTTAAAAATAAAAAATAATAATAATTTTTTGTTAATAATAATTAATCACGATTTTTTATGATTATTATTAACACTTTGTTATTACCATCGTTAGCTAATAAGGTATAAATTATTTGAAATTTTAAAATTAAGGAAAAATTTACAACAAGCACAAATAAAGTGATTTAATACTGCAAAATTTTTTGCAATTTGCAATACAGTAGCATATGGGTAGCAAAATTAGCAAAAAATATTCTTTGATTATTTTTAATTCTTAAATGACCAAAAAGCTGTTAAACATCTTCTAGACTAATAAATTTTTATTTAAGTAAAAGCACCATAAGAATTTTGAATAATTTTAAAATAAGAAATCTAAATATTCATTATTTTGACGGGTTTAGCAGTTTAAGTATTGAAGAATGAAAACGAATCAAAGCTTCAAAAAACTCTTTTGTGTGCTAACGTAAAGACACCGACACAGGTATGTGAATAAATAATTATTGAATTTTGATTGAGGTAAGACAAGGCGTCTAGTAATTTTTATTTTCTTTTCTATTATTTTTTTTTTCTTAAAGGTGTTACGCAATTTATTAATGTAATTTATTTATAAGATAAAATGTTATAAGAAAGATTTTAGTCTTAAAGAATTTCTCTAAATTGTCTTTTTGAAAAAATTCACAAATAATAGCGTTTGATGACGTTTAAGATATTGAAGCTTATGCTACTGAATTCTTTTTTTCATTCTTTTTTATTAATAAGAAGAAAATAGTTGAAACATCCAATTGCACAATACCACATCGTTTATAAGAAATTACTAAAAGCTTGAGAAGTTCACATGTTTCTTAATACTTTTTGCAATTTTGATATAAAAATTCTTCTAAAAAAAAAAGAATCATTGGTTAAAAGTTTTTTGAAAAATCCTTACCAGACATTTATAATGATCGATGACATTGCTACGTGCTGCTGCTTACATTACACCAACTATTTTACTCCGACACTTGTCGTTTTTTATTTTCCATTTCTTCACTTTTCTAATACTTTAGTACATATACAAGTAGAATTAAACGCGAAATAATTAAGTTTATATTTTTTTTTTTTGTTTTGGCATATTATTGGCATTAAAAGTAATTTATTAAAGTTGAAATTTTTTTATAATTTTGACGAAGATTACCACAATGAGTACACATAATCGTTTTTTATATTATTTTTTGTATTTTCTATACTTACCAGTTGGTTACTTCTTTTCGTTTCTTATTTTACGTTCAGCGAATTTAATTTGTTAGAAATGTGTTTTATTTTTTTTAAATTTAATTTAATGTTGTTTTGCTTTGCCTGTGATTTTTTTTTTTTGTTTTTGGTATTTGCTTTTGCTCATGTTGTTGTTGTACGCTTGACATTGACATTGACTTTCTCGATCAGAAAAGGTAAAAACAAAAAATATTTATTTATTTTTTTCGGTTTAAAACGCTTTTGTTTTGCGATTAAAAATTTTTCGTCATGTTACGAACGTTACGGTTTATGTGATTGTATATGTTGAATTAAATAAGAGGGCTTTTCAACATGTTTTTCAATGTTTATGCTGCTGGTTATGTTACATTAAGTGCTTTTTTTTTTTTACTTATTTTTGAATCGTTTTTCATTTGAAATTTAATAAAGTTTTGTATATTTTTCAAAAACTTTTATTTCAGTGAGTAGACAGCCAAAGGTATAAAGTTTATTTTTGTTTCTCTTGCTTGATAAATTGAAATTAATTTTTCTTTTAAAAATTAATAGCTTGAAGGCAGTGCATATAAAAAATTTGTATGATTATTTTACAAACATTTTCAAAAATATTAATAAACAATAAGTTATTTTTATAAAGCCTGGTAACTCCTAATTATTCCTTCGTATTAAAGACAAAATTAAACATCTAATATGTATTTTGTTATATACTTTGTTTTTGTTAATAAAATAAAAAATAAATCTTAAATAATGTAGAAAAATCACTGTCTGCAATTTTATATTTGTAAAGTTATTAAACTTTAGTAATTAATAATGGTCGACCTTTGTTCTAATAAAATATTCAATTTCTATAACCAGTTTTTACTTCAATCGCGAAACTAATTTTATATTTAATGTTTTTAGCGGTTTTAAGAATTATTTTCTTTTTTGAAATTATTGTATTGTAAATTCGATCCTTAAATTTTTTTACTTTTATTTAAAAACATTTATTGCTAGTCCGCTGATTTAACAGAATAGAAAATTGCATACAGCGAGTCTTAAGATTGTAGCAATGAATAGGTTATTTGTAAAATTATTTTTCTTTTTTATTAATTATCAATTTTAAGCACGTTTAACAATACTATATGTTAATGCATTCTAAAAAAACATTACCTTGGTAACAAATCGTGAAACTAATGAAACTCTCAATAAAAACCCAAACTAAACATTACGTATAAATTAATTTTATTACTTAATAAACTAAAAATATTTCATATCGAAACTTTTACTGTCAAATTCAGTCAATCATTTGCGTATTTATTTGTCTCTTGTCTAAAAATTAACTTAATTCTTCGTTAAATTTCATTAAAAAATTAAAAATTATTGATAATATAAAAATTGAATTTCCGCATTTTGTTGTTTACATTGAAAGGTCTTTACATAAGTACTAAATAATAATAATAATAATAAAACGTCGATCTCAATGCTTGTAATGCATTTAATATAAACGTTTTTTTTTGTATTAAATAATGTTAATTTTATTTATATATTTTACTTTAAGTTTTAATAAAAATAAAAACAAAGAAAATTAAAATGTTGGAAAAACATTCACAATCGAACAATATAAGAAAAATAATTATATTTGTGATTATAATGTGCTAAAATGTACATTATAATTCACATTTATTTTTGCCTTTTTTGACTTTTTTTTTCTACTTAGCTTTAATGCCGTACAAACTTTATTTCTTTTGTGATTATTATTTTTGTTTTGTTTTGTTTATTTTTTTTTTGTCTTCGTTGATTTATTTTCGTTTCATTGAAATTTTGTTGTCACACCTTAAAAAAAAAAATAATAATTTTATATCGTAAAATAATTCGTTTACTTTGTTTTTTGTCTTCCTAACGTACATTGTGTATGTGCACTGCATGCATAGTGCATGGACTTTGTTTATTTAATTTATTAATATTTTATGGGAAATAAATCAAGGAAAAGGACAATGTAATGAAATAAAAAATAAATATAATTGCAATAAGAAGAGTCTTTTGTAATTTATTTTTACTATAAAATTTTTAAATACAGTAAAAGCATATACAAGGTGAATTTTTGCATGAAATATTTTTCATACATATTGGACAAATTTTAAGGTTAATTTATATTGTATAGTGAGATGGTTAAAATAAAAATAACAAACAATAAAACAAAAACATATTACGTAGTAGGCACCGATAAAGTGAAAGGTAAAAGTGTATTTACCGTGGCACTGAGTTCAAACAATGCTCATACCATACACAATACTGTACGAATTAATCTTACTTCGTTATTACATCTTACTAGATAAGTATACAATCATTATTTTTCGTATTGTTTTATGATCATTCTGATAAGCTAAACTAATAATTTTGTCAATAAAAATTTTTTCCAATTATTTTCAAAAAGCACTTTAAAGTCCTGATGAAAATTGAACAACTTTAAAGTGCTAATAGTTTAAGCATACATTCAGCAAACTGAAATATTCAAAAATCGTTGAAATGTTTATTTAAAATTTAATTATAGCGGAACCTAAAAGTTTTAAAGTGTAATTCGTACCATGTTTTAACAGTGATAAGTGTATGTAACTATCAAAATGCTTTTATTCCGAGGCCACAGAGAGAAGCTAGTCAAAATATTATTGCTTAATCATAAAGAACAGAGTGAATTACAAGTAAAATTAAAAAGTTTAATTTTTATCAACGAAATTCACAATTAATTCTTAGTGTTTTAATCATGTGTATTTGATTAAAAAATTCTCTTTAATTATTTTTTGTGTTGTTATTTTTCATAAAAATAAATAAATTATCGCTTATAAAATGGGGGTTGGCATCAGTATTTATTTATTGTTTATTTTTCCTTTAATTTGTCTTAATAATTTTTTTTTTTATATATATATTTTGTATATATAAAAATAAAAACATTGATGTATTGTTACTTTATTTATTTTATATTATTCAAATATATGACTTTTTTATGACATTGAAATATTTAAGAAAGAAAAAATGTTATTTAACTTATACAAATATATAAATTTAATATTAAGATGTAAAGTCACTTAACTTATACTAGAGAAACTTAAAATGAATTTTATTTTATTTTGTTTATTGATTTGCGTTTTGTTATTCTTTTTATTATTATTATTATTATTTTTTGTTGAATTAATGATTCTTATTTTTGATAAGATATTTCTTCACCTATTTTCTTTACTAGTTTTATTGATTTAAGTAGTAATAAACTTGTTACTATTGTGTTATTCATTTAATACATTAATGCTAGAGTTTATTTAGCATTATTTGTTAAAAAAAAAAACATTTTATTATTTCTTTTACTTTATATATATTATCAAGGTTAAGTATTTGCTTTTAGTTTTTATTTATATTATTGTTGTTTTTAGTTTAAGAATAGCATATTTGGTAAATAAGTATCAAAAGGTAAACTGAATGCTATTAAAGGTGTAAAAAAATAAATATTTTATGCTGTCATATTTACATATATTTTGTTGGTTTTATTAATTTTGATTTATTTACTTTATTTTAATTCTTCATTATCGGAATAATAATGACGGTCATAAAGTGAATATTACTTTTTATTTATCTATTAGAAATCAATTGATATCTAATAATATTGAATCAAAATATAATATCCTTCCTACAAATGTCTTTATGTCCTATGCCTATGCCAATGATTAATTATTAAGTATCTTAACCTAAATAAATAAAGTAAGGAAATATGTTACAGAAATAAAATAAGAGAAAATACATGAATTTATATTATCATAAAAAGGTAATCAATCATTTTCTTTTTATTTTCTTCTATATTTTATTATTATTATTATTTTTTGTTATATCATTATGTTATATTAGTGTTATAGATGGATGTTTTGGTTATATTTATATCTATAGAATTAGTTACTTGACACCAACCAGTTACACAACAGCCATACATTGATTAACAAAAACATTATTATTATTATTATTATATTTTTTCAGTCTAATTAAAAGTTTTTTTCTTTTTAAACCCTACGCTTATATAAACATATTAATGCTAATATTGCAAAATTAAGTAATTATTAGATAATTTTAATATAAATAAAAAAATCTTTATCATATTTCATAAAAAGTAAACAAAAAAACTTTTTATTATTATTATTTGAATTTTTGAATAATTATTTATAACTTTTGTGCGACAGTAAAATTCAATTTTTTTTTTTTGTAATTAAAAACCGATAATATTTGGGACTGTCTCGATTGTAAAAAAATATTTTTTTTCTCATGAAATTTCTGTTATTTATACGAAATATTATATGTGATTGTTTTTGCTTTTCGGTTGTTTATTTGCTTAAAAGACTTAGCTCATCAATATGCGGTTTTTTTTTTTTACAATAAAATTTTATTTATTTTATTTTATTTTTATCATGTTGTTTTTAGATTTTATTTTACGAGATTCTTATTATTAATGAAGTGTTTTTCCCAATTTTAGAACAACATTGCAAATATATAATAATTAATAATAAAAAAAAATTCTTTTCACTACATTTACACAGTGGCTAAATGATATTTTTTAATTTAACAAAAAAAGGTGATATTTGATTAAATCATTGAATAATAGCAGCATATTTTTCAACAAAAATTTCCTTTAAAGTTCTGCAAATGAAATAAATAAATAAAAAATGTTAAAATTAAAAATTAATAATTAATAACAGTTAATCACAAATCAGTTAATCACAGTTTAAATATTTTGTCTATGAGGCTCAAATCCTATTCTTGGCTGCTAAATAGCAAAAGTAGCGAAGACAACAAATTTGACTTTGTATAGTCATTCCAGCAACGTTTAAATAAAGCTGAATTATTCTGATTTCATTCTTTATGCGTAAAAACCTAAATTTTGATTAAATTTGCTAAATTCAGTGTTTATAGTGTGCAACCATATCTCATTACACATTAAAACGTAATATATGTATGTAATATTTGACATTCAACTAGACAAACTATTCTATTTGAACTATACTTGCCTTCTCTACTGCATACGTTAAACGCAAATAATAATAATTTTTTTTTTAAGCAAATAATGACAGTAAACTTGTACGACTTGTAAATAAAAGGTTAAAAGTAATTAGTTTTTTTTTTCTTCTCTTTATTAACCTCTAAAATAAACATAAATTTTTAATTAAGCACTTAGTGTGCACACCTTCCACAATTAAAAATAAAAAAATAATAAAAATTTATTATTATATAAGAAAAATTACGCATTTTGTGTTTAATTTTATCATTTTTCTCATTAATTAATTAAAATTTTAATTATTTATTTATATGAAATTCATAATCAATATTCATTTGGTTTAAATTTATACAGAAATGTTTCTGTTTTAATTAAAAAAATATTAAAAGTCTATAAAAAATAATTATTAAAATTTATATCAGGTGTTTTTATTTTCTAGGTTTATTTTTAGATTCTTTATAACCATCTGAATTATATATAAATGCTATATGTATTAACTTAAAAATCCAATAATGTTGAAAACATATTTTAATTATTGATAATATTAATTATATTTGCGTTTGGTTTATACATTCGTTGATTTGCAAAAAAAAAAAAAACACGTGCTCTTGTTATTATTTCTTTAGCATAGAATCTCTCTGAATCTCTCAATTTCATCGTAATTTTCTCCTTGTTTTCCTTTTATTATTATCAAAAAAACAATGAATTTTCTAATTTAAGTGTTTAATAAAGTTTCTTGATCTTCTTTGTTTCAATTTATTACAAAAAATAAAAAAATCATTTTTAATTTATTTTTAATATTCCATCCTGTATTTATTCAATGAAGCAAAGATAAAACGTTTTATTTAATTTAATAAAATAAAAGAAAAACAAATAAAACGCAGGTAAATAGTTCATTAATAATAATAAAAGCAACAACAACAATAACCGCGTTGAAGAAAAATAAGAGAGAAAACAAAATATTACAAAAAAAATCCACGTGTGACAGGTGTTTGTTTTTATTTATAATAATAATAAATAGTTGTATGTTTGAATGGTGGTTAATTTTTCTTTCAATAAATATCCATTTTATATATACTGTTATTTGTTTTTCACTTGTTATTTTAGGATATTTTATTTACTTTTTTCTTTTAGATTAATAAATAAACGCGCACATGTGCTTTGTGTCCTTGTCCTTCAAAAAATTATATTCAACATAATATTTTTTTTTACCCCTATGAAGTGGTTGCTTTGTTTTGACGTTAAAAAAGAGTAAATGGGGAAATTTACTTGGATAACTGTATATATTTCCTTACTTGTGGTGAATTTTTTCTAGTTTTATATTTATTACATTACAGTCGAGTTTCATTTTTACTAAATTTGCAGGTGAAATTGTAAATATAATATTTCTTTTTAAAATTATAATTAAACTAAGAAAATATTTGAGAATTTACTAAGAAAAGTAAATTTATTAAATAATTACAATAAATAATTAAATAATTATTAAGCGAAACTTTCTCTATTTAATTTATTTAAAAACAATGAAAAATTTTCACAAAATTATTTTTTTTAATATGTTTTTACTTTTCATTTTGTTTGATAAATATTTTAATTATTTAATTAATACTGACAAACGAGAAAATTTAATAAATTATTTTCAAAACTAACACAGAATAAGTTACAGGTGGTTTAAAAGAAATAAAAATTTGATATTAAGTAAATAGAGTTTAAGAACCAAAATATGCTTAAGACAAATGGAAATCATTTCTTTAATTCTGTTTAATTTTTTCTTTAAAAATTCTTTATGGATTGTGTACGTGAGTGAATGAGAGAATAATAAACAAACAGGTGTTTGATATATATTTTATATAAATGATAAAAGAATAAAAAAAAAAAGATTCAACTGGAGAAATTATAATAGCTATCCTACCATTTTTTTGTCTCTCAAATGTCACTTAACATTTTTATTTTTATTTTTTGTAATTTCTATGTGATTTGTATTTCGCCATATAAAATATAAAGCTTTATAAAATGAAATGTTTTTTTTTTATTGAGAAATATGATTTTAGTGGGGAATATTATAGTTATCCCCACTTAGAAAAATCTATAGAACATAATTTTTAACGCTCTTTCTCTAAATTCGGTTACAACCAATATTTGTAACTCTTGCATTTTCTTATACCACTGTTAATATAAATACATACATTGTGTCGTAGTTTATATATTCAATGGCAAGGCAATTCATCTGTCCAATGGCAAAGTAAAACAAAAAAATAAAATAACATAAAATTCACCTCACATTTAGTTAAGAAGTTATGTTATGGAATTAAAATTGAGTTTAAACTCGATATGAGAATATAATTTTGTATTTGTTGTTTTTCTTTTTATTTTTATGTTTGATTTTTATTTTTATTAGTAAAGCTAGATGGTAAAGCTTTAGTTCAACAACATAAATAAATACACTAAAACAACAACAGTAAAAATTTCATGGAAACATTACGATTCGTGTTTAAAAATCAGTCGCTCTCAGAGCGTAGCGGTGAGTAGATTATTTTTGAAATCTTGAAAGTTTAAGTTAAAAAAAAAAAAAAAAATTATTATCGAAAAAAATATAAGTAAAAAACAAGAAAAAGGAAATTAATTAAAAATTATTATTATTTTTTTTTGGATTAAAATTAAAAGAAAAATACTAAAAACAGTTACAAAAAAAAGGGAATATCATGTAATTATAATTTAATAATAATTTTCTTTTTTAATTATTTATTTAAATAAATTCAACGGAATAGTGTTAAAATTGTTTTTATATTTCGTATTTGATGTGTGATAATTTTGTGAGGTGTCGTTTATTTTTCCACCGAAGAATAATAATAATTTTATTAATTAATTTGTTAATAGAAATATAATATTTTTTTTTTATTTATTAAATATATTAATCTGATCCCTGTTAGTTTTGTTATTATTAATATATTTTTTGTAAATAATTTAAGTGGTTAGTGTGTGGCTGTGTGTTTTTTTCTATTATAATTTAATTTTGTGAATTTTTATTAATAATTTAATTGAATTAAATTAAATTTAAAAAGTATTCAAAATGATACGAAAGAAATTGTTTTTAAAATCACAATCATAGAGATTACGTATGTTGTATTATCATCATCATAATCATCATCATCATCAACAACATGAAAAATAAACAAATAAAATCGAGATAATAAAATTGGATAAAAAAAAAATTAATATTATTATTATCTGTGTGTAGATGTGTTGAAGGAAAATAACAAAAAAAAAAAAAAAAACCTGTGTCGTGGCAAATATATATATAAAAAATAAATAAATTTTTTTTTTCTGTTGACACACAATTCTTTTTTTTTTTTATTCTACTTTGATGAAGAATAAAGAATTTAATTAATTTTTTTTTTTTTTTATTTTCGTTGTTTTGCTGTTTGCTGTTTTAAGAATAAATTATTCAGAAATTTTTGTTAACTGCAGCATTAATTTAATTAATTAACAGTTATTTTTTTTTTTTAACTTTTATAAAAGACTTTTGCTTAATTTTTTTTTCAATTTTCTGTTTTTTATTACCTTTAATAGAGTTTTGTTAATAATTTTTAAAGTGATTTCTTTTTGGTTAAAACTTGAAGCAGCATTGTCTTGTTGGTTTTTTCATTTTGTTTTGTTTTATTCCATTGAAATTAAATTTTTATTTTTGTTACTTTTATGACGTTGTAAAAATAATTAAATATTTTTTTTTTTTTTCGTTATTCCTCTTGTGGTTTGGTGATGTGCTCGCTTGAGTTGTTGAAAATCCATGTTATTGTATTGACTTTAAGTCATATTATTAACCGGTTAGCAGCTATAACCTCTTGTTGTTGTGTCGTTAAAGCGGATTTATTTTTTTGTCTTCTTTTATTTTGACGTTATAAATGTATTTATTTTTTTTTTATTTAATTTTTATATTGTTTTGTGGCTTTAAAGGCCAATATTCCTCATTTAACCTATTTTTATTTTCTTTATGGTATTGAATGTTTAAAAATTATTTTATTTTTTTAAATGGAAATTAATTTGAATATTAGATTTGATTGAAGAGAATATTCAACAGGATTAGTAATTAAAAATTAAAATTTAATTTGATGAATTAAATACAGTAATTAGATTTTATTAATTTTAATTTTGTCAAAATTTTGTTAAATTATTTATTTGAATTTTATAAAGTGATTTATTTTTAAATTTAATTTACTTAATATCTTTGCTTATGCTAATATTTTTCTTTGTGCCTAATTTTATATGATTTACGTTAATTAATTACGTCATGATTTAATTATATATGCTGTTTTTTGTGACATTTTTTATTTCTTAAATTAAAATTTTCGTTATAATAATAAGAATAATTTTTTTTTATTAATAATAATAATAATTTTGAGCTACTGACCTGTTTTTTGTTCCAACCAAAAATTTGGTAATAATTTTTTTTCTTTTTGCTAGTTTTTGTTGCTGTTAATGACTATACATAGTGAAAAAAATATCACCTAACCTACTATATTAGTAACTATGCAAGTTTGTTACCTCTACATGATTTTAGTAAATTTATTAAAAATTAAATAAAGAAAAAAAAAATAAAAAAATTATGTCAATGTGCTAATTAATTTTTAAATTAATAAACATTTTTTTTTTTAAATTAAAGAAAATGATAAAGAAAAATATGTGATTAATGAAGAATTAATAAAAGAGAAATTTTTTTTTCCAATTTTTTAAAAATGAAAAATAAATAATTTTAATCATTTATTCTATTGCTACTTAATTAATTCGGTTTATTTTTTGTGTGCTTAAATTATTCTAGAAAAAAAAAAATTAAAAAGTTTAAAAATAATTAATTTGATTTAAGTGAGACACTACTGTTAAGCCGGATAATATTAATATATATTGCTTATTTATTTTGTTCAAGTGGACTACTTAAAGTTTATTGGTATGCAATGACTTGGTTTTCCTTTGGAAATGAAAAATTACATACACAAAAAAGAAAAAAGAAAAGAAAAAAAAGTTACTTTTCTTTTTTTGCTTCGTCTTTAATAATAAAAAAAAAAACAAATGGAGGAACATTAAAATTAAGCAGTACAATGTGCTTTTTGAAGCTTTTTTTTATTTTCTTTTATTTAATATTTTATGTTTAATAATTTATTATTATTGTTCTTTTTTTTTTTCTTTGCTTTTGATTTGATTTTCTCTTCTTTCTTTTCTCTTTCAATGGTTTTATTTTTGGCTGTTTGTTGTAAGCAAAGCAAATAATAATAATAATAATAATAAAAAAATTCTTTTTTGAACAAACAATAAGCAACATACACGCAAATAGTGTGTAATAATTTCTTCGTTTTACCATTAAATTTTTGTTTTTTGTATCTTTCTTCGTCTTTACTTAGTTTTGTTTGGTTATGTTATTAACATATATATGTGAGTAGAAACGATGATAGTTTAAGTTTTTTTTTTTCATTTAATTTCATTTCTTTTTAGTTTTTATTATTATTTTTTTTTAATAAAATGAATTATTTTTAAAATAAAATAATAATATAGAGAGAAAAAAAAAGAATAAATGAAATAAAAATCAAGTAACAAGACATTGAACGTGTGCTCATAGAAAAATCAACAAGAAATACAAAAATATATATAAAAGGTTGCAACGTGTACAGAATTTAACTTTGGCTCTTGTTGCTGTTGTTGATGATGATGATGGAATACTTTTTTTTTTTTTTTTGCTTTTCTTTATTTTAATTTGTTCTTGTTGTGTGCTTGTATTGTTTATGTTTTATTATTATTATTTTTTTGACTTTATTTTATTATTTAAATGGCATAAATATATGCTTTTTATATTTATTTATTTACAGTGCTTGCTTATTTTTGTTATCATTTGTGTTTTGTCTAAAAATATTTGATAAAACATGAGTCAGTCTTTTTTTTCGTTTAAAAGTCAATTAAATTAATTATTTTCTTATTTTTTTTTAACTGTAAAAGTTCAATAATTATTGAGCTTATAAATTTAATATTATTAATTATGATTAAAATATCGCCAAAAACTTGTAATTAAACGTTGGATTAAAAAAAAAGAGAAAAAATAAATAATTATTTCCTGATTCAGTGATTAATCGTTCTTCTAATATGCAAATATACAGATCTAAGAAGTTACCAATGCTAAACAAGCTTATAAAATAAACAACCATAGAATAACATAATATTATTATTAATAACATATTTATATATAAATATACATTAACCTTTTATACAAGTTTTTATTTTTATTACTATTAGAATAACATTTGATTTAAATAATGACGGCAAAAATCAAAACAATCTTAAAAGTAAATTATTTCAATAATTGTATTAATAAGAAAATAATAATATTTTTTGTGTATATTGCGTTGAAATAACAAAATAATTGAAACACGAATAATGTTTTATTTTTTGTAATATTATTAAATTTAATGTTAAAAATCTGAAGAGAGCTTTTCGTGCTTTTTAGCTTGTTTATAAAAATAATTGTATCAATAACCAGTGTAGCAGAATAATGAGTTTACAATAAAAAAAAAAAAAGATATAAAATTTATGTTTTTATGTTTATGTATTTATGTATTATAATTTAACATAAGGTGTATTTGTTCAAATAAGAATTTTTTATATTGTTAAATAAGAAAAATAATTCAAGTTGATAAATGCATTACATGTAATAACTTCTTAAAGCATTCATATATATCTCCAACACTACTAAGTATGTATATATTTTTCTTGTATTACAAAATATATAAGCTCACATACATGTGATTAACTTAATACTTAATGTGCGTTAAATATACGTATGTAATATACAAAGCTTAAAGGAAAAAAAATTACCGGTTTAAAAATTTGTTTATTAATTTATGTTTTCGTTGTTTTTTCTTATAAAAAAAAATATTATGGATACATTTAGTATTATATATGCAAAATACATAAGAATATTATTATTATTTAAATTTAAAATAAAGTATTTTCGTTGTTGTATCACACTGTATTTCTTTATTGTTTCTTTTTAAATAGAAAATAATTATAATAATTATTTATTTGCCAACGCATCACTTAAGTAACTGATGACATACATACTATATGTATGCTTATGCGACAAATATATATTTTATACATAAAAAATAATTTTGTATACTTTGTCTAGTCGTTATTTAAAATGATTATATATCAATAAATAATAATATGTTTAAAATATAATTAAATATTTATGAAAATTTAAGTAAATCATAAAAAATTAACGAAAAATTGTATTGTAGCCAAGACGCATTTATTTTTATTAATATTTTGCTTGCATTATTCTGATGTTGAGTTTTTATTTTTATTTTGTTTGTGTCTAGACAATGTTTAGGAATATTGCAGGTATTAAAAACATTAAATTGTAATTATGTTGGTATTTTACCGTTTCTACTATAATTATCTTTTGCAAATATATATAAGTATACTTTTTATAAATGTTTCTTTTTATTTTAATTAAGTTAGGGCAGTGTTATTCTCGAGAAAATGTATGTAAATACTGTTTAATTGATAATCGTTGATAACAAGCAAAGTTTAAATAAAAAATTAAAATAAACAACACTTATCGAATTAAATATTTTTCCATGCTCAATTATTTAAAACGATGGATGTCGGTCAACATTTTATACAAAAAATAATTCGCTGTGTAAAATTCATAACTAAGCATTATTATTTTATAATTCTTTAATGACAATTTTAACAATCATATTCATTTACCATATAACACCTATATAGGCAAAATTTTAAAGCTTAAAATCATGCACTTTTTATATCAAATAAAATAATAAGAAAAAAAAAAACAAATAAAATATTTATTTAAAATAAAAGAAGAAATAAAAACTTGTAGCATACTTTGATGACCCAAAAATTTATATTTATTTATTAAGCAATTAATTTTTATTTATATTTTACTTTGCATATTTCGATTTGTTTTTGTAGTTTTTTTTCTTTATTAATTTTCTATTAAATGCTAATAAAATGTTTAAATAATTAACAAAAAGAAAAATATTAATATTTAATGATCGTGATAATTTTGAATATATAGTGAAGAATTAAATTAATAAATAGTTTTTTTTTACGTTGTATTTCATCGCTTTTGTGGATTGTCATTGACTTAGGATTGTGATTGAAAATTTAGGATTGAACTTGTACAAGGTTGCGCAATATTGTGTATTTATGCAATAAGGAATCAGATTTACTTAAAATTGTGGAAATTATTAATGTTAATTCTTTATTTCTTAAACCAATAGATATTATCGATAGACAATTTAAATAATATTTTTATTTTTTGTAGAATTTAGTCTTTATGACGTTTTTTTTTTTTAAATCAAATTAATTCTTAGAAAATTGTGTATATTTGTTTAAGGCAAAAGAGAATCTATTATATAATATTATTTTTTTTTATTAATTAATATTTGTTTCATTGTTTAAACAAGTGTACATAAAATATTGTAATTAATTTAAATTTTTATCAAGAAAATGTGTAAAAAAGCTTATTCAAAGTGATTGTTTTTCTTTTTTTCTTTATGGCTAATCTTTGTTGATAAATAAATAAAATATTTATCATTAATTGAAGTTATTTAACTGCCTCTAAATGATACTGACGATAATTTTTTTGTATTTGAATTAATAAAATTATATTTTTTATTTATTAATATTTAACCTTTTGTATTTTATGTTTTTTCTTAACTAATAATTATTTCTTTTTTCATTTCAGATAAAAAATAAATAAATAAAGAAATATAAACACCAGAGGGTGGGATATCCTTTTGAACAATTTTTTTTAATTTGTGTGTGTGTGTGCTTATTCTTTATTATTTTATTATATTTTTCATTTAATTTATTATTTTACATTCAAAAAAGTTACTCTGTTACTTGTGATTTATGTGTTTTTAATTTGAAGACAGTTTTTTTTTTCCTTTTTTATTTTATTTATTATTATTTTTTTTTTTTTGTTTAATGTTTTGTAAAATTTATAAAGAAAAATCTCAAAAGGTAACATAAGAAATAAGTAAAATAAAATTAAGAAAAGTGTCAAGTGATTTATATATTTCAAAAAAAAAAATTTTCTTTTCCGTTTTCTTTTGTTTTATAATTTAAATTTTATATATTTTCCGGGTGTTTTTCTCTTTCTGTTTGTGTTTAATTTAGTGAACAAAAATAAAGAAATAAAGAAAAGAAATATAAGGGTGTCAAGTGGAATTATTATTATTATTATTCCACTTTTCTATGCTTTAAAAAGGATGTGAAAAAGTTATTAAAAAATTAAAAAAAAAATAAAGAAGCAAAGAGAAAAAAAGTGCATTGTGTGCTCGGTGATGTTACCACAATTCTATCTGGATTACGTTAGTTGTTCCTGTTTTAAAGTGTTTTCTTCTGATTTTTAGTTTTTTTTTCGTAGTTTACGATTTTTATTATTTAATTATTATTATTATTTTTTTTTTTGGTTTTTATTTTATAATTTAAATTATTTTAATTATTATTTTTTTTTTTAAAACTACAAATTTTTATATTATAACCCAAGAAAAAATAAATAAAAATTATCGCCAAGCAAACGCGAAGATTAAAAATTGTTTAGTGCAACAATATTGTTGCAATGTTAACCCCAAGGGTGTCCTTGAGGGTGTGCAACATTGCCACTGCTCTTATTATATGGATCTTTTTAATAACATTTTTACAAAATTTAACAACTGGAGTAACGGCTAATACAACACGACCACCTGGATTTGAAACAACAGGTTGGTGAGATTAAAATGCAATTATTATTTTATTTTATCGTATTCGCGTTAAATTATTTATTATTATTTTGTTTTTTGCAAGTAAATAGGGGGATATACTTATTTCTTTTCGTTCATTTTGCTCTTTCTTCACAATTTTCTTTTATTTCTTGTTTTTTGTCAACCACAAACCAAACGTAAATTATATTTTTCCTTTTTTATGATTCTTTTTTTCTTTTCTTCTCTTTAAGTCTATATATTTGTCATATCGTATGACAATAACAATAACAATAATGATAATAATAATGATCACTTATATTTTCTTATTATTTCTTTTTTTTTTTCATTACTATTATTATTCTTTTTTGTTTATTGTTATAAAAATGAGGAAGTTAATTATTTATTAATTTTCTTTGGATTTTTTTCTTCTCCATTTTCTTTTGTATGTTTGTAAGTACTTTAAAACTTAAGTGAAAACTTGTTTATCCTTAAAGGTGTTAATGATATAAATAACAAATATCTCATAAGAATTTTTTTTATGTATTTTCTTTTCTTATAAATAATTTTTTTTCTTTCCATCTGAATGTATTGTGACTAGTTGGATTTGTCGTTGTTGGCTTGTCATTATTATTATTATTTTTTTATTATTATGATTATTGTTATTATTACTGTCATCGAATAACACCGGATGTCCATTAATAGTTTATATTAAGTAGCTTATTACTATATTGAGTTAAACTAGTTTTGTTTTTTTTTTTTGTGAAACAATTTTTGTTTTCTTTTTAGTTTTGTTACTCATAATTAGAATTTATGCTTCGTTTTTTTTTTTTTTGCTGTTATAATTTATTTTTTACAGTTATCAGAAGTTTGAAAGCATTAAAATATTATTTTTTTGTTTTATTTAAATAAAAAGATAATCATAAATACCTTATTATTATTATTATTATTATTATTATTATTATTATTATTATTATTATTATTATTATTATTATTATTGATTCTAATGTTGCTATTGACAATTTTAATTTTAAATTTTAAATTGACTAATAAGTTTGTGTCGTTTTTTTTTTTTAATTTTACCTTTCTTTACTTTCTTAGAAATTTAGCCAACAAAAAATTCATTTTTTTTATTGTGTCGTCTAGAATTTTATTTGTTTTAAAATTACATTTTCTTGGAAAATTTTATTTTTTTAATTAAACGATGTTAATTGGATGATTTTTAATATTCTATTGTTTACTCTCTTGAAGCGTTATTTTTTAATTAAAAAGTGGATTTTTTTTTTAAAATTACTATCTATTTTGCTGGACACTTTACTGTGATATATAATAATTGTAGTGATTAGTAGCAAAATCGTATTAAAATTCGACGGTGTCAGATTTGTCAAGCAATATTGTATGGAACTTTTTATTTCTTTACTTACTAATAGTTTAATGATAGTTATTAAATATTAATAACAAATTTTCGAAATAAATTTTTAATAAGTAAAACATTGCGACACCTTATACTAATAAAAAATTAATTTTTGTATTACTTTAGTTATAAAAATGTATATAAATGTCATTAACAAACATGTATGTGCTTGGATACATTGCGCTTTATAGTTCAGGTTCAAGTTTTTCTTACAAAGTAAAATATAAAACGTAACTTTCACATTATTAATTAATTCAATAAAATACTTAAAGTAAAATTTATTCACCTTTTTTACATTATAAGGTTTCGAACACATATATATGGGACAATAGAATATAATTTTAAACACATTTTAGTGGTTAAAAACCCTTTTTGACCTTTAACTCCCTGTTAAAAAAAAAACCAAAAAACTTAAGAGAATTTTACCACTTCCAAAAGCTCATTTATATTAATTGACTGAAGTTTTATTTTGTGTTTTTAGTTCTTCTAACTAGATACCGGAAAACAAAAAAAAAAAAATCGTTTATCCAATGTCCGTTAAAGAAGACTATATCCCCGATGGGATATTTTTATTTATATATTTTTTATTCGATTTATTTCCTTTTTTTTTTCATTTCATCTTCTTGCTTTTGTAACCAACAATGTTTTTTGGATATTACTTGAATTCCCTAAAGTGGTATGAGCTGAACGAAAATAAGCTGAAAAAAAAGTAAATGAAGTAGCTAAATGAAGAGATGAATTGGTTTGAATTCTTTGCAATAAAATTATTGGGATGTTTGCTGTTTATCTCCCATGTAAGATATATACGTTTTTTCGGTTTTCTTTTGTGCTTACTTAAATTTGATTTTTCTTGAGATTAGTAAGCTTAATAAAGATTGAATTTTTTCTTCTTCTTCTTGTTATTATTATTGGTAATTTCTTATTAAGTTTATTTAATTTTTTTTTATGAAAATGAATGTTTTTCGTTTTCGATTCTTTTCTCTGTTTAAATGGTTACTCTGTTAAGAAGAAAAGCAATTATTGTAGTTTATGTAATTGTTTGCATTTTCCATACAGTATTGCCTGTATGGCATCACACAACATAAAGTCATCAATATATAGTACAAGCACATTAAAAATTAAATTACATTTTATTTCTCTGTTGAATTTTTTGTTAATGGTTTTTGTAATCTGTGTAATTTTGTTTTTCTATTTTCAATATATATTTTTTTTTCTAATTTACTTTTATTAAAAAAAATGTACAACAACAAAATGATTTGAAAATTAATTTACATTTATATAATATGACTTCCGGCAATTCATTATTGTTTTCCGTTTTTTTTTTTTTTTTATTTATTATTACTTTTCGTGTTTGTCTTTTCAACAATATAAATAACGACTTTTTTATTTTTGTTACTGCTATGCAATTGATTTTCATTGAATTTTTTATTTATTTATTCTAATGTTTACTTAAACTGTAATTATGTGTTGAGTGTGTATCATTTGAATGTAATGAATGATGGAAAAAATTAAAATTAAAATTAAAAAGAAGAAAATATGGAAATAGTATATTTATTTGAATCAGTATCGTCTAGATCTTGAAATAAAATTTTCACATTTATTGCTTATTGCAGAGTTTTCATCGTTTAAAGAGAAGGGTAATTATTTTTTTTTAGAGCGAAGCTTTTGCAGCGTTGTTTGAACGCTATTTATCCATTATGTTACTTAAAACAATATTTTCTCAGTCGAAATAAAATTAATTTCAATCTAAAGTGATAACGATAATATGTTTTTTTTGACATCATTTATACTGACGTTGAAGGTAATTTTCTTTGGATTACTTAAGAGCTGTCTAGCAAAATTATTCGCTCTTAAAAATTAAAACTGTTTTAGTCTTTGTATGTGAACTATATTAATTATTAATATTATATTTACATAATTGTTGCAGGATAATGTTATGTAATGGGTCGTTATTGTCCGGCATTTATGAACAAATGCTTGAGTTAATCAATACAAATATATTTCATGCTGAAAATCGTTCTTTTCTCTCTCCTAATATAATTTATTATTATTATTATTTTTTTATTTGTTTTAAATTACATTATAAGTGATTCATAATTAGTATTTTAATTATAATAATTATTATATTAATAAATTTATTATGGTATAGATAAATTTTATATTTTATTTAACAATTTATTAGGGATCAATTACTTTGCATTAATTTTGGTCAATAAATGTTTTATATATTAATTGGTGTCATCGTCGGGTCGTTTTATAATTATCAATCAACTTAAATTTAATATTTTGTTTTATTTTGTTATACAGTAAATTTGGATGTATTGTGGTTTTGTGAAAATATTTAACAATATTAATTGAAATTATTGCTAGCTAGCCATACAGCCAGCCAACCATTCAACCAGTCAGCCTAGCCCATAAATACCCAATAATAATAACGATAGAATGACATGCATAAATAAAATATAAATTTAAAAAACTGAAATTTGATTTAATTAGTGAATAATTTTCGTTTTTAATTTTTAAATTTTATTGTGGGTTTTTGATGATTTAATTTATTTATTTCTTTACTTCTTTAAATTGCAACCTTGTTGTTATTTTATTTTTATTGTTATATTTTTGCGTTTTGAAATTAGTATTATTATTATTTTCTAGTTTTGTTTTCGACAAAAAAATTAATTAACTGTTTTTTCTTTTTTTTTATTCACTGTATTTTTGCAGTTTTAACTCAATTTTCATAAATTATTATTTGTGTATTATGTTTTTTTTTGTTTGATTTCTTTAAGGCTACGTGTCTGGCCATTTTTAATAAGGTTATTTCGAGGATATTACGAAGATGAGCAAATTTAATTATAATGTTTTTTCATACTTTTAAATTTATTTTACTCAATCATACTGTTGTTTGTTGTTAATTTGATATTCAGTTTTACTGTTTTTTTTTATTTTTTTGGGTTTTTTCTATTGTATATTGTTGCTGCTATTCATTTTATTGCTATTTAGCTGAGAACAAGCATACTGAATACTGATTTAAAGTCATTTGAATAATGTGAATTTATTTTGCAAATAAAAAATCATTATTTTACTGGTATTTTATGTTTTTTTGATTCATAATAAATTAGAAAAATTGGAAAATTTGTAAAAAATAAAAAAAATATAATAAAAACGTAATTAATTATATTTTTTTCTGACAATTTTTCAATACTTGAACATATTTTTAATTAAAATAGTTTTAATGATATACTTTTTTTCTTTGTATTATAAATTGCGTTGTAACATATTTTCACTGTTTTTTTTTTTGCTCTATTTACTTTTTAAGCAGCATTCATTCAACTATTATTTAAATTTTAATATATTTTTAAATCAATATTATTAATATCTGCAGTTAATGATAAAATAAAAAGCATTATTAAGATAAAAAAATAAATTTAAGCAAATATTTCATTATAATTTGTTATATTTGATTGATTTTTTGTGATGAATTTTATTTATTATTACTTAAAAGCTTAATAATATTTAAATTTTTTTCGTGCTTTATTTATTAAATTGCAGTTAAATCAAATATTTATCTTATTTTTGCAGTTAATAATATTTTTTTTTTACCTTTATTTTCTTTTCGTTTTTTACTATAATCCGCTTTACCTATAATTAAAAATATGTTGTTATGCTTTTTTATTAATAAATATGTTATTTCATGTGTGCATGTTTCAATTATAAACAGCTTTTTGTACATATTAAATAAATAATTTATACATTTCAATAATTAATTAATAAAAATACTTAGAATGGCAATCATTTCTATGAAATTTTTTATTTCATTAATAACAAAATATGTTATTTTAAGAAAAAATAAATAAACATTTTAAAAGCTTGAAAAAAAAGAAAACACTTTGAAAATGTATCGTTTTGTTTTATTTTCATAATTAATTAAAGAGAAAAAGAAGAAGAAGAAGAAGAAATATGTGGCTGCTAATTTGTTTGATTTTCTAAGAAAATTTTAATTAGTGAGAAATTTTAATTTTTATTTTTTATAAATAAAGATTGGAATTTTTTTTACTCTGATGTCGTCATACAGCAGGTTATTTCTGTTAGATCAATTGTTTATCTTTGATAAGAAATTATAAATATCTTCAAGAAAAACAAAAACGATTAATTAAAGAAATTATTTATTAATTATAAAATTTTATTTTTATTTTTTTTTTTGTTAAGAGTTTTATATGAAAATGAATAACTAAGCTGCTGATGCGGGTTTTAAAAAATTGTTTTTTTCTTTTTTGTATTTAAATATATTAATAAATCATATTTACAGTTGATTGATTTATTTGTTAAATTTTTGAAATTGAATTATTTAATTTTATTTTTGTTTTTTCATTTGAAGCAATTAAAAAGCTATAAATTTGTATTTGAATATAAAAAATCAATCATTTAACTTGATGCTGCCATACTACTAATAAATTGAATTATTTAAGCTGACATGACTATAAATTCTACTAGTATTAAGCTATTATTATATAATAAATCCTTAGATTATGTTATAATTATTATTATTTAATTAAATATTTATTTTTTTTTTATTATTATAAATTATCTTAAAAGAACTTCAATCTTATAATTGGAAAGGCTAAAGCATAAACAAAAAATTGCAATTCATTCAAAACTTGCTTAAGATTAATTAATTAAAATTTTTGTTTATAATTAATGAAAAGTTTAAATTTTTGTGTTTGGTTAGTAAAGCAATTTTTTTCCAACTCTACAGACAATAAAAGAAAAATGAAGAAAATTCATTGCTTAGCAGAAATTTAGTTTATTTGAAGATCATTTTTCAACCGAAATGGCAATGAAATGCCAAACGAAATGGCAAAGAATCATTTATTAACCAGAAGAAAACAGCAATTTAAAAAAAATAGAAAGTAAAATAAAACAAATTATTAATAAGATAGAAAATAGTAAAACAACTTTGCAATATTGTGCAATACATATTTGTTCAGATTTGTATATGCAAAATTTTATAATTTTTTCTTCTTCTTTTTTTTTATCAACAAACGTTGTTATAATTTTTATATTTTTTTATTATCTCCATAAAAAGTGGTTCTAAACTTAGGGGAATAATAAATTATATAAATACTAGATATTATCGTTATTTATTAATGAATATTTAAACAGTTACAATGGTGATGATATTCCAGTAGCAATGATAAAAATTCTTCTTTAGTTAAAAAGTTTGACAAACTCTTAGAAAATAAAAAACAAGATGATGAGATGAATTTAGTATTTATTTGTTGTATACTCAAGCTATTATTGTTGCTACTACAGTGATTCTATTCAAAAGGTGCTATATATCTCTTGTTTATTATATATTATTTCCTTGTCATTATGAAAAATTACAGTGTTGTAAGAAAATCTGACATTAACATGGTTTTTTTTTAAAGTGAATGCATATTTTGCTTATAATAAATTTCTGCAATATTATTCATTGCTTGTTCTTATTATTCTAGTTTTTCTATTTTATTTAAATAAAAGCTTAAATTGTATGTACTTGCTTTGGAAACTAATGAAAAAAAATGATAATAAATAGAATAGAAAAGTAAAAATTATCTAATAGCAACAATACGTTAGCTGTAATCAACCAATTTTTATTACAACTGCTGTTGCCGCTGCTGGTCTCGACATAATAAATTAATCAAATGTCATAAATATATAAAAAAAATTCTCTATAACATTATTATTATTATTTTTTATTATTATTATATTAACTAAACAAATATAATTTCCGTTTATAGTTTAGTTAAGATTAAGTTTATGAAAAATAAAAAAAAAATAAATTAACTCTTAATACATCTTCATCTTAAATGTGCGGGTGAATAGTTTTTATTAAATTAACAAACATGACATGATTTTGTTTTTATTTTTACTTTGGTTAAATTAGTTGTGTGTGTTTGGTTTTTTTTTTGTCAGCGATTAAATTAAATAAATAAATAAAATAAAATGAAATAAGAAAATATTGATATTGAACGACTAAATTTGACTGACTTGTTGAAGAAACATTAAATATGAATATTTATTTATTTAATATGAGTTTGAGTTGTTCTTTGAAAAAATTATGTATTATGCTTAATTGAATAAAATACATAAATTGTTGTAAAATTATTAAATTAATCTTTTATGCTAAATTTTATGAATTTATATTATGTTTATGAGATGTTTTATACTTATGAGATTATTTGTGGTTTTTACTGATGATGCTACAGTAGCTGCTACTGCTGCTTTTGATTAATAATTTTTTATTACTTTTATTTATAATTCTTGATATAAAACTTCGGTTAGAGAATTTTTACAGTAAGCTTCTTCATTGATAAAATTTTATGAATAATACAGCATGTATTTTTTTTCGATTTTTTTACATATTATATTTTCTTGCGACTATAGGAAATAACTATTAATAACATGATTGTAATACAAAAATAAACCTAGTTAATAATTTATGTATTGTATGGATATTAAATTAACATAAAAAATATATTGATTAATGTTTTAATTTGGTAATATAATATTTAATGTTTATAGAGATGTAAAAATTGGGTAAACATGCAGCGTGTCTCAGCAGCTACTTAAACACAATATGTTAGTCGTTTTTAAGGATATAGAATACATGCTGGTGTCAGCAGCTTGTATTTTCACTGTGATTGATTTCTTTCGTTTAACAGTGTTATAATTATAGGTGTAAATTAGACGTCCGGAACTCAATTTAATGATTTTGTTTTGAAATAATAGCAAAAGAGGGAACAAAATATAAGATATTTAAGTTAAGTAATTATGGTTACTAGTTATGGTTAAATCAAGGAATAATAATTCGATAATTATTCTTAGTAATAGAAATTTAATTAATAAATAATTTATTTAGCATAATTTTTGTAATAAGTCAAATGAGTTATTCGATGAGTTATTTACTTCAAATATTTGGGTTTTCATTAATATGAGGTGATGAAATTACTCAACAACTAGATAAGTAATTTATTTATATAAATTTAAGTAAAGTATGATGAAAGATTTAACCACAAATATTAAAACCGGGCCTGTTTATGGCTTTTAAATGATTTAAAAAATATTTAAATAGAAAAGAGTTTTGGTACAAAACAAATTTATCATTCCTTCGATTCATTTTATTCTTGTTGTGTTGTCTATATGCTTGATTATTGACTTAATAAACGTTATCAATGTATACAGTCAGTCAATATACATAATAATACACACATAATTCAATTTAATTTTTTGTTGACTTTTATCTTATTTAAACAATTAGATAATTGACATTAAATTTAATACATTTTTTTCTTATTTATTCTTTCTTATGATTCGTGTATAGTTGTAATATGCGTTAAAGTATTTATTTCATTTGATAATCATACTTGAGTAAATATTTTGTTATTGATGAAATTAATTGTTTTTTCTTTTATTCTTTTTAATTTAATTCTTCTTAATTATAAAAGTAAATTATTCATTTAGAATTAATTTTTGATTAACCGATTACATCATGTTTTATTTATTTTTAAATGTCAATAAATTATTATTTCTAATCATTTTTTACTATGATGAAATTGAAATTTAATTTACTTTTTTAGCTATTAATGATTTAATTAATAATAGATGTTTACACAATTATTAATTTTTTTTCTAAATAATATAAACCATAATAATGTGAATTGTAATGATAAAAAAACAGGTAATTAACTAAGCTAAGCGTGCATGAATATATTTTCTAGTTTAGTGAAATAACAACCAACTAAAGGAACAAAAAAAATATTCAATGTCAAGCTGATTATTCATTTTTTCAATTTCATAACTTTTTTTTTTTATTATTATTAAAGTTTTGTTATTTTAATATTAATTACTAACATCGTTATAAATATAAATCAGATGATAAATATTTATTATAATATTATTATTCTTTCTATATAATTTATTTTTAGAACAAGATAATAAATATTCTTTGTATAGTTATTACCTGTTGCAATATACTCGTTCATTTTGTTACTAAAAATTTTATTTTTTTTTTATTTTTAATAAAATATTTTTGTTTATTAACATAATATCACGAGTTTATTTTTATTATACGTAATTATCTAGCTTTATTTATCAATGTTAGTATAGTGAATATTGTTTTGCAAAATTTCTGCTATTTAACATTTTTTGCGAGAGAGTAAATAATGACATTATTTGATAAAAAAAAAAAAAACTATTCCATCATTAAACAAACATTTTTAATAATCTCTATTAAAAGATATTAACGAATTTATTTTAATTTGCATAATTTTGTTTTTATTTTTTATTTGATACTAAATACACAGAAAGCTAGAACTTTTTTTTTTCTTTGTATTTATTTATTTTATTTCATAAGAAAATTAAATTTTATTATGCAAATTATCTTATAATTTGTTAACTTAACTTTATTATGAATATTTTGTTTAATTTTAATTTATTTTATTTTTCTTATATGTATATATATAAAGTCCATGCCTTTAAGGCAATAGAATTGTAGCTTTTTGTCGCAAAATGAATGTTGATGAATATTTCTGTTAAACAAGTCAAATGATGAATAAAATAAAAACTTCTCATTAATTTATTTAATTAAAAAAAGTTTAACAATAAAACAAAAATAGTATATAAACTAAACTAAACTTACAAACTTATTAATGAAACTTTAATTGTTACCGAAAATAGTGTGACAGTGCTGTGTGACAGGTAAATCGAGTTTTAAACTGAAAGTTTCTTTTGTCTGTTTTATAATTTCTCGATGCCATGTTCCGCTTCGGTTATATCTTATTTATTTTATTTTTTTTTATTAGTATTTGCTCTTCTGTGCATGTAAAATAACAAAAAAAAAAGAAAAAGATGAAAAAGAAGAAGAATAAGAAAAACAGCATAAAAGTAATCAGTGCTGCATGAACTGAACTGAATCACAGAGAATTGTAATAAGTTAGCAAGTGCCAAATAATGACAAAAGCTTTGAAAATGCAAAAAATAAAATAGTAAAATAAAAAAAGCTTTAAAAATAGCAAAGAAGACAATTGCTTAATAGATTATATATCTTTTGTTCATTTACTATTTTAATTTAAATACCCCTTAAGCTACATTAAATATATATAGATACAGTTGGGTTCTAATTTGTTGCATCATGATATATATGTATTTGAATTTTTTTCTCTGTTAATTAAACTTTTTTTTTTATATATAAAAATAGAAAATATATAACCAAAAATTTGTAAAAAGCGAACACAAGAGAACTCTTGCTTAACATCGAAAAAAGTTTTAATGATTTTTTTTCTGCTATTGTAAAATATTTGGTATTCTATAATACAGCAACCTTTCAGACATATAATTGTTGTATTAATTTTTTTTTTGTATTGTAGGTTGGCGTTTGGGTGATGATTATTCGTTATAAATATATCAAAATTTATTTTAGTAAATAATTTATATACATTTTTTAAAATTTAAATTAATAAACTTTCTTTTCATTATCATCGACATTTAAATAATAATTGCTAAATGCAATTTTATAAATAATAATACTTTGGAGTGTGTAGGCGTAATATGCAAAAATTAAAATTAAAACTAAAATGACTCATACCAATAGTCGGTTAATAAACTCATTTAAATTTCCATAATATATACTTGTATATGATGTATTGTAAAAAAATAATATATACTGACTAAAGCATATTTTATTCCGTTAAAAAATTATTTAATAAACATTAAGAATAAAGGTTTTAAGCATATATATATTTTTTTTCAAATTTTACTTTGCATAAATATGCAAATTGATGACCTAAACGAAAATTGAGAGAAAAAAGTTGTTAAATATTAAATAAAAACGCATACAGTACTGTGGAAAATAAGTTGTTATTTTATTGGTTTTTATTACAAATTCATGATAAGTCACTTTGTTTAATATTACTTTGTTTAATAAATATAAAAATAAAATAATAATAATAATAAAACAGAAAAATCACATAGACGTAATAATTCTTAAGAACCGTTTTGTTTGCATTATTTTTTTATCTATTAAAAAACATAATATAAATAATATTGAAATAAATACGTGCTTTTTCTTAGTTTCTTATCATAAATAATAACAATATTGAGAAAAAAGAATCAAAACCAATGATATTGTACTGCTGAAATTGATCCTTGATCAATAATAACGAAAGTAGCAGTCATTCGTGTTTAATCAATAATTAAAGCATTTCTTTGTACAAATAAATAATTCATTAATTTAAAAATAAAATAAATTTGATTAATTTATTAATAATTGTTTCTATATATTTATATTTTTTTTATAATTAATTATGTTGCAAATTTTGGGCGATACTGGTGTTATATTATGACATTTTATTAATATATATATGGTATTGTCAAAATAGAAATGTTATGCACTCAGTTACATAAATTGTTAATTTTATACATGGCTGATTTATGCAATTGACGTCTGTACATATTTATTAGGTAATTTATTATATGATTTGTGAACTAACATTACTCTAGAATATTCTCACATATATATATTTTTTTCTTATCTTATATAAATAATAATAAATTGATGATATATGTAAGTTATCTTGTTGCATTTATAGAAAATAATAACTAAATAAGATAAGAAATTAAAGTAAGTATACAGTATTAAAGTTTTAATAACAGAATTTAGTTTATTAATGATAAAAATGTTCAAACATAAAAACAAGTAGCTGCTGTTGCTACTGATTATAACAAATATTTTTACTTTACATGCAAGTACAGTAGTAGTTATCTGAGTATGAAAACACTGTTGCTGCTTAGCACTTAAAGCCACTTTAATATTTTTATTTAAACAAAATTAAATATGAAAACTAAAAAACACCTTTATACCAATTAAAAAATAAAAATTTTCAACAAAAAAGCATTTTAATTTAATGATAAGCAAATATTATTAATTAAATTAATTAAAATTTATTTATTATATGTATAATTTTATAATTTAATTTGCTTTAATTATGTAAAATTGGGATTTTTTTTTAAACTGAAATATGTAGACGAAATTTTCACACAAATGAGAAATAAATCTTTTTTTATTTTCCCTGTGAAGATGAAATAACTTCATAGCTATAAAAACGTATAGTATTTTTCACTTGTAAATACCTGTAACTGCTTCACCATTATTATTAATTGCACATATATTTCGTAATTAAAAAAACTCGCCATCATTTTATTCATTTCCTCATAATTGAGATTTATTTTTTAATTAATTAATTAATTATAGAAGAATTTTTTTTATATATTAAAAATGCCAAGATAAGCATTTAGTTTCCGTATTTTATTTTGTCATTTTTTTTCCTCATTATTGTGCATTTTATGAAAATATTAATACAAAAGAAATACATAAAAAAAAATTAATTAATTAATTATTTAAGTAATTAACGTGTTTCTAATTATTTGTTTTTTTTTTATTACATTATTATGAAAAAGCAATAAAAAAAATCGTGATAACAGGTAATTGTGGGATTTTTCAGCGTGCAATATTTTTTTTTTTACAATTAAAAATCAATCTGACATAATGGTTTTGTGTTTGTTTTTTATTCTAAGACAATAAAATTAATTAATTATTTGTTATTTATTATTTATAATAAAGATATTTTAATGTTTAATTCACGAATTTAATTTCTGTTTTATTTTGGGTTTCGGAAAAACCTGAATACAAATCATAAAACAAGATAGAAGCATTGAAAAAAAAAAATAAACGTCCCTAGAGAGTGTGTCGATTATTGAAATTGGAATTGTACGGTGATTTCGTATTTTTGGGGAATGGCGAATTTTTACATTTACTTTCTATCAATATTTGACTCTGCATAGTTAATAAGTTGTTATTGCTTAATTTTCTTTACTTTGTTATCATAACAAGTATTTAGTATATTGATGCCAATTTTTTTTATCGGTATTTAAAACATACTATAACTAAATTTGTTAATTTCTTGTTTATTTTAATTAGAAATTAGTGTTTGTTTTTTTTATTAACGACTATTTAGTCGATAATTGAGTCTTTTTTGTGGTTCTTGTTAAATTCAGACTTTCAATTCTAATTAATTTTTTTTTAATAAAGTAATTCTAACAATTTGTACTATTAACCATCGAATATATGTCTAATTGTTTCAATCTATGCGTGACCGTATTAGTTCGCGTTTATTGTGTTGAGTATTGGATTTATTTATTTCAGTTTGCAAAATCGTTGAGGTTAAGTAAATGTATTTATTATTCCAAAAATATTTATCATTTTATACAGCACTTTGGGTGGTTAATGTTCGTTGGTCTATTATTTCAAGGTATCGCAGAACACAATATGCTATACAATATTGTTTAAAATTATTAAAATTTTTTGTTTAAATTTCGATAAAAAAAAAATTTAAAACAAAAACTATATACAGTGAAAATCCGTTTTTACGTGCCTGAATTGAACGTTTTTCTGCTATTTACGTTAAATTTTTACAGAGCGAATTTTATAAATAGAATTTATTTAATATTTAAAAATCCTGATCTAAGCTTTTTTTGTCAGTCCAGTGAAAAACGGAAAAACGTTGCTTTCACTGTATGTCAATAATTTTTTAATATAATTTAGCAATAATAATTTAGCTTAAATATAAAAGCAATTAATATTGGTGATTTCTGTTGTTCTACTTTCGGCGTACTCTTCTTTGTATGCCTGGTTTAATTTTTGTACGTAATGCTATGCTATGCAATATATGCTGTGGTTAACTTCATGTGTGGTTGCTAATGTTTTCTACATAATTGCACCATATGTGAATTAATAAAAATACAAATTCTACGAAAAAAAAATTTGAAATATGAACAATAAATGCACATCAGCCAACAAAAATAACAACAAATATAAAGTGTTTTCTTTTTAAAAAATTTATTTCAATAATTTTTAAACTGTGCAATCAGCAAATTTTTATTAAAATGAAAAAAAAAACACAAAAAATTTTCCCTTCTTGCTTTTTATTTTGCTGTCTATGAATCTATTTTAATTTTGCAAAAATACTCTGCGGTTCGTTTTTTTAGAGCTTTCTGTAAAACAAAAAAAAAAGAAACAAAAAAAAAAACAAAGATCCTTTAGTGGCCCGTTTTCTATGTTCGATGAATGAATTTTCAATTTTTCTGTTTTTATTTGAGAACTTAGGGAAATTATTTATGATTTTGCTATTTTCTAAAAATATTATATTTTTTAACAAGAAATTAAATAAAAAATTTTATTTTGTATATTATGGAAATGTTAAATACAATACCTAGTATTGGTTTAATGGGGTGGTCCCATTTTTTTCTACTGTTGATGGTTAAATTTTCAATTTTACCATCGAACTGACCCATTTTTTTTTTGTGATAAACCAAAAATATTTTTATCAACTGTTTTTATATGAGAATATTTTTCAATTTTATTGGTTTTATTTCGGTTACATTTATATTTATTTAAATGAATTATTTTGAATAATTATTTTTTATTATTTTATCATTTTAGTTTAAATAATTATAGTAATGGAACAATTATTTGTTGTTTTATTCATTCTGTTTTACATACGTATATTATTTCTTTTTGAGTTTTTGTTACAAAATATTTTTTATAAGAATTATCAGAAGGTTTTATCGGTTTAATAAAAGGGGCTACCTTGTTTTAGAGTATTATTAAGGGTGTTTGTTGCAGACATACTTCTAAATTAGGGAACAAAAGATAAAAAAAAAAACGAGAAAATATTTATAGCATGAAAAAAGATATGAAACTTTTATTTATATAAAGTGAAAAATTATGCTAAATAGTATGATTTTGTATGGTTGTTTGTTCTTTATATATGTTAAAAATAAATATTATTTTAAGCTTTACTTAGTTAAGCTTAATTTTTTTTATATATATAACAATACATATATGTGTGCTTTAACAAATAACATAAAATAAGCTTTTTAGTTTAATTTTATTTTCTTACATAAATTATAAACTTAAAACATTATAGTATTTTGCCAACACATATGTTGCACGATTGATATTAAAGCTTAACTACTTGTAAAAAAAAAAATAAAAAAAGTAGAAAACTTTTAAAGTTTTCTGCTAGTTTTCTTGACTGTAACTTGTAAAAACTAATTTTCTTTTTTATAATAAAATATTTTTATTATTTTTTAATTATAACAACTTTATTGTTGGAATGTGATTTTTGTTTAAACAAAAAGCTTATCTTTTACACAATACTATTTTAATATGTTTTTAATTTTATTTTCTAAAATGAATATCTTGCTGAAAATTGTCTTTTTTTTTATTTTACTTAAGATTCATGCATTTTGCTACTGTTGTTACTGTTGTGGAATGATAATTGATTTGATCTTAAATTAAATTTCATGAAAAATAATAATATTAACAACATTAATAGCGAATATTATTTATATAACCGTGAGACGTGATATTAAACCTTGAAAATTATTTATTTATTATTCATCTTTCAATTTAATGTTTTAATCGTGTTAATGAGAGAAGTTTGTTCTTAAATCATAAATGTTTTAAAACGTGATAAATTTCTCGCTTAATGTGCTTCTTTTTATTTTTTGCTAATTTTAAAACAAGTTTTTTGTATTTTTTATAATTTTAAATGCAAGTACGGTAATTAATTATATTATTGTGCTTAGTGTATAGTTTTTTTTAAAAGTGCAATGTAAATATTGTATAATAAATTGTAATCTTTAATAATCTTACTGCTTGTGATCTTTTGCAAGGTTGCAATGTTGTACATTTTGTTTTTAAACTTTATTTTTATTTTACAATTTTTCATTATTTAAGTATTAAATTTTAATTGGTTTAGATAAAATTTATCCTGTTTCTAGTCATATGATTGCTTTATTGTGGTCTACAGTATTTACTTGTTTAAATGATAAATATTACATGGATACTTATACACTAGCCTCGTGACTCGGTTTAACATATAAATTAAATGCTTTTTCAGATTTTTATAAATAAGCAAAAAAAAAGAAGAATAATCTTATATAAAAATTTAAATATCACTGTCAGACACATTGCATCCTTATGCGTATCTGAAGTGTTTTAATTATATTTTGCTGAATCATTAAACTTTTATTTTATCGACAATTCAATATTCGATGATTTTTCTTTTTAACTTATACGATGTTGGCATTTTGTTGGATGTGCTGTAATAAATTTACCTTTTTAAAAAAAAGAAGATACAATATATACAGAGTGATCAAATAAAAGCTATATATTTTTAAATATAAATAAGTGCTATGCTGTTTTAAAAGCATATAGTACTAGTTTGATCATCCTACTCGTATATATACATGAAAATATTCGTCCTTAAACAATTAAATGTCCAAAAATGGAAAAATTTTATTGTATATTTATTTCTTTTGGAGGGTGTTATGCAAATTTTATTTTAAGGGTAAAATATAAAAACTGTATATTAAAAAGAAAAAATAATAATAATAATAATAGAAAATAGGCACAAAATAGAACCAAATTGCTATTAATTTATTCAATATATTTTACATTTTATTATTTATTCTGTTTATTTTTTTTTTGTATTTATTTGGAGAAAGATTTATGAAGCTTAACAAAGTCTAACAATTATGCAAATTAAATAAATTGACTTATATTTCTCAATTATATTTTTCTTTTCTTAACTTTATTTATTCTGTTCTTTCTCTTGTGGTTGTTTACTTTTGGTGTCGTGTTTTCTGTTTCTTTATATTTTTTGATATTTAGATTAAGATAAAAATTAATTTGATTAAAATGTTGCATTATTTTGAAGTCTTTTTTTTTTTTTTTTTTAAAGAGAATAAGTTTGAAACTTTGTTATATTTTTGTAAATTAAAATTAAAATTATATTAAACCCCTTTATAAATGGTTTTTATTTCAAAAATTCAATTACTTTCTGTTAAGGTTTTACATTTAATACGCGGAAAATGTAAATATATTAATAAAACGACTGATTAAAAGATTGTGGTTAGTGATTTTTGTTTTAATGACTTAAGAAATAAATAAATATGTTAATTCTTATAATTTCAAAAACTAAATTAGAATGAATTTTTTATTATTTATTATTATTATTTATTTATTATTATTAGCAACAAAAACGATAAGCACTTCTTTAATAAAATATCAAAATTTTATGCAAAAGGCTTTAAAGACTACAAAACAACAAATTTAGAACATAAAGGTTAAAAACTAAAATGTTTTTCTCTATCTACTTTTATGTTCTTAATTAATTTAAAAATAATAAAGTTTTGGTAAACGTATTAATAAATGATATAATTCTCAATAGCAAAGAAAAAATTTAAATTGTCAAATTAAAAAACCAAAATGATTAATAAATTCTTATTGATAAAATGTCAATGATGCATAAATTTGTATAAAACATACAATTTGTGATATGTGAATAGAACATATCATACAGAGTTTTGATTTTCATTAAAGGTGCATCAAGACTAGATACATTCAAAATATTTTTCATATATTTGTCAATTGTACATAGAAATTATATATTTATTAATTAATTTTATTATAATTATAGAAAATACATTTTTATTGTTTGTTTAACATTGTTGCTGATGCTTTATGCTTTTTGTCTTTTATTTTATAAATTATTCAAAGTTGACTGAATTCAATTTAAAAATAAAATATTTATAGGAAAATATTTCATACATTTGCCAAATAAAAGCTTTATCTTTACAAAATAATTATGTTAATTTTTTTTTTTGAATCTTTTCTATAATTTAATTCTTTGAATTGCTTTAAAAATATGTTTCCATATAAAATTGTTTAATTTCTAGAAAATTTGCTTTATTTTAATAAGATAAATTTTTTTGCATATTTTTTATTATTAAATGAATCGATAAATATATATTTTAGTTTTTGTGTTTTTATTTTAATAAACGGAAACATCATTATTCTAAGAAATCGCTTAATACGAATTTTTGTTATAATTATTAACCTTATATTGGGAATACAGAATACTGTTTTGTTACTTTTTATTTGAGAACTTGTCTTTCTTTTTAAATATATAAAATTAATCAACTAGATATATTTGAGCGAACAACTCAGATATAAACATAATTTGTTAGTATATCATTTTAACTGGTTGTTTATTAGTAAAAGTAAGTGAATTTTGTAATTTAATTCATTTAACAAATATTAAAATTCGAAATTTCTTTTTCAAAAACGTTGTTTCAACTTTATTTTATAATAATCATAATAAATATATTTATTTATTAAATGATTAAATCTTTTAAATAAATTATAAGGTTTCAATGATTGATTAGAAATATTATACAATTGATTCTTTTATTGTATTAAATTGAGAATTACCTGCACATATTTTACCGAAATTTATTATAATAAATTTATATTTTAGTTTCATAATACATTTGATAATTTCTTCCTCTGTTTCTTATTTATAAATTTAATAAAAACTCTGCAGTATTATATTTCACTTGTAAATAATTTAATTAATTTTACAAGAATATTATTATTATTATTATTCTTTTACTATTGTTATTATTGTTATTAATATTATTATTATTGCTTTTGTTCTTTTACTTTGTAATTTTTATTTTCTTTAAAAGTATTAAAAATTTATCATGCAACAAAAAAAAAAACTAAGTGATATTTTACCTGAAAAGTCTTACGTTATTCTCATGCATTTTCATTTCATTTTTTCGCTTTTGCTTAAAAGGTAAGATGATTTTATTCAAAAGAAATAAAAAAAAAGTATATAACCATCTACCTATCGCTTGAAAAACTTTTCAAGATTTTATTAATTTTAACCACTGAAAATGTAACAGCAGATGAAGATGATGATGATGGAGAAAGGAAGAAAAGAAGATATAAATAAAACGAAAAGAAAAAAAAATCTACCTCCCATTCATCCACCTTTATTATATGGAAAAATAAAAAATAATATATAAATATTTTCGCAAATTTTATTATTTTCCTACAATTTCCCTTATTTACGTGTATTTTGTATTATTATATTAATGTTGTTACCTTGTTGTGACGTTCACGATGATTATTCTTTTTTACATAGGTAAAAATTTGCTACTTTACTTAAGCTTACATTTCTTTTTTGCTTTTTTCTTTACTTGCGCTGCCCATTCAGATTTATTTTACTTTTTTTTTTAATATAAAAGTGAGTATAGGAATGTCATTTACGCTTGATAATGGAACATCACCGTTGTCATATCTTATAAAGGGTTATTATTATAATTATTTTTTATTTTACAAGAATAATTGTATTTTTTATAAATGCAGAAGGTAGTTGCTTCTTATTTTTGTTTCTTTGTAAGACATTTATGCTCTAAATTGAAGATGACTTATAAAAAGTCACAAGCAGTTACTGTAAGTAGCTATAAATGTTGTACAAATATATGAAATAGGTGCTGTGCTAAAAAAATTAAGAATGAAATAAAAACGAAAAAACAGAACTAAGAAAAAGAAAAAAATTAAAATATTAACAAAGAAAGTAAAATAAAAGCGAGCGGAATAAAATCAGAATTGAATGCTTTAAAAGCACAAAAAAAAAAATATTATAGAATTAAGAATTATATAATAAAACTAAAAATATAAAAAAAAGAAAGAGTAAGAAGAAATTATAATAAAACGTGAATTTTCTTAATATCAACAACGATTTTACAGTTCTAAAGATTAAAGTATTATTCCCATTGTGGTAAGAGTTTCTTTGTTGTATTATTGTGTGTTTTTTGTGCTTTCATTGTATTTGCTGGGTGGGCTTTAAAATTGTCATTTTCATCCCTGCTTGTTTTTTTTTTTTTTGAAAGTAATCTTGATGAAGATATTTCAATAACCCTTTTTCGTTTTTTGGTTCCTTGAAAGACGACAGACAAAATTACAAAAAAAAAAAATAGAATAAATATAAGAAAAGCAAAATATTAATAATAGAAACACCATCAACAGAGAAAAAAGCTTTAATGTTGGCTGACTGTCGCATGAACATTAAAGATTAAAATCAATCATTAGTTTTTGCTTTTCACTTTTCATTTTTATCAACAGAACTTTCAATGCTTTTAATCATTCATCGCTGAATTTTCATCGGTTCTACCGATTTTTTTTACCTTGTTTGCGTCTTTTTGTCAATTACTCAAAGCTTAATTTCTTATTGTCTAAAAGTTAAAATGGGTTTAAAACTTTTCGTCTATATTTTCGTGGAAATTTATTTATTAAAATCAAATATATTTTCATGTATTTTTTTTTTGGATTTTTCATTAATAATAAACAAAAAAATAAAACGAAACAATACGTCAAGCTTAGCGACAACAATTTTTTAATAGAACTTTATTTCTATTCGCTAATTAATAAAGTTTTTAAGTAAAATGTATTTAAATTATAAACTCTTGTAGCTCGAAGGTAAAATAAAAAAAAAAAAAAAAACAGTAAATAAAAACTTTTTAATGTAATAAAAAGACGAAAATATTACCAAACCAAAATATAAATGAATATTTTGTGACAAATCTGCGACTGATCAAATATTCTCCCATTAACCGTATTAAATTTTATTGTCTTTTTCAGAAATTTTACATAACTGAATTTCGTTTTATTTTAATCAATAAATTTAGTAAATTAAATAATAAATTTCACTACCTCGATAAATATAAATTGTGCCTTTTTAGTTGACTATAGACGGTATATAATTACATAGTAGTCGGATAACATAGTAGATGGAAAAAGTCACTTAATTTGATTAAAATTTTTTTTCATTCTTTCGTTTTTTATTTTTACATTTGTTTTACTTAAAAGATTCATCAATAAAATAAAGACTTAAACCTTAATCTAGTTTGTCGTTTTTCTTTTCTTTTTACCTTTTTCTGTTTTTTTTTTTTTTTTGTGTGTGTTTATGTATATATTTTAGAAAGTTATGTGAAATTGCATTCATTTATTCAATTTTATGATGAGAGATGAACCTTTTTCTCTACATTTATTTACTTATGCTTTTTTTTTGTGCTCTGTGTATATGCTTAATTTTATGACATTTTTTTTTTTGTTTTGAGAAAAGTAATTGAAAAGCTACTTAAGCTATTTTGTTGTGAATTTATTTTTAGTTGCTTTGTGGTTGAAACATAAAATTGTGACAAAATAAAAAAATATGTATCATAAATTGAAGAACATCAAAAGCACAAAGAAGTATGAATTAAAGCTTTTATATGATTTTATTTAAAAATAAACTTTATGCATGAAACAGATGTTGCAGCAAGAAAACAACAAAAAAAAATTTTTTTTTATCCATTTAGAGTTATTAAATATATCCTTTAAAGGAAATACTTATTAATGCATATATGATGCTGACTTGTTGATATTATTTATTGTTTCTTATTTTTTATGATGTTTTTGACACTTTTGTAGTACAATTCATTCGTTAAATGAATGTATTAAAACTATGTAAAAGCTCTGCGCTTTAGCGACAATCCTTAACAATATATATATTTTACATAATGTTGTTTCTTGTCTTCGTTTTTTTTTCTATTTTATCATAATAAAAGTAAATCTACAAAGATTTTTGTTGAAGAAGTAGTAAAAGCAGATTATTATTATTAATATTATGTTCATAAACTTTGTATTTATTTATTTTTTGCACTTAACTTCTTTATACGTATTTATTTTATTTTTTTTTTTATAAAAAGAATAAATAATGAAAGAAATTCTGTTATATTAACAATTTATTAGCTAAATATGCGATATGAATGCGAAATTTATATTATTATTATTATATTTCTTATTGAATTTCTTATATTGCTACAGTTTTTTTTTATTCTTTCTTTCCTGTATACAGATAAAAATGTAACGAAACTTAACAATATTAATAATAATCATCATTCAATTTGTTGCTATATTGGATGGTTGGTTGGTTGTTTTGTCGAGGAAACTTTTTTTGTTTTGCCTTGTTTTCAAACATCGCTTTTTGATATAAAAATGACAAATGATTTGTTCTCTATTCGATTTTTATATATTTGTAAAAGTCAGCAAAAATCTGCTATTTTCAATTTTGTTATATAATAAATTATTACAATAATAGTGCTGATAATAATCATAATAATAATGATGATGATGATTATGATGTTGATGATGCGGATAGTGTGATATTCAATAAATTTTCCTTTGTTTTTTCGATTCCTTATTGCATTATTTAAGTTAACACTTAAGGAAGTATTGAGATTATACATTTACAGAATAAAAAATATAGATCCGATGTAATAATACATTTTTATAAAGACAAAAAAAAGGAGTTTACATATTTGTTATACGCTAATCTAGGCAGTTTATGTAAGGATTAATAAATAAATATAAAAAATAAAAATTGTATTATTGTAGCCTGAAGATAGTTTAATATATAAATTGAAGTATGTTTAAATAAAATAATGTTGGAAATAAATAATAATAATAATATATGTGATGGGAAATAAAAAGGAGTATTTAACTAGCTTCCAGCTATATTTCTTATATTTATATAATAAATGTCTGTTTTTTATTATAGCAGCAACTATCCTCCTCATAACATTTCAAACACATACTGTTTGTTGACAGTTAAGGGAAATGTTTCATTGGTTTAATTCATATGAAAATTTATTTATTTCTCCAACATAAATATAATGAATGAAACTCATCACATCATTTAATGGTAATGTTTATCTTTTGCGTTTTTTTTTTTTGTCAACAAATCAAAATCGTTTATAATACCAAAAATTGTTCAAATATTAGGTAACGTGTAAAAATAAATTTTAATTTTTTTTAATTTTTTTATTTTCACCATATATTATACACTCGTATATACTTTATTCCCATGACGATAAATCGATTTAGTAAATTATAACATGGTGTAAAATTTATTACAGGTATAACACATTTTTATATCACTTTTTTTTTAAGTTTTATTTTTATTTTTATTTTTATGTTTTTTTTTTTTTTAGTAAATATTGGGGCCAAATAATATGTAATTTTTTATGCTGTATTTATCATTAGATTGCGGTTATTTTTTCGATTTATATTTTGTTATCATAAATGAAATTTTATTTTTATTTTTAACAAAAAAATATAAATATAAAAATGCCAACAGTGGTGTCGTCAGAAATTTATTTTGCTCTCTTGCAAGTTCTACATTCTAATGTAAATCTCATGGAATGCTGATTATTCATCTAGAATTTTGAGTCTATATAATCTAAATTATGTTTATATTTAGTTTTGTTTAGTTTTTTTGTGTAGACTAGTAATAATTTAGTTTTAACTATTGAAATGCACATTTCTTTATTTTCGCCTTTAAACAAGATATATAAAGATTTTTTCTGAAAGCTTCTCACATTTAAATAGACTGAAAATGGAGTTTTTCATGATTCTACAAACTATCCATTAGTAATATCCATCTAACAGGTGGATATTTTTTTTCAACTTTACAAGTGTCATTCTGTAATATCCGACTTTTAAGGAAATTTTTACAATAAAATCATATTCAATCTTAAACCCTTAAACTTTGTAAAATTTGGTTTATTTCTAAGGTAAATAATAATAACGTATCGATAAGTCTAACTTCTTAAGATTAAATGACAGAAAAAAAATCATAATCTAAATGGATTTGCATTAAAAAGAAATGTAAATGGAAAATAAACATTAGCTAAGCTTAAGGTAATCTAAGGTATTTTAAAAATCAATTGAGGATAATTTATCGCCTAGCCTATAAAGTTAAAGGTAATCATTTATTCATTTGTGACAAGTAAAATGTCATCTTTGGGTCTATTTAATAAAAAGCTAAAGCTCGCTTATTTTTAAAACTAATTTACTTTAACAATACTTTGTGAACCGTTCAAAATACTTTAATGTTCTTCTTCTCACATCTCCTTCTCTTGTCACTTTAATGTTTTAAAAAATTTGTCAAAATCACTTAAATTAAGATGTTTGGATGATTCTTTTTCGCTTTTTATTTTTGCTAAGTGAAATTTTGTTGATAGGTAGCTGTCATGCTGCACAAGAAGAAAATAAATAAATAAAAATAATAAAATAAAATAAAAATTATAAAAGAAAAAATCATCATTTGTCTTATCTGTCTGAGACATTTTCATACTTTTATTTTGCTTAAGCAAGTGAATTTTTTAACACAGCACCATCACCATCAACATCAACATCCGTTCAATGCTACCATTGAAGCCATTACATTTGGTTTTTCATTATAGTATTTTTTAGTAAACTGGAAAATATCGATACTTTTAATAGAATTTTCTTTTTCACAAATTTCAACATTGTCAATTTTTTTTCTCACTTTTATATTTTCGGTTCTTTTTCTCTTTTTTTTTTTGTACTATAATGCCACAAAAAGCTTGCCATCCGTATAATTTGACAGTTGTTTAGTGTCACACGATGAAATGTATGTTGTGAATTTTTTTTTTGGTGTTTTGTTTTTTATTTTTATTTTCTGTGTATTAAACTAGATGAGAGAGGCAACGAGTAAGAAAAAAAAATTAAGTACAATAATAAAACGAAAAGGATATGATGTGATGTGGGCCATTGACACAATTGGATTGGGTGTATCTTAGGTGGTATATCAGTAAATAACAACAACAAAACACTAAAATTTAACATGCTAGGTTATCACCAGACGTTAGATAAGTATAAAAAAGAAAAGAAAAAATCGAATTGAATACTTGGTACAGTTGTTCGCGCCGTCAACATAATAAAAGTTGCTGCTGTTCGTATACGGTTTTTTGCTACTTAAATGCTCCTTCGATTGTCTTTTTCGTGTGTTTTTATCTTGTTGATATTGATACTGTTGATAAACATAAAATGCAAATAAATAAAATTTGCTGATTTTTTTTCTTTTTTTTTTTTTTTTTAATACTTTTTTTTATCGATAATCACAATGCTATTAAACTTAACCAACCAATATCAAAATAATGTGTATAAAAAAATAAAAATATAAAGCATAAATGTATCACGTGTATTTCGTGTGGCCTTTTTTATGTTTTTTAAACCTTAACATATTTATGTATCCTATTTTTATTATATATATATTTATTTTTGTTTTTTGTTACACTGTTTGAGTTGAGTTTATATTGTGTGCCTTTTTTATTATTATGATTCTTATTATTATTATTATTATTATTATTGCTGTTGTTGTTGTCGCCCAAAATTGATCGTTTTTTATTCCTTTGAATTTGATGCTTTTTCTTTTTTATGCTCATATCATTTTCGTATCATTCTCATCAGAATTATTTTGGAAAATTGATGAATTTTACTTATATTTTCTTTATTTAACTGTAAGAAGTTTATTCGAATTTATTGACATTTATGATAAAAACATTATACTTTTGAAAAAAAATGTAATAATAAATAAAATTATTTAAAAATACAATATTCGATATTATGCGGATTTTTTGTTATAATAAAGAAAAAATTCAATTAAAATTATTATTAAATAATAGATAAATGTTTCAATAAGTTTTTCTTGTTTATTTTTTGATATTTATATACTTATATCTAATAATATGAATTTATTATTTCCCTGCTACAACCATAAGCTTATTCAAAAAAGATTGGCAAAACTTTATACATATATTTTTTTTTATATATTTATATTTTTCAAGTTCAATTGATAAATAAATTGTAGAGATAATAATAATAAAAATATATATATTTGTGATGAAAAATACAACAACATGCAAATTGTATTGTACGTGAAAAAATAACAAGTAAAAAAGGAGAAAATGGGAAAAAAAGTTTGATTTAAAAACAACACAAAAAATTGAGAAAAAAAAAGTTAATGCAATAAATGGAGCAATCCAATTTATATTTTAATGGGGTGACACACAGCCACAATAGATGGAAACAACAATATCAACAACAAGACAGAAAATTCGATTAGATTGTGAGCGTTTCTATTCATTTTTCCTCTTTTTTTTACTACGTTTTTCTTTTAGTGAAAAGTTTATTTTACATTTTATCTTTCTATAGTCGTGTTTAACCCTCAATTTTGTTCACTTTAAAGCTTACATTTTTTCGTTCTTATTTTTCTCGTTTTTATGAATGAAATGTGTTTGCAATTGGATAGGGTGTTTTGAGGAAGCCTTGACTTGTTTTACTTTTTAAACTTTAGAAAAAGTTATAGAACGGCAAAAGAAAAAAAATAAATATTAAGATTTTGCGTTTCATCATGATCTTATTGATGTGAGAAAAGCACAATTTAAGTTAACCAACTGAAGTTAAATAGATAAAAGGAAGAATACAACAGAAAAAACACTTCTGTGGCAGTGATGGTTGTTACGCTTTTGTTCTTTTGATTTTGTAATTTCTTGGGTTCAGAAATTTTTATTTTTTAACGCTCTAATACCATTTGTACTTTTAGTATTAATTTTAATTTTATCAACTATATGCGTAAGCTTTCCGCTGTTAGTTTTCTGCTACTGATTATAGTTTTTATTTAGCAATTAATTAAGTTTAATTAAATAACATTTATTTAAAGAGATTCTGTTTTTATTTTTAATTTTTCATAAGCTCTTTTATTTCCTTTGTTGCGAAAAACTTTAATTCTGACATTGTTAAAATAATTTTTATATAAATTTAAAAGCTTTGAATGAATTTTTTACTGTGATTATAACTTTTTGAATATTAACTTTTAAGCTACATTTTTTTTTGTTCTGCAGTTGAAAGTTTTCGTTATTTTTTAATGCAATAATGTGGAAATTTATATATCCCCTTTGACAAAGAGTCTTTTGGTTTGTATTAATATTTTTTATATTACCTAAAAATGGTTAATCATATTTGATTTACTAGCTTTTTTATAAAGTCTTTTCTAAATTCATAGTTACAACGAAAACGTAGTAATAATTTATTCTTAGCTGGTAATTGTTATGGACATTTCATTTGTTGTATTTTTATTGCCGATGATAAGAATATGGTCTTGTTTGATCTTTCGCTTTTCTCCTCAGCAATGAAAATAATAAAGATTGTCTTATAAATTACTTTTTAACTTTGTTGAGTTAAATTAATTCCCTTTAAAAAAAATTATTAACGTAATAAATTCAAGAAAAAAAAAAACTTAAACAAACTTACTTTTGGTTATTATATATTTTAGTTTCTGTAACGCAAACAAGAAAAAAAAACTACTTAATACTTTTTCAGCTTAAACATGTCATGAAGAAATTTGTTCTTTTTTTTTGTGTTCGTTATTTATTTATTAATAAAATATATATAAGAAAATTAAGTGTTTTTTAATATTATCAAGAAATGAAGTAACTGAAGTGCGAAAAAGTTTTATATAAACCTTAAGACTTATGGCTTTTATAAGTATGTTTGAAATATAATTTACTTGACTAAAACAAACAACAGATGTTAATATTATTATGGGGTTAAGATATTTTATCATTATTTATATTTATTTTTATTATTATTATTATTATTTGTTGTTTTGAAGGAAAATAGTTTGATGGCAAATAAGAATGAAAAAAGAAACTTTATTTCACTATATTGTTAGAGCATTTTTATATATAAATAAATATTCTTTATTAAGAAAATACAAATTGTAATAAAAATAATAAAATAACCAATAATCTCTTTAAGTATTGTAACCCTTTGGCATTATTGGTAAATACAAAATACCACAAAATAAACTAAAGAAACAAATTTATACTACTAAGGTATGCTACAGGTATGCACAACAAGCATACTAAATAATTTGGATTTTCTTTTTTGTTTAGGGAAAAAATAAAAATAAATTGAAAAGAAAAAAAAACAAAAAATTCATTAAAAATCAATTTGTCTACTGAATAAATAATCAAAGTGTAATTTTCACTAAATTATTAATTGCGGAAGTGTGTTATTCTAATTATCACTTTTATTATAATTTAAATAGACGGATTAATTTACTTTGAAGCTTAATGGTATTTTATGTTACGGCTTGTTAGATAGATTTGTTGTCTCTAATTATGCAGAATTATTTTTTAAAATTTAAATCCTTTTTGTCATTTTTAATAAGGATAATTTGATAAAGAAATCAAAGTTCTTACCTTTTTAGCAATTCTAAGTTGTCTCAATATATTTTTCTGTATAACAAACTTGATTAGGGACTGAGCTGGGTTTCGCTAAGTCATTCAATAATCTGGTAAAATTTTTGCTTTGAGAATCTGAACGTAGTAAATCAACTAAATTTAATTTTGATTTTTTTTAACAAAGTGTTTCCAGAAACGAACAATTCTGTTGTAGCAATTTCATTACAAAATTTATCAAATTAAAATGTCAAGTAATTAATTATATCTATAGAACGTTTATTAATAGCTGTTTTATTATTAAGTATTCCATAAAAGTATTTATTTTTTTATATCTCGTTCGTTTATAACCAAAACAAAAACAAAAAAACAGGAAAAAATTTAATCCTTAAAATTATTTGCGTTTTTTTTTTTTGTACATAAAATTTCTAATGTAATTTTTTTCTTTTTTTTTTCAAAATAATAATTTATCCTCGCTTTGTTTCTCTGTAAATTAATTTTATGACACTTAACAACATCATAATACGGTAATTTTTTTTGGAAACAAGAACCCAAAATTGCGTGCTTTAAGGCAGTTAAAATAAAAATAAATTAATTGAAAAGAAAAATATTAATAAATTATGTGTTAAGTGAAAGTGGTTATTTGGTATTTTTGGTATAATTTTTTTGGTGCTTTAATTTTTATTCTTTAAAATAAATAAAATAATAACAATTTAATTAAAAATAAATTATGGAATTAACGTTGGTGGTTTGGTGGTTAATTTGTTTTTCGTTCGTTTGATAACCTTTTCATGGCTAATACTTTTCTTTTTATTCTGTGAATGTTTTACCGGTCGATAAAACTTTAGGCAAGTGATCCATTTTATATAGAAAAAACAAAACGATATTTTATAAAAAGTAAAAACACAAAATTCTAATCGAAAACTACATACTTATATAAATAAAAGTGAAAATTTGTTAATTAATTTATAAGAATATAATACATATTAAAATTAAATTTAACGGTAAATGTGTTACGGTTATTTAACGATTTAACGGTTATGCATTGTTATAAAATGTTTATTATTTTGATTTTATTTTGAATAATATTAATTTAAATTTGTTACATTTTAATTTATTAAAAAATTCTTTTTTTTTTTATTTTCTTTACAGGTAATTTTTTGGATAATTTTAATTTTCTGATAAAATGGAGTTTTAGTTTTTTATTTTTGTTACTGAATAATACTCTGTATCTTAATGATTTTACATAAGATTTGGTAAGTTTTTAAATGTTTGTAGATAATAATAATTGATAAAAAGGATTTTTTGATAAATTTAATCATTACAGTTTGTATTATGTTTTTGTTTTACTTCTTTAAATCCTAATAACAATTCAATTTATTTTTAAACATAAATAAATATGACACAACACATTGTTATTTTTATGTTAGTAGAAAGAAAGAAGCACTGTTGGTTGAGGTAGATTAAGGAAAGTAATTTACATATGAATAAAAAAAAATAAGTAAATAAAAAATACAAAAGAAAATTTTAAATGTGGTTTGATGGGTGGTTTTGATTTAAACGAAACCTTACTGTCTCATAAAATCTTTTTCGCAATTTTATTTTTACATAATTTATTTGTTTGGTTTATTTATTTTATTTTGTTTTTTTTTTCGTCTTTTGCTAAAGTAAATGTCTGCACAATTTATTCACACCACAGGTAATGTTGTGCTTTTTATTGTGGTGTCACATAATTTTCTTTGATGTTTTACATTATAAATTTCATTTTCGTTTTATTTTTTTTTTCTTTTCTCCATTATTATTAATAAATTATGTTTTTGGCAAGATGTTACAGAATTTATGAATTTTTCATAAAAACCAACGAGACATGTAATTCAATGTTTTTTTTTAACAACATTGTTTTATCCATCCTATTTGTCTTACAAAGAGTATTAAAATCACGTCACGATAACCACCTCTACCTATTTGTCTATTTACAATATGCATTGCTAATGTGTTAATGGTTTTGGCTTTGTATTTATTTTGTTATTTTTTTTAGAGATTTTCATTGTGCTTTTGAAATTATTTCGAAAGAAAGAAGAAAAACCCAACAAACTGAAAAAGCGCATTATACTGAGATTTTAATTTATAAATACAATGCAAATGGATAAAAAATCATATAAATTAATTGCTTTTATATGTAGGTTCATTTTTGGGGTTTTAAAAAAAGATTGAACAATTGAAAATTTAAAATATTTATCAAAATGAAATATTTCAGAAATTTTGAAATTGTGTATTTTGGACAGACTGCTGAACCCTTAAACAATGTTGTATGTGCTTATTAAACAAATAAATAAATAAAGTTTATTTAAATATATTTGTTTTCGGTTTTTCTATCTCTGAGGTCAAACATTAAATGGTCAAAGTTTAATTCGTTAAAATTTTAAACGTAATGTTTTATCGTAATAAAATACTTTATTAAGCATAAAATGTTAAAAGGTGCTACGAATAAAACCGTTAATGATGTGCAAAAAAAGATTCTAACCAAATAATTGAGCTTATCAAACAAAAAATGATTTTTTTTTATTAATTAATTAACTAAACACCATTTTAGTTTGGTTTTTATTTCAAGTATATATTTTGTAAGGTTTACGGACTATTGATCGCATGACGGTTGATCGCATGACTGTTGATCGTAGGACGTTTGTTCGCAGCAGACTGTTGCTCTTAGGAAGGTTGCTCTTAGGACGTTTGTTCGCAACAAAAATTTTAGTGTTTTGTTACAGCGTATAATTTTAAATATTAAATAATTATACTAATAAATAAATAAATAAATAATAATTATTATTAAATAATTTTATTAAAAATAAATAAATAAAAAATAAAATTAAATGTTTTAATAATTAATAATAAATAAAAAAATAAATAATAATAACAATAATAATAATATATATATATTATTAAATAATAAATTTTATTTATATGATACATGTACAAAGGCTTTGAGATATGTTAGCAGATTGGTTTGCTCATACGTTGCTTTTTAGTTTAAACTTAAATTTATTATTTATACATAATTATTTAATAATGTATATATATATATATATATATTATTATTATTATTGTTATTATTATTTATTTTTTTATTTATTATTAATTATTAAAACATTTAATTTTATTTTTTATTTATTTATTTTTAATAAAATTATTTAATAATAATTATTATTTATTTATTTATTTATTAGTATAATTATTTAATATTTAAAATTATACGCTGTAACAAAACACTAAAATTTTTGTTGCGAACAAACGTCCTAAGAGCAACCTTCCTAAGAGCAACAGTCTGCTGCGAACAAACGTCCTACGATCAACAGTCATGCGATCAACCGTCATGCGATCAACCGTCATGCGATCAATAGTCCGATTACGATTTTGTAAAATGTTACTTAATTTATCTATTTTAAAATTTAAACATTTCCTACATAAACTTCCACAATCCTGAAATATATATTTTGAAAGCAAGTATTTTATTTAATTGATTAATTAATTTTTCAACAAATATAAAATGAAATAATTGTTTTAACAGCACAAAATAAAAATACCACCAAATATTAACAAAAAAAAAAAAAAAACATAAATAACTGAAGAAATTTGCTTGCCACATTATTAAATAAATTGCGTAAAAAAAGGGATGACAAATTAATAAAAAGTAGTCAAAAAAATAAAAAAATAAATAATATATAAAAAAGAAGCGAAAACCTTCGATTAAAATGCGGAAGAATATACATATATATATATATTTTAATGTCAATTTATATTCCTGGTAAATACCATTTAGTCCCCTTTTTTGTGCTAAAGAAAAATAAAAAATGTTTTTGTTGCTATTTTCCTAATTTGTTTAAAATATATAGCTTTTATTGTTTGGGTAATGGGTGATTTCTAACAGTGGAAGCTAGAGCTTATATTTAATTTTCTGCATTTAATAATTGTTTTGCATATTATTTTTTGTTATTGTATTGCTGTGTGTTGTGTAATTTTTTTTTTTTTTTACTTTTATCAACAATTTCCCGTGCCATTAATACCATTTCGTACTCAAGTTAAGTAATACAGAACAAAAAAGAAAAGAAATAACAGCAATGGCTGGTTATCAATGTTTTAATATCGGTAACATTTTATGCTCTTGTTTTGTATATTATTTATTTTATTTCTTTTCGTTTAAAACAAAATAAAAATAATAACTAAAGAAATAAATAAAATTTATTCTTCTATTATTTTAAATTCTACCAGCAAAACGTAATTTCTCATAATTCATACATAAAATGCTTGTTATCGTTATTGTACTATAAACATTAAGAACTTTTATTTTTCGGCTTCTATATAAAATAGAAACATTAAATTTAAATAAACATTTAATAAAAAAGCATAATTTTCATATACATAATGTAAGATTGTGTTTTTCGATTCGTTTTTTTTTAAATTGGTATTTAAGCTTACAACAACATTCTCATTGCAAAGTTTTTTTGTTTAGGTATTCACACCTGAATTATCTTGAATTTTTGACAGAAAGCTTTATTTTTTCAGCTCATAAATTATAATTATAATTAACTGTGCTGCTTTCTTAACAAGTTGTTTCTTTTTATTTAAGTTTAAGTGAAAACTTTTTGCACACATAGTGAGCAAGCGTAAAAGTTTTCTTTCCTTTAACATACAATATTCGTGTCTGTATTGCTAATAGATGATGACAGACAATTACTCTTTGATGAAAATTTTTAAGTTTATTTATTTTTAAATTCGCAGTATTGCTTTATTTAATTTAATTTTAAATATTTAGCTCAAACTCAATTAGCTTAAATTTTGCTTAAAACGGATACATAATTTAAAAAATCAAATCAAAAATCTTCTTGGTGCAAGGGACAAGTACCTTGGGCTAAGTGTTTCTTGTCTAGAACTCTTCACATCGCCATATTCATGCTATATTTGTTTTAATTTCTTTTGTTTTCTATGTATCTGTAGATTAAATGATAAAAATGATAAAGATTATGATTAAATTGAACAAAAAAAGAAAACAATGCTTTATAAATGACGAAACAATAGAAATAATATAAAGAAAGTTTTTTTTTAAAGCGTTTCATGATTTTTAATTTTTGCATTAAGGAAAAGAAAAATGTAAAAATAAAAAAATCATTTTATTGTTCTAAAAATCTGTAATAATGAAATTAGCATTTAAAAAACGTTCATAAATACAAATATATTTCATTTATTCTGTTTTCTTTTCTTTTCTTTTTTTGTACTTTGTTCTATATTTACCTGTACCATGTAGCATGCACTGAAATGATAATAAAATGATAACAAGACAATAGAAATGATTATTCTTATTTTATCTAACACAATATTCTTTTATTGTTTTATCACAGTGTAGATGTAGGTGAAATAATGTTTATTCATTTATCTTTCCTATGGTCTGCTTACATATGAAAAGTCCCACTTAATTACTCGATCCGCAATTAGAACGCCTTTTTATTATTACCTTTTTTGATTGTTTGAATAAATAACAATAAAATGGTTTGAAGGATTACTACGTTATGGTTAAGTGTATAAAATAATATTTATAAAAAATACATAACTGTCATATGCATGCCAATATATCATTATCTTCTTTTTGTGTTAAACATTTTTCTAATAGATTTCAAAATTATATTAAAATCTTTGTTTTTCTTATTTGTTACAGTAGATGAAGGTTTTAATACGAAACGTTTACTAATAAGTGATATTTATTATTTCAAATTTATTCCACGACACGTCATGGTTCTGTAATGTGACATCATATCAAGAGTTGTCTACTTTTTTATAGAATTATTATAAATTTTTCTTTACTGAAGAAAATTCTTCAACTCAAGTCAGATGCCAAATTAATTTATACTTTTATAGACAGGTTAATGTACTTTCTTATTTCAATTTAATTTCAAATATTATTTTCTATATCATCTATCCGATATTGCATCATTTTAATATAAATTTTTCGATTCGATTTTTCAAATTAAAAATAATATACAATTTGATTACCTCTCGGCAATTTACAATTATTTCACTTTGACGAAATAAAAAATAACAACTGTAATATGATCTTTTTTGTTATTAAATTCCCATTATTAATATTATTTATACATTAATGCGATAAAATAATAAATTTCTTCATTTTATCACATGATAATTTAATGATTTTATAATAAAAATAAAATTGTTTTTTATTTATCTCATTTGCTCTACCGAAAATTATTTTGAATTTTTTTTTTATACACAAAATAATTAATCTGTTTGAAAATATGTTTCTATCGCTCAGAAAAGTATCAGAGGTTCTTAATATGGGTACTTGGGGTGCTTTCAATATTTTTAGGCAAAATTATATCATTTTTATAAAGAGTAATTTGTGGTTCATATACTAGTAAACCACTTAGATAGTTACAGGTATGTTTCTTAGGAGTAGATTTTGCTTAAACAGCTTTATAGAAATATTTTCCTGATGGAAATTAAATGAGTTTTTTAGAAAAACTTGTAGTAAGAATGCATTGAAAATTTGAAAAAGTTTTGCGCTGTATGAGGTGTATCTGTTCACTACAGACCCAAGTATGTACATTGATATTATTTCATTCTGGACTGGCTTGAATAGCAGTCTTAACCACTTTGACCTAAAAAACAAGAACAAAAATTGAATTGCACTAATTCTCGTTTGTGAAATCAAAAAAAAAAAAATTAAACGAAAATTTAGTAATTATGGAAAAAACTCTGTCACTCTACTTTATTTTTTTGCTGTCCTTACATTTATTTTAAACGCAAAATATATAAAATAATGAAAAATATTAACGAAATTTTATGTAATGGGTGAAAAGTGTTTTAATTATATTTCCCTTTTTTAGAATATTTTTTGACAGTTATATTTATGAAAACAGAATATGTGTCAATTTTTTTTTTTTTTTATTGAATTCGGTCAGTATTCATTCATTTTTATGCTAGTCAATTTTTGATTTATTAATTTTTTAACATATACATGGTGTTTATTAGTGAATTATGTTTATCATATTAAAAATATAATTAAAAAGAGGAAAATATGTCAAATCAAACATAATAAAATTAAATTTCGACATATTGATTTCTGTTTATTTCATTTAAATAAATTGAATTTAAATTATTGTGAAAATTTTGTACCGTAGAATTGTTCGAATCGTTATTTATCTCTAAATTGAAATTAATCATTTAGTATCCTATATAAATTATAAAATAATAAATTAAATCGATATAATAATGTTTGAGTGGCATAAAACAGTTTAAATAATTCACCTGTGTGTAATTTAACTGGCATTAATTTTATTTAGGCAAATTTATTTGAATTTTTCTATAATTATAAAACGTTTTTTAATAAAAATATTATTATTATTATATTGATAAAATATAATTGATAACTAATTGCGGAAGCATCTGGTTTTGTTAATTGATTACTTATTTCTCAATAATAATTTTTCGAATTTTATTGATTTAGTAATACCAGATGTTAATTAGTAAGGAGGTATTTTTTCATTTTTTTTAGTTTATTCAAGCAATTTAAATACAGGATATCCATAGCTAATCATCGGTGTTAGCAGGAAAATTATAGAAATACAATATCTCACGTTAATTGAACATTTTTTATTGCCTTTTGAATTATTCTTATATAAAAAAGTAATTCGTTATTCTGACTTTAATTAAGTAACTTTACTGTCTGCCAAAGTATTATTACGATTAAAATTATTTATTTATTTAATTTTTTTTATAAATTGTAATTTATTTTCTGAATTAAAATTTTATAAAGATACTTTGTACTGTACTCGTACATCTAGTTTGCTTAAAGTTATTTGCTTTTTTGCGCATGTAATGACAAAACTAAAATGTAATCAAAGTTATATAAAGTTATATTTAGTTAAGTTTAAATAATTTAGTTAAGTAAAGTTTAACTGTGTTTGATTAGTGATTTATAAACTAGACAAATAAAAACTAAACAAGAAAAACATTAATTAATAAACGTATCACGATTACACATTGAAATCAGTTTTCTTTGTTGCTTTTGTTTTCGTTTTCAATAAAACTAATCTTGCCAACAATAAATCGTTTTTCTTTTTTAAATGTTTTTTTGCTTCCTATTTAATTGAATTAAAAGAACTTTTGTTACTTTGCAACTTATTGAAGTTCATTGTTTTTTAGACTATTGTTACGAATTGTGTATTTTTTTTTCGTTGTTTGTAGTTTTTTTGAATTTTTATTTGCTTAAAATATAAATGCATCCAACAAATGCATAGGCAAATTATGAATTTATACTTTTGATTAGCAATTTGTGCTTTTTTAAACGTTAAATGTCATAAAAAAATTAATTTATTTTCTATATGGTATAAATGAAATTCTAAATGATAATTGCTTATATGGAGAAATTTTAGCACAAAGTAAATACATATTTTACTGTGTTTGTGTTTTCAGTTTGGTTAATGTTTAAACAAGATGAAAAGTTCAAAAAAATAAACAAAAATTGTATATCAGTAATTTCGTGTTATTGATTTAATACATATTCTCTTATTATTATAAATAATAATCAATCAATATACAATGTAAATTTTATGACGTAATTTTGATTTATTATTATTACTGAGATGCTTTTTCTTTTGTCAGTCAATCAGATGAGCTTTTTTCTGAATTTATTATAAATTTTTCGTAAATAAATTTCTATTTATATTGATAATAAAAGTATAACGTTGACAAGATATAGGTAAATGAGATCATTAAAGATACACAGAGTTTATTACAGATAGAAACGGAAGTAAAAAAAAAATTATAAGCAATTGTTCTGCGTTACAAGTGTACTTGAGAGTGTACCTTGATACTGTATTCAATTTATGTTTTGTAAATTTATATAAACGTAACGAAACATTTTATTTAATGCATTATTCTTGTTTATACTTAAATATTTCTTTAAAGAAATCTATAATTTTATCTTCTAATGGAAAAGAGGAATATTTAAAGTAAACAATACGCAAAAGAAAATATCAGTGAAATAAATTAAAAATCTTATTATAGATTGATAGTCAATACTTTCCTTTAAGCATAAAAATGATTTGAGTGATTATGCACTGACATACCGTCAAAAGTTTTAATTTACCCTAAAATCTCATTTAGATTTTTATTAAAGTGTTATTGTTAAAGCTTTCGTGCTTTTCTTGTTTTAGTTGTATTTTGTTTGCTCTGTAATTGCAACTTTATTCTTTTATCATTAATTTTCTTTTATATTTAATTAGTTTTGTAACGAAATGAAAATGTGAAAAACGTTTTTTTTTTTGCTGTTGATGTGTTGTATATAAATGGTGAGGTAGTAAGTATTGTTGTGCTTTACCATCGTCGCTATTGTTGTAACATTTAGACGCGTGTTAATTTATTTCTGTATTTTTTTGTTTTGTTTATCGCTTTTCATCTGTAATGTGTATAAGTGTGTGGCATCTGTTCCCTTTCGCAAATATTTTATGTTTTATCCAAAGTTCTAATAGGAATATGTTAGATGAAAAAATAAAAACAATTAAAAATAGATTTCAATTATGTAACAATTTTTGAGAATAGTAAAGAAATTTTATTAAATAATCTTAAAGTGTATAAGTTTTTACTTATAAGATTTTGTTTGTATGCCTTAAGCACTTGTTATTACAGATTAAGGAAACTATTTCCATTCATTTATTTACATTTTAATTAACATTTTTATTGCTATTTCAATTGATTTTTACTTTTTTCATTTGTAACATGATAGTTACTTCTATAGAATTATCGGGGGAATCACAAATAACTTTTATGCACAATCGAATGGTTTATTTGAATGAAGCAAAAAATTTATTATCAGTGAAAACACATTTTATATATTTTAAGCAATACCGAAACATATTTGAAATATTTTTTTTTCTCGTTATTTTCATAGAAAATGACAAAAAAAAGTTACTTATGTATTTTGTTACAAATTTTTCTTTTTTGCTATTAAAAATTGTGTTATTCTGGAAAAACTTTTTTTTTTTGTTAAATAACTTCTTTCCTGAAATGCTACTACATATATGTATATACAAATCATGTATCAAATCTATAACAGATGAAATCTTTTATATTTTCTATTTATTATTTGTTGTAGTGAATTTTTCAAAGTTTAAAAATTGTCAATCGTTGTAGCTGATTTTGATTTAGAAAAGTTAAAAAACAAAAAAGAAAAAAAAAATCCCCGGTGAAATAACATCAAACGGTTTGCAAATAAAAAAGTAAATCGATATATATACAAATAAAAATGATTTTTATTTATTATTCGATTATAATACAACATATGTTTGTGGCGTTTTGTCTATCTATCTGCTTATTTTTTTTTTTTTTGATTCATGTACCATAGTTAGATACATGTTGAAGAAGAATATAAAAGCTTAATAAGAAAAAAATGATTATTATTTTTGTATTTTTATAAACAGAAAGCAACGAAGGAATTTATTTTTTTCTACATTTATTTCAGTTCAGTGCTAAAAGTTAATCCACTTTTTATGTTGTTTCTGTATATATCAAAAAAACGGAAAAAACTGCACTCCATCAAGTTGATGAACGATATCACAGTGGCATCAGCACTGCAAAAAAAAAGTATTAAATGTCGTTGTTGAGAGATTTGCGGATGAGTAGATTTTTTATTTAAACTGTTTTCATTCTATTCTTCATTTGATGATGATTATGATGGTGTGCTTTTATTAAATGTATAAGTGATGCATTATACACATATGTGTATAAACAAATAAATAAATAAATCTAATAATGATGTTTGGGGTTGTTTCATTCTTTTTATTTTTTACCAGAGTTAAACATTTTATTTTCGTTTGACTTTTAGTTTTGTGAATTGTGACAAGGAACATCTTATGGGAATTAATTGTGTGAATTAAAAGTTTTTTATCAAAAGTCTTCAAATATTTGTTAATAAAGATAAATACTTTGTAAAATAAATATTAAATACTTAATTTATTTTAAGCTATATTGTTTTTAAACTGTTTGCTTCATCCACCCACTAGTATAATAAAATTTTAACTTTTTCAACAATTACTACACGTCTAAAAAGCTTTTTTTTTCGCTTTGCAAAGTGTAATTTTACGGTGTTTCATAAAATTAAAAAGAAAAATTTACAAGGAAATTGATGGAAAACATAAGACAAGAAAAAAGAATGACAATAATTTTTTACGCGGCTTTATTATAGCTAGAAAAGTGAAAGAATTTTCTTTATTTTGAAATTAATTTTTCAATTCTGTTCTCTACATGCAATTTTATTCTCTGCTATTTTTATTTTATAATACCTTTATGGTTTTGTCTTTAAAATACTATTATCAAGCTTAATAAATAGCAAAAAAAAAGATGATTTAAATGCAAAAAATATGTGAAAACAGTAAAGCGATTAGGAAAGTTTTTCGTCTGCGATAAGAACAATATAAGTCGAATATGTACACAAGACAATGGGTAAGGAAAACAACATTAAAAGTTAAATTGTCTTTTTTTATTCTTCTTTAAGACGGTGTCGTAATACCTGTTTGTATTAAATTAAATTCTATTGAATTAAATGAAAATAAATTTTTATGGAAGAGCACAAATTTTTTAGGAAAAACCTTTGGTTTTTTTGTTCTTTAGCGAACAAGAACAAGGACAATAAGTAAAATAATCGAATTAGTTTATTGTTTTTTATAAGCGAAATGTTTTATATTTAAAACATTAACAAATAATGCATTGCTTTGTTGTTTAGTTATTTAAATTTTTATTGATTAGTAGTAAAACTAGAAAGAGATTCAAAAAAAAAACATAAAATATAACCGTCATTAAAATTAATTAAGGTAAATTTATGTCAAAATCGCTAGTGTAATGTAATGGGCACTGTTTTAATTTATTTTATTGTTGCCCATTTCTATATATGTTATGTATATCTTTATTTGAAAACAGTAAAGAAGAACAAAATTAAAAAAAATAATTAATTTATTTACATTTAGAGATTTAAATTATTTTTTCTCTTTTTTTTTTTAATTTTTTAATTTCGCTAACCGGAAATCGTGACCGATAAACATTAATTACCTTTAATTAGTTAAACAAAAATTTTCATTTTATATTTAATATCATCAATTTAATTAATTGTTTGTTTCTTTGACTTATTTAATAATTATTTTGTTTATAGAGAAATTTGGTTTTTATGCTTGTAATTTCCTAGATAATGAGTAAATTATTATGAATTTATTTTTTGTGGAATTTTTTCTTGAATTAATTTATAAGACGCAGTAGTACCATTAAATGGTTAACCTCTTTATGACGTACATAGATAACAAAATTGTCAATCTCTTTTGATGAATTAGTGGTAATTCATTTTAACACCAGAAAAATGAAAATCCTCTTTAATTATTTGTAAAATGTAATTGTTAAACCGAGAAAAACGTTTATATTTCAATGTTTTTCATTCTATTTTTTTCTCTTTATTACTTTATGTGTGTTAACACGAGTGTTTATTGTCTTTGTTTGTTAACTTTATTTGTAACTTTTTACTTTGTAAGTCATTAATGTTACAGCAAACATAAAGTAAGATAAAAAAAAAGAAGAAGAAAATTAAAAATTTCATAAAAATGTAAAAATAAAAGAATAAGATCATCATAAGCAGCAGCAGCAGCACTTATGTTGTGTTGTTATTCTTTGTGTAAGCTTTTTGTAATTTGTCATTACGTTTTGGTTTTTATAGAATTTTAAGTATTTGTTTTCGTAAGATAACAATTATGTTTGTGGTTAATTTTTTTTAAATGTTTTATTTATGTTGTTGTTGATATTTTTTATGAATTTTGTTGTCGTTGTCTTTAGTACATAAATTAATGGTTAGAGATTTCTCAGCGGAAAAATAAGAAATACTTTTTAAGCTTGACGTAGTAAGAAAATGACATTTTTTACAGCTTTATTAGAACTTCTAATAATTTGTCAAAGTTATGCATAAACAAATTTGTTCCTTTTTGAAAATATTGATAGAAGCATAACTAAGAAACAACATATGTAACTGATATGAAAAGATAACAAAATTAAAGTAAATTATGGACAAAGATTATTATGGAGAACAAAAAGAAAAAAGAATTATTTTGCTATTTAAAAGAAAAATATGTTTCTTTAGAGAAAGAGTCAAATAATTTGGTTGAGTTTTACTTTCTTTTTTTATTTCGATGATGTTAAAGATTATGTAGGGTAGACGAATCAAATGTATAAAAAAAGAAACCCATCGTCTTAATTCGCTTTTAGCATTATAATATCATATATATTCTCTTCAGTTTCTTATACTTTTTTCGCTTTTTTTGATGCAAAAAGATCTTTTATAAATTAAAGTCTGATGAGTACAAGCAAAGAAATAAATTAAAACGAGTAAAGAAAATTTCTAGTTCATTTTCTATATATTATGGATTTTGTTGTGAAATATAATCTTATAAAAACTGATTATACAGAATAAATGTTATTATGTGTCTATTGCTTTGTTGCTATGCTATATAAACATAATTTGTGTGGTTAACCTTATGCACTCATACGTAGTCTGTAAATATTTTCTTTGTGGCTTTTCTTTTAATTTATTTAGCGATTCATTTGTCAGCTGTTTCGTTTTTCCAACAAAAAAAAAATAAATATAAAAATTGTGACGTAAAAAATCAGAAATTATGACAAGCAGACAGTAGTAAGCTTTCCATTGTAATCCTTTTAAAGGCTTTTGTACATGTTATGTGATTAATTCTATGTTTTACTTTAATAACATTTATAATTTTTAAAAAACAATATTAAGTTGAAAAATTATTCATTTCGGTTTAAAAGAAATATAAAAATTGGGTTAAATTAAACCAAAATAAACGAATTAATTAATTAATTTCCTGCATATACAATGCTTCTACTGTATTAATTAATTAAATTTAAAATTATAATTATCAATAATTAATTATTTTTATTAAATAAAATTTAATTAATTAAGCCGCGTGTTATAAATAATTTCTGAATTAATTAAAAACAAAAAAAAACTCATTAAAATTTAATAAATATTGTAGAGATAAATTCCATCTTTAAGCCACTAATCGGCTAAAGTCTTTACTAATGCGATTTTAAAATAAAAATGCTATTTAGTTTGTCTATAACTTTACGTTAATTGACTAGACTAGATTTATTTTTGAGGAGATTAAATAAATGAGGATATTAGTAAATGTTGTGCTTAAAAAAATAATGCTTGAAGATGTTTTCATAATAAATTATTACTGTTTTAGAGAAGGAAAAAAAAAATAAAAACGAGTGAAAATAAATGGAAAGATTTTACTTTACTGGAACTTATGTTACATTAATCGATAAGATTTCCAGATGTTGTCTGGTAATATTTTTTATTTTTTTCGTTAACTGGTTATCACACATGATAAATGGACATTTTATTTTATTTTATTTTTAAACAGAGTATTTTTCTAGACATTTTTATTTTAAATTAAAATAAATTCTAATTCTTTTTAATTCGTTTTATAATTTCGAACACCGAATTTTGTAATTAACAATGACGTTGATTTTTTAATGATCATGTAATTATAATTAATTTATTAATTAATTTAAAAAAAAATTAAGCTAACGTTTTTTTTTTGTTACAATAAAGTCTTTATATTACTGACCTATAACGAGAATACTTTTATATTTTCTTTCAAGCTTTTATTGTTAATCCATAAATTTATTTTCTTATTTTTTCATTCAATAAAAATTTATCTTTTTATTAGATAATCGAAAACACAATCCTTTTTTAAGGCATTTAAACAAAATATATCCATATATATTACATCTTTAATTTATTTATTCTCATAAAAAATGTAAAAATAATGTTTTAATTTTCTTTCTTTTAATATTTTTTTTACAAGAAAATATAATTTAAACGTAAAATATATTTTCTATACCATTTAAAGATTTAAATACATTAAAAAAAGCTATCATAATACATAAACACTATGAAGCTTCTCTCTTAGAAAGAAAAATAAATATGTAAAATTATGATTTTTTTTTAATGATCTTTAGCAGAAAATTTATCATTATTATTAGTATTGTTGTTATTATTAAAATAATAATTATTATTATTATTTCTAAATCACATTTAAATGCTATTTTAATTTAATTTATGTTTTATATTTTTTATGTATTTATATTGTTACTTTTGTATTTATTATTTAAGTAAGTAAAGAAGAAATCAGCTTATAGAAAGTTAATTTAATATTCCCACGGTTTCATTATTTTTTAGTTGTATATTGCTGTTGTTGTATATATTTATAAAAATATTATTATTATTATTATGGTTTTTTGGCTGTTGATGATGATGATGATTTTATGTTGTTAGCTTTAATTTTTATTCTAGAAATATTCGAATTCATTAATAAATTTATTAGAAATGCGTGTAAATACAGTGGTTTAATGCGTTGTTAATTTTAAAAAGTAAATAATTAAAATAATTTAATTCATTAATGATTTTAAGCGTTTATATTTTTCGGTTAATAAATTATTTAATCATTTGTTTAATTTCGTTTTCTATTTCTTATGATTTTATATTATTTAATTATATTCAATAATTAGTGTAATTATTATAATCTTTTTGTTGTATTTATTTATTTCTTTTTAAAAATTTTTGTTTTTAATGCATTATTAATGAATTTAATTTTATTTTAATTATAAATTTGATTTAATTTATTTTTTATTGTTTTTAAGCTGTTAACTACTTAGTTTATATTTTTGAAAAGAAAATTTATAATAAGCAAAGTGACGAACCTATTGCCAATTTTACAAATCAGAGCGTATTAACAATTTAATAAATAAATGATTACGTTTAATAAATTAACAAAGCATTAGTTTGTTTAGTTAAAAATAAAAAAAATATCTCTTTTTATTAGGCGGTTAGATAAATTTATAAATAATATAAATATAGACATAATTATGGATATAATTAAACAATTGAATGCCATGTTAATCTTTATAAAAATCCAATTAGATTTAAATTTGTAATAAAATTAATAGAAATAAACATAATAGATACTTATAACATCTGTATTTATATATACATAGCCCTAATGTACAAGTGTTTATTAATATTTATAATAATTTTAATCAATAATTACCACCCCATAAACCACCATAAATACAAAATAATTGAATAAAATTTAATTTTTGTTTGGTTATTTAAAAAAAATATGCTAAATCAAGCAATAACAAGGACAACTACTTAATACTAGACTTTGACAATGGGTAGAAGACATTCATCAAACGAAAAAAAAAAGAAGAAAAACAGACTATAAAGCTTACCCAGAATATAAATAAATAAAATTTCCATTTATTTATAAATAATGCATTGAATTTTCTTATAACTTTATGTTTTTTTTTCTTATTTTCTGCGTTTATATATATAAATATATAAACATCTTGTATACAATTTTCGGTTTGATTGTTAAAATAATAAATACATAAAAAAAATATTGTTATTATTGCTCAAAAAAAAATTATTTCTGTTTTGCAATTGTTGAACGAAAAAAATTTCTGCATACATTTTAGCGTTTTCGTTGTATTTTTGCAATTGAATAAAGAAATATAATGTTAAATTTCGGTTTCATGTTTTATTATGTAGATTGTTAATAATATTATTGTTGTAATATAAATTTTATATGCACAAGTGTTTGGCGGTATATTCATTTTATATTCAATAATTTCTTATTATTCTGTCACAAGATACAAAACGAATTGTTTTTTCCTTATGACTTTAACTATATAAAATTCATATCTCAAGTGCAATAAATAAGAAAAAAAAATAAAAATAATTTTATTGAAGTAAATAAAGAATTTATTATAAAATAATTAAAAATTATAATTGGATTTTCAGTAAGTTATGTAAAATAAATATGTTGTTTCAGTAGTTTTTGCTTGTTTCTCTATTGTCAATGAAAGCAGCGGTAAAGTGCAGTGTTTGTCGTATTTGGTATTTGTTTTACTGACAGAGAGACAACTTTGCTTTATTTAAAAATTCGATGTTGCTGCTGTCATCTTAGTTGGCGTTTATAACTGTGTGTTGTCATCAGTTATTGCTTTAACTAGAAATCACAAATAAATGTAATTTAAGTTTTGATGATTAATGATTTTTAATAAATTCAACACTAAGCTGTACGAATAGCTTGAATCCAGTTTCCTAGCGCATTTATTTTTTAATGCAAAATCCCAGAGATTAGAAATAAATCTTTTTAAACGGTTGTTATTACTGATTTTGCTTTAAAATTATTAGTTTTGCTTTCGTAAATTTGGTAAGATTGAAGGTTTTTACTCATAAAACACTTTCATTGATTTAAGTAAATTCTCTAGCTTCATTTAAACAATTTCTAAAGAACATCAAGGTTCCAATGTATTGTAAAACTAATAATGGAAATGCAATGAAAACACATATTAATACGGGGTGGCGATCTTTGTGGCTTGGCTGAATAAACTATTATTAATTTTATTTCCTACTCAAGTTATTAAAAATGTAATTGATGGTTTGAAGGTGCACACATTTAATGTAATTACATAGCCGCTTCCTTAAATGTTTTCTCTTTTAATTTATAAAAAATAGTTTATGATTTAAAAAATATACATATGTATATAATAAATGCTATTAGATAAGGAATTTAAGTATTTTGACACTAACGTGATAATAATAATAAGTTAATGTTATGACTTATAAATATAAAAATGGGTAAAATGTAATAACATTAAATTTAATGTTTATTTTTATGTAATGCTACTAATTATTAATAAAATATAATTTATGTGTTGTTTAAAGCAATAAAAGCTTTTTAATTTTAATATATATAATTATTATTATTATTATTATTATTTTTATCGTTTCTTCAAATATTTCATAATATCCACACAAAAATAAAACCAGAAATATTGTTTAAATATAAAAATAAAATCGAGGCCAAATGATGCAGTATTTGAATTGATTTTTATTGTTTTTATTATTATTATTTATTGATAGATAAATATATTATGCATTGTGTTAAAAGGAATAAAAACACAATACTTTATTATAATAATAATTATTATTGCTTATTTATTTCCGTATTTTATTGACGGTTTTTTAAGTTTGTTTTTGTTTAATATTGATGACATGCCAAGGTTTAACATGATTATCATTTGTAAATAATTAATGTTATACAATTATTTACCATTTTCCATTCTAATTTAATGTTATGTTCATGCTTTATTTAATTATTATGGTTTAATTTTTTTTTTGTATGAAATAAATATTTATCCTTAACACAATTTTTAATTCTGATTAAATGTTTTCTTGTTTTCGTTCTTTTTATTAACCTTTCACGATTTGTTTAGTTTTTATTTTTCAATAGAAGTTTAATTTGTTTACTTATGTATAATTGTGTTTTATTTTTCCTATTTGTTATTAATTACTTATTTTATGCTTAGTAAGTAATATAATGTAATCAAATAATATTATAATCAAAAGCATTTTCACAATATAACACTGTTACAGGTGAACGTTATCGGTTATATTTAAATTAAATAGGTAAAAACAAATATTATTTATGCTAACATATGAATATTTGTAAGTAAACAGGTAATTTTAAAATAAATATAAAGAAATTAATTTGTTTGCAGAAATTAAAAAATAAATTGTATTTTCGCAGAATTTTATTTGTATTTTTCTTTTATTAAATATTTGTGTTCGCTTAGCAGAATATTAATCAAATATTATTTATAATTTCAAATTACTTTATGAATATACATTACAATACTATTTACTTGATTAGATAGATAGATGTTTACATATATGTTATGTGTTTAGTGGTTAAATTTCAATTAAATGAATAATATTTGAAATAATTGTGATTTAATTTTGAAATTATTTCTTTACGTTTCTCAACCGTAGTAAAAGCCTCGATGGTTAAAATGTAGGTGTTGTATAGTCCATACGAATACATTATCCTGTAGTCCTGTAATTCCAGTCATAAAACTAAAGAACTATAAAGTAAAAAAAAATAGATTCATTAAAAATAAATCGGAAAAAAGAAAAGAATTACAAAACCATAATTAAATGTCTCATTGCATAAAACACTCATCTAAAAATTAATATTTAATTATACTATTAAGAAAGTGCATACAAAGAACATGACAAACATTAAAGAAAATATAAATTGTTTGTTTGTGTTTTTATTTCATTAAATAAATATTTATTTATTCTTTTGAAAGATATACAAAATGTTAATGACATTTCGCGTAATTTATTCAGTTTTAAGACTTTAAACTATACGTTAAGCTAGAAATGACATAAAGAAAAAATGAGAATAAAAAAATTATAAAAATATACACATAAAAGCTTTTATTAAACGAATATATTCGTGAATAGAAATAATGTTTGTAAAGACATAATCTTTTTACATTACTTTACTTTACTTATGTTTAATAGCAACTTTGAAGATTATATAAATTGTTATTATGGATATTTAACCATGGCGAATGTGTTTATTTTTTTTTTTGTAAATTAAATTAAATTTAGTATATTTCTTGTATCGTATTAAAACTGAAAATAAATTATAATACGAAAAAAAAATATCGAAACGTTGAATGAACTTTTATTTTTCTTCTTTTTGATATATATTTATTTGGAATATTAAAATGTTAAACTCGATTGACCTTTTATTTTTTCATTTTGAATGACAAATTTGTTGTTTTTATGTTTCTTTTTTCTATTTAACATAAGATCTAATTACAGTTTTTGTTTTTTGATTATTTTCTGTACTTATATTGCATAAAATTATATTTTTTAATAAATAATTAAAATCAAAAGGTAATCAAAACAACAAATTTATCAAGGTAAATGAAAGCAAGTAAAATATACTTTTATTTATTTTTACTTGTTTGTAAGTAGAATCGCGAGCATCATACACTCTTTTTTTTAGAAAATTCCAATCATCAGTTTTATTTTTTATTAAACAATTACATTTTTAAATTCTAAAAATAAACATTCAGCAATATTGAGGATTTTTTTTTTCGTTGATTATTGTTATTGGGAATATTATAGTAATTGGTTTTTTCTCTTTATTATGATTAGTTTTATTTGCTTTTGTTTTCGGAAATTTGTATACATGGCTTTGTGCTTACCAATAAAAATTATTAAACCTTTTTCATTATAAGTCGTATTCAATTTTGAATTTTCAATTTATTGAACTTTATTTTTGCTTTTTTTACCATCGATATCCAATTTGGCTTGTTTTGATTGTTGATCCTTATTGCTGCTATACCGATTTTATTTTTAAAAAAAATTATTTTAATAAAATTAAAGAGAATAAACTTTACGGAAATTTAATAGAAGATTTTTTATTAGTTTCCTTTTCTTTTGAGTTCTTCATTTTTTTGTTATATTTTGCAACTGAATTATTACAAGTGTAATAGTGACAAAAACAGTAAATAGAAAATCGAATTTCTATTGAGCATGTCATCGTATATTCGGTTCTTCTGATGGTGATTCCATTTATATTTTTCTTTTGAATATAATATGCAAAGCAATTTTGTCACCATATAAACGAAGCAATAATAATGAAAATCACAACATTCAAGAACAAGGCAAAAGCACCATAAACCCATGTATTCGTTTTTTTATTTTTTTTTTTTTTTGTACAAGAATGGAAAAAAAATAAATTTCTTATTTGTTAGATATAAGAATAGAAAACCATTTTAACAATAAAAACGATACATTGGTATTTATGGGTGGTGATTTGTAGTTTGGGTGTTTAGTTTTCTTATACTTTGATTTGTTAAAAACATTTTACACCATTTTCTCGGTGTTTGTGATTTTTTTTTTGTGTTTGCATTTTCATTTTTAAGTGTAGACCAAGAATGATGAATGAAATTCGCCTTCTTTAGATGACTTGTTAACATCGCATAAATGTGTGCTTTGTTTGTGTTTTTTTTTGTCTTTATAACTTCTTAATTCTCGTACCCTGTTTTTGCTTTTGATTGTTGGTTGTGTAGGCAATCTTATATCGGCCAACAAAGAATGATAACAAAATAAATAAAGGAACAGAAAGGCAAACAAAAAAAAAAGGAATGAAAAAAAAACATAAAGGAGCAAAAATAAATAAATAAATGTTATGTGTACAAAGGTTTGGAGGATTACATTACGTATATTTCTACATGCTTCTGAAGGAAACAAACATACAAAAAAAAAGTATAAAAATGATAAAAATTCGATCAAGTTTCGTTTTACTCAAAAATTCTTGAATTACATTACAATTGGATTTGTTGTTTTGTTTTGGTTTGGTTTGTTGAGCTTTTATTTTTTCTTTCTTTCTTTATTATTTTCGGTTAAGGACAAACTGATATAAAAGATGTACTATGTAGTCATGTTGATATTTAGGATTATTAGAATATTTTCCTTTATTTTTATTTTACATATTCCTATACGAATATACTAGGCGATTTTATTTAAATCAATGTTAAACTATTTAAATTGATTTGATTTAATTCAAATCGACGATGATAAATGATGAATTTTTATGTTTTAAACTTTCAAATGTGATCTTTTTATAAGTTAATCAATGTATAATTTTGGTTACTGTATAGTCAAGCTTACTCATAAAAATTAAATAAGAACAAAACAAAATGTATACTAACCTACTTTCGAAATAAAATACACTGAAAGTATTTTTAAGAGAAAAAAAAATGCTAGATCATATTAATAATCAATCAAATTTATTTTTTAATATTAAAAAAATACATTCTGCTTATAGAGTTGATTTTAGGTGAAGAAAATATTCCACTACATTTATGCATCATTAAAAATATTATCCATAGGATTAGTACAAAATAAATATCAAAAATAAAATATTTATTAATATTCTACGATTCTGATTTTTTAGTATATGCTATTATTGTTTAATTTAAGTTATTGTTTAATTTAAAATAAAATAATTATTTAAACTTATTTTTAATAAAACAGCAATTAAAAATAATATTAATAATTTTGTCTGAAAACTAATTAATTGCTTAATTATTATTATGCTGCTGTTGCTGCTATTTTTAAATTAAATTTTATGCTTATAGTTGAGAATAGATTAGTAAAATTTAAATATTCAATATTTTGCTATATAGAATTTTTTTAAACATAAAATACTACCCAACATAAGTAATAATAAATTTTGTTTGTTTTTTATTTTGCTATAAACTTTATTGTTTTTATTAATATTTCAATGAAAATGATAAAAAAAGAATTTTCAGTTTTAATAATACTTAAATGGGGGAGAAAGAAATACTTTTAGCAATAGTTTTTCATTATTTTTATAACATATTTTATTGTTTTATTAATATATGATATTTTTTTTCTTCTCATTGCAGGTAAGACTTCTTGAATTAATCCAGTATATTGAGAGTAGTATAGTATTATTTGTGTCTTCTTCTCTCTGTTCCGATTTTTATTTTATAAAATTTGCAAGGTATGTAATGATATTTTTATATCAATGATATATTGTCATCAATAAAACAGTTATTAATAGATCAATATAACTTAAACTATAAATAAATTATGCAATTGAAATAGTCTATGCATATTTGATGTAGTGCAGAACAACAGAATGGAAATTTAATGCCTGCAGATATGTATTTATCAAAGATGATTATTAAAAACAAATTGGAAAAAAATGTCATCTGTCCATTTAAGTCATTTTAATGAATTTTTATTTATCTGTTTAAGAGTATAACTTCCTTCCTTCTGTTTCCGTATCTAGTTTTTGTGGTTTGAAAAAATATCTATGTTCGCTTCTATCACATGATTTTCAATTTATAAAATATTTTATTTATTTAAATTTTTACTTTATGAATGATCAACAATTTCACGTATTTCATTATTATTAATGAATATTTTAAAGTTTTAATAATTAATAAATAATAATAATAATAATAATAATAATACAGTTTTATTAACAAATAGAAATATTTTATTATCGCTGTTAATAAATTTGGATGATAATTTGTTATTGTTTTTTTTTTTGATAACACATAAAATTTCAGTATTCAATGATTGTTGTCGTCGTATGATAAATAAGCAATAAAAACCCGAAAAGTCATAAAGCATCTATCTCTAAAATTCTTCTCCATTCAGTAAACTAATAATAATATGAGAAATATTTATTTTAAATTGTAATATGCGTTAATAAAGCAGTTACATTGTTACAAGTCTTTATATGATAAATGTAATTAAATTTTATATATATTAATAATAACATTTTATTAGTTTATTTTGCATTTATTAACAATTTTACTATTAAATTATAATAACTGATTAAATGTTTTATTGCAATAAAATATGAAACTACTAAAATTGCAAAATAAATAAGACAAGATTAATTTTAATTAGATTACTTTTAGTATTTGTCTAAAAACAGAGTTTAAGTAAAAATTTCTTTTATAATATTTTTGCTATATATTTTGTATGTCACTTGCATTGTTTTAATTAATTTTTGAATTATTTATTATTATATACATCTTATATATAAACTTTTATTAGATTTAAAAATTCATATCGTCTTTATATTTGCAATTAACAACGTTTCTTAATTTATAAAATAAACAGTGATGAAATTCGTGATTAAAATTTTTATTATGATTAAATCAGAAAATAATTAATAATTTTTTATTAAATAGTATTACGTACTATTAAAATGTGATTAATTTTTTTTTCTTTGTTTTCATTACTCTGTAATTAAAATCAGTTAAATATATATACAATTTATATACACTTTGAGATTTTAAAAACACTGATTTCTTATTAGAAAATGTATAATTACTTAATATTGTTGCTGTAGTTATCAATGTGAAAATTTAATAACAGGGAATTTGTACAAAAGTTTTTATAATAATATTTTATATATTTTGCTTATTCATAGTTTATAGTGTGACAAAAGTATGAAACGTGAGTTAAACATCTAATAAGAATCAGTTCGTGTATCAGTTGCGTAATGTTTTGTAATTAAAGATGGTATTCGTGGAATATTTGTCATAACTCACGGAAAAATCAATGTCACAGTAATAATTTGGAATGATCTAGACTAGAACACTCGCAGAAACTACAATAGAACTTTAAGTTCAGCTGTAATCAGAGACAACTTTAATGTATTAATTTTTAAACAAATATAGCGAAGGAAAATGTCTCGTAATTAAGTTCAATTAGCTTATAAGTAAATATATCTCAGCCAGTCAGACCAACTAGTTACAGAACGAAAGTGAATAATAATTCAAACATTATATTGTAAGAAAAATAAAAATACAATTTTAATTTGGTTTTGATGTAAGAATGGAAAAAGCTTAACTCAGTTAATTTTATTTATTTAGTTAAATTTTCTTAAAAACTGACACTTCTAATTGCTTTCTTAAAGTTGAATTTTTCTTAATATTAAGAAAAACTCTTTGCACTCTTTGTGGAGGTAGGTAATATACACAGTTATACAGCAATAGAATCTACAGTTTATTGTTACAATTTTTTTGTGTTAACGACGTTAAAATAAAACTTGAATTTTTTGTTCTACTTTTTATCAGAAATCACGGTTTGCACAATAAAACGTCTGTAGAAATAGCAACTATGTTTATTTATTTATTTTTTTTATTTAGAAAAAATTCAGCAACGAGAAAAATTTATTATTAAATTCATTTTCTTTTTTTTTAAAAGAAATTTACATAAATTAAAATAAATTGAAATAACTAGATTCTAAAAAGAAAAAAAAAAACGATTAAATTTTGATCTGCTCTAAGTGGTACTATTGCTGTTGTTCGGTAATCGCCATTCTCTAAAGGTCAAAACATTAAATTTATAATTCGTTATGCAGTTTTTTGTGCTCTATAATTAAGTTTATTTTTTAATCTTATCAATATTCTCCCTTATAAAATGAATAGATAAAATTACGAAACGCATTTGTATAGTTTAATTTCTTAATTAAAATAAATATTTTATATTCGCTGCTGATACGACGTTTTTAGCACATTTGTGCAGAAACAATTAAAATACGAAAAAAAAAAAAACTAAACAAACACAGAAATAAAAAAATACAAAAGAAAAAAAATTAATTCCTCTAAAATTGAGATTACCTTTGCTAATTTAATTATAATTTTTTTTTATGAGAAATTTTCTTTTGTTGTTTTTTTTTTGCATTTTTATCGTTATTTTTTTTTTCTTCAATAATTTATCTTGATTGTATTTATTGTAAACTGTTAAAACGTGTTACACAACGAGCAACGAACAATAAAATACTAAAAGTAACAACAACAGCAGCAACATTTTACAATTTATGTAAAGATTATTTTCACAATTTTTTTCTTTTACAAAATAGTAATAGAAAAAAAATTAAATAATTATGAGAAAGAATTTTTTTTTTTTTGCTTTTTATCATTTCCTACACCTTTATGCATAAATAGTTTTTTTTTTTTTTTAAATTTTTCTATTAGAAATAATTTAATAATGGGATGAGAGTTGTTTTATATTAATAATAATAATAATTATTTTCTACATTGTTTCTCATTTAATTTCTTTTTATATTATTATAAGAATGACAATAATAATAATAATAAAAATAATAATTATTATTATGAGTTTGATTATGCTTGTTGGATGATGATGATTTCTGGTAATCAAAATCATAAATAATAACAACAATATGTATATAGAGATGTTAAAATATAATAAAAGAGCATTAACATTTTATATGCGACCAAGCGCGAATAACTTAACAAAATGAATAAAATAACACAACAGCTTATTATTATTATTATAATTTTATATAAATTATTTATATATAATTTTTATTTTTGTAGAATAAAGTTCAATGAACTCTTTCACCTACTACAAATAAATAAATTAAAACATCAGCAACAGCAATATATGTAAACAGCAGAACAAATACACATAACAAAATGTATACAGTATTTTATAAACATATTAAATGCTGCCTATTTGTAATATGATTATTTTTAGTATAATAATTATAATTATTTATACGATAATATCAATTAACAAATAAATGTAATATTTATCGAAGGTGTAACAATTGAAAAGAAAAGAAATAAGAAAATAAATATAAATATATAATTTAGCAATAAAAAAGTATTAATTATTGTGAAAAAGATATTATTTCTTTACACATTACTGAACATCATCAGTCAATTAAGAAATTTTTCTACTTGCTACAGTGTGGTTTTTCTTCTTTTGTCTTTTATTAAACTCAGATTAATGGATTTTTTCGCTTACCGAGCTTTCAATGTATAAAATGGCTGATGTGCTGTTTTTACTGGTAAAATATTTATTTTCTTTTATATGACAAGCAATCAAAATTTAATGTTTATTTATATAATCGTTTTTTGAATAATTCTTTCAGTGTTCTGTGAAATAAAATTGATACCAAGAAACTACAAATAAAGTTTTTTTTTCTTTTGTGTTCGTTTCATAGTCTCCAAAGTTTGCTTCTAGAATATGAAAGTAACCTTATGGAAATTGCCTGTAATAAAAATAAATAGTGTAAACCGAATTTATATATTAAATTTAATTTTTTTTTCATTATTCATAAAAAGTTGTTTTTTTTTTGTATTTATAACCAAGTTGAGAGTAATGTTTTATTCAATTATTTAAGGTGATAATTAAAGTGTTTACGTTTATTTTATAAAAATTTTCTTTTTTTGCTTAAGCGTTGCTAATTCATATTTAATGTTTTTTTTTTACAGTTTAAGTAGGCTTTTTTTCCTTTTATTTTATATACATATGCTGAAAGTTCATTGAATCCTTTTCACCAAAAACTTAGTATATTTTTTTTTCTCTGTTTTAAGACAAAACTCTAGTGCGTAAGAAAATAATTGAAATAAAAAATAAATGTTTAATACGCACTTAAAATCGAACAATTTAAATCGAACCAATAAACAGAAAATATAACAATTTTATTGCAAATACGTATCTGCATTCTCTCTGCTTAGAGAGATGAAAAATGACTTTAGAATAAAATACGTGCCTACAATTTTGTTTAAGATAATAAAAAATGTTTTCAAAAAAAAAAGAAAAGAAAAATTTAATTCACAGTTCATAACTCGATTTAAACTCGTTTGACCTAGAAAAGGTTTATAGACGTAAATACAAAGCAGAAATACAAACATATATATATATATAAAGTTTGTATTAAGTCGTTTATCATCATCGCAATACAAAACAAAAAACTAAATAAAAATGTAACATAGATTTCTTAACAAAAAGAAAAGACAAAAACAAGAAAAGCTCAACAAACAATAAAAAGTTTTTCTTATACAAATGTAACAAACGCAAAATACAACACACGTGTTTTAATAATTATAATAATAATTAAAAGCTTTATAAAAAGGCAGCTATTTTAGTTCAAAAGCAGCAACAGCACAATCAACTGTATAATGTATTAAGAATTTTTTTTTTCTTGTTGCAATTCTTCATTCTTCTTTTTTGTCAACAAATTTACAGTAGTAATTTCTATTTTATTCACAATAAATTTACCTGTTGGCATCTTTTTGCATTATTATTATTATTATTATTTTTATTGCTATATTTAATATTTTTATGTTTATTATGCTTTTGCTTCAACTATAATGATGGGTGGTTGCTGCTATTTTTATATTGTTGCTAAGCTGTACTTTTTCTAGTAAAATGTTCTTACTGTGATGTTACTACTATTGTTTTAATAAGCTACTTTGTGCTTTTTTTTGCATTTGATTCGTTACTTGTTCTCTACTATGGCTAATATATATATATACAAAACACACACATTTTAAACGGTATTCATTGGTTCACTCTGCAACATTATACCATTTCTATATAGTCATAGTTTTGCTTTTGCTTCATTTTTGCTGTTGATCATATTAATGATGGTTATGTATTGTAGTTGGTAGTTGGTTCAACCAAAAATAAATGTGTGTTAAATGAGTAAATAAATACGAGTTTTTATATTTATTAAAGAATAAACATGAAACTACAGTTAACTGTATACAAATAATAATAATAATAAAAAAATCATAATAATTTTATTGTTTTTATGCTTTAAAATTAAAATGTATTTTGCTGAATGAGAGATTTTTTTTGTATATGGCAAGTAGTAGATGTACCATGTTAAAGCATGCAGATATATATTTTTAACCAAAAATAAAATACAATAATTTCTCTGTGACGTTTGGTAACTTTTTTTTTTATTATTGTAATTAATTATGCTCATGGATACATATTTTTTTAAATAATAATAATGATAATAATATGTTGTTAGTTTATACCAAAAAATATTTATAAAATTTGATTCTATTATGACTGTACAAAAGTTATTATATAGAAATGAGTGAGGTGCGGCTGCTGTTATTATTATAATTTTTCTTTCATTCATTTCAGTATTTATTTCATTAAATTTTGATTCCGCATTTCCGTAATATATTTATTATTGTTTTTTTTTTTGTTTAAAACAATTCTTTATTTACTTGTTATATGTATGACAAGCGCCAACATACAAAAAACTGTAAATTAAATTAAAATTATAAAGGAAAAAATAATTATTTGGGTCAACATATGCAATATAATGGATTTCTCTGCATCTTTATTAATTTTATAATTAATTAAGTTTTATTATAGTTTCAATGGATAAAAATATCTTTAATTAATGAAAAATTCATGCTAGAAGAATGAATTTTAAATAAGGATAAATGATTAATAAAATTGGCAAAAAAACTATGCAGACAATGCTTATTTTTTATTGTCTGCAGTAAGTATTAAAATTAAAATACTATAAGAACTTTATTAATTATTATTAATATGGAAGTTTATTTTAATTATATTAGCAATATAAGCTCTGCAGTATTTCGCCTCTTTTCACTAAACTGTATGACGATACGATTAAGATAAATTAAAGTTCTATGATACTCAAACAAATATGCTATGAATGATCATTTTTAAATATGAAAATACTATCCACTTTTTATCTGCAATTTTTCAGTACCTTAGTGGTTTTCAATATATGTACTTTCAGTTCTATTTCTTAATAAAAAATTTGAATAAAATAAAAAATAGGTTACAAATTTAATGCAATCCATTTTTGCAGAAATATATAAATAAAACAAGATTATTGACCTCAATTTGATGATGTTATTAAATTTTTTTTAAACACTTTATACTTTATTACTTTAGCTAAGTAAAGTTTGCATTACTTTTCATTATTTTATTTTATTATACATTTTGGATCAAGTATAAACGTGCATATCAATGTACCAGCAATAGTACACAACTTCACTTAATATATTTGAAATTAATTTTTATTTTTAATCTAAAAGAAATAATAAATATGCTAATATTAATACTATACAAGCCTAATCTCAAAATAAAAAAGTAATGAAAAATTTTTCTTGATAAAATCAAATATTAAAAAATCTAATACCAAAAAAAATAATAACAATGAATGAAAGTTTGCTCTGCTGAGCTTTGTTACTCCAACAGCGATAAGAATAAAGTAAAGTAAAACAGAAAAATAAATAAAATAAAAATCAAACCTCTATGTCGTTGTTAGAATAGAAATAATATAGAAAATTAACTTGATAAAATATGAAAAAAATAAAATAAAATTAATAAATATTATATAGAAAGTTATGATTATTCTTATTTATTATTAAAAATGATGAAAAAGTTTTTTCGCTATTTTATTTATTAACTTTTTTCTGTTTGTTTTAATAAAATGAGAAAAAAAAAATTATAATAATATTATTCTTATTATTGAATGAAAGAAAAAATAAATATATATATAAGCACTCAGCAGTAATATCAGAGATCAGTCAGAGCAATGAACAGAAGAAAAATAAAATTAAAAGAAATTAATTTCGCTGGAGTTATTCAAGTTTCTTCTGTGCATTTTATGCAGTAAGTAAAGTTTTTTAACCAAAGCGAATGCGGTTTTTACCTGATGATGCGTAAAATTTGTATTATTGAATACAAATTAATTTATTTGTTTTTATTTTATTAAAATTTGCAAGCTTTTAACAGTGCTATTTACTTTGTTTGTATTTTGTACAGTAGCTTCAGGTAAACAATAATTTTCACTATATTTTCTATGGATTTTATATAAAGGTATTTAGAGGACTATATTCTGTCAGTCCGGTATTTACATATAAGCTTTTTATTTTGTTTTTAAATTACAAAACAGGTGGAAAACCTTTACCATGTTAAAAAATATGTCATTCTTTTTTTTTTTTTTAGATAAAAGCTCTTCTCTAAATATAACTTTTTCTATGTATACTCATGTTGTTACAGTAGAAATATGACTGACCTATGGATATTTTTATTCTTTTAGTCTTAAGGACTTTTTTAAGAATAGAAATACCAACTGCGTTATACATTTGTTAGCGTATAAAAGGAACCAACAACAACTGTAACTGTAACTTGCGTTAAATTTTAAATTATTATTTTCTTTTTCGTGAAAACTTTTTCAAGTTTTCCAACCACAAATGTATCATTAAAGAATAAATAAAAAACTTTTCAAAACAAAAAACCTAGTTAAAATTTTTCCTCGTTTTTTAAACTTTTTTCTCATCAAACTTTATCTTTTTTTTTTAACTAGATTTTAGATCTCATTGCTTTATATATTTATTTTATTTTTTACTATTATTACCTAGTTTTTTGTATGCTTTTTTTTGTATGCTTTTTTTTTGTATATGCTTGTTTGTTGTTAATAAAATAGAAATAAAATGTATACTATAATAAAGTTTACTATTTTATGTTTTATTTTTTCAATTTTATTTTCACGTTTAAACGAATCTGACAGAAGTTAAAATTGTATTATTGTTGGTTGGTATTATCAAAAGAAGAAATACACTTATATTTCTCGGTTAAACTAAATAAATTAGACAAGTTTGTTAGTTTTTCTATTATTTTAAAAACTAAGTAGAAAAGGTATTGTGTAATAATTTACTGTTGATTCTCTATTATTATTTTATTTTTTTAAGAAAAAGAATTCAAATTATATACAGTGGGGGCAGACCAAGATAGAAACTAAAACTAATTCTAACATCTACGAAGAAATCCTCTAGAAAAATCCTTTATTATATTTTGTGTGAATATTATGTTGTTTGTTGCAAAGGTGGCAATATAATTTACACAATTTTTACTTTTCGTTTATTTCTTTTAGTTTTTTCTTTGTTTAAAATAAACTTTATTTATTATTTTTAATTAAGTTAAATAACTATATTGGTGTGTTGTTTATACGGTTGGTTTACATTTTAATGCTTAAAATAAAAGCTATAATATTTATGATTGTTATGTTTTTGTTTTATTAAGATTGATGATAATAATTACTCGAATGTTTTGTTTAATTATGTAAAAGAAAAAATAATAAATACCCAAAAATTTTGTTTTTATTGTAAAAAACTTAAACAGAGTTTTCTATATAAAAATGCATATTAAACAGTTAAATTTGTATTGATTTGTAGAAATAGTAGTTATATAAATATAACATAAATTGTGATAAAATATTAATTGATTATTAATTAATTTTAATTTTCAAGGGATAATGATATTTTTTTGCTGATAAATTAATATTGATTTTACTGTTAGCTAATATGATTAATAAAATGTAAAATTCTATAAATAAATCAAACATTATAGAAGATGATGACTATGTTTGATTAATGTTAAATAATGTTGTTGATTTAAATTATTAATTAGAATATAATGGATAATATTAATAAATAAAATTTTTAATTAAGAAATGTGTTTTGTCATGGTGTTTTACTGAACTGTTTATTATTATTTTCTTAATAAAATCCTTAGAAATGTTTTGAGAAATTCTAAAAGAAAATCTTTGGTATAATAATAATAACAATAAAGCACCTTAATTTATAAGCATAAATTTAAATAAAAGTAATAGCACATTGAGTAAGTACTACATAGTAATGACAATAAATTTTATGTAATTAAAATAAAATTATCCTTTTTTCACTTTTTACTCTGTCGTTTTTGATGTTTTTTTTTTGTTATTAATAACTAAACTCGGTAATTTTAAAGGATTCATTGTTTTATTTTCAAGTAACAAAAGCTTTATTATATTGTAGCATTATTGGGGTTAACTGTGAGGATTGTATTCTAGTCGTGCGTGACTAATGTAAGGGTTATTTTATTGCTTCTTTTTTTTTTGTACAACATATATTTTTCGTTTTTTTTTTGTATAAGATACTTAAATTGTCTTAAGTTATGTTACTTTATCTAAACTCTGGTGCTTTTTTGTTATCTCTATTTTCACATAACTTACCTTTCGTTAAAGATTTTATCCAAAATACCGAGTTTAGATATAACTAAGCAATAAAAAAAATAAGAAAAGAAACTTAATAAAATGCGAACAAGTAGCAACAAAGTGTTTCTTTGCTTATCTCTGGAAAAATAATAAAATGTTATTTAGATTTAAATGCATTTCAACTTGATAAATGTTATTCGTAATCAAATTGCTGTTAATTAATTTTTGTAACTAATTAAATTTTAATTTTCTTTGTAACTGTTTTGATGTTGAATGTGATAAAGATAATTATTATTTTTATTATTCACTTGTCATGGAGTTTATTTATTTCCATTTAATGATATTTCTGTTGTGATTTACGTGTTTTACTTGTATTAATAATGAATTTTAAACACTACAAAAATGAACCGAATGTGTTTAACAAATGTTTTACAAAAGTTATTAAGTTAATTTTACAAATGCAAAACTAAATAAAGTTATTCTATTTTATATTATATAAATAAGTTAAATTAAAACTTAAGGACATTTCTGTTTATTATTATTTTCTAAATTCATGTATAATTAAATTGAATTGTTTTATTATTATAATAATAATTATAAAGTTAGATTATTATATAACAAAAATTCATTATTAAATGCTTAATCGTCTTCTGGTTTGTTTATTATTCGAATGATGTTGCTCGTTGATATTGTATAAAATTCTTGTCACACTTTTCTTAATTTATATTTTCTTAAGAAAGCTTTCGATTCTTTGTTTCTAGTGAAATATTTTATATTTCTTTTCCAGAAGACTTCAATAGAAAATTTAGTTTTATATTTTTGTTAATAAAGAAAATTTTAAAGTTTTTTGAACAGACAAATTTATAAGTATTTTATTCGCACTTGTAAATTTGTATTAAATTAAATGAATTATAAATGATTTTTCGAAAGAATTTATATTTTCCGAAGATTCTTTGCTATGGCATTATTATTGTTTTTTTCTACCCACTTCCAGCTATAACTTTTTTTAAAAATGATTATAACAAAGTTTATAGCACTTAAATGGGATTTAACTTAAATAACATTAAATGAAAAGTAATAAAAAGCTTTATATCGAAAATGTTTTCTCTTAATAAGTGAAGAAAATTATTTACGAAAATAATCACAAATATTTATCTATCGACCACAATATTTGAAATTTCTAAATATAAATTTCGTTGTTAATTAAATTCTCGATTTTGTTTAGTTTAATAAAATTTTTATCAAGTTTTTATGTGGGAAATTTGGAATTTTATTAAATTTTGTTTTTTTTTTTGGACTTTAATGTATTTTTCAAGAAAATTCAATTATTTTATCTCAATTTTCAAATATTTGATCCAATTCGTACTGTGTAAAGCTATGAAATTGGTACTAAGAGATTCGTTTTGATATTTGATAATCCTGAATATATTCTATCAGATTGCATTTATTATTGCATTTTTTTCCACCTATTTGAATGAAACAATAATTTAATGAAAATGTTTGTACATAATTCGATCAGATCATGATGTAATGAATGTTTTTTTTTTTAATTCAATACACAAATTGTGGTGTTCACGTTAATGACTTTTGTATAAATAATTTCAGTAAATTTTGTTTATTTTGTTGTTCTTTTACCAACCAGTTGTTTTATTTAATAAAATTTGTGTAATTGCGATTTAATTCTGTGGTTTTATATGCAGAATTAATCGAATTATTAGTTTTTTTTAAATTGAAATTTAATATTTATTTTGTAATAATAGTTTATTATTTTGATAAAAAATTGAATTAATTTACGATATTGGATTAATACATTTAATGATTGTTATTCAATGACATATTTATTATAGTGACATCTCGTCACACTTAATTTTTTATTTTTTAAATTTATATTTAATTAATATTTCTTTTTTAATATAATTAAACACAAAAATTATTTGCAAAAGAAAGGTTATATTAACCAAAGTATTAACTATTTTCACTTTTATAACATTGTTTTTGAGCAAAATATTAACATTATTTTGTATTACACATTGATGGTCTAACTATAGGTTATGCGGGTATAGAAAAGGGTTTTCTTTAATAAGTTGCCAGTGTAAAATCGCCAAGAATTTAACGACCCTAAAATATCCATAGATGTTTTTATTTTATTTATTATTTTTTATTTAGAAATGATTGTTTATATAAATATTAGAACTGTCATGGGATATTTTTCCGAAAAGTAGGGTATAATTGATGATGGCAAAAGTTGTATTCTGTAAACATTGGAAAAAACTTTAATTAAGTATTTTTGATTCGTTTCCTTATTAAGAAATTCTTTTTCTTTGATAAATAAATTCAAATTTATTATAAATTTATTTTGGTTTTATTAATTTATTTTCTTTATTATTATTGAATTAATTAATTGATGATGATGATGATGGATTTAGACACTTGTTGTTTCTATTCTCTTATAATGAAACTGACAAATGTTACTAAGAATTTATCGATTAATAAATAAAAAAAAATCTTAAATCATTACCAAACACAAAATATACTTGTTTGGTTAAATTATAAAAATAAAGTAACGAAATGACCATCAAAAATAATTTCAATAATCAATTTTAACCCAATTTGTTTTTACTCGTGCTGTTTCTATTCTTCCGTTCTTAATCTTTTCTGTAGAAATTAAATGGACAATATTTATTTGTTTTTTAATCAAGATTCTCATTTTTTCGTTCTTTAGTTACTTAAATTTTTTTAAACGCTATCTAATCAAGAACACAATTCCGGTTAAATTTTATTCAAATTTTTTATTTTAATTATTTATCTAATGTTATCATATGCGGTGTGCTTTTTAAGCTTTCAATGCTGTTTTTATTAATAATTATTTATAGTGAATGATATTAACGATTTTTTCTTATTCTTCTATTAGCAAATGTCTGTACAAAAGTGTTCAAAATAACTGGAAAAAATTAAATTCAGTGAATTCGTAGAATTTTATTTTTAACATATGTTTATTTTTCTTATTAACTGAGTAGAAGACATCTTGTGTATTATTTTTTTAAATTTTCTTAGAAAAAAATTTATCCATATTACTAAATCCAAGAATTTACGTCTTTAACTTTCTTGTCAGACACGAATTTTAATAAATTTTTTTCCAAGTAAGTAAATCTTATTAAAATTATTAATTGTTTTATATTAATTGAAGCAAGTGAACAAGGTATTTTGATGAAACAAGTTAATTATCTATATACAATAATTTATATCTTTAACAAGAAATGTTTCATTTTATGTTTGTAGTTTAATATTATATCAATATTTGATTTGTCATGTTGAAGGATTTTATCCAGTTTAAATTATTCTTCAAATTAATGTAACGACAACTGGCATTACATTTAAAGGCTTGTATTCGTCCTTAAGTTATTAATAAACTAAATAATTGATTCGTTTAATCTGAAATGTCGTTAAAAAAATATATCGAATAAGATTAACACTTAAAAACTGAATAATTAAGTGATGTGAGCCAAACAATAATGTATTTCGAGGAATATGATCCAAACATTTATTTATTTAATGTTTCTAAACTTTTTAGCAGACGTAATATTGTATAAATACGTTTTTAACTGATGGGCAATAACAACTACACTGTTCAATAATAATTATCAGTTAAATGCTAAGAATAAATAGTAAATTATATATAGTAACAAAATCATAAATAAATAATTGTTTAATTTCTTTAATATGACCTAATTATTTTTCAATTAGCGATTAAACACTTGATAAACTTTTATTAACAATTTGTTTAAGAAAATTTATAAATAACGAATTAAAATAAATACAACAAAAAAAGATTCCACTTTGCTTAACACTTTATGCTTAAGCAAAAAATAATAAAAATTTATTTATTATTTAATTATCAGAAATCGACAATGCTGCTGGTGTTTTTCTTTTAATCTGAGCAGAAAACTTTAAAAGTATCATAAAGAATATAAATATAAAATTTATTACTTGAAGTGTTAAAAAATAAATAAATATTTAAGATGGTATTAGCAAAGACAAATAAGAATAGTTGATTCTTTCTTTTAAAGGAAATAAAAATCAATGCTTTTTAGAACAAAAAATGCTCGACGAAACAGTAGTGCTTTATATAAACAAAGCAAAAACGTATGACAATAGATTTGTTTTAGTTGTGTTTCGTGGTGTAAAAAAGTTGCGGGATCATTGCTTTAAAAGAAATAAAATAAACAGAATAATTTCGCGAAAAAACGTGAACTCAGTTTATTCTGCTATTATTAATTTATAAAGAAAATGCAAAGTTTTAAGTGATCCTTTAGCAATGTTTACAAGTTTTAGTTTTTCTCCTATTTACATGCAATTTTTATTATTTCTGCTTTTCTTTTCTTGAAATAGCAAAAATATTTTCCATTTTAAAAACAGTTTTCTAACTGCATCTTACTTCCAATTAAATTCTTTTTCGCTTATCGCTCAAAGAAATAACAATAAAAGAATTTCTTACTTTTCTTTCTTCAAGGGAAAAATTCTTCTTGTTATTTTTTTACCTTATAAAAACGAAAAGCTTATAAAAATTTAAATTGTAAAAATATGAAATAAAATATTATAAATAAATAAAAAATTTTTCTTGCTAATTGATTAGTTAGAATCAAGGTGTTTTTTTCCATTCTAAGATTGTTTATGATTGTTTTCGTTTTACTACTGCATAAAAAAAACATTCAAGAATTGCAAATAAACTATAGAGATAATCTGTAAGAATTTCTTAAGAAAATGCTATTTTGTAAAAAGAAGATAATTCTAGACTGTTAAAAGCATCAGAAATAATATAAAATTGCATAAAAATTTTTAATAAAAACTTTCTGTGTTTTCTTTCATTTCTAAAAAATTTTTCCTCTTTATTTTCTACATTTTTTTTGCTGTGCTTTTAATGTGAGGAAAATTTTTGTTATTGCTGCATTCTAGCTATTTGTGTATAATGTATTTTCAGTTTGTTGCAAAAGTTTTCCCGAACAGAAAAGATTTCATAAATAAAGAATAATAAGCAGGAGAAGCAAAAAATGAATTTTTTTAAGTGATTTTACAAAACATATTCAGCGATTTTTCACGATTCTCGTTAACTTTGTTTAGTTATTTTTTTTCTACTTTATTTTTATTAAGAAAATACAAAATATTGATGTTTATACAACGATAATAATAATAATGAAATATAAGTAAGAAAATATTTGTGAAATTTTCGAGAAACTAACAAACAAATTTCGTTACTTAGATGCTCTATACACCCATTTTATATAATTTAGAAAAATTATTCCTGAAAATTTATAGTCTTTATTCGACTCTACTGGTATTCACACTATTACATCACACGATAAGTGCATTCATTTCAAACTTCAAGAGCTCGGGAAGTTATAACAGCATAAAAACCCATAGACCTGTTTCATGCGAATATTTTTTTTACAAAAGTTAATTAATTATTTTGAAGTTTTTAATATAATTTACCTTAAGTAAAATATGATTGCAGCGAAGTGGCAAATGGGTTTTGTAATTTATAAACCGAATAAAAAAAACTGCTGAGAGAAACTTTTAAATTAAATGTGCAATTTTAAATGGTTTTTGCTTTACTTTTTTTTATAAAATAAAATTAATGTAATTAAGAAGTTTTTATTATGTGTCTCTGTAGATGACTAAGTAAGTGAAGCCTTTTTTATATATAAATATAATACTTTCCTTATTACACTTTTATTAGTTCTTGAATTATGATATGCTTTGTTAAGCATTCAAGTATATTTCCGTTATAATTACTTAAAAAATTTATAAATTCTGATATTAATTTACTTATTTAAGGGTTTTTAAGTGTGTTTTTGCTTTCGATAAATCAAAGTATAAGGCAATCATAGAATTATATTCAAAGATATCGAAATGCAAATTGATACTGATACTTCTAAACGTTATGCTAACAAATATTGTTAATCAATCATCATTTATGCAAAAAATATTAGTCAGACAAATATCACATTTCAAGTCTTAAAAAATTCAAATTTTAAATTTATAAATCATTGGGCAAGCATATCCATGTCAAATATAAAACAATTTGCAAAGTTTTTCTATTTTAAAATAAATCTCTTACGCATTTTTTACGAAATATCACGATTTTGCAGAATTGTCAAAAAATGATTTTATTTTTCTTCTTTTTTTTCCTTCGTAAGTGTTTGATTTCTATTTTATCTCTAAATCGAGTGATAATATTGATCAAACTTTTTTACCCGTCTATGTAATGATAAAATAAATTATGAGCTTATATAAAGCTCTATCAATATAAAGCAAGCCAAAAAAAAGCCATCAATCATTCATTTAATTTTCTAAATAAAACATTTCCGCAAAATTTGCCATAGTAACTTTAAGCAAAATTAAGAAAAAAAAAACATTTCATCTCGTTTATTGTCTTATCGCTCTTATCGCACATCCTTCAGTCAGTTATTTTTTATTTTGCTAACTTCTAGATCCATGTTTTTCTTGCTTTACTTATCTTCTTGAAGATTATATCAATAAATTTATTTCTTAAAACAAGAAACTGAAGAAATATTTAACGTTACTTAACTGAACTTATTTTAAGTGAAGTTGAGCTAAGCTTAACTTTTGCCGTGGTAAATTCCATTGTTAAAAGCGCAAAAAATTGGAAAAAAGCTTTCAATCATTTGTCATAAAAAACGATTTTTTCCCTTATATAATATAGGGAAATTACTCGTGCATTTTCTATTTATTTATTTTTCCATCTAAAACATCCTGTTTTGTGTTTTATTTTTCAAAGTCTTCAATTTGTCTTCCACAAAAGCTTGGTGTTTAAGTTTGTTTTCGTTTTTTTCTTTGGTTTATTTCTGTGGAAATAAAGTAAATGATATTCAGAAATTATACCTTTAGTATGATTATAAATTGTTTAATGTTTAATTTTTCTCCTCTTTTTTGCGAATTGATATAATTGAAAAGGTGAAATAAAATTATATGAAAATGTTGCAAGAAATAAAAAAATCTAATTGAAATTTCTAGTAAAATGTCTACCTTAAAATTATTAAAATGTAAAATAAAGAATACAAATTAGAAAAATTTCTTCTTTTCTTTTTATTTTTTTTACTTATAATTTGTAAAAGAAAATATAAACCGAATGAAGCAATAAAATTGAATTACAGCTTATTACAGTAATTTGAATAGGAAAAAATAATATTTATTTTCAAAGCTTTTGTTGCTGTTTAAATAAATGGCAAAAACCACACACAAATTAAATTTTTAAAATTTCTTTCAATTACTTTCTTTATGTTTTATTATGGTAAATAATTCGTCTTTATGTTTATTTTATTTTTTTTTGTATTTGTTTATTTAATGAGATTTAAGTGCAAAAAACAAATAATAAATAAAGTTTTTATCTTTAAAATTAAAATTAAATTCGTATCATTATTATTATTCATCTATTATTCCATAATACTAGCTTGAATAATTAATTATGCGGATGGCCTTTTGTCTATTCTAATTCTTCATTTAAGCTGATTATACTAAAAGCAAACATGTGGTTAATAATATGAATAATAAATAGCAAATTATGTAAATGCTTTATATTTTATTACAAGCAAAAAAAATGACGTTTTGATGCTGGCTGATACTTTATTTAAATAAATTAAATATCCTAATTTTAATTTTATAATTAAAAATATTAATTGATTATTTACAAATATGAAAAAAGTACACAGGGCATCTCTTAATATTATTAATTATAATTAATATAACAAACGTGAGGTTTTATATTTATAATACAAAAAAAAAGAAGAAAAATGTTAACATTTAACCGCAACACATAGTTTATTTACTCATAAAAGATTATAAATTAAAATTTAATATATAGAGTTAATTGTAGCTTTTTATAAAATTAATAATTTTTTTATAATAAATTGTGGATAAATTTTAAATACTATTAATTAACTCATAATTCCTTTTGAAAACACAAATATTTATTATTATTATTATTTTTATTATTTTTTTTATACATAATTATATATATAGGGTGATCAAATTAGTACTATATATTTTTTGAAAAGTATAGCACTTATTTATATTTGCAAATGTATAGCTCTTATTTGATCACCCTATATAAAAATTTTAACAAAAACACGATCCATATTATAAAATGTTTAATTATGACAATCCAACAATCCACCTATCATATAGAAAATAAAGAAAGTACAAAAATAAATAAATAAATTTAATGAAAAGGCTTTTGGGATTTAAACTTAAATTAAACATTAAAAATTTTACAGCAATTAAAACTGAAAAAAAAAAACACATTAAATTATTTATAATTTTAATTGGAATTTATATTTATTTATTAAAATAATAATGATTAATTTAAAGTGGATAAATGATTGGAAATGTTTAAAAATTAAAAAAAAAGCTTTTTTCTTTTTGTTTTGGTTGTTGTCGCTGTTTTAATAAATTATAAATTAATATAATTATGTATTTAATATAATTATTTATTGATTTTATTTTTAATATGTATTTATGTTTTTTATTTTCAGGTAAGAGAAAACTGATTGGTTAAATAATTATGTTAATTAATTACAAAAAACAATAAAATCAGGAAAGTTGCGATTGTGAGTAACCAATTTATTTTTTTTTATTGTGTTTTTCACCATGAAAATCGTATTTAAATAGAAATTATTTAATAAATTTGTGATTTATTTATGATAATTAATGACTCTTCTGTTTAAATTTTGATTTAATTATTTTATTTCTAAGTTAGATAGCCAAAAATGAACAAATTATTATTCAGTCACAAAGCTATCGAAAAAATTTAATAAATAAACTTATCTCTATTTTTTTTATGGTTTATTAATTTTTATATTTTAATGTTTGTTATGCTGCATATTTATTTAAAAAAAAGGATTATCCTTGTTAAAAATGTATTATGTTTGTATATAATGCATATACATATTCACAAACATATGTAAACCAACAATATGTAAAATTTTATAAAAATTATTTTGTAGAAATTATAGATTAATTTTTGATTTTTCTTTATTTAATAATAAATTGAAAATGTTTTGTTTATTTTGCTTCTACTATAAACAGGATATAAGGATGTTTGTTTTAAGAATTTAATCTGAATGTCTGATTTCAATAGCATTTAGAATTGTTTTTTTACTAGATGACCAGTTTAGTAAAAAACTTATATTGCAGCAAACTTAATAATCTAAAATAATAATAATTAAATGTTTTTTTATAAATTCTTCCTTAACCTCTATATAACTCATTCTTTTTATTAAACAGCTTTACAACAAAAAAAATAAAACAATGAATCTCGCTAAAGAAACAATTTAGAAAAACAAATCAATTATAAATCGATTAAAGACAAAAATTAATTTCTATTATAGAGAAATTTGCAAAAATTAATTTAATTATTATAATTTAGAAAACAATTTATTTATTGTGTTTTTGTTTTTGCATTAATTATTTATTAATTAAATTCTTATTAGGTAAATTAGTTTAAAAAAAAAAACGTCGATTGTCTATTTATTATTATTTTTAATAGCATAAGCATAAACATTGTACTATTAAAAAATATTTAAGCGTTTATAGCATAAATAAAAACAAAATAATGATTTATTTATAAATTTATCTATTAAATTTTTTACCGTATTTATTTTTTCAAGCACCTATTATCATTATCATTATTATTTAATTAAAAAGAATGAAATGAAAACAGAAAAATCATTTATTTAGTAGGTATATTTTTCCTGTGTTTAAATAATAACACAAGTACGTGTCACACTGTTTATCACACATAAAATACCTTTATATTTAACTAATATACACATGAACAAATACATTAATCGATTACGTTTTTATTATTGTTATTATAACACACAATACGTTACGTATTATATGTACGTGAGTGCTTATAATTGTGTGGTCTTCTTCATTCACGTATTTAATTTATGTAATTTCATATTTATTCATTAATATTAAGAACATATTCACTTAATTATTCATTAATTTTTATTGATGTTTATCAACATTAATTTGGTGTTTTTTTTTATTTCATTCTATCAAATATATAGTTATTTGTAGCACCTGCTGGTGTAAATCCTGGTACATTTTTTGTATATTTTTAATTTTAATAATTATACCGAAGAATTTCCGTTAGCACAAAACCATGAATCTAAATTAAAATATAATAAAAATCTACAAAAAAATTAATTAAATTATAATTGTAGAAATTAACAAATGTTTGCAACCGCGTAATATTTAATTAAAAAATTCTAAATGTTTATTTTGAAAAGAAAATCAACACATATGCTACAAGCATTATGGGTGGTTTTCCTTTTTAAACAATAATGTATTATTTATTATGTTAATTTCCTGTTTGATTTTATTCATAATTTTTAAGATATATTATTCTATGTAATGTTTATTAATTTTTTATTATCCTTAGGGTTTTTTCTTTCTTCGTATTAAACAAAAGAATTTTTGTTTTACCTATGTATATGTTAATTGTGGGCTGTGGCACACGTCATTATTTTTTATGTAGGAAGTATATTGTTTTTCTTTTTAAATAAATTCATTAGGTAAAGCATAAATTCAAAATTTTCGATTTAAAAGCATCAAGAAGATAACATAATCAGCAATAAGAATTTTCTCTTTTATAACTTATTTGTCAGGAAGCATAAATATATTACAGTAAATAAATTTTATTATCTAATTAATTATTTATTATTAATAATTTAAAAGTTGTTGCGGTTTTCTACTTATTCTATTAATTTCATAAAATTGCATAAATAATTTCTGTGGTAGGTAAACAAAAAAAAAATAAGAAGCAAAATTGTTTTATATAAACTTGTTCTAAGTTTTTAATTTTTCTTTCCTCTTTTGTCACAATTACGGTGATTAGTGGTTTGTTAACATCTTCTTTACATATTTGTGCTTAATATAATAAGTAATAAGTATTTTGCCACATTTTAATTAGTTAAACAGTTATTTTAGAAATTGTTTTAAGCAAAAAGAAAAATAATTATAAATTTTTTATTGACTATAAGTCGGGACTTGTTTTTAACAATTATTAAATTTGTAATGAATTAAAAAAATAATTATTTTGTTCATGCTGCTTCTTGTGTCACGATGTATCAAGCGATAATAGTTTGCCGCGGGTTTAATTAACTAGTTAGGTGTTAATTAAATAAACTCAGAATAATAATTTATTTAATAAACACACTAATTTTCTTTATTTATTTGACCTTTATTAACATAACTGAAGTTAATAAATAGACATTATGACTTTAGCTGCTGTTTTGTCAAGTGTAACTAAATTAATTGTATTAATAAATTAATTACAAAAGATTTATATTAATCTTTATTGTCTTTTTTAACATTATTTATCAATCTGAATTTATTTTATTATGAATTTAACAAATTAATGCTTTTAATTATATTGACAGGTAACTGTTAATCTTATCACAAACTTTAAAACAAATAAAATGTCATTATAATGTATTGATTTAAACTATTTATTATTTTGTTGTACATTTATAACGATTTATATTTTTAATTTTTTCGTTTTGGCTACTTTTTACTTTTTAATTAACTGTTAAAATTACCTTTTCTAGTAATGGCAAAGTGGCAATAGAAATATAAACATAACGTACATACATAAAAGTATTTATATTGTACTAAATATTAATATAATTAAATTATAAAGTGTGAGATGTTTTTTATTCATTATTATTCCCATTATATATACAATTTAAGTTGAACATATTTATAAAGGTGAACAAAAACAATATCAACATAAACATAATTTACTAAATAAATGACTGAAATGAAAGAAAATCTCTTTCTATATATAAAATATCTTAAATTAACACATTATATGTGTTAAACCTTAACATTATTATTATAATAACAGTTATAATTATTTATATTTTAAGAAATATATCAATTTATAATTAAGAAAAGAGCAAACAAGGTGACAAAAATGTCTTCAACATTGACACCCTTACCTATATAATTAAAGCAAAAAAAAAAGTATTGACATTAGTAAAATACAACAGTATAAACGTACGATACATACAAATTATTTTATGTTATTTCTTTAATCAAATTTATTAAGAAATTTTCATCTTCTTAACATGCCTGGCACATTTAAAAAATAGAAGAGAGAAAAATACTATTTAAGACTAAATGCTATACAACGTTTATACAATTTTCTAAAAGTTTTTCTACAATCTTATAATTCAAAAGGAAATAAAGTGCCTGATAGTGATGTTAATGTTTATGCTAATGTTAATGATGACAACACATACTAAGAATAATAAATGATTCTATTTTTAATAGTGGAATTTACACACTATTATTATTACTATTATCATTATTATTATTACTTAGAATATGTAAAAGAACAGGATGTCAATGAGGTGGTGGTTTTTTTTTTCTTTTTTGTTGACAAAATTGTAAAGAAATTGCTTTTATTAGAAAATGTTAAACTAACTTGAAATTGTATGATAATTTTATTTAATGTATGAAGTCTTTATAAATCATCATTTATTTTAATATTTTTATTTCTTATGGTTTAAAGGTATATACATATTTTGTAAGTGAGATACGGTAACAATATCAGTCAAACGACATAGTAAATTACTTCGTTTTTTTTTGTATTCAATGGCACAAAAAAATTTGAACAACATAAAAATACAAACAACACGTAATAGAAAATGATGATATGTTGACTAAAGAAATAAAATAATAAATACTTTTATGGGCGTATGTATGGCTTTTGGGGGTGTTTATTTCCGTATTTAACTTTGCTTTTGTGTTTACTTCTATATTGCAATTTTCGTGTTTTTTTTAACTTTATTTATTTATAAATGGTTTGAATGAGTTTTTTTTTTTATTTTGATAATGAAAACAATCTTAATGGTTTTTTACTTTTTTTTTTTTAAATGATGATCTGTGATGTTAAACATTTAACTTTGTTTATTTTGTGATAAAGTTTGGCATTTCTTTTTTTTTTAATAAGATCATTTTATAGCAATAATATAAAATGTTTATCATTTCTTTGTAATAAACATTTATATTTTTGAACCCTTTAATAACAACATTATTTACTTTTTTTTAACCAAAAATTTTTTTATTATTTTTTTACTTTAGCCCGCAGGTTATTCGTTTACATCAAAAGTTTTCCGTTTTATGATTGTTTCTATTTTTCATCCTGCTATTATTTACAAAAGTGGGATTTAATATATTTATTTGTATTTTATACGATTTTCAATGTAGTCATTCGCACGTCATTAAATCTGTTTTATATCGTTGTCTTCCGGGTTAATTTTTTCTTTACTGTCTTATTTTTTTTTTTTTGTATTTATTCTTCTATTTTTCTTTAAATAATTTTGTTCAATCAGTAACAAAGCTTGTCCTTGCCAGTTAAATAAAAAAAATATGCATAATAAAATTTTAATGCTAAGCATGTACACCCTAAGCTGTCTTTAATAATGTGTTTATATTATAAAATAGTTTGTTTCGAATCGTCCAACCCTTTTATTAATTTATCTTTGTAGTAAATTTTATCAAATCTTATTAACACTTGTTAAGGATTATATACCATAATAATAAAATAACGACAATGTGAACACAACAAGCAAATAAAATAAGATTTAAATCCACCCAGTATTTAAAGATGTATGATATTTTATATTGCAAGAAAAAAAGGATAATTTTTCAATTTAAATAGAATTTAATCAGTATTGATTATGTTTTTTTTATGTGTTTACTAAATAATACATAAGAAAATCATTGAAATCATTTAGTTAAAGTTGTTTGTGTCCTTAGACGTGTCATATAATATTGCCAATTGCCGTATGGTGTTTTTTTGTAAATAATTCCCAAAAAACAACATAAATAATACATTAAGTAATGAAGCACCACGAAAAGAGTTACATTTCACCATCGGTAACTGTCATTTTATAAAAAGGGATGCATTTCTTCCGTATAATACATATAAAGTAAAGAATTTAAATAATCAAAATATGGTGTATTTTCATGTAAAATAGATTTAAGCATGTATGAACGCGTAGGTAGTGTAAACTTTTTTTATTATTGAATTTCATTTTAAATAAAAGAAGAAAAAGAAAATAATAATGATAATTTTTCTCAAATCATTTAAGTGCTTTGAATCACGTCCTTTTAACAAAACTCCACCATTTAGAAAAATAATCTCAAATGATAGAAATTTCTTTTAAAATATTTTTTTTTAGTCATTTAAACTAAAGTAATAAGCAGGTGTTTTACTTTTTAAATATATTTATTTTCTTCTAACAAAATTAATAAAAAATTCTACAAAATATCTTTTCTTATTAGTATTTAGTTAATTATAAAAACCATTTTTTTATCTGTAATTTTATTGACACAAAAAAAAAATAATTTTTATAAAATTAGCATATGCATAGATAGAAATAAAAACAAAACCGTATGGTCTATGCTTGGTGAATCATAATAGTTGGGTGTGTAAATAGGCTACATTTTATATTATGAAATTTAAATATTTTTAAAATGACAATACGTGATTTGAGAAAACATGCTTAACAGTCAACCGTCAGGTACCTGTTTGTGTAAAGTGGATAAATAAATATAAAATTGATAAGAATTTATTCAGGTTGTTATCAGTTTACCATTTTTATCGCTTTGATTATTTCTATAGAAAATTTTTGTACAAATAAATCTTATTAACATCATTTATTATTTTATTTAAATAATTTAAAGGATAGAGACTTGGCAAAAATGTGAAACTAAACGTTACAAATGTTACCTTTTTTATTGTTTTTTAAAAAAGAATATTTACCTTTTTCTAATTGCCTTATTAAAATGAGAGTGTTAAGCATATGTGCATAATTTTTATTAATGAAAACATAAATTCCTAAGAAATAAACTAATAAGAAATATTTTCTTTAATTATTTCTTAGAGAATTTTTATAAAAACCTTTTCTTTGGAACATTTTCTATGAAAATTCAAGGCATTAACTTAAGCTTTTTATCTCACGATTAAATCAATTAAGAAAAGCTTTGTTAAATTTTAAAACAATTACTACACTAGCTTAAGCAGCATAGAAGACGATACAAGTGTAGTTTAATTAATAAAATTTGCTATTGCAAAAAAAAAATATACTAAAAATACCTTTTTTTTTAATTTTTTCTGCAAACAAAAATTAAAAATCAATAGAAGAATGAACAACCTTTTCTAGATTTTACATTGTTTTACCAGAGTTTAAATGATATTATACTTGCTTTAACTAAAATATATTTTTTTATTTTGTTATGTTTTTATTAAATTGTTTGTTGAATGTATTTATATTACCAGCCTGGGTTAAAACTATCTAAAAACCACAGGACTCGTTATATGTTTTATTTTTTTACTCCATTTACAAATAGATTTGCATATTTGTTTTATTTTTATTTTATTAATAAACATGATATTAAATTCTAATTATAATGTTTTTTTTATTTTGCTTAACTTTAATTTTAATTATATTCTATGGATGCTGCCATACACAATATGTTTGTAAAAAAAAAAAAGGTTTGTGTATCACCTTGTACATTGAAAAGAGTTTATTATTATGCTGTAAAGATGATATTCTCTATTTTTAATTAACATTTTTTGGGGTTTTTTTTTAATTGTTTTTTATAAATTTATCTATTAATTTAACAAAAAAAAAATATTTCCTTCTTTTTTTTAACCATAAGTAAAAATTTTATTGACTCTCATTTAAATTTGTGTAATAATGTAGCAAAATAATAAATCTATTTATATCTATAATCATGATAAAAGTTAATAAACTTTTATTATCTAAACACAAATTGAATGCATACACATGTCTCCTATGTTTATTTTATAATTTTTTTTTTCATGTCTATATATTAAGATATATTTCTTATCAATTTTACTGATGTAATCTTAAATTAAGTTGTTGTCACAATATTAAGACAAAATCATTACGAAAGCTGTATAATCAATATATGTACATATATACACAGTTTATCTTGTAATCTTCTTTTACTTTATATATATATATATAGAGGATATACTAAGGAACTTTAGTTTTGCTTGTAATTTCTTTATATTATCAAATACTCTAACCAAAAAACCACTGTGTTTATCTTTATTTTGTTGTTGGTTTTTCCTTCTTCATCTTTATTCTATTTATAATCATCTTAACAAACGAACAAATAAGATTTAGGTTATTTTGTAACATGAAAAACATTGAAAATATATACGAAAGTTTCCTTTTTTTTTTTCGTCATTGTTTCTATTATTAATTTTTTTTTTGTCAAATTAATTAATTTGAATGATTTCCCAAGATATTATTATCATAAGTTTGCAGATAAACAAAATTCTGATCCTTATTACTTAGTATTGTTATTTATTATCACTTTTATCTTGTCCTTATATAATTAATTTGAAATAAAACAAATTGTTTTTTAATTATATATCAAATTGATATGTAGTGAAAAGTGATTTAAATTTTATTTAATTAATTTTTTGTTCTGATAATTGATTTTTTTTCTATTGTAATACTTTTGCAAAAATTAAGTAGAGAATTTTAATCAATATATACTGAATGTTGAATATCGCTTTAATATTATAACGCAAAATTTAACTTTATATTTATTACAATAACGTGTTTCTAACACTTTAAGGTGAATTTATATTCCCATCTACCGTTTTAATCAAAAATAACTTCAGCCATCATCTTATATAAATAAAATTCCTTACCTTATTTTATTCAACATAATAATTTTCTCTCACTTTTATCGGTTAAAATTAAACCACAAAATTAAAATAAATATATAAATTTAAAAGACACGACAACCAGACAGTTTTTTTTTTATAAATAATTAAAACATAAAATAAGAATGTTGCTGCAAAAAATGTTTATGATATTTGAATAAAATAAACATGAATATGTCTTTTTTTTTTTGCGAATTGAATTAAATTGCAACATAATAGAAAATATAACAGACATAAAAAATAAATAAATAATAACATGAAAATAATAATACTAGTAATATTTTTGTACAAGAAGAGAAAATAATAATAAAACATTTTAAAGTGAAATTAATTCGCTAGAAAAGGGCTTCAAAATGGATCATACAGAATATACAGAAAAGCATAACGGGTAACAGATGTGACATTATAGCCTATATATATATACATGTTTTTATTTTTTTTTAACTCTTTTTAATAATTTATCAACAATTGTTAGTAGATAACAGATACGGAATATTGTGCTCTATTTAATTATTTAAAAAAAAGAAGAAACTATTTTCTTTTTTTAATTTAACATTTTTAGATCAGACAAAGTATTATTCTTATTATAATCGTTCTTTAGTCAAAGAAAAGTCAAGATGCTGCAAAAGTACATACTTTTGTTAAAAGATAATTTACAAAACTAAACTAAGCATCCTATTGAATTTTGTATTTTTGGGGTATGCCTTGTTTCTTTTCACAAACAAACGGAGATAAATTTAATTGAGAAAACTTCAGCAATTGACAAACAGAAATAAATTTTAAGACATAAAATAACTAAAAACTTGTTTTTGTGAATTGATAACAAAAGGTTTTTTGTCTTCAGTTTTAATTTAGCATAAATTTTTTATCGTAAAATTTCTCAACTATGCTGAAAATTTGATGAAATTTTCTAGAGAAATAAAATAACTTAAGGAAATATTTGTACATAATTTAATTTGCAAATAGATTTGGTTTTATATCGTTGATTAATTTCTTGTCATTATTTAAGATTACTGAAGAATTCAATTGAAAGCATTTATATGTCATAAAGAACTAAGGGACCACATTAACTATAATCTTTGATTATGGTTGTTTTATGTGATATTAATCCTTATTGACAAGTTTCATAAAATAAAATAATGTTTTTAGTCTGACATTTCAAGTGTGCTTTAACACCATGATATAATATCTACAGTAATAATAATTTCTACAGTAATAATAACAAAGTGTAGAAGAATTGAGCATACAGGCTTGCGTTGTTTTTCCTAAATTTTGTTACTATATTTAAACTCAAAAAGGATACTTAATACAACTATACATCTTTTAATTAAGGTTAAGATGATAAAAAATGATAATATTTTTTCAATTTAATAAATTTTTCTAAATAAAATTCTTCTCAACCAAAAATATTTGCCTTTCTATTTTTATTTTCCTAGGTTTTTTGTTAAAAGAGACCACAATATTTAACCATTAATATGATGACAAACTTATTTCCATACAAAAATTTAAAGATATTTATTAATAAAAGTTGATAAAGTATATAGTAAAATATATATAAAGTAAATTTTAAAGACATTTTCTATAAGAATTTAGAACATATTTAATCTGCAGAAAAAAAAAACGTAAATTATTCTTTTTAAATTTGTTTTTTATAGATATTTATTTTAAAGACAGAGTCAAGTGTACAGTAACAACATAAACATGTATATTTATAAAGAATAATGAATAAAAAAAAACATATTTTTATATAATTTATCTTAAAAATATTTTATTTACTTAAAAAAATTTCTTAACATTTATAATAATAAAAATAAAATATGTTAATAAATATTATTTTATCTCTCGTTTTTTTATATTATTATTATTTTTATATATTTCTATTAAATATTTTTTGTTATTATTGAAGAATTTTTCATTTATTCATTGCTGTACAGCGTTTTCAGGTTTTTTTATTTTAAAATATTTTTCTTGACAATAAAATAATATTGGCAAACTACAGTATAGTTAATAAAAGTATGTTTTCAGACAAACAGCTTAGTAGCTAAAGAATGCATATTTGAAAAATATTTAATTAAATACGAATATATTCTAAAATATTATGAATAAAAAATTTAAACGTTGTTAAAAACCAAAAATATAATTTAAACTTAGTGCTTTATTTGCATTATAGTTATAGAAAAGAATAAAATCAACCTTTAATTACATTTCAAGAAAAAATTTCTGTTTCTTTTCTATTTTTGCAGTAATAGCAGCAGTAGAATTTTTTTTTTTTTTATAAAATTTGGTAATTCTCTCAGGCTGAATATATATATTTTTATAACATTATTTAGGGTCTGGCATTAGAAATCCATTAAAAAAGCTCATCATCTCGTATTAAAATTTTTAATCCCTCAACCAATATATATATTTATCCGTACATACCATTAACAAGGTCTCATCCTTCGATTCTCACCCATCCGAATACACAGTATATTTATTTATTTTTTCATTATGATTATTATTATCATTTCAATCATTCAAGATTATATTATTAATCGATTCGAATAAAAATTCATTAAAAAAAAAAAAAATACACGAAGAAGAAGGAGATGAAAAATTTATCATTAAAAATAAAAGGAAAAGCAATAATAAAAAAAAAAAAAACAGAAGCGAAATCAATTTGAATTAATTCATCTCGTTCTTATCTCTCCAATGGATGCTTACCACAAATGGTTTTTATTATTATTTTTTACATTTTTTTCTTTATTTTTTAATAATAATAATTGTATCATCCATTAAGTTATGGTTTTATTTTCTAAATAAAGCAATTTATAATATAAATAAATATAAAACGATACAGATAAAAATTATATACAAGGAGAGAAGAAGAGTACAATGTAAGAGGCAAAAAAATTCTAATTGATAATGAAATGATAATAAATTTTAATGGTTTCTTTTTCAGTGTTTTTTTTTGTATTCTGTATATATATATATATATGAATAGGGCTAAGCTAATGCTAATGCCACTGACTTCCAAAAAAAAAAAGAAAATACCATAGAAAAAACATGAATATGAAACAGTAGAAGCAGCAACAAAAATAATAATAATAAAAAATTCCTTTCAACGCAAAATACCAAAAAAAAAAAAAAAAAAATACACATTTTTCACTCGCATACACAAAAGATGAAAAGAATATAAAAATTTGTTGATACATCCAGTAAAAATACAAAAACATTACACTAAAATAAGGGATGACAGAGATAATAAAAACGAAAATCAGAAATAATAATAAAAAAAAAAAAAAACGAAATAAACGAGTGACATGAAATGTGCATAGAGAACAAGCTAAACTGATTCGACAAAATAGGAAAATCGTTAGTAACAGTATTGTGGGCGATGTGTTGGGTGATATTATTTTTTCTATTACATTTTTAGTAATTCTGACAAGACATGTATTTTATGTATAAACAAAACAAACTGTTTATTATATACTTGTGATGTGACCACATTGCTTATTATCATCATTTCCTGTTAATTGACCAATTGATTAAATGTTTTCCGACCGTTTACCCGGTTCTAAATAAAAAGTACTAAATACTTCCTTATAAAATATTAAATGAGATAACTTTACGCAAATTAAACGTTCATCCTTACTCAACTACTTAAATCAAAATTGGTTTTGTTAGTCTTGTTGATGGGCTTTCATAGAGCTTTTTTTTGCTTTTTTCAAGGGAATAATTAGAAACAAATTTGTATTATGTGCTGATAGAATGATTATAACACTTTTAGAGATTGTTGAGACTCGTTGATTTGTAATCAAGTGCAAAATGGATCCAGATGACCTTTGCTGTGACTTTTCTTCGTTTAAATTTTGCTTAACTTTAACAAATAAATAATTTTCGTATTTTTTTTCGTAATTTGATCATTTAATCACTGAATTATAATTTCTTAATAATATTAACATATATATTCTAACAAGTCTGTACTTTATTATCAAGGAGTTTTCTTCCTTTATTTGTACGTTAATAATTGATAAGAGAAGTTTTCGTTTCTTAAAAATGTAAAAATTAAAAAGTAATAATACACAAAGGATGAGAAATAGCAAAAAAAAAATTTAATAGAAATTTTTCAATTGAAAATTCTGAATATTAACTTTGGTTTTTTTACTTTCTTAATTGCACCCTTATCAACAGTGCGTTGTTCATTTTATTTTTATGATTTCTTGAATAGTTTTATGCTTAAATTAGTTTTCTACCTTTGTTTGAAAAATTTATAATGAAGAAATTTATAGTTTTTCTTTTATTAGAAAAAATATTGAATAAGAAATTTATTTCATTCAGTTTACTGATATTAATTTTTCTATATTAGTACTTTTTTTTACACCTGTTATGATGGGGGTGGGTTTTTCTTTTAAATACGTAATTTTTTTATGCAATCTATAATATTTGTAGAAAAATGAAATACTTGTCTAAAGATTTCTTTCTTTTAATTTGTTCTGACGTTAAAAGCGATAATAAAATAAATAAAAACACCGCAGTAAAAGAAAAATGCAAAAACAAATTTAAAACTTAAAATTAAATTAAAAAGAAAATTCCAATTTAAAAAACACAAACAAAAAAAAAATTAATTCTTCAAGCATATAAATCAACCGAGAATAATATCCCTTTTATTTTTCCTCTTGATTTCCACTTTTTTAATTTCTCCTTTTCTTTTCTTTTTTACTTTGTTAATGAAATTAAATTTTCAGAAATTACTTAAATTGTGGTTTAATTGTATTGTAGGGCATAAAGAAAATAAAACTTTTCCCCTTTTTTCGTATATTTTCATTATTATTATTATTATTAGAAAATAAATTCGCTGTAAATATAAATAAATCATCTTGATAAATTACTTTGTATTGTCATTTTAAATTTTTGAATATTAATTTTGTTAAAAGAAAGTGGATTAAAAATGAAAAAGAAAAGAGATAATCAAAATTTTCAATGTAAAAACATTTGCATTGCTTTAAATCTGTGTTTGGTTGGTATATTCCTATATATATCTTGTATAGTGGAATTCATGTTGCCGCTTTAAAACAATCCAACTGATAATAATAAATTTTTAAGTTCTTTTACTTTTATTCCATTTGTATATTTTACTTTGTTTTTTGTAAGATTATAAAATCTCTTTCAATTTTTCTTCTTTGCTTTTCATTTAATTTTTTCTTTATTTTATTGTTATATTATTTTATTCAAATTTATGTTTTTATTCAAAAAGCATATAACACTCCCCAATAATCATAAAAAATTTAATTCACCAATGGTAGTTGCAAAAGTAAAGCAAAAAAAAAAAAAATTGTAGTAAAAGAAAAGAAAAACTTAACGAAATAAAATAAATAGAAAAGTGTTATAACTGTTTTGGGAGTAATTGAATTAATTGGTTGTTGCGTTTTTTTTTTTTGCTTTTCTTTAATATTTTACGTAAATATTTTTCTACGTAAGAAATGATATTGGTGAATATTCTTTATATATGTTTTTAAATTATTTCTACTAGTTTATATTAAATTTTATGCAATTTTTATTGTGTCATTTTCTTGTTGTGCTTTCTTTAACGTTAACCTTATTTAATTGTTATTAAATGAATTAATTAACCAATTAAACTTTGTATTATTGTTATTATTATTATTAAATTTTAAACTTTAGTTATTTTAATATTTAATTTAACAACAAACTTTTTACTATTACTATTATTTAAATCAAAATAAAACAAATATAGTTTAGAGTAATAAAGCACACAAAATTTAGTTTAAATTAAAATACTCACGACCCTTATTTCGTTGTTCAGTAAAACATTGCAGAATAATAAAAAAATATATTTTTTATTTTTATTTGCTTTAAAAATAGACATAGAAAGAAATATATTTTATTTAAATAGCTTTTTCGCTTTTATTTATTTATTTTGTTCTTTCTCCGCTACTCAAACTCTTTATTTTATTTATAAATAAAAAATAAATAAATAAACTTTTCTATAAATAACAAAAAAAAAACATGAATAATTAAATAAATATTCCTGACTGGCCTTAAATTTTAATGTTTTTTATTTTTTTTTCCTATTGGACTATATAAATATGAAAAGTTTTTAACCATTTATTGTGTCGGTTTTATATGAAACATTTCAGAATAGTATATACAAAGTAAAAGTACAAAAAAAACATACAAAATTATTGTTGCATTTAGTGTTTTATTTCGAATAAATATTGTAAATGGTAAGGTTAATTGACAATATTATATTTATTTATCTGTGTCTATCAATTACAATTTTAACATATAAATGCTTGATCGTGCGTAGCAAAATAAAAAAAAAATATAATTCAAATTTAATTAAAAACGATTAATTAAGCATCAATAATATTGACAAGTTAATGAATAATTTTTATCATTAATTATTATTGTTTTTATTAATTAATAATGTTAATGAGCAAAAACCACCACAGTCACGCTTTGAAGTTGGAAAAGTATTTTTTTAATTAACAAGCATATACAGCCTTTTACATTCTTTTAAGCTTTTATATGATAAATCTATTGGTGATACAACACATTTATAATAAAATCGATTAAACAATTGTAATATTATGAAAATCAAATAGAATATTTACATTTTTTAGTAAAGATTTGTGTTATATGTAGTTTTATATCATAGCGTCTAAATTGAATATCTATTGAATGTGTTTGCAAATTGATTGAAGCATTATTACTTAGGTTTTGAACAATATACATATATTTACTTTAACCATATTGATTTTATATTTAAACCATATAAATGTCAAAACAAACCTTATTGTGGTTTCAAATAATATATTATACTGGATACAAATATATTACGACAATATTCTGGTTTTGCCTGTTATTCAAATTGAACGTGTCATAATCATCACAAGTTTGGTTATATGCAAAATAGAAATCATTTCTCCGATAAACTTATGTTGATTATATCTTATCTGAAAAAACTACTTTTATTACGTTACTATCTCCTTTCCGTTAATCAATACAAGAAAAAAATGTTTATACTTTTCTCAAGATAACCGAAATTTTTTTACAGATTCAATTACGATCATTTTGAAATGTAGGTTAATAGGTGCTCGGCTCGTTACAAGCGATGTGTATATAAATATTTTTGATTTAAATTATGATTCAGAAGTCATATGGGTACAATACTTTAAAAATGGAAATTATTCCCCTGTAACAATCTAAAATAAAATACTAAAATCTCGTATTTTGCAATTTAAATAAAGAAGTTTCTTCCACACCGAAAACGATACAGTTTACAAGTTTTTAAGTACATATATATGAAGGCAAAAAGTAACTTTATTTTTTACTTTGCGTAAAATAAAAACACAAATTTATAATCTGCCACGACTTAATTTAAAATTAAAATTTATTACGATTGAGTCGTACCAAGTACAATTATGAAAATATACAATTATTAATAAAAAAAAAACTGACTAAATATCTATAAATAATTTTTTAAAAATTATCTTTGAGTTTTATTTCTTAAAAAAAAACACAAAACTAGGAAAACAAGAAACATAAATAGGGTAGAGATTGAGTTTTATTTAAGCACTCGCAAGAATATTAAATGCTGCCTGCTGATCAATAGATAAAAAATTAAAATTTCCTGTAAAAAATTTGAAAAAAATAATATTTACCGTCAAAGTGAAATACAGAATATTAATTTTAATACCCCTTTTATTTTATTAAATAATCAACATTGTATATCTTCTATCAATTAATTTAATTATCTAATATCTCTTTATGTTGTCTTTGACTGAATAACATAATTTTATTTATACAAAAATTGATATAAATTTATTACATAAAAGAGCATGAAATAAATAAGTTAATAGATAAAGATAAAATCCTTAAATTATCTTAATTTATCATTAATGAATTTATATTCCTGTTTTATCGATTTTTGCATATCAATTACATTAAAAATATAAATAACAATATCTATAAATATTTATCATTTTCTCAGCATAACATCATAATGTTAATAAATGTAACGAAGTACTCCGCTTAAAAACAATTTTTTTATTTACTCTAAAAATACTGATTAAAACTCTCTGATTATTTTTATATTAATAAATCTTTCAGTAAATCTATTAAATTTATATCATTTTGTTTTTCACTTTATACATATTTTATTATCTTCAATGATTTATTTTAATTATGTTTTAACAATAGAAAGATTATTTAAATAAAAAGTTTATTGTATTGATTTTTCATATTATAAAATCATTTTTATTCATTAAATTCGTCTATGTTGTGATAAATTTTTATTTTTATTGTTTATGGAACAATAATGTTTTTGCAATTTTTAATTTGTTTTTGCTACTTTTGTCAATAAATATAATATTATTTCTGAGCATTTATTATTTTTATAAAAATATTATTGATTTTTCATAAATTCTTTACTTTAGATGACAACAAAGTAGATTTTAAGATATTAAATTAAGTATGTAGTAGCAGCAATATCAATGTTTCTTCATTATACCAAAATGCTAAAATTTTAATTAATCTTTGCTATTTATATTGATTATTAAAAGGCTGGCTACTTGGTAGTATGATTTTATTTTCTTCAAATTATTTATTAAATTTATCTCGTTTAACAACGTAAATAACATGTACTCGTCTTTAATTAATTTAAATTTTATCAACCGATTTTATCATTTATTTTAATCAATTATGCTTTTAAATGAAATCATTTTGTATTATTTAAATTCTGCGAATAAGACAAATTTAAATTTTAAACAGGAATAAATATAAGGAATGTAAATAATTAATAAAAACAAATTTTAAAATTAATTTCTCTTTACTAATTAAATCAAAACCATCATTATGATCATCAAAAGTGTACAATCAGATGAGTATTTGGGAAATAATTATTACACAAAAAGTTAACATTAAAACGTGTTTCAAAATAATTTAATATAATTTGCTTAAGTTAAAATGTTTAAAATATAAAAATTAAATTACCCAACCAACAGACAACAAAAAATAGCATTAAACAAAACGAAACATACATAAAGTCGCGACTTATATAATACACTATGCTAAGAAAGTTCAATCAACTTCAACATGTTTTGTTAATTTTTATTATTAAGTGTTGCGGGTGTGCATGTGTATGTAAGTATTTTTATATAAATTTAATCGTTGTTGACTTTTTAAATTTTTAATAAAATACAAAAAAAAAATATTCATTTTATAAATTAAATGCCATAGAAGAAACTTCAAAAGAAGAATTTTACGAACGACGATGATGATGGCGGATGAATGATGATGATGATGGTGGAACACGTATGATGGTCGCTTATATATACACAAGCGACACTGTTGTGCATTTCGTTTTTTTTTTCACATGTATTAAGTATCATTACTTTAATTTTTATTTAAAAAAATAATTATTATTGAGGTATCGTACTGTGACATTAAACGTACACCAAATGATGACGGATAATATTTATTTAAATTTCTCATTTAAACGATGAAAAAGGTTCACTGATCTCTAATTATGTAATAATGTTTGTAATTTTATTTTCTTCTTTTTTATTCATTTATAAAATTGATTTATTTTTAAAACAATACATATTCAACATATAATTATTTAAAAATTTAATGAAAATATATTATGATTATCATCCATCTACTTGTATATGTTTTACCTGTAGTTGCGTTTTTATTTTTGACATTTAAAATGTTAATTAACAGCATTAAATTATTTATAATTTTGTAATATTTTTACATTGTTGTAATATTAAAAGTGTTAATATTTTTATTTTTAAAATGAATAACAGAAAACAAGTTGCAATTCGAGTCTTTCTTTAGTTGAATTTCCAAAAATTTAATTCACTTTTTACTTTACTTAAAAATGCGATAATATTCTTCTCCTTTGTGCTTACTTGTAATCATTGATTTTCATTTTTATTTAATCATCTGCTCAATATTCTTTTGCATTGTGAATATTTTTATTTTTGATTTAATTCATTCATGCTATGCGAATTTTTCTCTTGAAAATCAATAATCTAAAGAAAAGTTTTTCCTTTGTGATTCTATTATATGAGAAAAATAATATCATTTTTTCTTTATTTTTCGTCTTCAATTTATCATATCAAATATAAAAAACTATTTTAATTCAGTCACGTAATACTATTATCAATAATTCAATTTTATTTGAAGTGAATTTATTAGTTACTGGATATAGGATTGTTGGTAGAAAAGTGGTTCTTGAGCATTTTTAAACATTTATTTACTCCTTTCTTTTCTATTTTCTTTTTAATAATAATAATAACGAAATTTACATAGAAATGTAAAAGTGTGGAAAAAGCTATTAGCTTTCCTAACCTTTTTAATAAATTTACTTTTTCTTTTATTTAATTTTATTTAAAATCTTTTCTATCAAAAAAAAAAAAATAAAATAAAATTGTCTGCATTTTTCTTTATTTGAAAAGAAAATGCATTTGCCGATATTAAAAAGTTGAACAATAAAAGAGAAAAATTTTCATATCAATTTTATTTTTTTCGTATTTAATTAAGTAAGAATTTTATTTATGAATTTTAAATGGAATTTTCTTTTTCTTATTTATTTGATTAAAAATATATTTCATATTCTCTCCTTATATATATTATGATTTGAATTTTTCTTGTTTTTCTCCACTATTTTCTTGCTTGACTTATGATATTTAGATTAAATTTTTACAGAATAATTTTTATTTTTCTAATTACAAAATCAGATAAAATTGTGCTTTTTTTAATTTTTAATTCTTTGATGCTAATTTCACTGCTCAAAAACGTTTGAGTCTATTAAAATTTCAAAATCATAGAAATTTGAACAAGACGAGGACAGTTGACTACGTTAACTAGCTATAATCTGTAGGTTCTAAGCTAAAGAAATTCTTTTATAATTATAGAAAATAATTAGTACTCGTACAAAACTTCTAGAAAATATTATCATATAAAGTTATTTTCTCTTAAATCCTACTATGTGTTTTGTCAAACAAATCCGTCAAAGATTCAATTAACCTTCTAATCTGTATTAAAATTACTTTACATAAAAATAAAGCTACCTTATAATTAAATAATACTTTATCAAAATTTTCCACTTAAAATATAAATCTATTAAGCATTTTTCTTAATTTTAATTTTAAAAATACTATCAAGTTATGTAATAAAAAAGTATTAGATAATTTTTCTATGGTAACTGATAAAATTTCATAATAAAAAATCAAAAAAAAAAATTCCTAATACCTATAGATAAAATATTAAAATCAATAAATAGTGAATCAAACTCCCAAAAGTGCAAATAATAATAATAAAAAACAAAATCACTTTATCCATTTGAACCAACTTTCTACATTCCGGTTTCCCAATAATGCTTTAAAAACATGTTTCAAAAAAAAAATGTATAAATAAAAATACGATAAACTCTGCATTACAGCAGGGTTAAAAAATGTTTTCAAACTTTACATAGCTTTACATTAAAACTACATACATAAGCACTTAAATATTTTCTTGCAATTTCCATTTACATATTTATATCACAGTAAAAATATCTGAACAATAAAACCAAAAAACTTTTATTTTTTTTAGTTAATTAAAAATTTTATCAAAAATTAATAAATAAATTAATTAATTTTTTATTGTTTTCTTTATTTAATAAACAAATATTATTTTTTTTTTTTATTAATTATAAACTTATTTTTAACGAAAATTACATTTTACCTGTATTTTTCGGATTAATAATGCAAAAAAAATAAAATTAAAAGTTTTTAATTAAAATTAATGAAAATTAAATATCTGTGCTTGCTTACACATGTGAAAATAGTAATTTAATGAAATTTAATTAAAATAATAACATAAAATTATGCAATTAAATATGAAAAAATATGAAAAATAATAATTATAGCATAAAATGTGTTTTTTATTTTTAATTATTTTATTATTTAAATTGTTAATGATGGCTTTAGTTGTATATAGATAGCATATTTTCTTTTATCGTTAACATTTATTATGGTTATTTTTATTACACAGTAAATACCCGTTTTTAAGTTTTATCGGGTAAAGGTATTTAGAGAGTTTAAAATATTTAAAAATAAAATTAAATGTTATTTTGGGATGTTTCCTTAAAAAGCTTAATAATAATGTAAAGATTGATTAGAAAAATGTCGCTTTAGATATCTTTAATGCTAGTTAGACTGCATTTACTTATGTTTTGCTTTAAAATAATGTTTGAAAGCATGGATTATTTTCAAGATCCAATGCCCAATGTTTACAAGTACAGTTTAAAGGGACCAACAATCATTTTCTCTACAACAGTGTTTAAAAATTGCACGCAAATAGCTTAAAAACGGCTGTATAAAAACGAGGTTTTACTGTAATCTCTACTATTATTACTAATAGTATAAAAAATACAAAAAATTATTTTCACTATCGTTATTGTTATTATTATAATAATTAATAAAAATGGTATATTTAAATTTAAATTAGTTTTGTTACTGTTGCTATAATCGTTAGTCTTATTTGCATAAAAATCCTATTTTTTATTCCAATGCTGTATTTACGACAAAACATTTCATAAAATTTAGATTTTTATTTTTATTTATTAATTTTAATAATAATTAAACTTAATTTTATCGTTTTATTATTATATAAGCTTAAAACTTCAATATGTTTACTTTTAATAGATGAAAATTGTTTACCAGAGTTAGTATGTATAATTTTAGTCTTTTTTTTTTCTTTTAATAAAAATTATTATAATAGTTTATATACGGTTTACCAGGCGCCTCCATCATTACATATTTAATTCCAACTTATGCAATTTAAATTAACTTAGATACTTGTTGTTTATGTATTTATTTATTTAAACTATTTTTTGTTGTTACTAACATTATTAAAACTATTATTTATTTAAAGATAATCTTTAATTTAATTATGTGTTTAGAGAACATGAATTTATTATAACTTAAGTTAATTTTGAAGAATTTTAGTATTTACAAATTTATATTGTTGACTTTAGTATTTGATTTTCTTTTGCGTTTCTTCTTCACTTTTTTGCATATTAATGCATATTTTAAGCTATAATTATTCATTAAAATAATGCTTATTAATTGTATTTTTAACATTGTAGTTATTTTGTTTTTAGAAAATTTGTGGTAAAATATTATTACAAAATTGAATAAATTTTAGATTATGCTTGTTGAATTTTAGCCCGTATTGTTTTTCTTAATAAAAGAAAATTATATACTGTTGTTTTATTAACAAGTTAACATATTTTTCTTTACCATATTTTACAAATTACTGTTGATATTTATTTGTCAAAACAATTGTTATTTGTTTAATTTATTTCACGAAATGCATTTCATTAAAATAAATTTTCTTGTGTTAGGTAAAATATTGATCAGGTAAAATAATAATAAAATCGTTGTTTAATGAAAAATAATAAAAATAAATTGTATATAATTATACAGTTGAAAATGGTTAATCTGCATTCGACTGAGCTTCTACTATTACTATTCTTATTCATTAACATTTTTCCAGTATTGTAAATTACCTTTTTTATTTTTATATTATTTTCTATTCTTTACTTTGTTGCCATTGAACGTGTCTACGTCCTATTTTATATTTTCATTAACTAAAAACAATAATTCTATACTACAAAATTGGTTATCAATTTATTTAACAAAAATATATATAGATCGAACAATAAACAAAAGCTTTCTGTTATTCAATAGTCTAAACACGATTATTTACTTCAGAAACATTGATATGTTTACAGTTTGATATTGGCATTGTTTTTATTTAGTCTAAATTGAATTTTATTTCTCGTATATATTACAATATTATTATTAATGCAGGTAAACCGAAAAGCTTTTAGAATTAAAATTTTACTTAAAACGAAACTTATTTATACATTTCGAAAAAAATAATATCAATAAATGGTTTTTACCGACTTTTATTGTCAGCGAAATATTTGTATTAAAGCTTTTTTTTTATTACAAACGAGACAAACAAAAATTTTATTCATTGAGGAATACAAACTTTTTGATTTATAAATAAATTAACACTTTGCAAGAAATACTTTTGTTTTCATATAAAGAATTTAATCATTTGAAGGAAAAAAGTCGATTATACTCTAACGTTTGAATTGAATTGAATTTTTTTTTTGTTTATTTCTCTATCAAACAAGTAAAAGAAAAAATCTTTTTTATGTCATATAAAAAAATGTCAAAATAGGGTTGAAAAATGTTAAAAGTTAAAAAAGAAAAAAGTAAATTGTGTGTAATGTCGAAGGCGTGTTAAGCGTGTTAGAACATAAGAATTTTGCTCATATTTTTTAAATAACATTTTTTTTTTTCAAGTATGCTAAATTCGTGTATATATATATATAACTTCGTGATGTTGTTGACAGTAAAATACGCGACATCTGTAGTGCTGCTGGTTGTTGTTATTGTTGATGAGGTTAGAGAGGCAAAAAAAAAATCACAAACTTATGCTGTTATAATAATGATAAAAATAAAAAGAAAATAAAAGTAGCATAATGAAATAGGATGAGAATTATTGATGTAATTTTTTTTTTTTATTTAGTTATCCTATGATGTTGTCGCCGCCTTTTTTTTTTTTCTGATTTTGCTCTCTAACCGTTGCGTCGTTTATATTTTTTTTTGGGTTAAAAATTTTTGGTAACATTTGTATGTTTAGCGTAACGCTAATACGTATGCGTATATTATAACTGACATAATGACGATATTATCAATGGTATACATAGTATATAAAAAAGCTTCTTTTGCACTGATTTCAGTATACAATTTAATAAAGTTAACAGAATTAAATTTATAAAGAAATAAAACTGTTTTTCTTTTTTCAAAGTTATGCGTGAAGAATACATGTAATTTCAATATTTATGCTTTGTTAGAAATAAATATTTTGTGTTTTTCTTTTCTTAAAGTTACAAAATTACTTTCATTCGAATAAACTAAATCCCGTAAGGATATTAAAAGAATATTATTACACACAAAAAAGGAAACAAATAGCAAAAGCAACAGTAAAAAATTCCTGTTATTTTTGGTAATAACAAAAAAATATATTTTATTTTCTAGTTCTAAGCTTTTTGTTTATAAATCAAATGCTGTTTCATATGTGTGTGTACGTTTTTTTTGTCGCCCAGGAGAGTAGGAAGCAAGCAAGATTACTTTTTGTTGATAACGACATAAAAAACAGAAGATATTTTTGAAAAGCTTATTAACTGTACACGCAAACACATATATATATAAACTAAGTCAAGAGTGAAAAAAATGTAATAAATATTTTCCGCTTGGTGTTGCGAATTTAAAAAAATTAAAAATGAAAGAAAAAAAAAAAAAGGCTTTACCAAATATCACGTAAAGTTCTTATTGTAGTTTTATTTCGGTTTAAAATATATTTATAATTAGTGCTTTCTACATGTTTAATATATTAAAATTATTAAAAAAGAAAGAAAAGAAAATGTATTTAAGAGAAGATTTTAATATTTCTATTGTATCTTATGAAAAGCTGGTTTTCCTAATTAAGCAAATATTTATTTACGCTAGCAAATGTCTAACAAAATATTGTTATATTGTTTTACTGTAATTTTACAAACCATTTCAGTGATTTAACGCAAAAACGTACATCAGTTAATAATAATAATAATTTATTTAGCATTTTTACTATTTGTGACAATATTATGTAACTATGTATAAATATATTAATATATATATTAATTACAATGATTTATTAAAAATGAGTAAGTAACTTAAATAGAATTATTGAAAAATTAATTATAACAGTATTTACTGATAAAATTTAATCCAAAAAACTATGTCCGTGACTGTAATTTAACCAAAGACTGAGTGTTTATAAATCGTAACCATTTTATATCCTCATCGCGGTGTACAATGGTGTCATAAGAATACATTTACATTTACATTAAACTATATAATTCCCTTAAATATTTAATTTATACTAAATACATGGGGTAAAATACTAATTCCTGAATGGCATCCGGGTTTAATTTCAAAAAAAGAAAAATAACCTTTTAATAAATTAAAAAGTAAAAAGGACTTTATTAAAAAGATTTTAAAACCCAAAAAATACCCCAACAAAATAAATATATAATATAGAAAGATGTGATTTTTCTATTACTTATTAAATTGAAAATAAAGAAGAAAAAAATTATAGCAATTAAAAAGAAGTAAAATGAACTTTTCATTGTTAAAACATGTTAACATTTCTTAATATTATATTTAGTAAAATAATAAGAATAATGAAAAAAAAAACGCAAAAATTAATTAATAAGAAACAAAATAATAAAAAAGGTTAAGATACTAAACCCTAAAACTTTTTTAACATCTTTATTCTTTTTTCGTGTTTTTCCTTTTTTAGTTTTCATTCTATTTTCACTGTAACCTTTTAATTAATTTGTACTTCCTGCTCGTGTTTTTCGTTTTTTTGCCCTCGATTTTATTTCTTAAGCAATAATTGCAATATAATTGTAACAATTATAAATAAATGCAAAAATAAATAGAACAAACAAACAGCAACCTTTTAACCTTTAATGGTATTTCACTTCAGCTACTGTTTGCTTCTTTTCTATTTTTATTTTTATTTAATTAAAAAATTTAATATAAAAAACACGTACACAGTTGTCTTAAATCCAATTTAGAAAAATAAAATAAAATAAGGAAAAATTCTATTTTAATTTGTTTCATTAAAGGAAATGAAATTAAAAAAGAAAAATTAATATTACCTGTAATTGTGTCTTTTTCCCGCCCTCTTAATGCCATGTCAAATCAATCCCTTTTTTTTTTACTTTTGTGTCTTGTTTAATGTATTTAAATATAAATAAATACCTGCAATGAAAATGAATACTTAACATAAGCTTATTAACTTAAAGCAGGTATTTATATTTTGAGTATAATTATTATTTTGTTTAAATTTTTAATGTGATTATTTTATTTTGTTTTTCCTATAAGCAGACTTTAGATAAAGCAGAAAAAGAATTTTTTTGTGTTGGCAAGAAAAGCACATGAATTGACTGCAAGAAATTTCTTTTTTTTTTATTATTTTTAATATTTAATTTTATTTTCTATATATTATGTATGACGTTAGGTTATAAAAAATATAAATATATCTATATACTATCAAGACACGACAAGGGAATTTATGTTGCTTTAGATTTTTTCTTGTTTATTTTTTGACAAGTTTTTCCGAACAATCTTTTCCGGAATTCAAATTTTTTTTTATTTGTTATGTATTATTATTATTATTATTATTCTTGTTTTTATACTTTTTTTATATTAAACATATTTGAAATAAATATAACGATAAGGGAGTTTAAAAATGTTTGGGAAAATACAAAACACAAAAAAAAAAATCACTCAATTTCTGTATGCTTTCTACTTGAAACGTAGAGAAAAGGTATGCAAACATGCTCAAAAGTGAGAAACAATATTTTCATCATTTTTATTATTAAATTTATTTATCGGAACGGTTGTGAAGTGGTAAAAAAAGGAAACAGGACACAAAAAGAAAAACTTTAAACAAATATAAAACCAAAAATTGAAGGAAAAAAATCATAAAAATTACAAAGCGTTAAAGAGGATGCAGGTAACTAAACAATGAAAAGCTTCAATATAACATCCTTTATGTTGTGTTTTTCGCTATTTATTTAAAATGCCAAATAAAAACCTGTCATTACTTAAGTCAGCGAAATTCAACCATCTATTTTTTAAGGATTAACCGAGTTTAATTTTATTTAATTGTTTCTCGTTTTTTCTACCATCTTAAACAGTTAAAATTTTTTTTTTTTGTAATAATATCGTGAATGTTTCTTTAAAGTAAGAAGAAATGTAAACTTTTTATAGAATTTCACAGTGAGTAAAGTAATTATTTCTATTCCAAACAATTAAGTTTGGGATTTTATTATTGCAGAAATAAATATATATATAAGAAAACATTTCAATTAAATCAAATAGACTAGATTTTTAATAATGAAAAGCTACAACTTTTTCCTTCTTTTAGTTTTACAAAAAAAATGTATCCTTTTTTTCTCTTTATAAGTTTTCAAAAAATATTCAGGGAAAATAATATAAAAACTAAGTAAATGTGACATGAAATAGTGTTAAAACGCACAGTAATTTATTATTATTGTTATTTTTGCATGCACAAGTGTGTGGTTTAGGTAGATCCTAAACGTACATAGGTATTAAGTGACATCAAATGACGTTGGCATCATGTTAACCACGTTTTATTCATGCATTCTAATTATTTTTCACTTGACAACTTTAACGTTTTTACACAAGTTTGTTTTTTTTTTGCTTTTATTAAATATAATTTTTTAGCCAGTGTGTCACTCAGTATTTTCACTTTTTTATTTAAATATAAATAGCAGCTAACAGAGGTGATGTATGGTAAAGAAATGTATGTTGTTGTTTTTTTCACTTTAAACTAAAAAAAAAAATGTTTTTTATGTGTAGCACATATGTTACAAACAATTTTTCTTTAACATCTCACTGAATTTACTACATATGTACGACTACTTGCTAGTTATTTTTTTTTCTTCTTGTAGTTAAACTTAAGAACGTAATGTTCAAAAAAGTAAAACAAACAAATAGAAAAAATAAGGAAAAGCATGCATAAAAAAATGGCAGCACGCGACAGTTTAAGGTGGTTTAGTTATGTTAAAATTTTTAAGACGTCTTGTACATTTCAAAATTTATTTAAACAACGTGTTTACATTGATAATGTGATTAAAGTGTCATCCGATGTCATCTGTTTGAACAGAGAACTAGGAAACACTCATACAAAAAGAAAAGGAAAAAAGGAAAACACACTGAGTATGGGTAATATTTATTGATTTTTTACATTCTTGAATAATTTTTTAATACATAATGCGGCACACAAAGAATAAATAAATTGTTAGTATAGTTTTACAATAAAAAAAACAGAGATTTTTTTTTTATTTCGCATGTATTCCCAAAGAAGCTGACTGCTACTGCAAAAAATAAAAAATTCTAAAAGTTAAAACAATACAGTAAATAACACGGTTATCAACACTATAGATGGGTATCATCTATTCAATATATCGCGTGGCATAGCTATATACATTTTTCAAAACAAAAAGAATTTCTCTCAATCAACCGTCACCCACATCACATGTATAATATATGTATAATACATATGTTAATAAAATTCAGAAACAAATCTATCTGCCAACGACGTGTGTAGCAATTTTATTTTTTTATTCAGTCGCTGTTTTTCCAGGGTGTTTGTGTGTGTGTGTGTGTGTGTGTGAACTTTAAAAAAAAAATGAAAAGCAAATTATGTAAAAGGAAGGCAAAAGGAAAATAAAAATGAAATTTCTACAAATAAATAATCAAAAAAAAAAAAGAAAAGAAAATAATAATACAATGAGAAAATAATGTAGAGCAACATGGAAAAAATATAAAGAATAAAATAAAGCATAAGAAGTAGGACGTGTACCTATGGAGTACGAAAAAAAAAAAGAAAAAATAGAGCAACAAGAATTCATATTCTTCAATAACAAAAAAAAAAATAAAATAAAACAGCATACATACTATAGGAAGAATGTCAAGAGCAGAAATCTGTTTCATTAATTTTAACAAAAAATTCGTACAAAATTAATAAAAGTACAAAAAAAGAAAACGAAAAGCTTTTTATTTTCCTTATTTTAACGAATAAAAGATTTTCATATATGAATGTTTGAAAATAAATCAAATTTAAATTGAAATACAAAAACGGCATCAACGGCAAGAAACATTTTAAGGATTAATTCGTTAGGTGAATTAAATTGAATTATTTTATTTTGTTACTTGTTATTTTACTTTATTTAACTGAAAACGCAGCTTTTACTTGTGCTTTTTATTTTCATTTCTATTTTTATTTTTTTTTTTTTTTTTTTTGCAAAATGAAAGCAAATTTATATTATCCAGTGTTTGAGCAGGAATTTAATTCAAAATAACACAAGAGTATAATAAGCAACTGGAATGATACTACTTATTAATATTTCTTTATTAAACCACCCAAACTTGTTGATGATTTTCTACGTTTTTTATGTTTTCTATGTTTATGTGCAACATCTTATTATTATTATTATTATTTTCATTAAATATAAAATAAACCAGCGACAACAAGAAAATAATAGAAAATAGCGACAGAAAATTTCCGTTCAGTAAGATGAATTTAAAAAAAAAACTGTTGAATTTGGTATATTATGTTTTCTATTTTAAAATATATTTTTTATTATTATATATGCCACCCACTAAAATATCGTCTGATTCTAGCAAAGAACACTCCATGCTCATCTATTTTTTTAAAATGAAAAATGTGCGCATTTAACTGGAAACATTATTCTTTTGCGAATTTTTGTTGACTTTCATATATTTATTTTTTCTCTTATTCTTCCTTGTTCTTACCTTGTTTGATAACATATACATGGAATTTTTTTTTTGCATTGTAGCTATATTACGTGTTTTATATACGAATTTTTTTTTTCCCCATTCTTACTACTTCAGATGATTTATTTATTTTTGTATTAAATTTCTATAAATACGTCCAATATTTTCAATAAAATAAAACCAAAATACGAAAACATGAATGTTAAAAGACCAAAGATTCTGTTTTTATTCTTAATATAATGCTTTTGATCGTTCTGATGATTGGATTCTGGTGGTTATAATGGATGGAGGGAATATTGATTATTCATATTTTGCTACTTTACATTTCTATAAAATTTATTTACAATAATTTTTTTTTTCAAATATTTATGCTGCAACACCAAAGCCAGTAGCAATTGTAAAAATTTATAAAAAGTTTATATTGAAATCACATTCGTTTAACCAATTCTTCTCATGTATTACTCTTATCATTTTGTATTTGTTCTTTAGTTTAGTTTATTCTTTTTCAGTTCACTAATAATAAAAAATAAAAAGAATATCTCTCAACAATAAACAAATGTATAGACAAAGCAATTGTATTGTATTACTACAGAAACATTAAATAAAAGTATAACGAATGAATAAACAATCGTTAAACTTATTAACGTAGCATAAAAATATTTTATCTGGACATTTTATATCGTGTTTAAAATAAACATAGGTGTATTATAGAATTGTATTTATACATATATGTATATTTATTTTTGCTTGATATTTTATACATAAATAGTAACCACCAACTCGCCAGCAAACACTATTTAATATAAATTTCCAAAACATTTAATAAAAATAATAAAATAAAAATAAAAATATAATCAGAAAAGTACTATATATAGTTAAACTATTTATATTTAACCTTTATGAAATAAATCTCCTTCATGTGTCACCGTACGTTATAGTATACTCTTCATTATGTTTTATACAAGCGGCACGTACTTGTGTACATTGATACGGTTATTTTTATTATTTTTTGTATTGTTGTATTGTTAGTAGAAAAAAAATAATTAAAAAACGTTTGTTTGTGAAATAACTAAAGCAAATAACATTTAAATATGTTTTTTCCACCTCTAGAAAAATGTAAAAATAATTTTCGAAATTTTATTTATTATATTTCTTTATCGATTTATCGATATTACTGTAAAGCTTTAACTAAACTAGATCAGACTAGGCTAGGCTTTTCAGGAAGCGTTTAACTGTTAAGTAGGTGACTTTATTGCTTAAAAATAAAACAATTATTTATGATATAGATAAGATTATCATTTTAATAAATAGTTTTTTCTTTAAATTATTTAAAGAAAAAGAAAATACATGACAGAAATTCTGTCACAATGATTTATCTAAAATGTTTTTATTTAAAAAGCTGCTGCTGTTGCATTAAATAAATAAATTTAACAAAAAAAAGTATCCATAAACCAAAATATACACAATGTTAGTCTCTAGTTAGTAGTCTCTAGTAAAAAACACCAAATTGTTGCTGAAAAAAAATTTGACAAATCGTCGATATTTATGTTATAACAAAATTTTGATTGACCGATGAGACCGCACCAGCTATAGTTTTGAACACTGATCGATTTAATGACACATAAACAAAAATATTCATTATTTTTTGCTAGATATTTATTTTGCAAAGGTTTGCTAAAATTTTTTTTTATTTTCACTTGATTGATAACTAAAGCTCAGCATAATAAGAAATAAAGTAACGTTACTTCTTTTTGTGTCGTATATTGCTAACACTTATCATAGTTACAAAGTTTACTGTTTTTTAGTAGTTTTTATTTTTATTATTATTGATTGTTAATAATACTTGCACATACTACTACTGAGTCTTCTATGTTTTAACGCTAATAAGCTTCTAAATCTTCTTCATGTTTTTACACCTTTTGTGTGCTGTACTTTTCAACTTATCGATTTTAATTTATGATTATAAATCTTTTATTGTATTTTTCCTCTAGATTTTCTATTGTAAATAAAATAAATCGTAACATGAAAAGACAATGACCGGAGGTCATATTATTGAGTAAAAAAAATAAAAAATTAATCAAAGACAAAGAGATTTTTTTTTTTTTGGTTCATAAACTAATCGTCTCTTCCCTTTTTTTGTCATTGGTCTATTTTTTTTTATTATCATTATTATTTTGTGCCCATCAAAAAGAATAAATAAATAAAATAAAATGAAAACATTTAAGAAAAGATTTATCCAATCGAGCGTGAAACATTAAATAACACAAATTTTTCTCTATCGATATTTATTTTCCTTGTGTTTTCATACCGTTTATCCCACATTTATTTATTTATTTATTTTGTTCACTATATGTTATAAATTTCTTTTCAGTTTTACAAGAGAATAGTATAGTTGCGGTGTGCGGGTTTTTTCTTTGCCTTTCTTTACAATAATATGTTATGGTTCACTGATGGTTGGACACATGTATTTCTTAATACTTGACGATTAATAATAATAAAAATAATAATAATAATAGCAATAACAAAACCTACTCACTACTGGACATATATATGTAGTATATAGTTACAACAATAACAATATTAATAATAATAACAAGAATCACAAACATAATGATAAATGCTTTTTTATATAAATATATATATTTCTTCTTCTACTTTTTTTTGATAGCATAAAATATATATAAAACGAAAAATTGACAAGGATATTCAGGAAAAAACAATTTTGCAAACAATTTATGTGTTTATTTTAATGGATATAATCTATATTATTATTTGGTGGTGTTATTATTTTAGTTATATTGACATTATTATTTATTTTAAAGAATAATTTGTGCTTTTTGTAATGATATTACTGCACGATAGATTTATTTAGTTATTGAGCAAGGGATTTTCTTAATTAACTTAGTCGTTAAGGTTTAAATAAAAGTTATTTTGCAAAGTAAAAAACTCATTTACTCTACAGACTTTGCTATTAAAGCTTGATTTCCTTTTTTTATAGAATAATTATGATGATTTCATAATAAATTTACTCAATTTACTTATAAAAAATTCCTTTTTCTGTTAGTTAAAAACAACTTTTTATAACGTAATTTTAAAGCAAAAAATATTAATCTCATTTTCAAAAAAAAAAAAATCAAAATGTTAATTTGCTGCAGAAAAAAAAGCATTTATTATTTTTTTAAACCATTTTTTATTTTATTAATAAACATAGAAAAATCTCTTTATCTTGATTAAAATATTATTTGAGCTTTTTTTCTTTATTTAATTTTAAATAAAATACAAAATCAATTAGTCTTATCTTTTTTAACACATTTTTTAAAAGCCAAATGGAGTCATAATCTTGCTTATAAAAATTTAAACATTTTATTTCCTTGTTGTTTAGTGTCTTTAAGTATTTAGCATAATTTTTTTTTTCGTACATTAATATTTATTTAATTTATTGATTGCTTAAAAATTCTAAATTTATTTATTTTTTTCGTCTATTCGGTTTATTCTTTATTTTATTTTTTTTCCACATTTTTCGTTATAATTTGTACAACAATATTAAAGGGTTTAGCGGCAATACAACACCGACATTGGCATGAGTTTAATAAAAATAAAAATAAAATTATATTCATATCCTTTTTTTATGTTAAAAAAAAGACGACGAACAAAAAAATTAACGGACTACGGACACCAAGTTATCATCCCTTGGGTACTATATGATAAAAAAATTATATATATGTGAATTGGTTCATATATGGTTATAAAATTTTGTTATTCTCATTCAAACAAAGCTATAACAATCATAAACACACAAGCACACATTTATATTATTGACTGACTGACTGTGGATGGTTGAATTTGGTTGTTGGTTGGCAAAAAAAAAAAAAACCCGAAGTAGAGAATTCGCTAAACCAAAACCATACCAGAATTATTGTATCAACCAATTTTGTGCGTATAAAAATGTTGAAAGAAACGATTTTTTTTTTATTCTATGTGTTGTAAAAATCGTGATAAAAATTTCAATTCATGGATAAATACAATTTGGAGTTTTGTTGGTAATCGAAGATAAATAAAAAAAAAATAAAACCAAACAAACAGAACCAAATCGAACAGAACAGTGGAAAAATGTATGGAAATATTTTACTAAAAATATAAAAATAAATAATAATAATACACGAAATCGAATAAGCGAAAACATTTTTTTATACGTTTTTAAAGAGGAATAATAATAAAAATACGAAAAAGAAGAAGAAGAAGAAATATCCTTTCCTATTTTAAGGTGTACTCGTGGTTGGTTATTATTATTATTATTATAAAATATATAATCTGTGATGTGTAAAGTGTTCGATATTGTTATTATTATTATTATGATTTCGGTTCAAAAATAACAAATAAATAAATAAATACAAAATTTATATGATTCATAACTTAATGTTACATATTTGTCACGTAGTATCCGTTAAATTACACGAATATTGGCTGGGTGAATTAACTGGTTTTATATTTTTTATTTTTGCAAAATTTTCGTATCCGTAACGTGATGTATTTATTCAATTCTAGAAAATCTTATATTTATTTGACAGTAGTTTTGAGTAGTCACATACACATTTTTTTTTTTTTGCTTTTCGTTTTGCATAAATCGAAAATTTATTTGCAAATTTATTTACCTTTAAAATTTTCCATTTTTTATTTTGTATTAAAAATAAAAAGCATTTGTCAATTTTTTTACTTATCTATTAAATATAAATTTTATTAGGAATAGTATTGAGATAGATAATAATCTTAAATAAAAACACTTTTTACTTATTGCCAGTTTAAGATGATATGGAAAGAGGATTGAGCTATGAGTAACATTATCTTAAAAAAATGTATGCTCTGTCGACCAATAACACAAAGTTTAAACCTTGCATATGCAAATGCACCCTTAAACCATAAAATAAAGAAGAAAAAGCAAAAATCTCTCAGTCAAATTTAAGTTTAAACACAGGGTCAAGTATTTTCTCCTTAAATTTCTTTATTTTTCTTTGTTATCCTCACTTATATATCTATATATTTGTGTTTATAAATAAACAGATGATATCTTATATCACACTTAACATAATATTAAAATATGAAGAAGCAACATCAAACCGAAACACTTATCCACATCTAACAAATCATTTGTTAAATGTAATGTGAAACAAGAAAATTGTTTCATTTATAAAACAATTTTTTTTTTTTGTTGTTTTTTCATTACTAAGTCTGAAATTGCCTTAAACCAACAAAGAGAGGAAAAACATAAATGAAATTTTTTCTTTTCCTTAAATTTTATTACAAAAATTCCCAGCTTAAAAATAGCGAAATGAGAAAAACATTCCTAAGTTGTTTATAGTGCTGATGTTATTACTTTTTTTTTTCATGGTCTACTAACATCCCTACTGCAATTTTCTGACAACAACAAAGAAAAATCATAAAATTATTATCGAAAAAAATAAAGACGCGACTGGTTCATTTAATTTTTTCAACATTGAAAATTATATTTATCCAAACAAATCATGCATAACCGACCGAGTATCAGTGACGTTATTATGCGATTTCTTTCATTTAACACAATTCTTATGTGAATATTCACATGTTGTTGTCTTAAGGGGAAGACAGGATAAATTTTCTAGCAAACGCTTTGTCAGCATAAAGAAAAAATATGTAATATTCGTTCGTTTTACTTTTTTTTGCAGTATTTGGCCTACACCTAGCTAAATCTTTTATTACTTTACAAGTGAAAAACTCTTTAAATATTGATTTATATAGTAAAAAAAAGTAGAAGAAATAAGCAAGTGCGCACATGAACTCGCTTATCTAACTGTTTATCAAACACTTTTTAAATTTAATTCAAAATATATATATATATATATTTATCCTAGGCTTTGCTAGAAAATACGCTAAATAAAGAACCAAAGTGTGCATTTAAGCCTTTATATATTTAAAAGAAAATTCTCTTTAACTTCAATCTCAAAACTGGCTTTATTTTTTTATTAAATTTCTTTTGTGTGTTTAAAGCACAAATGATAAAAAAAAAGAGTTTCTTCATCTTATCCACAAATACTTTTATTTTATTAAGATAAAAAAAAAAAAATAATAATAAAACTAACTACAATACTAAAATCTGAAAATCATAGTTTGTTCGGTTTTTCTTTATATTTTTCTGTATTTAATTTTGGTGGCTGGCGTCTACAATAACAATAGCAGAGTGTCTTTTAGTTTTTATCATTATCATTATAATACGTTGCTTTCCTATCCTTAATATATATTAAGTAAATAGTTGGTTTTTTTATTTACTATACGCTTTGTTTTTGTCTGCAAAAAGCTTTTGTCATTTTATGACTATTTCATTTCGTTTCATTCAATAATAAAAAAAAAAACAATAAAAATAAAACACCAATATCATTATCATCATTGTGTAATTTATTCAACTTTCAAGGATATTGAAAGTTTGTGCAATTATGTTCTTTTTTTATTTCGTTTTATTGTTATTTTTGTTTTTTGAATGAAATCCAGGTAATAAAAAAATCATTTAATGCAAAAAAAACTCAATTTTTATTGAGTCTGTATGCAGTTTTATTTAAATTTCAAGTTTTTTAATAATCAATTAAAGAAATATAGCAACGTGAAACAAATAACAGAAATAAGTTACAAACGAAAACGTAACAAATGGATTGTTTCTACAACATAACGACTAATACGTAAAAATTAATAAAATAAACATTTCTATAAAAATAAAAAATCTAAAAGTTTCTAAGCAAGTGAAATCAAAAGTTAAGCTCATAAAACTACTCCAACACCATACTAAATTTGTACAAAGAAAAAAAAAACTGTAACCTGATATAAAATAATATATATTCCAAATGAGTGAACAGGGACAATGGCATTATGAAATTGAATTGTGCTGTAATCTGTAATTGGATTTTACAGAAGAAAACAAAAAATAATATCAAAACATCGTGCCCTTATAACAGAAACTGTTATCACTTGTTTTACACTTTCACATTGTATTTGTTTTTTCCAATTGAATTATAAAAAACGATTATAAAAGTGATTTAAAGCAAACACAACCACCTTATTTGCAGCAAAACGTATTTATTGATTTTAAATGTTTATTCAATTAAACGTTGTTGAAAATTAAAAGTGTATTTTAAACAGAAAAACTATAAAAACTAATTAATTTTATGAGTAATAAATGTGCTCAGGTCAATTAAATTTTGTATAAAATAAATCTATCAGGTGTAACGTCAAAAAGAAGTATAGCAAGAATTTATCACTCGTTATATAAAAGCAATAATAAAATTCTTAATCTTATTTTTTTTAAATTATAAATATTGCTGTTTTTAGTGGTTAACGATAGAATAATATATATTCACTTTACATTTTAATTTATGTTATAATTAATGCTTACTTTGCTTATATAAAAACCGTAGAAATATTACCTTTTTTTACGGTATTAATAAGCATTTAAAATTTTTTAATTTTTCATTTCTTTTATAATTTTTATTAAAGCAAACGAAAAATAAAGAAGAAAAATTGCAATTTATGTTAATTATGGTAACAAGTTAAGTGTAAAATTTTTCTTTAACATTGGTTTTTTTTAATTGAAATAAAAGGACAATTTTAATTTTGTTTTTTTTTTTATTCATCTCAATATAATTTTCATGTTTTTCTCTTTTCTTTTTATTAATATGCTTAATTAAGTATCTTGTTTCAAGGTAAAAACGGTTATTTTGTTTAACAAAGTTATACGAATTAATGAGAAAGTAGAACCGTTTTCTTATAATTTAAGTTCTTTCTACTGTATCCTTTTTATCATTTATTTTTATAATATTTAAATAATAAATATTTTAGTTTTTTTTATAATTATTTATATCAATTTCATTAGTATTTTAATTAAATATTGATTTTAGTTTAGTTTCGTAATAAATGAAAAATTAAATAATATTTTTTTTTTTGCTTGTTTAATTAAATAAACATTTTTTTAAGATTATTAACATCATAATTTTTAGAAAGCTAAATAATAGAGATTTATTTCAATAATATGTAAAATACAGGTGTTTACATAATTATCACACTTTTAGTATACAAAAATACGTAAACAAATTAACATTTTAAATAATATTTTTAGAGTACACAAGGAGAAATAAATAAATTGAAAACATTAAACGGAATATATAATGAAAAATAAATAAATTTTCTTAATTAATTAAAAAATAATCATTTAGTCAAAATCAACAGCAAATATGTTAAAAAATAAGCCATACGCAAATATAGAGAGTAAAAAAATAGAATCCTGTATTATCTGTTTGTTATCATATTTTGCTAATCAAAAAAAAAAACCGTGAGATAAAAAAATAAAGCAAACCGAATTTAATTAAAATGAGATGTTTTTAAAATGTAAAAACTGCTTTTAATCTGTATCTCTTGCTTCATTTTGATTCAACTTTAATTTAATTATTTTAGCAAAAAGTATTTAGAAATTCCGTTTTAAACAGAGTAGAGGAAAGCGTTATGCATCACTGAGATTCATTTATAGTTTCTTGGCGTTTTACATCAAAAAAAAACTTCCTGAAGTTACCTGACTGCGGAAACAATAATTTAAACATTTAATGATAGTTTCAACTTTGAAGAAACATTTATAATTTATTTACCTTTAGATTTTATTTTTAATTATTAAATAAAATAAGTTTTTCTATTCAAATAAATAATTATTATAAAATTATTTTCACACAAAAATTATCTGAATAAAAGGTTATAGTGCGAGCCACTTAAAATTACAAAATTAATTAATAAAAACGACAAACAAAATTACCTCATTAGCTATCTACACTTTGTACGTTTAATTATATTATTATTAAAAATTAACATCATCTTGCTAAGTATAAATACATTAAAAAAAAGTCAAACAAAAATTATAATTAAATAATTAAATGAGAAGGACATACGAACATGTTTGTTATTTTTATTTTCATAATATAAAATTCTTTATACTTCGTTATCGCAATTAATAAATTTAAATTAATTTATTTATATAGAAAGTAAATATGCTAATAAGCAAAAACATCTTTATTTATCTATAAAAAAAAAATGTGATAATTTTATCACTAAACTTTTTGTTAAATAATAACAATAAGCACAGTTTAACCTCTCAAGTTCAAGTTTAAACTTGAAAAATAATATCAAATAAAGTTGTTTAACCAGGAGATATAAACCAAAAAAAACTAAAAAATCACAATAATAGAATAAATTTTTCATTTCTTTCCACAACAAATTTTGTTACAATTATTATTGTTGTTGTTGTTCTGCAAAACCCACATTTAGTTAAAAAAAAACTTTTTGTTAACTAACATGTATTAACCGGAACCGGAATATTTATCATGGAGTTTTCGTAAAGTATTATTGACAAGATTTTCATTTTGTTTGGTTGGTTAGTTTGGTCTATGGTTTATAGAAATGTATGCGGGAAAATTTACAACTTCAGTTGAGCAGGGTCATCCTGTATGAAAATAAATAATTTTTCTTCTTACATTTATTTTTCCGCTTTTAAAACTTTCTTTAACATTTTATTAGATGTATTTCGTTAATTTTTGGTTAGAAATTATACTTTTGTTGACAAATTTGACCTATTTTTAGATTTTCCTTTTAATAATAAATAATTCATAACGAAAAAATTCTGTTAAATTGGATTTTCTTTTTACTGTGATACTTGTAGTTATAATAAATTAATTAATTTTAGTTAAAATCAGTTACTATGCTTAATTAAAATTTTTAAGTATTTAATTCTATACAAATAATTTGTTTAAACATTCATTTTACGTGGTAAACACTTAAGGGAATTTATTTTATTTTAAAATTATTAGATAAATCAATGTTTTAACTTCGGAAAATTGTTTAAATATTATTTTTGTAATAAACTGTATTGCACTCTAGTGCACAGATAATAATAGTATTTACAGAAATAAATCTTTACATGAATGCAGCAATTCATTTTACCTTTGATTTATTAACTTTTTGCAGGCGATTTAATATTTATTTTTTATTTACTTTTAAACGTTTTTTTTTTACTTGACTTTTAAGTAAAAAACTCATGTAAAATTGTGTATGGAAGATTTTAAGGAAAAAAAATCAGTATATTCGCAAGCATAACTTATGAATAATCGACTATAAATAATTTAATTTCCATAATTATGTATTATGATACATCTCGAAGGTTTCAATGTGATGCCACACAGATTTAATACTATACTACCTTGTTTATGATACTGAAAGCAAATAAAAAAACTATAGAAATTCCGTGAATAATCATTAACGATCGCCAATAATAAATAAATAATTATTATTACTCTTTTTTATTGTATAAAATTTTCAAACATTTTCTCAGAATTAAAAACAAAATTATTTCCAGAAACAAACATTTTTAATTATAAAAGAAAAAAAATAATTTTTTAATTATGCTTATTTTAATAAAGTTTTAATTAAAAAAATCAAATTTTACACCTCCTCGTCCACAAACATTATATATATATATATATGGACAACATAAATAATTTTCAATTAGTAGATGATAAATATTTAATTAACAAACAAAATAATAATAATAATAATAATAAAAACCGATAATAATATTATTAATAGTATTAATAATAACAATGTTTGACATAATATTTCATCGATAAACAAAAAAAAATAATAAAAAAGAGCGCAGTTATGATTTTATTATTGACATAATTAATATGCTGATATGCATTAATTAATAAATTAAATCTTTTTTTTTTTTTTGATTATTATTCGATTTAAATTTGCATAATATTGTAAAATTAATTAATTTCAACTTACTATTTATGTTTTTTTTATTATTGTTCTATTTTATTAAATAAATACATTAATTTGCAAATTAATAAAATTAAAATGAATTATATTTTTAAATCAACTACAGGAAAATAATTATGTTGTAATGAAATAATTGAGGTTGGATTGACAAAAATATTATGCGAAAAAAGACTAAATAATAATAATACTAACAACAGATTTTGTAATAAAATTGGTGGTGAAATTTATTTTTTAAAAACAAAAATAAATGAAATGTTTTTAACATGTTTTGTTTCTGTTGTTACCCTTTATCGTGCAGCTTTTGGACCTTTATATGATTCTCTTTTTGTTTTTTTTTTAATTTTTCTTTACTTATTTCGAAATTGTTGTCGGATGTTGGGTGTTTATTTTTATTTTTCTATAACAGTTTTATGTTTGCATGCTTTTTTTGGTTGGCATTTTATTTAAAATTGTTATGAGAACAATTGAAGAGTTTATCAAAGCAGAAGGCCAAAAAAAAAATATATACCAACCACCAGTCATAAAAAAAAAACTTAACAAATTTTGTGAAAGAAGAAAATCACATTTAAAAAATTCTTTATCATATAATTTCTACAATTTTACGGATTTTTTTTTTGTTTTGCTATCTAGAAAAAAGACTTTTTCGATTTTTTTTTTTTGGAAAATTTTTTTTTAAAAGAATTTTTATCAGTAATGCCGGACGGCTAGTTAGTTAAATTTTCATTTTCTTTTATTGTTTTCTATTTTTATTAAAAATAATATCCAGAATAGAAACGATAGAAACGGTATTTTAAAATAAATTTTTATTATTAAATTCTTGTTAAAAAATATTTTCCTATTTTTTATTTCCTAATCAAGGAAAATTTGTGTACAGTAGATTGTTATGTTCCTTGGCATTGTTTGCGTTTAATTTAAATGTTATTTTAATGTAGACAGTACTGTAATTTGTTTTTGATTCTTTTCTCTATTGTTTAAACTTTGAATTGTGATAAAATTGATAGAAATTTTATTTTTGTTTGCTTTGAAATAACCTTAGCCTTAACCATGAATTAGGTTTTAATATTAAATGTTTTTATAACAAGCATAAGTTATTGGGTCTTTTAGCTCGAATACAATAGATTTCTGAATCCTAATTTACCACCTTTGTCAAATGTACTTCAAAACATTAACATAAAATTGTTAAAAAATTGGAAAATTCTTAAAATTAAAGCTAACTCGTACATTTTTAGTAAAAGTTTTATTCTAATTATAGCAATAATGATTATAATGATATTTTTTATGTACACATCACTGTTTTGCATTATTAAATATTATTTTTCTTTTATATTTTTTTATTTATTTAATCAAAAAAAAAAAGAAGAAGAAGAGCAGAAAGAATCCTATATAAAATTAAATTAACTAACAATTTGTTTACTCTGCAAGTCCACTATATTGTGCTTGACAACGAACTCTCCACAATAATAATCATGATGATAATAATAATAATAATAATAATAATAATAATAATAATAATAACCATAATACTAATAAAATATAATCAAAAAAAAAATAATAATAATAAAATAAAAATACCAAACGACAGCACACATTCCACTCATCTAACAGAAGAAAAAGCAGAAGACATTTCCTTCTTCTTATATTTTTTACATAAATTTTAACTTAATAACGACAACCCCCTGATTATCCATTTATTATTTTCTAGCAAACCATAATTTTTATTGTCATGTAAAAAAAAGGAAAGAAAAAAAAAGAAAGGAACAAAAAAAGGAGCATGAAAATAATTTATAATAAAGAAAAATTAAATAAATAAATAAAAAAGAAAGAAAAAAAAATGAACATCAATGAACAAAACTTTTTCGTTGTGTTTTTGCTCTCCTTCTATGTATAGCTTTTCTTTTGCAAAAACTTTCCTTCTTTTATTCACTTTGCTTTTTATGTTCTCGTTGAATATCCAACCAAAACAGAAAAAAAAACAAGGAAAAATGGACGAAAAAGTTGATTTACAAAAAAAATAATAATAAACAAATGGAAAATTATTTAAATTGATAGAAAATTAGATTAGATGTGCGCTAGGCGCTGGTGGCTGTTAAATTACTGAATTACAAGATACAACAACGGAATCTAATTATTTTTCATTTTCTTTTTTTTATAATAAATTCTTCTTTTTTTTTCATTATAATTTATGATTTTTCAATTATGATAAGAAACAGAAGCAGCAGCAGCAGCAAGTCACATTTCTTAAACTAAAGACTAACACTTCTTGACCACCCATATCATTTCTTCTCATCATCATCCGCCATAAGTAACAAAAAAAAGTCGTGTCGCTGTGTATCTTCATTTTAATAAATATTTATTAAAAAAAAAATAAAATTGTTTGTTCTTTTACATTTTTACATGGACTAACAAATAATATACGATAACGAAGGAACAAAAGGACGTGACTTGTTTTGATAAAAAAAAAACGAAGGAAATAAGATGATGGAAAAAAAACAACAATGTAAAGTTCAATCTAACAAGTGGGCAAAGCAAAAAGAGTGTATTTTGTGTTAAGAAAGTTTTCTTTTTCATTTTGTTTGTTTTCCTTTTGCCCATTTTTACGCGTTTATTTTTTTGTTTTTCATTTAAGCACGTGGAAATTTAAGACATAAAGTTTCACAATTATAATAATGATAATGATGAGGAGATTTTGTTTGTTGTTTTGCTTGTTGTTGCTTTCTTGTCGAAATAAAAAATTGTTTTCTTTTTCGTTTGTATTTTTTCTACTTGAGTAAAGTTGACGCGACGACAAACAAGTGATTTTCTAGACATATTTTGTCATGTTTGTGTCTGTGCTTTTTTTTTAATTAATCGTATTTAAGGCATTTTTTTGCGCTAAGTCTTCTCAAAGAGTATGTTTGTTTGTTTATATATTAATTTTTTTCATTGTGTGACGGTGTCTTAATTTTAAAAGTTCTTTTAAGCCATGCAATTTAAATTTAATAGCAATTGTTATACATTTTTATATATATTTTAAATACGAAAAGTTTAAATTGTATTAATTAAATAATGCTCATTAAACGATGTTTTGGATTAGTACAGTAAAGTAAAAACAAGGCAAAAACAAGTGTTTTTTGCACAGATTGTTGAAATAAATTATTGCATGTTGAATGTAAACTACAGAAAGTGGTATTTGTTATATTTAACTAAACTAGAGACGATAACTTAAACAAAAAATTGAATTAATGATAATATCGATTATTAATAGTAAAATCAATATTATAAACAATAATTTATCTAAACTAACGAATGAAAATAATAATTAATCTCTATTGCAAAATGAGAATAAATTATTTTTCTTTCTAATATAAACACAAAACTTTAAATATTCGTCTGCAAAAAACAACAAACCAATATTAAAAATAATAAATCTTTTAATTTTTATTTTGTGTACTCACTTTATTTACTTCAAAACTAATAATTAAATTTATTTATTTATCTTTGTTACTTGCCCGTAGTTTATACACTTTATGTGACTAGAATAAATATGAATAATGTTGGTTGTTTTTCAAGTGCGTTCGGCACATTACTAAATATATATATTATTTGTTCATTTAGACATATTTCTACTGTATTTGAAGAGCTTTTATCTTGTAAATTTGTTCTATTTACTTTTTTGATAACAATCGGTTGTACAGGTGAAAATTGTGTAAGCATTTAACTATAAACCACAAAAATAACAAAACGTAAATAAATAAAGTATTCTCTATGTCAATTGCATGCCGCATTATGTTGCCAAATAAGCATTGACGATAATTCTGTAAACATATTTCGATAAAATTTTACTTAAATATTGGTGCAAATTTTCCAAAATTATATAAAAGCTTAACGAACAACTTATAAATTAGTTTTACAAATGCACTAAACACTAATGTTTATTTTTTATTTATATATTTAAACTCATTCAATTTATTTAAAGTTTTATTTCAATATAATTCGATCTTTATTGCTTTGTACAGTGCAAAAAAAAAATTCTTAGAATAATTAAATTATTTATTAAAATAAATAAAAAAAAGTTTAATGTGCTAAAGCGCGCATTATTTATTATGAAAAATATTATAAAATATACTGTCATTAGCATAGTTACAATTTAATAAAACAAAAAATATAAAATCATGAAAATATTAATTAAAAACATTGCAAAAAAAAAGAAAATCAAAAGCTTTTCTGTATAAATAACAAAGAAATATTATATTTTTAAACTGTACAAAGAAAATTTAATAAATTCATTATGTAATGTACTTATTATTCAAATGATTTTTTTTTTTTTAAAAGAAAAAATAAACAGTATATAGTAGTTAATTCTGTTCTCGACATCTACTAATAATGTTAATGAATAAAAATAATTACTTATTTTTCATAGATTTGTTCATTTTTTTTTTGTATTATTTCTTGTAAATGCTAATTTAAAGAGTTTTAACAAAGTTTTACAAAGTTTTTAATTCGTTTAAGTATATTCAAAATGATATTTTGATACCAAAATAATAATAAATGATTTTTTTATAGTAAAATCGTTGAGATTACACTGATAGATGCGTGTTTGTCGTACATATCTGTTTTGATAGAAACTGGCGAGACAGTTAATACTGACATATTATTTGTAATAATCGTATCATCAAAGAAACAATTAGCTATGAATTTTATTTAACTTTTAATTAATAAATTTTTCAACTACTTACAAAACTAATATTTCAGCAAAATAAGAATAAAAGCTTTACGAACAAATCTAAATATTTTTCTAATAATCATCATTTGATAATTGATAAACATCGAAAGAGATGAACAGAAATTTTCTTGAAGTTAAATTAACAATAAGCCTAGCTTATACAACACATTATATAAAAACTTATATTCTGTCCAAGAAAACTAGTTTAATCACCTAGTAAAATTTATTTAATCAAATAATATTGATGCAAAACAAAAACAAGAAAATAATTTAAATAATAAATAAAAAAAATTAAATCAATTAAAAATAATTTTAATTGCTTAATCATTGAACTGCATCTGCTTTTAATCGATAAATAAATTAATAAATTTATACAAATATATAGTTTTTTTTTTTGTAATTTAAAACATTTAGACAGACTTGAACGGCTGGACATTGTATAGTAAATATGTACTAAATTACATAACCAGACATACATAATCCTTTATATTAAAACAATATTATATACAAAATACTCTTATAAATGTTAAAGCATTCATGCATTTATTTTATATAGAAAAAGCAAAAAAAAACAATAATAAATTAATTATTTATATAAAATTTAATTTCATTTAAAATTTAATTATAAATAATTTTAATTGAAATTTAATTTAAATTATTTATTTTTTCCTTCGTTCAATTTAATTATTTAAAAAACAAATTGAAAATGATTTTGATTTTCTATTATTTTATGCTATTTTGATTTTATTTTATTTGAAAAAATGAATAAATATTAAATAAATAAATTAAAAATAATAATATAATTAATTATTAATTAGAATTGTTGATATTTGTTTGTCTGCCATTAACATTTAATTATAGATAAAAATTCTATACTGTCATCATATTTACTGGATTTCGTATCTCGTTGTATTATTATTATTATTGTTTTTTGTTAATTAATTAAAATTAGATTATCATAAATGTTTTTATTTTATTTTAATTATTGAAATTGCAATTGTTTTTTTAATAATAATTATTTTAAATGTTTTTGTCATATATATTAATTGTTTTCTTTGTATTTATTTATTATCAGGAAATGTGAACGTAGCAGGTGCTATAACTGGTGGTGTATCTGAAGTGCCATGTCCCACAGGTATGTTTCGTTGTTCAGAGGGAAAATGTATACCATCCTTATGGGTATGTAATTATCAAAAAGACTGTGAAAAGGGAGAGGATGAATTTCAATCGTGTCGTAAGTGTTTTATTTTTTTAAATAAAAATTTTTCCCATGCTGATTCTAAATAAATTTCTCTTTTTTTTTTTTGCATCGCAGCACCACCCGAATGTGACGCTGGACAAATAAATTGTGGTCAATATGTATTTAATAAAACGTATTGTATTCCACCATATTACAGATGTGATATGACTGTCGATTGTGTTGATGGCACCGATGAATCTGATTGTAGTAAGTTTTTTTTATTTTTAAATTCTGTTAAAAGAAACTCCTCACCTGTTTTATTTAATTAAATAATAAATTTCGTTAATGAAATAAACACTGTGTACATTTTTTTTTCCAAATAATCTAATTAATTAAATTACCAATTAACAAAATCTAAATGGAGGAAAATTTTCTATTTATATTTTAAACTTTTAAAGTGATTAGCGTGATTATTAATGTCATTTCCTTTTTTAATTACATTTTTCTTTGTCTCTTTTATTTTATATAAAATGAAAATTATTTATAATTGTTTCCATTTTCAATTATTTCTTTACATTTTTTTTTTTCGTTTTTAAATAGAATTAAAAATTGATGTAATCTTATTAACAAAAAAAAAAAAATAATTATCACAGACATACAATAAGCATAGAGTAATAAAAATCAATAAAAAAAAGTTTAAAAGAAAAGTTTGTTGGTTTCTTATATAAAATAGAAGAAAAAATGAAATTTAATTTTAAAGCGCTTTAGAAGTTTCGAAAATTTTTAGAAGTCTAATTTCCGTCTAATATTTAATGATTCTTTTCCATTTTTTCTTTTTGTAATAACACACGGAAAATATATTTAATTATTTATTATTATAAGTTTTCATTGGTTTTACGAATAAAAACAGCAATTAGCTGTAAGAGATTATTAAGAGACGACATCACACGTTTAAAGAAATGTTTAATTACATTTTGTCAGTAATCACTTAAGCGATTAAAATTTTTTATTATTATAGTAATAATAATAATTATTATTATTGTTATTGTTATTCACAAAATCATTATAATTACAATTTGAATTGTTTTTATTAACAATTTTTATTAGCATATTCGTCTGACTATAATAATTAAAAATTTAAATACAAGAATTGTTTTTATTTTTTTGTATATTATTATCTTAATAAAATATTTTTGATGATTATTATTATTATTATTATCGCACTAATATTAATTATTTTTATTAGTTTTAATAAGATTTTAAAGAAAAAAAATTATTTTTAATGTTATTAATAACAATAAAACACCCATCTTGTTAATATTTTTCCTATGTTTGTGTTAATAGCATAAGAAAAGCTATTCAACATTAATTTGATAAAATTTTCAATTATTTATTAAACATTTTTATTATTTGATTAACAATAAATTTACAGAAGAATTCATTTAATCCTTTCATTTATTTATTTTTATCGTAATTAACATTAATATGAATATTATTACCATCAAAATAAATTAATAAAACGATGTAATTATTTGCTAATTAACATGTGATTAACAATTTTATTTAAATATTTAAAATGAAAAAATTATTAAAGAAAAGTTTTAAAAGAAAAATAATATATTTAAAATCTTAGAAAATTTGGTGTAATAATTTTGTAAAAATACAGAAAATAATAATTTTATTATGATTAATGTTATATTAGAAATTGTTAGTAAATTAATTTTCCATTAGTAATTAAAAATTTACTTAATTGATGATTTAAATTACGATAGTAAGAAAAATAAAATCTTAATTACTACATGTAATTAAGTAATAATTAAATGCTTTTGATGTAAATAACAACTGTAGTGATCAACGGATTATATTCACAGTAGAATCTGTATTTTATAAAATTTTCTTTAAAGAACTTTAACTAAGAACAATTTCGTTCCTTAAAAAATTCTCTAAATTCGGTTTATCCATAAAATTACGGCATTTTAGAATAAAGTTTTGACGAAACTTGAGTTAGTAGTCTAAGAAACTTCTCGTAATGTTTTTATTTTTTAAATCAAATATTTTTCCCATAACACTACGACAATAATCGCGCAATAATAAACATTTCTATTTTACTTCAATAGTAATTAAATAAGTTAATGAATAAAATTAACTATCAATAGTTAATAGTTTTTAAATAAGTTAATCATTTTGATAGTCATACATGAATACGTTGAAAGATACGTCTTTATAGCTACAATTAATAATGTAGATGGGAGATGACTCCTAAATACAATTTAATGGTTATTTAAACTGAGCATGATAGACTTGTTTCTTGTTATTATCATTCATAAATAAAAAAGTTGAATCGTCACAAAATAAATAAACAAGTCAACAGTCTATTAACGATAATTCAAATAAAAATCAAGTATTTGTTGATTATTATTTGATTTAATTTTTTTGTTTTGCATTAAGCACACCTAATGAAAATCTAACTTGAAAAAGATGAAAAAACGAAATTGTATTTATTTATTCACTTTTATTTTTTCGTATCACTTGGTTAATTTACAAAATGTGTATAATGCACGTAAAGATGTTGTCTCATTTGTAACAAAATGTAACTTAATATAATATAACTTAATGTAACGTAACGTAAAGTAATATAACGTAATATAATCTGCCAATGTCACGTAGTTTTTATCGTTTTTTGCTTTTTTTGTATTAAAAGAAAAGTACAAGAAAAACAAGAAAAAATAATAATAGAAAGAAGCAAAAAAAAAGCAGAAAATTATATATAATAGAAAAATCATTTTATTTCTTGTTTTTCAGTTTTTTTTTTTTGTTTTATTTATTTACTCGTATTTATCTATTTATTTGTTTTATTTTTCTGTCTATTTTTGCTATAAAATAACAAAACGTGACAGTAGATATACATCTTAATATTTCTTTACTTTTTTTTTGGTTTTTATGTTATAAAATTAAGTCGTTGAATCATTAAATAAGGTTTAAGTATGGTTTATGTTTTTACTTAATTTTCTTCATTCAAAAATTTCAATTAAATGTGTTTATTTTCACTTTTGGAATAATAATTGATAATTAAAATACTACCTGTACCTGCATTTACAGTGTTTTTAGATAATTTAAGCATGAATTTATTTTTTATTAATTTTGTTTTTTACTTTTAGCTTATAGAAAATGTCAATCAGATGATATTCATTGTGGATCACCAGTTGATGGGACAACATCGGTTGGTGGCCGTGTTAGTGATCCGTGTGTGCCAAAAGAGAAAAAATGTGATGGATATTTAGATTGTCGTAGCGGTCGTGATGAGGATGGCTGTATTGGTGTTGCTTGTCGTTTAGATCAATTTCGTTGTGCGAATGGACAACGTTGCATCGATGCTGGATTAAAATGTAATCATAAAAATGATTGTGGTGATAATTCGGATGAACAAGGATGCAGTAAGTTTTTTTTTTTTAATTTATTTTTCAATTTATATTAATTAAAGTCTAGAGTCTAGACAATTATTAAGGATTAGTTAATTAATTATCATTCTTTTTAAATAATTAATGATTATGTTAGTTGATTTAAAGCAAAAAAAAATAAAAAATACTACAGGGTGGGTGAATACAATTTATAATGGAAAGAAAAATTCAGTTTAAATTATCGTAATAAATTTTTTTACTGAATATTAATCAGTCGATAAAGCATGCAACACCAGAAACTTTATTGATTTATTTATTCTTGCTCTCTGTTTCTTCTTTAAATAATTTAAATGGAACGCGAATAATAATCGTAAATCATGGTTGAAAAATTTTCTTAACAATTTTTATTTATTTTCTTAACATTGCACGTGTGTGGGTGGATGGTTTTTTTTCTATTTAATAGATTATCAGATATAATGTTGATCCGGCATTTGTGATACACGTTAGCTGATATTAATTAAGAAAACAAAAAATATTTATTTATTTTTATTAAATGATTGATTGATGGCACGTTTTTTGGTGACATTATAATGCCTAAGGAGACATTTATTGATTAAATTTTTCTTCAATTTTTTTTTTTTTTTAAATTTTACTTTATTTTTACTTTGTGATAAATTATTTCAATATGTTAATTTACATTTCTATTTAAGATTTATCACTGCCTTTAACAATATTATTACATTTTTTTTTACTTTAAATATGTATGTTATTAACATTTGAGTGAAATTTCACAAACAAATAAATCATGTCGTTTGCAGCAAGTGAAACACTCTATAATTATATGTAATGGTTATTATTTTTCTTTTTTACAAAAAAATTAATAAATTTTATTTTAAAAGAGTAAAGTAATAAGAGAGGAGATGCAAAAATAAGCAAATAAAGCATATATTCACATCATAATCCTACACAAAAATAAGATGAAAAATAATGTAATCTTAATACGATGCACACGCAATTAGTCACATAATTTTGGCGTCTGTTGTATATTATTTAAATTTATTAAAATTTAAGTTTATATTTTATTGCATTAAATATTTTGAATAAATAATAAGAAAAAAAAACACAACAGTATATTTGTTAACGACCTTGATAATGATTACATTTTTTTGAAATTTTAAATAATAATAATAAAGCATAAAAATCGCCCAAGTAAATAATTTTATGTTGATTTAAATTCTTTAACAAAAACAAATCATTTTTAGTAGAAAAAAAATCTCTTAACGGGGTTTTTTATTTAATAAGAAAAATAAAAATCTTCAATAAATTTAATGCTCAATTAAAACAGATTTATCGCTTGTTGTATGTATTTAACTACTGTATTGCTGCTGCTGCTGCTTCTACTTCTGTTGAATTATTTAAATTAAAACATAAAAAATTATGACTTTTTGATTAATTTTCTTTTTCTTTTTTAAATTTTATTACAATTTTGTTTTGCTTCATTATTTGTTTTTGTTTTAATTATTTTTTTACTTGATTTACGTACATTCGTTTATTTTAATTGTGTTTTCTTTTTGTAATTAAAGATTTTCCAGCGTGTCATGGTGGACAATTTCGTTGTACAAATGCATTATGCATACCAGCAAATTTTCATTGCGATGGTTATCATGATTGTTCCGATGAAAGTGATGAGGCTAATTGTACGGCGATAGCATGTCCGGATAATAAATTTTTATGTCCAAAGGGTGGTCCAAATGGTATACCGAAATGTATAGCTAAAACACAATTATGTGATGGTAAACGTGACTGTGAAGATGGTACAGATGAAGAGACCGCATGCTGTAAGTATAGAAATATAATAATACTATTATTATTATTATGTTGTAATTTTAACTGTTCGTATCGAATTATATCTATATTTTTATATTATATGTTTGATGATTAGCAATAGCCACATGTCCAGCACTAAATTGTGAACATAAATGTGGACCATCATTGACGGGTGGTGTGTGCTACTGTCCATTAGGTCGTGCATTGGCCAATGACAATCGTACTTGTATTGATTTGGATGAGTGCTCAGAATGGGGCCATTGTGATCAATTATGTGCAAACACAGACGGTTCATTTACGTGTTCGTGTGCCACGGGATACTCACTTGTGGATCGTACACGATGCGTTGCACCAAATGCTGGAAGCTTAGAGCTTATATTTGCCCATGATCGAGCGATTGTTCGTATGTCATCCCATGGACAAGATCCAAGGAATATTGCAAATGCAACTGGTGCCAGTGGCATTGCCTATCATTATTCACGCAATTTATTATTTTGGTCAGACACAAAGACACGCAAAGTATCTTCACAGCCATTGAATGAGGGTGGATATGGTGAAGCAGATTTAACACTGCCAGGCACATGGGCACCTGTTGCATTGGCAGTTGATTGGGTTGGTGATAAATTATATGTGGCCGATTTTGTTGGCCAAAAAGTTGATGTTTTTGAATTGGATGGCAAATGGCATGCAGTGGTATTGGGCTCAAACTTAACAAGTCCATTAGATTTAGCATTAGATCCAACTTCCGGTTTAATGTTTGTGGCAGACGGTGGTCAAGTATTACGTGCACATATGGACGGAACACATGCACAATCTATTGTATCTGAAGCGGCTTACAAAGCATCTGGAGTTGCTGTCGACGTTATATCAAAACGTGTTTTCTGGTGTGACTCGTTACTCGACTATATTGAAACAGTGGACTACGATGGAGGTAACCGAGTAATGGTGTTACGAGGCCAACAAGTACCAAGTCCTTCCAGATTGGCGTTATTTGAAAATCGCGTATTTTGGAGTGATGCAACAAAACAAGGAATAATGTCAGTAGATCGTTTTGAAGGTGCCGCCAGTATACAAGCAATATATAAAGCAAAAGATATTCGTGAACCTAAAGCCATTATTACAGTTCATGCACTGAGTCAACCACGAGCAACAAATCCCTGTGGTAATTTTAATGGTGGTTGTTCTCAATTATGTATAGTTACAGCTGTAAAAGGAGCCCCAACCGGACTTGGTTACCGATGTGCTTGTCATACTGGTTGGCAATTAGCTAGTGATTTAAGAAATTGCCATCTTGTTGAACAATTTTTAATGTATTCCCAGCAAAGATTCATTAAAGGCAAAGTGTTAGATCCAGTAATTGAAGGATTCAGTGATGCCATTTTACCTGTTGTTTCGCGACGTGCCCGTTTTGTGGGTCTTGACTTTGATGCACGTGATGAGCACATATATTATTCTGACGTATTACAAGATGTAATATATCGTGTACACAGAAATGGAACTGGTCGTGAAATTGTTCTTGCATCGCAGAATGAAGGTGTTGAAGGTTTAGCAGTTGATTGGGTATCAAAGAATTTATATTATATCGACAGTAGAAAAGGAACATTAAATGTGTTATCAACACGAAAAATAACTTATCGTCGTACTTTACTTAAAAATTTGAAACGGCCTCGTGCTATCGTTGTCCATCCTAATAAAGGTTATATTTTCTTTTCGGAATGGGATCGTCCAGCAAATATTACTCGTGCAAATTCAGATGGAACAGGACTCCTTGTATTCAAGAATGTTACACTTGGCTGGCCAAATGGGTTATCAATTGATTTCAAAGAAGACCGTGTTTACTGGTGTGATGCATTGCTAGATCATGTTCAACATGCCAATTTAGATGGAACAGATATAAAAACAGTTAATTCTCGACTTATAAGACATCCTTTCTCGATCGTTATCCACGAAGAATGGATGTATATCACTGACTGGCGATTAGATGCTATTGTCCGTCTTAATAAGTTGACTGGTGAACAGGAAGAGATTATGGTTCGTGAACCACAAACAAATCGCTTATATGGTGTAAAAGTTTATAGTCATGTTGTTCAAAAAGTTGATGAACAACAGCCGTGCTCTATAAATAATGGTGGCTGTGAAAAGATATGCTTTGCAATACCGCGAAATGAGTCAAGTGGTTTGTTTGTAAGATGTGCTTGTCCGTATGGAGAAAGACTACTTCAAGATGAAAAATCTTGCATAGCCGATCCAAATGCTGAGCCACCAGTACAAGCCTGTCCAAATTCTTGGGATTTTACATGTAATAATCAACGCTGTATACCGAAATCATGGTTATGCGATGGTGATGACGATTGTTTGGATAATAGTGATGAAGAGCAAAATTGCACAAGTAACAATAATTATTTTTAAAATTATTTTCAATGAAATTATAAATGATTATTTTTTTTAATTTCAGAACCAACATGTGGATCGAATGAATTCCAATGTAAATCTGGACGTTGTATACCATTGAATTTCCGATGTGATCAAGAGAATGATTGTGGTGATCATTCTGATGAAATGAATTGTGGCAATGTGACATGCGCCTCAACGCAATTTGCTTGTGAAAATGGACGTTGTATTCCAAATATATGGAAATGTGACAGTGAAAATGATTGTGGTGACGGTAGTGATGAAGGTGATTTTTGTGCCGAAAAAACTTGTGCATATTTCCAATTTACTTGTCCCAGAACCGGCCATTGCATACCTCAATCTTGGGTATGTGATGGAGATGATGATTGTTTTGATAAACAAGATGAAAAGGATTGTCCGCCAATAACATGTTTAGCTAACCAATTTAAATGCGCCGATTTACGGCAATGTGTGGAAGAAACATATAAATGCGATGGTATTCCAGATTGTAATGATGGAAGTGACGAATTGGGATGTCCATCAATGGGTCCAAATCAATGTAATTTAGAAAAACATTTTAGATGCAAAACATCTGGCATATGTATTCCAATTGCATGGCATTGTGATGGTTCAAATGACTGTGATGATCATTCTGATGAAGAGGAATGTGGCACTATATCCTGCCCTGTCAATTTTTACAAATGTAACAACTCGCGTTGTGTTTTCAAGGCATATATATGTGACGGGAAAGATGATTGTGGCGATGGCTCTGATGAAAGTGCAGAGCATGCTTGCGTAGCACCTCAATATCGTTGTCCAACAGGTCAATGGCTATGTCCTGGCGTAACAAACCGTTGTGTAAATATTTCGTCAGTATGTGATGGAACACCTGATTGTCCTAATGGATCTGATGAAGGAGTTGGTTGTGATTTAGCAGAATGTCAACATCAAGGCGGTCTGTGTTCAAACGGTTGCCAAAAAACACCAGGTGGTGCAATGTGTATTTGTCCACCCGGAGAAGAATTATCTTCGAATGGTTACACTTGTGTTGATCAGAATGAATGTATGCCACCAGGTTTATGCTCCCAAATATGTACAAACACAAAAGGCTCATACTTTTGTTCATGCAGAGATGGATATATTTTAGACTCAAATAAACATTCATGCAAAGCAGTTAACCATAGCACAGCATTTTTAATTATATCTAATCGACATTCAATTTTAGTAGCTGATCTTAAAGAGCAAGGACTTGAACGTGTTCCAATTATTGTTGAGAACGTAGTAGCAACTGCATCAAACATGCACACTGGAACCATATTTTGGAGTGACATGAAACTGAAGAAAATTTCACGTTTAGATCGTGGAATGGAACCTCAAGACATTATTTCAACAGGATTAGATTTAGTTGAAGGATTAGCGTATGATTGGGTAGCAAAGAATCTTTACTGGCTTGATAGTAAACTAAATTCTATTGAAGTTTCCACTGAAAATGGTTCAAACCGTTTGGTTTTGGTACGCGAAAATATAACACAGCCTCGTGGAATGTGTTTGGATCCAGCACCAGATGCACGTTGGTTGTTCTGGACAGATTGGGGAGAAAATCCACGAGTTGAACGTGTCGGAATGGATGGAACAATGCGTGAAACTATTATCAACACAAAAATTTATTGGCCTAACGGTTTAACTTTGGATATAGCAACAAAACGTGTATATTTTGCCGATTCAAAACTAGATTTCATTGATTTTTGTTATTACAATGGTACTGGACGACAACAGGTCTTAGCAGGAAGTCACTATCTATTGCATCCACATTCATTATCATTGTTTGAAGATACATTATATTGGACAGACCGTCAGTTAAATCGTGTGTTATCAGCAAATAAATTTAAAGGCGTCAATCAAACTGTTGTTTCACATTTAATATCCCAACCATTATCAATTCACGTTCATCATCCATCACTTCAACCCATGGATGATAATCCATGTGAGAAAGCTTCTTGCCAACACATTTGTCTATTAAGTCCTTCAGAGAAAACAGGTTTCTCTTGCAAGTGTAAACCCGGCTATCGTGTAATGGCAGAAGGACGATGTGTTGAGGAAGAAAATGCATATCTGATGGTACTTAAAGGCACTCAAATAATTGACGTTCCGTTAAATGGTGGCGATGCACGAGCAGGAGCTCTTTCACCAGTTGTTGGTGTGGAAAATGGAATGGGTCTCGATTTTGATCGGAAAGGCGAAACATTATTCTGGGTGCAAGGACGTGAAGATGATGACGAAAATTGCACGCTTTATACAACACCATATGGTGGTGGTAATAAAACAGAATTCCTCGGTGATTCCGGTATCTTAGGTGCTGCATATCTAATTGCATTTGATTGGCTAGGACGTAATTTATATATTGGCAATAGATTAGCCAGTAACATCGAAGCTGTTCGAGTCGATGGTAAAACGAAATACAGGTATGTTTTCCTATAAAATTACTTATCAATATTAACTGTAATCTATTTAGAGATTAAAAATATATTATTTATTTTCCACAAATACATAGAACTGTTGTGCTAGCGAATAATGGAAATCGTACATCTGTTTCAAAACCAAAATCAATTGCTCTCGATCCAACCGACGGCAAACTTTTCTGGGTGGATGACGGTGGCTTTGGAGTACCCACTAAAATTGGTCGTGTTAATATGGACGGTACAAATGCATCTGTACTTGTCGATGATGTCGAGCACCCTGTTTCTATAACAGTTGATACAGATAAGAAAGTAGTTTACTTTAGTACAGAACATCCTCCATCTATTATTGCAATTGATTACAATGGCGAATCACGTCGTACTGTGCTAAGCGAAGAGGATGACATTTCCAGACCAAAAAGTTTATCTTACTTAGACTCACGTCTTTATTATTTGGATGCTCATTATGAAAAAATTGTCCGAATTGATTTACCAAACGGGGACAACGCTAAAACAATCATTGACAATGAGTCCGATTTGCATAGTATGACAATATTTAAGAAACGTTCAATGTTACAACATCCCTGCCAATCTAATAATGGTGGATGCGAGCATATTTGTTTCCCAAGCGAAAGTGGTTCTCGAGTTTGTGCTTGCGGCATTGGATATCATAAAGAAAATGACGTTACTTGTACAGCGTATCGTTCATTTGCCGTTGTTTCACAACTAGATGTGACAAGAGGGTATAGTCTAACGGACAGTTCTGAAGCAATGGTTCCAATTGCAGGAAGTGGTCATCACATTCTTCACGTCGATGTTTTATATAGGGAATCTTGGATTTATTGGGCAGAATATAACCGTGGTAATTGGAATGGTATATTTCGTATACGACCGAATGGAACTGAACTCCAGCATATAATCAAAGATGGAATTGGTAGCAATGGTATACGTGGTTTAACTATTGATTGGGTATCCGGAAATTTATACTTTACAAACGTTTTTCCACACGAAAATTATGTCGAAGTTTGTTGGCTGGATGGAACACATCGTAAAATTATTGTTAAAACGATAAGTGATGCTCCACGTGAGTTAGCTGTTAATCCAATAAAACGACTTCTCTATTGGATTGACTATGGTCAATATCCACGTATTGGTAAAGCATATCTTGATGGATCTAATTGGACCCCAGTTGTGACATCAGGTATATCTAATCCACGAGATTTAACGGTTGATATGCTCACACACGATGTTTATTGGGTTGATTCTAAACATGATATGATCCAAAAGATTTCATACAGTGGAGGCAATCGGCAAGTTATAAGACGTAATTTACCTAATCCAATGGGCATTGCCGTGCATTTGGGCAGCGTATACTGGGTAGACAGAAATTTAATGACAGTTTTCAGAGCTTCAAAATTACCAGACAATACAACATTACCAGAAAAAGTGAGAACGAATTTACAAAAATTACGTGATATTGTCATATATGATGTTACGAACCAGCCACCCGATGATGGAAACCCTTGTCTTCGTTTAGGAAATGGCGGTTGTGACCAGTTATGCTTTAGTTTTCCTCCAGATGCAACAACAACTGCTGGAATACTAAACTTCCGCTGTGATTGTGCTACTGGAAAATTAGCTGCTGATGGTAGAAAATGTGAAATAGTTAATGAATATATTGTATTCTCAACACGAACTGAAATTCGAGGAGTCAACCTAGATCCAAGATCGACTACAGTTCCATTTCAACCTCTTGGAAATCTCACAAATGTTGTTGGTCTTGATTTCGATTATGCAGATAATAAATTATTCTTTACACAAATACGACCATGGGCAAAGATTGCTTGGACTTCATCTGATAATCCAGAGTCTTCTAATTTGAATACTATTATCAATAAAGGAATAAATCCCGAGGGGGTAGCATATGATTGGACTCAAAAGAAAATTTATTGGACTGACAGCACAAATAATTCAATTTATGCTATGAATCTAGACGGAACAGAATTAGTAATGATTGCCAGAGTAGAAAGGCCTAGAGCAATTGTATTGGATCCATGTAATGGAACTTTATATTTCACCGATTGGGGACGTTTTGGAACATCTGGAAAAATTTTCAAAACAACAATGGCAGGATCATTAAAACGTGCAATAATTGATAAGGATCTATCACAGCCAAGCGGCTTGGCCGTCGATTATGATGATCGTAAGTTATACTGGACAGATGCTGTTAGGGAAAAAATTGAAAGAGCTGATTTAGATGGAAAAAACAGAGAAATTCTTGTATCCGCGACTATATATCCTTTCGCGATAACAGTATTTCGTAATTACATTTATTGGACAGACTTACAATTACGTGGTGTTTATCGTGCCGAAAAGCATACTGGTGCTAATATGATTGAAATTGTGAAGCGATTAGAGGATTCTCCGCGCGATATTCATATATTTAGTAATACTCGCCAAGTATGCCAAGCAAATGCTTGTTTGCAGAATAATGGTGGATGTGCACAAAGCTGTCATCCAGGTCCAAATGGTACTGCCGAATGTAAATGCGATGATAATTCTAAAATAGTCAATGAAGGACGAATGTGCGCACCAAAAAATCATACATGTGACTCAAGTAAATTCTATTGCCAGAATGCAAAATGTATATCTCGAATGTGGGCATGCGATGGTGACGATGATTGTGGTGATAATTCTGATGAGGATGTTAACTATTGCTCTTTCCATTCATGTTCTCCAAATGAGTTCCGTTGCAACAATGGGCGTTGTATTTTCAAATCATGGAAATGTGATCATGAAAATGATTGCAAGGATGGATCTGACGAGGAGTCTTGTACCTATCCACCATGTGCTGATGGAGAATTTACATGTCTAAATGGCCGTTGCATTCCTCAATCACAGGTATGCAATGGAGTGAATGATTGTAAGGATAATGCAACATCCGATGAAACTCACGAACGTTGTCCACAAAACACGACTTGTGCAGCTAACCATTTGAAATGTGAAAAAACTAATATTTGTGTAGAGCCATATTGGCTATGCGATGGCGATAATGATTGTGGTGATAATTCTGATGAGGATCCTCTACATTGTGCTCAACGTACGTGTCCACAAAATAGCTTCCGTTGTCCAAACCATCGATGCATTCCTGCAACTTGGTATTGTGACGGAGATGATGATTGTGGAGATGGTGCTGATGAACCACCAGAGTATTGTAAATCCGAAGGTCGAACTTGTTTTGGCGACTTATTTACATGCGACAATGGAAATTGTATTCCAAGAATTTATATATGCGATGGTGACAATGATTGCCTGGATAACAGTGACGAGGATAATCGCCATCAATGCAGTAAGTTATTATATAAATATTTTTTAATACAATGTACAGCAGGTTATTGTTTTATTAAATTGTCTAGACGATCGAAAATGTGACGATGAAACTGAATTTACATGTGAAGAAAATAAAGCATGGGGACGCTCACAATGCATTCCAAGAAAATGGTTATGCGATGGTGATCCAGACTGCGTTGACGGTGCTGACGAAAATACAACATTACATAACTGTCCAACACCACAACCATGTGCCGATGATCAATTCTCTTGTGAAAATGGCAGATGTATAAATAAGGTAAATGACGATTCACTTCCAGAAAAAGTTTTATTAAATTTATTAATTGTTTCTCTTTCTTAATTTAAGGGTTGGTTATGCGATCATGACAATGATTGTGGTGATGGTTCTGATGAAGGAAAATTCTGCAATGCTCAATATAAAACGTGTTCCACGCAAGAATTCACTTGTCAGAACTTTAAATGTATAAGAAATCAATATCGTTGCGATGGCGAAAATGATTGTGGTGATCATTCTGATGAGGTGGACTGTAAAAAAGAAAACTCAACATGTCCGGCAGGACAATTTACATGTACAAATGGACAATGCATTGACTATCATTTAGTATGTAATAAAGTACCAGACTGTACAGACGAATCTGATGAACCATTACATTGTAATGTTGATGAATGCGCTAAAGTGGAACTACATCAATGTGGACATAAATGTGTTGATACCTTAACCAGTTATTATTGTGATTGTAATCAAGGATATAAGTATGCCATATACATTATTTTATAATTTTTTAAAAACTCATTATATGTCGAATTTTTATAATATTTAAGATTACTTACTGATGGAAAAGCATGTGCCGATATTGATGAATGCCTAGAAAAACCAGGTGTTTGTTCACAGCATTGTTCGAATACACCAGGAAGTTATTACTGCAAATGTGATGATAGATACTATGAAAGACAATTAGATGAACATACATGCAAAAGAAAAGACGACACCACACCATGGTTAATATTTACAAACAAGTATTATGTTAGAAATATGTCAACTGATGGCAAGCAATACAATTTAATGCATCAGGACCTAATGAATGTCGTTGCACTTGATTTTGATGATAAAGAGAAATATTTATACTTTTGTGATGTTACGGCAAAGACAATATTCCGTTCTAAATATGGAAATAATGATATAAAGGTAGAGAAGGAGCCTGTTATTCGTCACGATTCTCATGGCTTAGAAGGAATTGCTGTTGATTGGGTAGCAAGAAAACTATATTGGTTAGATCGTCATTCAAAGAACTTGGATGTTTCTGAGCTAGATGGAACGCGACGTAAAACACTAAAGAGTGCCATTGTAGATCCACGTGCTATTGTTGTACATCCTGGCATTGGTTATTTATATTACAGTTCTTGGCATTTACAAGCATATATTGCTAAAATAGGCATGGATGGCTCTAATTTCTCACGCATTTTAACGTGGGAAGATGATATTGCATGGCCGAATGCACTAACTATTGATTATTTTACGGATCGTATTTACTGGGCTGATGCTCATTTAGATTATATTGCATTCTCCGATTTGGAAGGCAGACACAGACACATAGTACTATCAGGTGTACAAGTACCGCATGTATTTGCACTTAGTTTATTCGATGACATGCTTTACTGGACTGATTGGAATTTGAAAGCAATTTTGCGTGCAAACAAATTCACTGGTAAAGATCTTCAAGTAATCCGAAATACAACACATCGTCCATATGATTTACATATTAGTCATCCTTTACGACAAATTCCTTACACAAATCCATGCGGTGAGAATAATGGAGGATGTTCGCATCTGTGTTTATTATCGCCACCGCCAGAATCAACTTATTTAAATATTGAGGGATATATTGAAGAAGGTGCACCAAGTTATAAATGTGCCTGCCCAAATCAATTCTACTTGGCTCGTGATACAAAAACATGTATAGCGAATTGTACTGCTGGACAACATCATTGCAGTGGTGCCGATGAAAAATGTATTCCATGGTTTTGGAAATGCGATGGCGAACGTGATTGTAGAGATGGCTCCGATGAACCATCAACTTGTCCAACACGTCACTGCCGTGCAGGAACATTCCAGTGCGGTAACACAAATTGTACACCATCGGCCACAATTTGTGATGGAGTAGATGATTGTGGTGATGGTACAGATGAACAAAACTGCGAACTACCATGTCCTGAATCTGATTTTAAATGTAAATCAAGTGGAAGATGTATTTTAGATAGTTGGCGTTGCGATGGTGATGCTGATTGTAAAGATGCAAGCGACGAAGATCCAAATGTTTGTCGTAAGTTATTTTTCATATTTTCCGAAATTTCAAATAAGATAATTATCAAACTATTTTCTGTTTGCAGATAAAAGAGTATGTGATCCAGAAACCGAATTCTCCTGCAAGAATGGTCGTTGTATACCGAAATTATGGATGTGCGATTTCGATAATGATTGTGGTGATGATTCTGATGAGCCAGCGTACATGTGTCGCCAACGTAACTGCACAACAGGTTGGCAACGTTGTCCAGGACAATCAAATTACCGATGCATTCCAAAATGGTTGTTCTGCGATGGTAAAGATGATTGTCGTGATAACAGTGACGAATTACCTGAAAATTGTCCTTCTTGTCAAACAGAAACAGACTTTAAATGCTCCAACAATCGTTGTATACCAAAGTATTTGCATATTTTATTATTTTTCAAATTAGACAAAAATTTTAAATAATTTTTGACTTTTTAGACAATGGATGTGTGACTTTGCTGATGATTGTGGAGACGGAAGTGACGAAACAGAGCAACAGTGTAAAGGAAAATATCGTGAATGTTCTGAGTCAGAATTCCGTTGTGGTAACGGTAAATGTATTGCAACACGTTGGCGCTGCGACCATGAAGACGATTGTGGTGATAATACCGATGAACTACAATGCGAAGGATTCCAATGTAAAAATGGTACCTTCCAATGCGCATCTGGTCATTGTATTGCTTCATATTTCCGATGTGATGGCGACCGTGATTGTCGTGATATGTCTGATGAAGCCAATTGCCCACCCCGATTCCCAGGCGGACGTTACTGCCCCGAATCTCGATTCCAGTGTACAAACAACTTATGCGTTTCACCATCCGATTTATGTGATGGAACAGATGACTGTGGCGATAACTCGGATGAGGCACCATCGGTTTGCAGCAACTTCAACTGTGACACATTGCGACGATTCCAATGTGCAAATCATAGATGTGTTGCGAGATACCAGATATGCGATGGTGTTGATAATTGTGGTGACGGCAGCGATGAAAATAATATGACGCTGTGTGCAACACGACAAAAACCATGTGACTTATTTACACAATACCAATGCGCAAATAAAAAATGTATTGAACGGGCCCAAGTATGTGATTTTGCTGATGATTGTGGTGATAGTTCTGATGAATTAGGATGTCACCATTCAAATCATTGTTCGGACTTAAATCGTGGTGGCTGTGAACAAAGTTGTATGAACTTAACCGACGGTGGCTACATTTGCGCTTGTTCGCCTGGTTTTATTATATCAGCAGAAAATCGTAAACGTTGTAATGACATTGATGAATGCACTACCGGAACTCATACATGTGGTCATTTATGTACAAATCATAACGGAACATACTCTTGTAGTTGTCGTGAGGGTTTTAGACTCTCCGATAGTATGTCAGGTGTGTGTAAAGCAGAAAGAGAAGATGTTACTTTAATATTTTCTAACGGCGCTGAAATTCGAGGGTACGATTTGATGATGAACGACGAATTTGATGTGATTGGTGCTGAACAACGTATTGAAGCTCTAGATTACCATGCCGAATCTCAAATTGTTTTCTGGGCAGATAGTTATGTGAAAACAATAAAACGTTCCTATATGGTTAACGCTCAAAATGGGCAAGCGAAAATAGGATTCGCACAAGATTTGAATATGAAAGGAAATGCAAAACCAACTGCATTGGCTGTTGACTGGGTGTCCGATAATTTATACTGGACAGAAACTGATCGTACTGGTACAAAACCAAGAGGTCGTGTAATGGTTGCAAAAACTGATGGCCGCTATCGTCTAGCTGTTATCAGCGCTGGACTTGAGATCCCAACGTCAATTGTAGTCGATCCACAACTTGGCCGCATGTTTTGGGCTGATGCTGGCTCTGCACCAAAAATTGAAATGTCCTGGATGGACGGTTCAAAACGACGTCCTCTTATTACAGAAGCAATTCGCCATCCAACTGGCCTTGCTCTTGATTATTCTCAAGACCATACACTGTACTGGGCAGATACAAAACTAAACACAATTGAATCAATGAAAACCGACGGAACTCTACGAAAAACGATAATTAAGGGAGAAATTTTACGACATCCAGTATCGCTTGATGTGTTTGAGTCTAATCTTTATTGGATAACAAGAGATACTGGAGAACTTGTACGCCAAGACAAATTTGGACGAGGCGTTCAAGTAGTGCTCCAACGAAATTTAGTAAACCCATCTGGCATCAAGGTGTATCATGATCTTCGATATAATACAACATTAAAAAATCCATGCTATAACAGTGCATGCTCGCATTTGTGTTTATTAGTGCCTGGTGGCAGACGTTGTGCTTGTCCCGATAATACGGCACCACCAATGTCACATCGTAGTACAGCTGAAATCATTTGTGATGCAGGTAAATCTTTGTTCTTTTATACAAATCACAAATTTCTTACATCGTACGAATTAAATCTTAACCATTTTATTTTATGCAAATGAAACAGCTGCTGAACGCCCAAGACCGTCACCCCGAATTTGTCCATGTGAAAATGGTGGTATGTGTCGAGAAGACGAAGGTGGAGATTTGGTATGTGAATGTTTGCCAGATTTTGCTGGTGGACACTGTGAACGTTCATTGGGTAGACCGTTCGCACCTGGTAGTAACACTTCAGCCGCCATTATTGTTCCAATCGTAGTTATTTTAATAGTATTACTAGCAGCTGGCGGTGTGTGGTATGTCATCCGCAAGAGACCATTGTAAGTATCATTACAAATAATTTGTCTAACATATAATAACTTTTACTAAACTTAAACCAAAAATTACTGACAAATGACTTTTTTTATTTAGCGGTAAAGTGGCACGATTAAGTAGTTTGTCATCATCACAGAGCGTATCATTCCGCCAAGGTACGAACGTTGAATTTAATTCACCTGGTTTTGGTCCGGGTAACCAACCAAATCCACCAATACCAGCAGTTGCACCAATAGACGGCTACAATTTAGAAACAATGAACAATAAATCACGCGATTTTGCAAATCCAATGTACGATGCCGTACAATCGGGCACTAATGGTGATCCTAGTTTAGGAAATGGTTCAGGTAAATATTTAATTTATTTATTTTTTTGTTATAATGCTTTCTAATAATTTTCTTTTTTGTAACTTTTTAATAATTAAATTAAAGGTGGTATCTATGAAGTACCAAATGACATAACAAAATCAAAGTCAGGCATATCAGCAACGGCAGCAAGTGGTCAAAATACTGGTCATTTCACTGAACCAGTATCAGCTATATTAGCACCAAGTAGTATAACACATAGAACATCGCCACAATTACAATTAAGACCACGTGAACTAGATCCATCTGCTGACACTGGCAAAGATACACAATATTTAGTAGAAGAAGATAAATCAGAATGCTGATACTAAATTAAAATTAAAATTAAATTTTAAAATGGAGAAATTTTATTAAAAATGACGAGAATAAAAATAAACAAGAAAAAAGATAATTAAATTCAAAAAATGAAAAAGAAAAAACAGAAGATAAACATAAAAAAGATGAAATCCAATTTGTATTTGTTCAGTGTGTGTTATTGTATTACTAATTAATTATTTTAATTTTATTTTATTTTTATTATTATTATATTATTATTATTTTTATATAAATATATATTTAATATAAATATTTTAAGCTAAGCAAATATAATTATTAAACATTTTTAAATGAAAAAGAGTAAAAAAGAAGAAAAACAACAATAATAATAATAATAATAATATTAATAATAATAAAATAATTGTAACGATAAATTGTGATCCCTCTCCTGTACGTCCATTTATAAATTTAATAAAACAAAAAAAAATATAATAAGATAAATAAAGAAGTGGTAAATGAAGGCAAAAAAACCCCTATAACATTCCATATTATGGGATCACAGAAATGAAATTTTTGTTTTGAAAATCCAAAATCAATAAGATACATAGACATAGTTATTTTGAGCAAAGCTCAACAGTTAATGTATTTAATAGAGAGATGAAAAAAAAAAAAAACAAACATTTAATTAATTTTTATGTCTTTACTGTTTTAATTACAATTTTAATTTTAATTTTTTATTTTATTTAAAACTAAAAAGAAAAAATAATCTGTATTATAGCGCAACAATATATTATGCATATGACGACACCAACAATTTATTAAAAGTAATTAATTTGTAGGATTAATTAGTTAAATTTAACCCTTTTTTTTCATTTTTATTTGTTAAAAATTTTTATAATTGGATTATTAGAAAATGTGAACATTAGGAAAATTATTAAGAAAAATTTTAGCCCTCTCCCATTCGCCATATCATTGATTGATAATGAAATTAACTCATTTTATCCTCTTTTTTTACATAATATTCCTTTTGTATTTAAAATTAAAAAGAGAAAACTATTTTTATACATACGAATAAAGAAGAAAAAAATAAATCAAAAGGAACTTAAGAATCTATATTAATTAATTAAATTAGAAAAATAATTAAAAGACGACGTTTTTTTTTAAATAATAATAAAATTATCTAGACAAAAAACAAACTAAATTAATTAAAATGGTAATTTAATAAGTAAATAAAGAAGAAGTAAAAAAAAACATAAATATATACAGGGTCGTCGGGGTTATAAATAACAAAATAAGAAAATTATTAAATAATTCAAAAGAAGAAAAACTATATCATTAATTTTCATTAACAGAAAATTCTTCCATTATGTTCTATTTACAGAAATAAACAAGTTAAAATTTATAAGAAAAAAATTATTCGATTCGCGTTGTAAATACTAAATTAAATTTTATTTAATAAAAATATAAAAAATTTCATAAAGAAAGAAAAAAAAAAAAATAACAAGTGTGTGGTTAGGTTAGAAAAAATTTTTATTTTTTAATTATAAAGAAGAGAAACAATAACGGAATTTCCATTTAAAATTTAAAAACCAATGTAAAACGGAAATGTTGTAACAAATGCATAAGTACGAAAATTTTAGTTATAATTTATAATAACAGATGGCTTAAGAAAAAAAAAACACAAAAAATTATTTAAAATTTTAAATATATTTGCAAAATGGTGCAATTTGTTTAACAAATAAAAAAAATAAATTAATTAATAACGTAATATATATATTTAAAGTAGAGGAATAAATTTAAAAAAAAAATACTATCCAATTTTATTTTATTGTTACTGTTTTAAAAAGTTCTAATAATTTTTATTGAATTAATTAATTAAATAAATTAAATTTTATTTTAAAAAAATATAATTAAAAAAAACTGTACTATATTGAAAAATTTCACACTCGGTTGTGAAATTGACTAACCTAAAATGAGCAGAAAATAATTGTCATTCATTTTTAGTTTTTAACATTAGATGGCATTTATGTTTATAAGAAGAAAGAAAATAGGTAAAGTAAACATAAAATAACACAAAACGAAAATAGTAAAATTTTTTTAATTTAATAAATCTTTATTTTTGTAAATTAAAATTACTAAAACAATAATTTAACATAATATCAAATAAATAATTATATAAATACATATGATAATAAAAATATGTGAGTCTAAATCAAATGAATGTAACTAATAATTGTATTTTGTAAATGATTAACAAAACAGAAAAAAGTAGAAGAAAAAAATCAAACCGTCCAACTGTTATTCAATATTTTTATTTATTTTTAATTATTCTATGTCTATCGACATAATTATAAAATCATTTTTTGTTTTGTCTATATTTTAAATAGCAAAAAAACAACAATTTATTGCACAATTTATAATATTTATTCGCAATTATATTTACCTTATGTCTTACATTTTGTTATTGGTTTCTAAAGTATTTGCACAGTTTAATCTTATAAATTCAGTTTTTCTCTGTTTTCTTTTTAAAAAAAATGCGCAACTATTATTCAATTTTTAAGTTTTATAATTTTAATAAGAAAATTAATTACTAATTAAATTAAAAGAAGCATTTAAAAATTGAAGAAAAAAAAAGTGTTAACAGACAATAAATTTTTGTATTAAAAAACAATTTTGTTTGCTTATTTAATTAAAAAATAATTTAAAATAAATAATTTAAAAAAAAAAAATGAAAAAAAAAACGATATATTATTGTTCAGTAATATTATTTTCAAATAATGTTGGACATTAAATTAAAATAAGATAATAAATTAATTAAAATTACATAAAAAGTATAAAACATTATTTGTACAGAGAACTAATAAAGAAAAAAAAGATTTATGTGAAAATAAAATTAAATAAATTAATATAAAAATGACGGGAACAATAAATGTAATTATTGTTTATATATATATTTAATTATTAAATAAAATATTATAATAAATTTAGTAAATTAAATTCATTTGGTTAATTTATTTCCGGCCCGGGAAAGTGTATAGAAGAATCGTTTTTAAATTTTTAAATACCCTATATTCAAACCACTACTGTAAAATATATGTCAGCAGAAAGTTTTTTAATTAAATGTTTTAATATCTCATTTTTATCACACAGGTGGCACTACAATGCGTAACGAAGAACTTTTACAAACTTTTAATTTACTAATACAGCAACAGTTGGTATTATTGGTTATCAAATCCTTTATAGAAAATAGCAACAAAAAACAATATTCGTCTAACCGTAAAAAATGCGTAAATGAAAAAATAATCAAAACAATTTTTGTTTTTTGTATAAAAATATAATTATATATTTATTTATATTAAAAACTATTAAAAAAGAAAAAAATATTTGTGTTGTCTCGTGTGTATTTTTGTCTGTGTGTAAAAGAAAAATAAATATAAATATATAAATTGTTTTTCCTTAGTTTTTGTTGATTAAAAAAACACAAAAAAAATTTTAAATAGTATTTTTATTTCTCATTCTTCTTAAATTAATAAAATTGTTTGCGTCGTGATCCAATCTCATCAATTTTACGTTTTAAAATCTATGTGATAAAATTTTATAAAGAATTAAAAGTTAGTTATTAATATTTTTAATTAGGATAAATAATCAAAACACGTAAGTAAAAAAGAAAATTAATTATTTAACAAACATTTACCTGATTATACATATCAATTTGACGTTAATTGCTGCACTAGTTAATCTAGTTGTTGGCTGAAAATTACATAAAATTAATTTAATTATTATTCATTTAATTATAGTTTTACTCCTCACCGCATTTAACTTTAAATTGTGTTTACTGGATGAATTGGAGTAGCTGGGCCCTTTCGATAGAATCTTTTGTAATAAAATACGATTTTGTCTTTCAATTTCCCTCATTTGTGGATTTGTAAAAGTAAGACTTTTTCTTGTTCCATTTTTGTATCTTACAAAAAAAAAATTAAAATTATTTAATAAAATAACCGATTAATATGTGATAACTTAAAAAATTACTTTTTTGGTATAGCTGGAATGCCATCAATTGAATTTCTTAAAATATCTAAATGAAATGCATCATTATCCGCATTGTAATCACTCTCTGCCGGTGAACTATGTTCAACTTCAACATCTGCATTAAGTTTTTCATTATGATAAGGCAATAATCCTTTACCATAATATTCTTCTATCTCATCATCATCCTCCTCTTCTGGTTGCTCCTCATCTTCAATTTCCTCCTCTTGATCTTCAACTTCTTCTTCATAATCTTCATCATCTAGATTAGTCGAATCAACCGTATAATCCTCCTAAATTAATTTTCATTATTAATAATTAATCAAAAATAAATACTTTAATAACATTTATTTACCTCAATTTCACTAAACATATCATATTCATCGTCCTCTGAAGAATTTCTATTTAAAATTCTATTGTTTGATTTTTTATTAAAATTATTTTTATTTTTATTGTTCATTATTGTCTGAATGATGATATTTTTATAATTATATTTATCAAATAAATGTATCTTCTCTATTAGTTTATAAAAAAAAAAAAAATTAAAACAAAAATTTACCAAGAAAAAAGAAAATTATTTGCGTTTTCAAATGAAAATTTTTATAAAACTAAAAATTAAAAATTAAAAAAAAATAAATGAAAACACTTACTATATGTGCTTAATTTTTGTGTATTGTTTTTTTTTTTTTAAATTCAATTAAATTTATATATAATAAAAAAAATATATATGTACGACCTATATATATATATATTTATTAAAATTCAAATAAAGAAAAATGTCAAGCGAAAAGAATTTATTTTTTTCTTTTTATCGCAAAATTATGTTTTATTTTTAGTTAATACTTATTAGTAGCCTACTTATTTTTGTTAATTATTTATTTAATATTAATTTTATAAAAAGAAAACTAAGTTATTAATTAATTTGATTAATTTGGTCAATGAATTAAAAATAAAATGTCGTATTTAGTCTTTAAACACTGCACCAAGCACTGTGTATTTTACGTTGTTTTCATTGTTATTTACCTTTTAAAAATTAAACAAAGTTATTAACAATAACAATAATAAATGTACATGTATTAAATAAAGTAAATTTAATAAACAAGCAACCGAAACAATAAACAAAACTAAAAATATATTGATCCTACCCTACCATCAACCAGGCGTCAGTCAGTGAACAACTAAATAATGAACTCTAAATAGTTTTATAAAAGGACAATTTTTTTTTTCCTTTCCCTAATTGTATTTTTTATCGATCAAACTCTTTTTCTCTTTTTTTTTTGTAATTTTCTTTATTAATTTATATATTTTTTTTATAAAATATAATTTTTCCTTTTTCTTTCAGAATACAATTAAAGGAAAGAAAGAAAAGTGTATTGCTCTACCGGCCGACCGACCAGTTGACCATTTTTATTATTTGTATACCAGTTTTATTTAATTAAAATTTGTTCTTTTCATTATATGTTTTTTTTTGAATCAATAATTTTCTTTTATTTTAGTTTTAGGTATTACCTGAATGTATTAAATATAAATAATTTAATATAATAATATAGCATCTGTTTTAAAAGGAAATCAAATGTTTTTATATCGATTTATATCCAAAAGAAAATTTTTACATCATAAATTATTTAATGATAAACATGATTATATTTTATCAAATATTTGGTTGCGGTAGGTAAATTTATTTATTTATTATTATTTATTTTGTTTTTATTAATCGTTTTTCCTCCTCTTCTGTTGTTGTTATTATTTTTGATATTTTTTGTTATATATTATACCTTGCCGAGTTTAATATTTGTTCTTAGCAAACGCAAAGCTGAATAATGAATTAAATAAAAAGCACTTTAAGCTTTTTATTATAATTAATACTTTAGTAATGTTTAATTAAAAGTTTCTTCTCTTTCCGTTTTTTATGTTATTTCTTTATGAAACTTTGCAAAACTATTCAGACTTTGAAAAATTCAGACGTTTTTATGGTTGTCCTTTTGTTTGTTTATTTTACACCAAAGGTAAATGTTTTGAGCATGTGCATATTGCACATGTATTGTAAGACTTTTATGAATTGTGAATTTGTTTTATTCATAAATATTGCGAGAACATTTTTAATTACTTGATTAAAAATTGAAATTATTATTCTTTTATTTTCTTTATTGATTTCTTGCATAATATTTTATTAAATACTTATTTATACTAGCTTTAAGTAATATTGTTATGTTGTCAAATTTATTGTCTATAAACATTAATTACTAAATTTTTCTTACTACAGACAAACCGCTGTCAATAAAATATCAATAAAATGTCGTTTTTTTCTTAATTAAATAAATAAACATAATTAACTTTTTTTTAACAAAAACAAGAATAAATCTACACATTAGATATAAATATAGTCGGTTTATTTAATTCAAATAATATTGCTATAATTAAATTCAAGTAAAATACATAAAAAATGTATTTTAATTACCTAAAGCGTTTATATGAACTTTGATTTAAATACATTTTTCATGACACAAAAATGATTCATTTGAAAATCTATTTGTTTATTTATCAATGAAAAAATAAAAATTTTAATCGGCCTTTGTAAGTTAAATCACTTAAATAAAAAAAAATTAGCAAATTATGTCAATAATAATAATTTAAAAAAAATAACGCCAAGCCTTTATATAACCTTTATCTATTACACAACTTATTTGCATTTTCTTTAAGCGATTGCATTTTAACATGGCTTTGTCTAATATTTTAAATTAAAAAAAAAATAAATCATAATAAACTAATTAAATAATATTATAAATAAAAATTGAAATAACCTTCATGGTTAAATAACAAAAAAAAATTGACAAATTTAAAAAATTTTAATTAAATTTACTGTTTAAACCCCAAAATTACAACCAAAACGAAAATTACCAAATAACAAGAATTGCTTCGTTAAACTTATTTTTAGGATTACTTAAGTAAAAATAGAAAAAGCTCAGAAACTTATTTCAATAAATAATAATAATAAAAAAAAATTAAGTATTTATTACAAATGTTAATACATATTTAATGATTTTGTTTGCCTTTGAAAAAAGTATAAAATAAAAAAAATGTCAGGTGTTTTGATTTGTTTTTTTTTTTTATTTTGAAATTAATAAATTTATTATTCGGCACCACCCCCACTTGTACAGGTGAATTATTTTAGACAAAATAATAAACTTTTTTCTTTTTTCTTTATATAAATAAGAAAGGAATTAACATTGAACCAAAATCAGCCATTCGTTTTATATATTTTATTTTATTTAATAATTAATCATCAGCGAAACAAACCGTATTATTAGAAAAGTTTATTCATTTTATTACAATATTTTGTTAAATTTTTTGTTAAAAGGTATGTCCTGCATGTAAAGACCTGTTTTATTCACTTGTTGCTTATCATTTTTCTATAAATTTATATTGTATTATCATTTATTATCAGGCAATCATATTAGATGTTACTATTTACTGTTATTGCATTATTTGCATATTTAATGTAACAATCAGAGGCTCTTAGAGAAACTTCGACGTTCAGGGCTACTAGGAAGCCCCATAAAATAAATACTACACAAAATTTTCACCTATACTATTATCTGAAACATAAAGTTCAGGTCTTTATATGAAGACGCCCAGCATAACAATGATTATATTTCGTGCAATCATTCAAAAATTGTTGATACCATTATATGGTTTATCACTCTGATTAAAATTTATTAAATATATTTACGTTATTATTTCTATTATTTTAATATAGCAAAAATATATATGTGTGTAAAGGAAAAGCGTGACAAAGGTTGAGCTTTTTCATTTCTACTTAACAAAAGATTGAATAAAACTTCATTATTATGTTTTAATGAAATAAAGCACGATGACAAGGTGATTTTTACTACTATTTTTCAGTTTTCATTAAAATTTAAATAGGTTTTTACACACCAGTCATCCATACACCACTAAACATTATACATACCTACCCCACATGCTTTTTTTTTGTACGGTTTTATGTTTTTTATATAATTTTTATTTAACAAATTTAGCTTTTTATTTTAGTGTTTGTTATTCTTTTTTTGGTTTGTTTTTCAATGGAATTTTTATAACAAATTTATTAATTTTTTACTTTTTAATTTTTTTTATTGTTATTTGTTTTTTTTATTATTTATTTCTTATTTTTGTAAATCATGTTGATTAATTCAACTGAACAATACACACAGTTTTGAAGTGAGTTTTTTTTCTCTTGCAAATGTTCTTTACAAGTTAAGTAATTAATACGCTCTTATGCTTCTAAGTTATAAAATATTTAGAAAGTAAATAATAAATTTTTTAAAAAGTGCATCTAATTTGACAGGTGTTAATTAAATTTTTATTTTTTGATTGTAAAAACTATCTCTCTTGTAGTGATTTGTAAATTGTATAATAATTAATATTGTTAAATTTGCAAAATAATAATATTAATTATAATTATAAACATTATTAAATGAATTTTAATTATAAATAATCATGGGTAATTCAAGTTCAATTTGTGCTGATAAAAAACTTAAATATTTTTCTAATACAAATGGGTGAGTTTTTTGTGTAAAATATTTGTTTTTATGTTTAATTAAGTTTTTAAGAAAATATATGTATTAATGTAGAAATTAATATATTTTTTTAATTCATTATTAAATATTTAAATTAATTCAGTTAAAAGTTTCAATTAATATTTTCTTGCTATTAAATGTTTATTAATTAATTTGATTATTTATGTTAATTAATTCCCATTAATATTTTTTTTTCCATATAAATTACTAATTTTAAGTATTTAGTGTCTTTTGGTAACAAATCTACAAATTATTTCCCTTTAAAATACATAAATTACGCAAAGTGGCTGATTGAATGCAATTAACAATAGTTAGATAAAAATATCTCTTTTTTTATCTTAATTAATAACTAATTTTTAATAGCATATTAATTACAAATTGCATTATTAATTAATTAAATAATAAAGTATATTTTGTATATTTTAATTTATAAAGTCAAAGTGTCTAGCTAACATTTATTACTAAGTTGTTGTTGGCTTTTTTTTTACATTATTTAATTAGCATGACATGATAATTATTATTATTTGCATAGTATTAGCATATAAAGAAAAAAAAATAATAAACTTTCTTATGATAAGATTAGGAATTACGGATTACGTATGCTTAATTAAGTAATTTTTTTTTTCTTTTACATAAGTAATTATCGTACGATTAGCTTTTTATTTTCGATTATTTAATTATTTAAAATTATTATTTAATTTATAAAGAAAGTCAAAATAAAATTATAAATTCTTCGATATAAGACGCTAAAAATTTATTATAAAATGCGTTACTAACATGCGTATAATGATAGAAAATATTGTCACCAAGTTTATTTTTTATTGAAAACTATTTCTACTATTATTACTATTTGTAATTGCATTAACTTCTTTATAATAAATGAAATAATTTTACGTAAATATAAATATATATTAATAATCATGAATAGATGTGTGAAAGTGCTATCTGTTTTAGTAAAAGCAACAAATGAAATAAAATAATAATAAACTTTCATTAATTTCCAACCGTATTATTTTATTATTTAATTCCGGATTTTTATATTTTTTGCTTTGTTTATATTACATACTTGTTCACTGCTAATTGCTCATTTTGCTTATTTCTTATGCAATCATCATATGTTTTGTGTAATAGCTTTATAAAGATATAATGATGATGTTACTTGTTTGTTTGGCTGTATTATATTGAGTCATTCGTATTGGAATAAATATTTTTTATTTAAATTTATTTCGATTTTATATGATTTTGTCTTATTAACATACATATATTTTGCGTGAAATTAATTCCACGAGCTTTTTTTATTTTTACATTTATTAATTATTTTATTGTACGTTTTAGCTATTTATTAAAAATAATTTTCTTTATTTTCTTTATGTTTTAATAATTCTATTGGTGTTTTTTACACTTTAATTTTATTTTTAATTATTATTATTATTATAATTTATTATCCGCTAGAGTAAAAATAGCAAACCAAATAACAATAATATATAAATAAATAGAGAAATAAATAATAATAAAAAAAAAATCATGCTATTATAGCATAAAAATTACTTAAAAATATATTTTTTATTATAAAAAAAAAATCTTAATCGTAGTTAAGTGAACAATTTTTTTATAAATTATACAAAATAAAATTCTTTATATTTAATTCTTAAACTCTTTTCTTTCTTAAACTTTATTTACAATTAAATGTGGCGTGTTTTTGATTATTATTATTATTTAATTAATTATTTTACGCACTTTACAAATGACGCAGGTAAAGAAATAAAAAAAGGCTTTCTATAATAATTTTAATTAAAAAAAATAAATACAACAAAATCACCAAAATAAAAAAAAGATTTGTCATCATTTTTGTCTTTATTTATTTTTTGTTAATTAAATTTTCATGAGTTTTTAATTATTTATTAATATATCTAATTAAAAAATACCGTTCACTGACCGGTGAATTTTTTATTTTAATTGCTTCTGTTTTTCTGGTTTTATATGAATTGCGAAAATCAGTTTAAATTGTAATTAATTAATTATTGAATCTTAAAATAAAAAACGAAAACACTATTTAGTTAGTTAGTTAGTTAGAGGGATCTTAAACGACACAATAAAATTTAGTATTTAACAGGTTTAGGATTTTAAATAAAGGCAAGGATATGAACACTAGAAATAGGAAAATACTATTGAATACCTTAAATAAGTTAAACATCAAAGTTGGAAAAAGAAATCTATAAAATTATAAATAATTTTGCTCTAATAATTCATAAATAATAAAAATAAAAAAAACATTAATAATAAAGGAAGTTGCTTGTTTTATAACATAATTATTTATTTATTTCCTGTTGGTATATTAGAAAATTTTATTAATTAATATATCAAAAAAAAAAAACCACAACATAATTTTATTTATTTAATTAAACTATAGATAATCAATGCCTACTTGAAAATTATCTATTTGCAGTTATGCTTATTTACTTGACATAATTATTAAATTATTGAAAACAAAGTAATCGTCATCATTTTATTTTAAATTTCTTTATTTATTTAAATAAGTTTATAAAATAAATTAAAATAATTACTAATAAATAATTGTTTGTATATTATTTTTTTAGATCAAATAATACCAGTAAAGACGGTGCCGAATTATTAAGTGTTATAAATTCTCCCAGACAAGAAACAGAGTATACAATTGAGAGACTAACAGCTGATATTTTAACACAGGATAGTGGTATAATAATAGAAAATAAAAGTACAGAAATTAGTAATTTTTCTCAAAATAATAATTTAACGCATGCGTTAACAGATACAACACCATACATATGCAATAATACGGATGAAATAGGAAATATGCCAAAAACAATTGATTGTAAAAATTTATATGGCACAGAAATGTCACAGAAAATATATGTGAAAAATAACGATAATAATGTTTCAAAGTTAAACGAAGCAATAAGAGTTGGTTATTGTATTGATAATAAAAATAAAGGTGTTAACAATAATTTAACAATGGATAGTATAGGACAACGAGCAACTAATCCTGATAAAACTATTGCCGGATACATGACCGGTTATCAGCGTTTGCATCATGGAAACGTCAATAAGGTGCTATTTTGATTAAAAAATAATAATTAAAAAAAAAATACAATTAATAATATTTTAATTATCAAGAAAAATTGATTTTATTTATTTAAACACATCCTGTGGTGTTGTGCTTTATTCTAGGCGGTGATATTATTTTTCCTCTTTATGTGCCAAAAAATTATACCCAGAAATGATGTCTGGTTGGGTGTTTTTTTTTTTCATCATTTAATTTTGTGAAAAATCAATAATTTAAGAATGAAAGATTTTACAAATAGAAATAATATAATTTAAATTTTTCATTTATTTTTAATTAAACAATTGATAATAATTTATTAAAGAAATTTTTCATTATGTTGAATTTGCAAATAAATAAATAAATCGTGAAACGTGCGATATGTGACGTATAAATAAACAGTAATTTGATTGGTTGAGGGTATTGTATGTCATTATGTATTAAGTAATTTTGAACATCTGATTAACTGGTTGCTATGTTATTTTGTCGTTGATTACTTGAAAGTGGTTTTTTTTTTTTCTTTTCATATAATTTTTAATGAGAAGTCTGCGGCCCCTTTTTTTATATTTTGCATGTACAAAATTATATATGTGTGATTTTTTTGCATGCATGTATTTAAGAATTTAACTGTTTTATGTTTATTTTTACATTCGTTTTCTATTAAGCATCATTACAAATTATTTTTTTTTTTTACATTAAAACTGGTATATTTATATGTAGGACAGTTTATAGTATACAAGATTATAAAGACTAGACAACCATGTGCCAAATGTTTGTAGAATGGAAAATAAACAGAAAATAATTTTACTTTCAATAAAATCAAAGAAAATATATAATTATAATTAAATAAATATATTTCGTCATTATTGCTTTAAGTTTCGCGAGGTAGTTTTTATTGTGGTTTCTGCTGTGTGTTGCTTTTATTTCAGTTGATGTTACTGTTGAATTCGTGCTTCTATACACGTACTGACAATGATTTCCTTTTTATGACGTCTTTTTTTATGTCATTTTATTGTCTGGGCACGTCATTCTTTGCGAATGAATGATAATGAAAATATTTTATCTAAATTTATTGTTTTATTATCAAATATTTAAATGTATTATTTCGCTATAGTAATTAAATGTTTATCTTTTCGCTCTTTTTTTGGAGAAATTACATAATATATGTGCTGGTGAAAAAAATTTCTCATTAAATACTTATTGGAGAATAGTTTCTCTGAACTGGGGTTTTTCACTTTTATAATTTTATTGATTAATAATACGCTGGGTATTGTATTTATTTTAGTTTTTTATTATTTTATATAAAAAGGTGTTTATTGTTTATTGGATCAACATTGGAATTTTTGTTTAACTTTGTGGTATTAAATATTTTTTATAACTATTATACATATTGGGTTTTTGCCTTTTATTTTAGTTTTTTTATTGTATTATTTTTGCTTAATAATATAATGCTCAATTCATTCATTTATTTTTCATATAACAGAAAATATGCTTTTCTCTGTGTTATTTTGTATGTTGCTTACATTAAAGCGAACAAAAAAATTTAATAAGCAAAAGTAAAAAATTAAATTTCTATAGTAGTTTAGTTAGTCAGCCAATAGCATATAGCATAGACACCGTAAAGTGAGTGAGCAAAGTCAGTCAGCAATTGTACTTTGTCGTGTTTGTTTCAAATTTTGATTATTTTTAATTTGTTTTTCTTTAAAAATTATCAAAACAATTATTATTATTATTATTGTTATTGTCTAGTTCTTAATTATAAATAAATGATTTATTACAGATTTGACATTTTAATTTATCTCTGATTTAAAAAAAGTGAATAAAAGTTTTTGTTGATTTCGGTTCTGTTGTTGTTATTGAAAAAAAGTGAAAAATGAACCGTCATAATAATGTGGTAATAATCTATTTCTAAAAAACATATATAAAATATTATTTATTTGTTGCTATTGAAGAGAAAAATATTATTTAAAATGAAAAAATTTATTATGAAATTCATTTTTAGACAATATTTTTTAAATTTATTTTTTTAATAATTTTTATTTTCAGTTTTATTGTTGTTTCCAAGTGGAGAAAAAACACGAATTTAGTTTATTTTTTTTTTTTTTATTTAATTTTTAAAATAAAATTATTATTATTATTGTATGACCGTGAAATGTGTTTTTTTTTTATCTTTTTGTATTTCTCTGTTACAAATTACATAGAAATAGTATTAATTATATGCATATTGCGCCAATAATCAGATTAAATCAGCTGATTTTTTTTTCTAACTGTATTATTTTGCATTTTTCTTTTCTTTCTTTCTTTTTCTTTACTTTGATAATTTATTTTGTAAATTTGTTTTTATATTTTCTGCTTTTATTTAAATTTATTTTTACTTTTATTAGAGGTCATTCCATTTTCAGAAGGTCATTAACTAATTGAACAATTTTTGAATTTGTTTTATTTAAAGTAAATAAGAGTGAAATGATTGCGTTTTCTTTATGCTTATTTTTTTTCTGCTTTATTAATAATAATATTAATAAAAATTATTTTCATTTGTGCTGTTATTATTACATTTGTTAAGTTATGCATTCTTAAATTCAACATCAATTAAATTTATTTTTATTAAACAAAATGTTTTTTCCTTTCTCTATATGCGTGTTAGTCATTCACTTATAATAATACATATATGCATATATTTTAATTTAATAAAATATTAAAAGAAAAAAGTAAAAGCTAAAAGGAAAATACAAAGTTATTTGATGTCACCTTTAGGAATTTATTTTTTTTTTCTCTCGTAATATTGCGTCACATGGATTAATTCACGCTACATAATCATAATCTCTGCTCTATTCACATTGAATTTTTCACTTTCAATTTTTATTTTTATTTAACCTTTATTTGAACTTATTTATTTATGTAGAAGAAATATGTACATTTTATTTACTTTGTTATTTCATTTGAAACGTGAACGAACTCCTCTAGGTGTTAATTATAATTTGAGTTATTTCATGGTAAGACACAGGGGTACTACACATGTGTAGTGGTTGTTGGAAAGTGCCTTCCAGATTTTGTTGAACGTGAATTATGTTTTACTTATCGATTACTTTGTGTAAATTTATGTTTTTCATTGACTTTTTGATTATTGCCATTAATTCTATGAAGAATTTTTTCCATTTTCTGATTGGTTTTCTTTTAATTTTCTTATATATTATGCTCAATATAAAAATGCTTATTATGTGTATAATGAATGTGTAAATTCACCAAAATTACATAAAAATTGTTTATTAAAATTTTGATTATTTAATTAATTTTATTACTCACGAAAATAATAAACTCTAACGAATAAAAAATTTGTTTATGTTTTTATTATTATTATTTTCTTATCAGTTGTATGGTAACAGCTTAAAAGTTTTTATTTATTTTTTATTAACTTTTTTTTTTTCCTTTGTTAATTAATTAATTTGTCTTGTTGTTATCACTGGAGATTATATTTTTCTTTAATAATAATTCAAATTACTAATTGTTATTTATTTTCTTTGTTTTGTTTAGCGTTTGCTTTTTTTTGTTTAATTATTTTTTCTTTTCTTTTTTAGATTAGTTTATTTAAGATTATTAATAATGATTTTTTGATATATAGGGTGGTGATCAAATAAGAGCTATATATTTTCAAATATAAATTAGCGCTATGTTGTAAATAAATAAGAGCTATGCTGTTTAAAAAAAAATATATAGTATTAATTTGATCACTCCCTATATATGTATAAGCAAAGAGGACTTTCTTTAACTATGCTTTTATCAACAAGTTGTCCTCATTCGATTAAATTTTCAAAGTGGAAGAAATACAAGTATTATTGCAATGTAAATTAATGAAGATTTTTATTTAGTTTTTCTTATTATTGTAGTAATTATTCTGTTTTATCTTTACTTAGTAAATAGTAATAATGATTAGAGTTTAGTAAACCCTGAAGTAGTAATATTTTAATGTTAGTTTTATTGTTTTTCTTTTTTAGTTTAGTTAAGTATAAAAGAAAATTTACTCATTAAGTGTAAGTACTTTTATTTATAAGCAGGAAACGTTAATGTAAATAATATTTTATCTTTTTTTTTTATAGTAGTAATTGGGTTATTTAATTTAATTTTATGTTTGATTTTGCCATGCCTCTTTGGATTTATTATTTATTACCTTAATTATTATATATTTTGAGTATTTATTATTATTATTGTTTTGTGTATATAAGCGCTGGTTAGTCTACTCTACTTTGGTAAAATGTATTTATTTAATTTTTTGATTTCGTTGTGATTCTGGGTAATTAAAAAATTTTTAATTAAAAAATATAATTTACCCGGATATAAATTGATATGTTTATTTTAATTAATTATTTTTATATAATTTGTTTTATTTTAATTGAGTTGTTAGAAGAGATGTTTTTTCAGGTGTATGGAATATGTTTTCTTTGCTGCATAAACAGTAATACTACACTTTTAATTAACGGCAGATCATTGTTTTCTTTTTTACTAATTTATTTTATAGGCGTTGTTTCGGGCGTCATATTCTCAAATATTTTTATTTCAATTAATTTTATTTTGATAAATGTTGTCATGTGGTTAATATTTTTGTTGCTGAATCATGGTACTGTGCTGGTTGAACTGTGTATGTTTATCTCTTATATTTTCCATATAAAATTGTTTACTATAAATTGCAAATAAAAAATAATAATAAATTCTAGAATAAGTATATCTGCCGGCAACATACAGCAATCACATTTATGTGTGTTTAGAAGAAGAAAAACCCACATCACATGTTTAACGAGTGTCCAGCGGTTTTATTTTATTTTATGTTAAAAATTTTATGTTGTTTTTTACACTTTTTTTTTTTAGTTTATTGATTTAGTTTTTTTTTTTTAGCTAATTTTTTACGCTAATTTATTTGTTATTTTTCTTCTACTTGTTGTATTTGATCGTATAAAATAAGATTTCTTAAATATTTTCAACAATGAAATATGTTTTGTTAATTTTATTATGGAATTTAAACTGGTATATTCTGCTTTTATTGTGTGTGAAGTAGATAATTATAGATAATTAAAAAAATAATTAAAAAGGAAATGGCAAAAATTAACAGTTGTTATAAAAAAAACACTTGCTAAAACATAACACCGAATATGAAAGTGAATCAGGATCTTAATGACTTAGATGACTAAATATTTATTTACTGGAATTTTGAAATACTTTTTGAAATCCGATACAATATTGGATAATCAATTAATTATAAATATGGTGTTTTCGCTTATCTGTTTCAGAATTTTGAATTATGTTTTGCATAAATAAATTTTTTTGTTGCTGAATCATTGTACTATGCTTGTTGACCTGTGTGTGTTTATCTCTTATAGTTTCCATATAAAAATCACAGTAAATTGCTAGTATACCAGTAAGTAATTTAGAAAATAGGTATTACCTTTCTACGGAACTTTATTTCTCCACAAAATTGTAATGGAAAATGTTTATTAAATAATTTAAAAAGTAATTATTATTATTATGATGTTTACAATTTCCTACAACATTAATATCGACTATTATGATAAGATTTTACGATTTACGTAACTAGTTTATATTTAATTTGCGGTTTTTACGAGTTTTTTTGATGGTAATTGATTTTTTTTTCCTTTATTATTGTTGTTGGTTTTGACGAAAAATTGATAATTTTTTTTTTTCTATTTATTTCTATTTATTTATCACACTTTTATATTATTTTTTTGCTGTTTTTTTTTCAATGAGGAGATAAATACATATACATATATTAATGAAATTCATGTTATACTAGGTCATGCCGTTAATTTATTTTATTTTGTTTTCTTTTCTTTATATATTTAATTTACGTTTATTATTTTGTTTTTAATTAATTAATTAATTTCTTCTTTTTTTTTTTGGATTTTTACAATCACTAAAAATTGTTTATTTTTTGATTAATTATTAATGCTATTTTTGATACGCATTATTACAACTATATTTAATTAATTATATTAAAGCTAGCTACTGTATAATACACGTTTAATTTATTTTAAACATTTTTGAATAAAGAAAATTAAAATTCTTTAAATTTTTAAGGCTAAATTTATTAGCTGTTTTATTTGTGATAATATGCAATATATAATTTTGTTTGGGTGAATTCTTTTTCACCTTGCTTATCTCTCACCTTTGCTAAAGTTTTATATGTAGGTGTAAAGAATTTAATAAAAAGCAGCAAATCTTATACTCTTGTCGGTTGATTTAATTCAATGTTGTAGGCTTTTATCTTCTATAGATAATTTCTATATAATTCTACATTAATCATTCATTATTTAATAATTGTATTGTATAAAATTAATTAAATTTTGAATTCAGAAGCAGAAACTGTTTTAAAAAATAATAAATAAATAGATTTGATAAAGATTTGGCTGCAAATTCCAATTGTAGAGTTTTGTTTTTCGCGATTTAAACTACGATAAATTAATAATTGTTGTTTTTTTTTTAATTTTTGATGCATTTGCAATTCGGGCCTATTTACTAGAAATGATCTCTTTTCTTTACTTTTTAAGTTTATTTTAAAATAAGAATAGTTAGTTAGTTGTTGATAATCGCGCTACAAATTGATTTATTTTAATAATATAAATTATTGGTCGTGGACATGATCCTGATTCAAATATGAAAATAATGTAATCGAGTGTAGAACAAACTGAGTGTTTTTTAATGCGATAGAATAACTGGTAATAAATATTTCTTGGAAATAATATGCAATTTTTATTTATTTAATATTTTATTGTTAATTATTTTTAAATAAAAAAAAAATCATATTTCTTCATTTAATAATAATTTCAAAATTATTTTTATTACAGAGAAAAGAAATATTTACTTTTTATTTTGTGTGTTTTCCTTGAATTATTTAAAATAACTTCTTTTTATTTATTATTATTAATGAAGTAAAAGGAGAATTTCATAATTATATATTTTTTATTTTTGCATAATAAAATTTATTTATTTGGCATTTAAAATGATTAATTAATTTCAGTTTTAAATTTATTTTGTTTTTGTTTGGTAAAATAAAATGTTGTGATATTTCTATTACCTTGATTAGAGAATAAATAACAATATTGATAGTAATCTCGATAACTTAGCAGCAAAATATACCTGTAGAAACACTAAATAATCATGAATTAGTTTTTGCCGTATAACATTATTATAGATATAATTTTTATCTCTCATAAGTTAACTTACACCATTTGTGTATTTATGAATTTTTATAAAGACTTTATTGTCTGAAAAGAAGTTATCTTTGCATTTGTACTTTTATGATTAAAATGATTATATTGTGGAATGTTGTAAGAAATATTTTAATAATACTTTAAGTGGTTTTTTTTTGCGTTGTTTTCAACTTTGTACGTATTAAATTTATTTATATAATTTTTTGACGCAAAATAATAATTTTTTATTTTCTTCACATTATTTTTGAAGCTGATTTTACTTTGGAGAACAAGTTGTGTCACTTATTGACTAATGAAAATTTTCAAAAATAATTTTTCTACAGAATTTAGCTGTTTACTTTTAGATTTTACTTTATATTTTCATGGTTTTCTGTATAATTAGCTACCTACATATGTAGCTGATTGTATGCTACTACTGTTAATATTTAAACAAATAATAAATGACAATGCCCTGTAGCAAAGTGTTTTCTGTGTCAACAAATTTATATATAAATAATTATTTTAATTATTTTTTAACAAACAAAAAACAACTATCTATGCGCTTCAGTAGTAATTAAATCGAAATGACATTGAACTAATTTCACGTTTTCTCCTTAACTAGATTCTAAATTTCTATATTTAACGAATACATAATTAACCACTTTTTTGTATATTTTTTAGGGTTTATGTTTTAGCATTCAAGAACGTCAGCTATTAGGTATACATGGATTATTACCGGCTGTTGTTAAAACGGAAGAACAAGAATTGGAACAATGTACCATATTATTGAATCGTTATGAAAAAGATTTAGATAAATATATTTTTCTAATTAGTTTATTGGTAAGTGGATATTTTAATTGGATATTTATTTTCTTATTTTAATTTTTGTTTTGTTTTTAAGGATCGCAATGAACGTTTATTCTACCGTTTAATAGCGTCTGATGTAGCAAAAATGATGCCATTGGTTTATACACCGACTGTTGGCGAGGCATGTCAAAAATATAGTTTAATTTATCAATATCCAAAGGGATTATTTATCACAATCCATGATAAAGGACATGTCTATGATATTCTAAAGGTAAGCTTTATGGTTGCCTTTTAAGTGATACTAGGTAGATTACTGGCTTTATTTTTTCTTATTTAGAATTGGCCCGAAGATGATGTTCGAGCAATTGTTGTTACAGACGGTGAACGTATATTAGGCTTAGGAGATTTGGGTGCCAATGGTATGGGTATACCAGTTGGTAAATTAGCATTGTATACAGCATTGGCCGGCGTTAAACCAAATCAATGTTTACCAATAACATTGGACGTTGGCACAAACACAGAGAGTATATTAAATGATCCATTGTATATTGGTTGTCGTCATAAGCGTGTCGAAGGACAAGAATATAATGATTTTATTGATGAATTTATGAAGGCGGTTGTGCGACGATTTGGTCAAAATTGTTTAATACAATTTGAAGATTTTGCTAATAAAAATGCATTTCGCTTATTGGAAAAATATCGTTATGATTATTGTACATTTAATGATGACATTCAGGTTGGTGTTTTTCACGTTATATGAATTAATTAATTGTAATAATTTCAATAATAATTTTAATTGTAGGGAACGGCTGCTGTTGCAGTTGCTGGCATAATGTCATCATTACGTTTAACGAATACACAATTAAGTGATAATCGTATATTGTTTTATGGTGCCGGAGAAGCTGCACTTGGCATTGCCGCACTCACATTAATGGGTATCAAAAGTGAGAAAATTTTAAGCGATCAAGATGCTAAGGAACGCATTTGGTTGGTTGATAGTAAGGGATTAATTGTCAAGGATCGTCCAAAGGGTGGTATTACCGGTCACAAAGAGGAATGGGCTCATGATTATGAACCAATTGATAATTTAATTGATGTTATTCGAACACTTCGACCAACAATTTTGATTGGTGCCGCTGCACAACCGAAAGCATTTTCTAAAGAAATCATTGAAATGATGGCAGAACTCAATGAGAATCCGGTTATTTTTGCATTATCAAATCCAACTGAGAAGGCTGAATGTACTGCAGAGGAGGCATATACATATTCTAACGTAATTAATGAATAAATTAAAATTACTTACTTTTATTAAATTTTCAATTAATTTTAGGGAAAATGTATATTTGCTTCTGGTTCACCATTTGCACCAGTTACAGTTAATGGCCGAACATTTGAACCAGGTCAAGGTAATAATTCTTATATATTCCCTGGCATTGGGTTGGGTGTTATTTGCTCGGGAGCACAGACTATACCAGAGGAAATGTTTTTATTGACAGCTAAGGTTTGTCTATTTATTTTTTTATTGATTAACGAGTAACATTTTTAATGTGTTTTAATTAATTTTCTCTTTACACAGACTTTAGCCAGTATAGTTAAAGAAAGTGATTTAGATGTTGGCCGATTATATCCAAAATTATGTACAATCAAAGAAGTTTCAATTGAAATTGCAACAGTATTAGTGGGCTATGCGTATGCAAATAAATTAGCCACAGTGCGTCCAGAACCAAAAAATAAAGAAGAATTTGTTAGAGCACAAATGTATGATTTGAATTATCAAGCTGCATTGCCAAACGTTTATCCATGGCCAAAATTATAAACACAATTAAGAAAAAAAAACAAACAATTATTCATTTTTAATTTAATAATAGTAGAATTTATTTTCGTCATTTATCTTTTTCTTTTTGTTTAGATTCTACAAAAAACTAACTCTTATTTATGATTTTTTAATTATACTTGTTTTTTTTTTTTAATTTTACTTCTAAGCACTAATTTAATTAATTTGTTGTTATAATATTTGGCGAGCGGTGGTGTTTGTAATGAAAAAAACAAATTAATGTAATCGTGATAAAACAGAGAAATAAAAATTATAAGAATATTTTCTTTGCAGAAATTGTTTTCTTTTTAATAAATAAATAAATTTATTCTAAAATTTCTTCATTTCCAGTGACACCGAATCGTTGTACATTTGTTGTTGGTAAAAATGATATTTGTTGCTTTGACATTAAAAAATCACGTACATCATTGTATTTATTTGATTTCTTATGGCGCTTAACATCATTGTCCATCATATCCTCCTCTTCATCATCATCATCAGAAACATTAGCAGCTGATGCACTTATAACCGGCTGATAACCTTTTTTATTTAATATTTTCAATTCACGTTCACGTAATCTTTCATTTATTGGTATTAATTTCACTTTTAATTGTTCCAACACCGGTTTGAATTTATTTTTTATAATTTTATTATTTAAATTATCCAGATTACTAGTAGTATCTGCTGTATTATCTGTAGTAGATTGTTGATTTAATTCTTGTTGACCTGGACCATCCAGTGCATAAAATTCATCATTTTCATTATAATTATTAATTAAAAATGAATCATCAATAGTAATAATTCGATTAGAATTTTCTAAAACATCATTATTATCAGTACTCTGCTGATTTATATTAATTTTTTCCTCTTGCACATCATCATTTATCAGTATATATTTATTATAATTAATAATTAAATATTTTAAATCATCGTGACAGGATAAAAATGTTTCATCAATTAAATTCAAATTATTATTTATATTATTTAATAAAATATTTTTATCAGCATTATTCTTATTTATTTCTGTTGATAATAATAAATCAATTGATGTTGTTTGATTAACAATTGCTAATATACGTGCATGAAAATTATTTAATAATTTACGAAAATTTTCAATATCATTCTGTTTATTCTGATTATCGTTTTTCTTGTTTATCATAATACATTTTGTTAATAATTTATATTTTGTATATTTTTCAATTAAATTTATATTTATATCAATATTATAATTTATTTTTAATTCATCAATTAAATGTTTATAAAATGTATTTAATTTCATTATCAATGTTTTATTTATTATCTTTTCATTTATTATTATTAAACATATGCATAACAATAATTGTGATTGAATTAATAAATAAATATTATAGAAATCCTGTAATCAGAATTAAAAAATTTATATGTGATATTTTATTAAATAAAATTATTGATAAGATAATTAACTAAAATTACATTTAATTTGGATGTTAAAACTCCAATTATTCAACACATTTAATCATTTATGTCGTGCATTTTACCGGTAAATCCTCAATATTTTCGAAATAGAGAATTAAGGACATTTTAATGCTTATTTTATCATTTAAAGCGGAATTTATACTAGACAATAATCATTTAATTAATGATTTTAATTTGCCTTTAGAAAGAATAGACACAAATGAGTGAGACTATCGTATTTTACGGACTATAAGACGCACCGAACGACAAGACCCACTTCAAATTAGTAAGATGATTTTATAGAAAATATACAAATTGTAAAAAATATATTATGTTGCCTTCGGGTCAGAAGACGCACCAAAAATTTAAGTCCATTTGTTTGTACAAAAAATCGCGTCTTATAGGCTATAAAATACTGTAAGCATTTGAATTAAAACACTGGTTTGTGGTTACACAAACTAGTCATGTAAAAGTGCAAATAATTAACGTTTTAAACTGTCTCCAGAACAATAAACACAAGAAATTAATCTAATTAATATTATAATTGAAAATAACAATAATTACCTTAATATTTTTAACATTATAATTGAATTTTTGAAATAATTCACATTCATTAATATCATCAAATGTTTGATAAATATTAACAAAAATTTCATTTAATTTAAAATATTCTTCATAATGTTTAATTGTTTCATAAAAATAAATAATTATTAATTTTAATTTATTTATTAAATTTATTACTAAATCATTTTCATTTGTACTAAAAAGAAAATTTATTAATTAATTAAATATAAATATATAAATGAAAAATTTTACTTACAAATTTGTTTCAATTTTTAAATAAATAATCTCATTAAAATATTTTATATTTTTCCTAATATCATTATCAATACAATTTAATAAATTTATTATATTTTTTATTAAATTTTTATTTGTATAATTATTGTAATTATTGAATAATTTTATTAAATAACCAAATGTATATGATGCTGCTATTGTGCCGGTAGTAATTGGAACAATTAAACGTAAGTTGCTGTATCATTTTGAGAAAGAAAACATTTTATTGAATGAATTTTTTGATTAATTAAAATTGCAATAAATTTACTTGCTATTACTGATCCTTGTTGTTAAGAATGTTCCTAAATATAATAATGTTATTGTTTTTAATGAAAAATAATTTGTATGTTTTTCATTTAAAATGCATTCATCTAATAAATCATCGATTATTTCAATATGATCAGATAATAAACGTTTCGATGTTAAAATTGAGTAAATCATATCCAATTGCATATCCTAAAATATAATTTTAAAACGAAATTAGACAAGTAATTTACGTATAATTTACAATTAACAAAATTATATACCTTTTCCTGAAAGATTTCATTTTGGCAGTCATTAAGCAAAATATTACTTTTCTAAAAATAAAAATTAAATAACACTAAATATTTTAATTACTACAGAAAATAATAATTAAAAACTTACACATTTTAATAAATTCATAATGAAATTATTACTTTTTATTATTTAAAGTAATAATTTGCCCTTGATTTAGACTTTTAGGTTATGTTGTTTAATACTTAGTATTTATTTAATGATTACTTTTTTAATATTATACACATATTTCATGATAATAAATTGCATTTAATGCATTTTTATTAGGCACTTATAATCTTTTTTAATCACTTTTATAATTAATTAAATTAATTTTTTTATTGATTCACATACAAAACAAAATGTAAATAAATCTTTTTGAAATATTTTTTTACCTTATAAAAACAATAATAAATAATATCTCCTTCGCTATACTAGCGCTAGAAGTATCAAACAAAATAATAGAAAACCATTAAAATAACATAAAACCTTTCAAATGTTTTCTTTTTTAAATTTCTCATTTATCAACATTTATGAATTTTATCGATATTTAAGTAAGTAAATTAAATATCAATAAAAGCATATAATTAACATGATTTATATAAATATAGAATTTATTAAATTGTTTTCTCTAATAATATATACATAAGATAACAAAACAAACATATATAAATATTTAATTTAATAAATACTTTTGATTAAAAATTAAATTTTATTTACAATACAAAAAAAAAAATGAATTACAATAAAAATAATATTTATATAATGATAATTAATAATTATTTCGACTAGTTTATATATTATAGGTATTTTTTGGGTGTATTGTTTTGTATTTAACAATAACCAACAAATAATTATATTTTTATTGAACAGAAATTGTACTATTTCTAACAGTTGTATATCTTACCGGTGCCGAAAAGCCAATATCAACTTTACGTAATTTCTTTTTAATAAATACAATAATAAAGCCAACAATTAAACCAATTACAATAACAGCTAATACAGTTAATATTGTTAATACAATTGAACGTGGCCGTAAAAATGGTGGCGGATCATAAGATGGTACACGCAATGGACGTTTTGCATCAGGTAAATTACACAAATTAAAACGTTTTAAATCTGTTAATAATGTTCCAGCTAAATCATATGGTGTATTACATCTAATAATATAGAAAATATTTAAATAATATTAAATCAAAGATATATAGTTATTTATATAAATTACCTGGCCTCATCATCACTTTGAAATTCATCCGTATTATAATGTTTTAATTCTTCTAATACATTTGTTAACATACACTCACAATGCCATGGATTATTTTTTAATTTTAATGAACGTAATTTTATTAATTCTTTATTATTATTATTATTATTGTTATAAGTATCATTATTAACATTATCTATATTATTTTTCTCTATATAAATAGCATCACCTAAATATAATTCTTTTAATGAACAATTTGATAAGTCCAACTTAATAAACAACAGAAAAAAAAATGAAAACATATATAAAATTAATTATTTAAATAAATTTTAATTCATAAATAAATTACTTCTCTCATATTTTTTAAATTTAATAAATTATTTAAATCGATTTTTTCCAATTTTAAATTATTACAACATGTTAATACTTCTAATGATGTTAAATGTGCAAATGTATTGTCATTTATTTCATGTAATTCATTATTATTACTTATATTTAAATGTGTTAATTGTTTTAAACCTTTAAATAAAAGAAAATTATTTATATATTTAATAAATAAATTAAATAAAATAAAGTTCTATTCACCTGCAAAGCTTTCATCATTTAATATTTCAATATTATTATCACCAATATACAGTGATTTTAATGTTTTACCTAATAAACTTAAACTCTCCGGTATTTGTATTAATTTATTACCATGTAATAATAATTCACGTAATTTATTCATATTTTTAAATGTTATATCTGGTATAATCACTATATTATTATATGATAAATCTAAATGTTCAATATTTTTATTTGAACCGATTGATAATGCTGTCGAATCTAAATTGTCATTATTAAATTCAATTTTATTATATGCTAATGATAAACGTTTTAATTTTGGTAAATGTTCAAATAATAATTCATCTAATATTGTTATATAATTATAACTTAAATCTAAATCAGTTAATGATATTGATTCATAAAATTCATCATTGTAACGGCCACGAAATACATCCGGACGTAATTCATCACCTATAAAAAATAGTAAAATAAAGATAATAAAAATGTTTATTTAATTAATTAGATAAATAAATATCACTCTTACTTGATATTTCATTATAACTTAAATCTAAACGTAAAATATTTGGTACATCAACAAATGCTGCTGATTTTAATTCTCTAATTTTACAATTTCGACAACTGAAATATACTCGGCCCATTGTTTCCGGTAATTGTTGTAATGTATTTATATCGTTATCAGAAAATGTTGCAAATATATCTAAACCTAAAAATATATTTAAAAAATAAATAAATATTAATAAATAATTAATTAAAAATTAAAAAAAATAAGAAAAATGATTTTTCCTTTTACCTGTATGATTTGTACCGAATACATCTGGCCAACCGGTTAAAAAATGTTTCAAATCTTTTGCCGTACAATCAAGTACATAATGATTATTCGCTTTATTATCATCATTACCAATGCATATACAACGTTCGCATATATTATTAATTGATTCGTATGGTAAATCACCATTAATTGACCGTATAAAATAAATTAAATTAAAAAATAATAACTGAAAATAAAGAAAAAATTAAATAGAAAAGAAAATGTTAAAAATGAAAATTTTGTTATTTTTTTAGTGTATAAAGAATGTATTTTGTTTTAAACTGGTTGCAGATATATGGGGATGTAGCTCAGTGGTAGAGCGCTCGCTTCGCATGTGAGAAGTCCCGGGTTCAATCCCCGGCATCTCCAGGTGGTTTTTTACATTTTTTTTTTAAATTTAATTTTAATTAACATTATCGATTTTACATATTTTATAACGTAATTAATTATAATATAATTATGTATTTTAAGTATTTAAAATGGGGAAACGACATGTTAAAAACGAAACGCACAGTATAATTAAATAGAATAAAAATAGGGAACATACAAATAAGTATTGATAATACATTATTTTTGTTATCAAAACATACAAATATCTAATGATAATGTTATCGATTATTTATTTATAGATAAATAATATTATTTTCTAATGATAAAAATAATTTTACTAAAAAAGAAAAATTTATTAATTTAAGGTGGGCGCTTGTTATTATGCGTTTATGTTTGGTATTATAAAGGCATTAAATTATTTTATTGTTTTTCACTGCTGCTTTAGACTCAGCATAATTAAAATTAAAATAATTTAGAAATTTAGAATGAACACGCCCGGAGAATTAAAACTTCCAAAATAACATACCGTATTTTACGGACAATAAGACTCACCGAACGCACCTCAAATGTTTTAAGATGAGTTACACTTCGGACCATAAGAGCCCGCAAAATTTGAATACAGTTTTGTAAGTAAAAAAACGCGTCTTTTAGCCCGTAAACTACGACAATTAAAATTAAAATAATTTAGAAATTAAGAATGAGCACGCCCGGAGAATTAAAACTTCCAAAATAACATAATTAATAAAAACATTTTACCAAAGCAGGAAATGAATAACATTTTTAGTTTTTTCATTTAAAAATTTCGCAACAAAAAAACAAAAATAACCCCTCAAGCTGATTAAACACTCAACACTCAACAATGAATATGACTGTATGGTAAATGCTTTAACGATTAATAATAATAAAATAACAAATAAATCCTTAACTCACCAGTAATAATCTTAATAAATCCATTCTCCTTTTACTGATAAATAAAATTAAATAAAAATAAATTATTTTCTTTTTTTCTCTGCTTTATTTTCTTCTTTTTTTTTCTTTTGCGTCTTTTTCTTAATTTTTTTACAATTTTCTTCGTTATTTTTATCGTTTTATTCTATCGTTATATAATTGTAATTTTATTGATATTCCAAAGTTCTTGAGTAATTTTAATTATGTTTTTTTTTACTTTTATTTAATTAATTAATTTTTGCACACACACACATATATATGTATAACTGAACAAACATAATTAAAATAATTTCATTTAATTATGTAAATTTAAACCAAAAAAAAAAAACACTTTGATTATTTGTGTGAATGATAAATTTTTGCTCTTTTTCTTTTTTGTTAATTTAAATAATAACAATAATAATTATTATATTTATAATTATTACTATTATTCACTTTATAATTTAATTAATATTTTTAAGAAAAATGCGACACATCCCAAATTATAATCTTCCAGCGAGAGATTACAATTCACATAACACTTATATATATATATTTCAAGTTTTTCTTAATGAAATTTTCATTATTAATTTCCTTAATAAATAAATTATTTCTACAAGAAAACAAAATGTAAAGGAAAAAATAATTAAATAATAAATTAAAAAATTAAATAAAAAAAAATTTTATGCACAGTAAAATCGAACTGTTAATTTTCAATGAGTTAAAAGAAAAAAACGCACACACAAATTACAAGGAAATAAAAAATAAAACCACTTGAAATGCACTGGGTGCTTATTATGAATAATAATAATAGTATTTTAATTAAAACGAAATAATATAAATAATAAAAATTAATCAAATGAAAAACTATCGTTTACGGTTTTACTACCTTTTTTTAAATAAATCGTAAATTAATTAATTAATAATTTACACACAAAACCAACACCCTGCACCAAATAAATTTTATTAATATTATTATTTAATTTTTTATATTATTTTTTCACATTTTTCCAAATGTTGAATTTAGATATAAACAACAAAATCTGATAAAGATTACTGATAACGTTCTGTCGTTAACAAACTTTACTGTACTATTTTTTTTTTTTTTTATTTTATTTTAAACATATGTATTATTAACAAAAAAAAATAAATAAAATTAAATAATAATGAAAATAAGTAAAAAATTAAATTAATAATTATCACAATGAAATGTTTAGTGTTAATGATTATTTATTTATTTTGCATTATTTTGTAATTAAAAGTAACAAAAAACAATAATTAATAAGTAAAATTAAGCGATGGGTAGTTGCAGAAACTAAATAGAAATTTATATTAAAGCTATTCTATTTTCAATAATAGATGTCATTAGTAACAGATGAAAGAATATTAAATAATATTTTTGTTCGTATTTTGAATTTTATAATTTCTTTTAAAATAATAATAATAATTAGTATTATCATATTATTATTACATAAAATTTATTATAAATTAGTAAGAAAATTAATTAATTATATAAATGTCACCGTTGTATATATATATATATATATATTTTTTTTGTATTATACACATACTTCAACTAATATTTAACAATAGCAAAGCAAAGAAAAATAAATTTATTATTGGAAAAAATTCTTTTAAATATTTAACATTCAAATTATTTATTTATTTATTTTTAAAATAAAAAATAAATATTTAATAAAATTAAAAGTCTATAAAAGGTAAAAAATATTAATCTAACGTTGAAATAATAATTCAAGATCAGAATAAAATTTTCACACGATAATTCATTAACGAAGTGAAACTGTGCACCAAAAAGAAAATCAAGCAATAAATTATTAATTAATTAATTAATAATTAATATAATCAATGAAAAAATATATCCAATAAACAAATATAAAAAATTATTAACTTTTTATTATTAAATAAAAATAAATAATAATTTAAATAACCATTTTTATCCAAAGTAAAAACACAACCACAAACACTTCTCATAAGCATATTTATATCGGTTTTTATTTAGTTTAATCAACATTTTGTCACATTTTAACACATTTTAATTAATTTATAATCATTTTTATTTTTGTTAATTATTAATTAAAGACAACAACTAATTTTAAAATACGCGCACAACTTTCTTTCCCAATGAATGAAAAAATAAAATAAATTGTATGAAAATATATAAAAATCAAACAACACACGACAAATATGATGATGATGAGTAATAGTAATTAATTAATAAATAACAATTCATTTTTAGATATAAATAATAATAATAATAAATAAATTTTCGTCTTGTTCTATTCAATTAATGGAAAATAAAACTAAATACGAAGTAATAATAAAAACAACAGCAAAAACAATAAAAATACAAAACATGTTTCAATGCAAGGTCAACAAAAGTAAGAAATAATAATAATAATAATTTTAAAGAGAAACTCATTTGAAAAAATTACAAAATTAATCTATAGAATTAAGAGAAGCATAGAAAGAAATATTTTTAACTAAAAATAAAAAGAAAAAGTGATTAAGCATCGATCATCATTTTGAAATAAAATGAAAAAAAAAATGTTTTATTAATAATACAAAATAATAATAATAATAAAGTTCATGGACGTATCTTGTTTCAGTTAAGCACACAAATATATATCAAGACGGATGAGGTTATGCTTGAAGACACTTTATTAGTAAATATACGTCTGTCTTATAAATTCTTTGTAATTACGCAGACCTAATGCAATTTTGTTTAATTTGGATAAATATCCGTCGTTAGAGATTGGTAAACAATTGTTACTGAATAAAACAATTATTTATTTATTTTCCTGGATAGGTTGTCAAGATTCTCTAGCTTTATTCAAGATCAAAAATTGAATCACAAGCTTAATTAATTCGGTTACTAATGAATGATTTTATTAAGTTTTGCAACAAACGTTACTCTTTTAACGGGAGGAAAAACTTCAGATTGTAATTTTAATTGTTTTTATTTAACTTTTTGAAGCTTTTTTGATAAAGTTTAAAATAACAACTAAGGAATTATATAATTATTAAAACAAATTAAAAAATAAATACAATTTATTAATCTTATCTAGAAAAATTGAGTTCAATTAACGCGAACCAAATGAGGTAAGAACGAAACCCGATAACAAGTATGTTACCTTTTTCATTAACAAAAAAATTAATCATACATTTTGTGTATAATTAATTAATAGAAATTTATATCAGTTATTGACGAAAAACTTAAAACTTTTTATAATAGTTTATCAAGTAAAGCATAATATTGTTTTACAATTTATAATTTTAACCTATTTAATGGTAAAACTGGATGAACGCTGTTAATAAATTATTAAATTATTATTTTAAATAATTGTAGTAAAAATTTATTAAATTATTTTCTATATTTAAATAACACGAAAGCCACATAATTATTTTAAAAATAAATAACAGTTACATTTGTCACTTGTATACCACTTTCACCTTCTACGATTTGTTTCTTTACTATTTTCGTTATGATTTAATACACCGCACTTTACACAAATATTTATGCTTTCTATACCAATAATATTAAAGAATAGTCAATTATATTTGAATTTACTTTTATTTTGCAATAATAATAAAATTTTATTTAATAGCGAAAACTTTATAAGAAAACCAATAATGATTTGTTTTTCAATCAAACACTTTATAACAATTACTAACCATTTTTAAATTAATATCAAATGATTTGAATTGATTTGATTATTTATTTGAATTTATTGATAAAAAAATGATGACGTATTATTAATATAAACGATTGACAGTTGAATCATTATATTCAATCGAGAATAAATTCTAAAATGATGACACATTTTAAAAATAAAAGAAAAAACATAAAAGTTTACAACACAGTTTACATTGGAGTTAATTATTATCATCTATTAATAATTAATTTAATATCCAATGAATATTTTAAAATATATATATATATATATATATATATATATATATATATATATATATATATATATATATATTCAACATGTAACGTGATTATTTAAAGGCAAAACATATTTTAAATGTATTTAAATTAGCAATGAATGATACGTTTTCATTTCTTTCCATTATTATTCGTTAATTAAAATTTACTTGATCACAATAATATGACACTTTAGCAGCACATAAATACAACAATTTAAATATTAACTATACAATTCAGTTAAGTAATTGGCTTTGAAAACAATCATAATTTAATTAATTTGTATTTATGTATTATATGCATATGTATTATGGAAACAAATTTAAATATTGCTGTTATGTGTATACAGGGCGTCTACTAAAGTAAATAATTTTTATTCTTTAGAAACATATATTTTAATCTGTTGAAATATAGATGGCAGTGTTATCAATATACTTTAAAATTTAATTTAATTTATTTATTTTTATGATAATTAATTGCTAGATCGTATTACATAGAATGATCTGAATTGAAATATGTTTAATGATTTTTTTTTACTTTATAAAGTATTTTATTTATTATGCTGTGATATTCTTAAAACAACAATTAATGTTATAAAAAATAGCGTATTTTATACGACGAACTGACGTGTAATGACTTAAAAAATCCCTTTGACAATCTATAACGAGCTGTTAATTTTTCTGTTTAACTTTAACGTTTAAGAGCAATTAGCTAAAATATAGATGGAGGTACATTCGGTTAGAATTTAAATACATAAAAATGTTGATAAAAAGAATTAATTAAAAAATTAAACATGTTTTAATTTAAATTAATCAAATATTTTATTTATATAATCTTTTTTTATTAATCTAATTATTAATATTAATATTATTATCATAATTACTCGAATACAATTTTTATAAATTTTATTTTTTATTTACAATAATTTTTTTTCTAGTTAATTAAATTTTAACAAATGTCAGATCATTTAAATTATTTAAGTTTAATTAAAATTAGTTATTTTCATTTTTATTTCTGTATTCTTATTATTTATAATTATAATTTTTAATTAATGTAAAAAGCATTCAGATTTTATTCTTTTTTGTTGATGTTCTTTAAGTGTTTTAACTTTAGATCACTAACACTTATTATTTGTGCATTTATTGTTTATATTCACTAAGGATATGCGCAGAAAATCTGTATTTTTATTTTCTTTTATAAGGCTGAAGGATAATTTATTATATTTTATTATATATATAACTAAAATTAAAATCAACTGCTTTGGTCTGCTCTTCATTGGTTCACCTGTGATCCGATCCTCTTGAACGTCTTTCTCACACGTACTCGTCGATCCAATTATATAACATCCAATCAAATTACACGTTGCACTTGTAAGTAACGCATTGTAATTGGTTCAAAATATTCTTTTAATCATCCAATTATATTACGTTTTCTTCTCTACTTAATTAACATTATTATTATTTACATTCTGTTCGTTTTTTTTTTTTATTATTATTATTTGACTTTAACTAAAAAACCGCACAACAGTAAGTGCGACAACGTAGTTTATTTATAAAAAGAAAAGTTAATCTTTTAAATCAAAGTTAAAGAGAAATTATTAATAAATGAAATATTTTCTCATATCTCATTATTTTTAATTAATTAATATCACTTTACATATAAATTTTTCTCTCGTCTTTTGATATTTTGCGCGCTATGCACTTTTTTTATTTCTATGTTGGCGTTTTTTTTTTATAATTTTTTTTTAACAGTTATTATACAAACAGCTCGTCATTTTGGTGTCATTAAGCGTCAGTGTCGTCCTTAAAGAAAATAAGTGAAGAATAAAAAAATAATAACAAAAACATAATAACAATTAACAGAAAAATTAATTAAGATCAATAAAACCAACACAGTTAAAAGAAAAAAAAAAAATAATTTTGTTAAATTTATATTTTTTGATGATGAATCTTTATCACAAAATTACCAAATTTATGATTAATTCAGCCTAGATTTTTTAAAAGTAACAAAAAAAAAGAAGCAATAATCACTCAAAAGCATAATTAAAAAAGAATTTGCACCTTAAAAGAATTAAATATACAAAATAACTAAATATACGAATTAACTTAATTGGTAAAATTATTTGCAAAGTAAAATCACATTCGAATTAAAGTTATAAAAAAAAAAAAAACTAATAAATAATAAACGGCAAACATTTTTTTTCTTTTTTCTTTATAATAATTTTCACTTTTTCAAAGAAAACATATTTATTTGCATCGAAAATTGATAATAATAAATGATAGAAAGATAAAAAAAAAAACAAACAAACAAAATGATTTATAATTTTAATTATGTTTCCTTTTGTTATTATTTAATGTTTTTTTCTTCAATGTTTCTGTTTATACATTTGTTTATAGTTCATTTTTTGTTATTTTTTATTTAATTAAATGATAGGCATAATAAACAAAGAAAACAAAAATAGTAATTAAAAAAAAAAAAATTAAAGACGGAAGGATAGCACTCGAGACATAGAGAATGTGTTACAGAATAAATGAAAAACAAAAAGAGTAAAACAATAATAGAAGAAATATCTTCATTCAAAAAAAAATATAAAATCATTCATTTATAATTAAATAAATTTAACACTCTCTATATATCTCAATGCTTTTCTTTTTCTAAAGTTTCATAATTCAGTTTTATCATTCTATCTTTAATTATTTTTTCTTTCTTTCTTTTATCAACTAAATACGACTTGGTTATTTTATTATTTATTTAATTAATTAATAAAAAATTATTAAAATATATTTGTTTCTTTATTTAACTGTTTTAAATTTCTTAATTTTGTTTTATAATTATTTATAAAAATTTAAAATAAAAAATGATTTTTTTTTTGTCAATATTTGTTGTTTTTGCAATAATTTAAAAAATTCTCAATTAAATTTATTGTTTTCTTTTTCTTCTCCAGTATTATCTTTAATTAAGTTTATGTTGTTTTCCTTTACAGCTTAATGTTTTACTATATTTTATTTAATAAAACTCTATTATGATATATTATTATTATTTTGCAGAATAATATTTGTTGATAAATTATTTTGATTTTCAATTAAAAATCCATCTGAAATTAAAAAAAAAGAAGAAAAATTGTTTTTTGTGTAAAGAAATTCAGAAATAAGTGTGTGATTGTTGATTTCAACATTTAACATGGTGATACAGATTAATAATTAGAAGTTTTTCTTTCTTTTTTTTTTTTTTTAGATATAATTTATCACAAGGATCATATGACAACATAAACATAAATTACGGATGTATAAGAAAATAGATTGAAAGGTATTATATGTTAGTCAATATAAAAATCACATTGTATACCAGTTAATTATAAACTGGTATAATGAGTACAAGTTCTAATTGAAAACAGAATTATTATACGATATTTAAAGACACAAAAATTAACAAAAACAACGAATAACGACTTAAAAAAAACTAACAAAAATAAATTGAAAGAAATTAAATTAATTAATTTACTTTTAAAGTAAAAAATAATAAGCTTAAAAAATATTTTAATTTGCAAAAAAATAAGACATAAATTCATATTACGGTACGATTCACAGAGAAGAAGAATAACATTTTTAATTATATATGTTATGGGGTTTTTGCTTCTTATTATTACTATTTATTTACAACCAAAATTTTCATTTTGTTTTGTTTTATGTCTATAGTATATATTTGTGTATTTATTAATTAATTAATTTTTCTTTATTTTTTTTCTCTTTTTTTTTTTTAAATCGTTTATTTATTACTTATTATTCATTTATTTTTGCTTTAGTTTTTTTTTTCTATTATTTAATAATAACCAAATCGTATTGAGTTTCATCTTGACAAGCTGTGAGACCGCTCTCTGCTGCTATTTGCCGTTGATGAATTACCTTTCTCAGCTACACGATGATGTGCTGGCAGTTTATCAAAGAATGGATGACGTAATGCTTCACCTATTTTTAATTGGATTAAATTATAAGAAACAAATTAGTCAAACAAATAAAATATGTATAATAAATAATGCAAAATAAATAAATGCAAATTATGCAAATGTTTTACCTAAGGACAGTCTTTGCGTTGGCTCATAATCCAACATTTTTTTAATTAAATCAAATAATTGTAAATGATCTAGACTATCTGATATCATATAACGATGTAGTGGTTTACAATGATCGCGCACATAACGACCAGCCGATGATTTATCATCCCAATCTAATTTACCATGATAGAAATATTTTGTTTTGGTTTTTCTTGCCATTCGATATGGTATTGTTCCCAATATACGTTCCATCATTGCTAAATGTTCACGATTATCATGTGTTTGGAATAATGTTATACCCAAATATAATTCAAACATTATACAGCCAATTGACCAAACGTCACACGGTTGTGACCATCCTAATTCTAAAATAACTTCAGGTGCACGATAATGGCGTGTAGATACAATTGTACTATGATGCTCATGATCAAATGTGGCACTTCCAAAATCAATTAAACGTACATCCGTACATTTGACGCGACGAATTTCACGACTCTAAATAGATACAAAAAAAAAAAAATAATAAATAAAATTTTTAGCATAAAATAATCTAACCGTAATTTTACCTTTTTATGATTATACGATGTTGAATACTCTGAATCAACAAATAATATATTTTCTGGCTTTAAATCTGTATGCGTTAATTTATTATCATGTAAAAATTTGACTGAATAACATAATTGATAAGACATGTGACGCACATGATCCAATGGATATGGCTCATAGTTATTTTCACGCTAAAAAACAAAATAATATTTTTTTTATAATTAATTATATAATTTATTTTATTTTCAAATAGAAAAATTTCCTTTTTATTTACCAAGAAATCGAAAACACTTAATCCTAACATTTCAAATGCGATACACATGTGTCCATGATAATCAAACCAATCCAGCATTCTTACGCATAAACTAAAAAGAAAAGGTGAAAAATTATTCATAAAAAATTAATTAAGTGACTGAAATTAAGAACAAAAAAAAAAAAACAACATGTGATATATAATATAAAAACAAATCAAATATTTTCGTATTACCTTAATTAATTAATTAATTAATAATGCAACTAAAACTAAATTCAAATTTAAAAAATAAAACATTAAGAAATTTTACTAAATACATATTATTTATTTAAGAAAAGAACATACACACACACACACACCCAGAAAAAATAAATAAAAACATTTAAACAATAATTAATTAATACAAGACCAAAACACTTACTGATCACATTTTGGATCCTTTTCAGCAATTTTTTCCAATGCATTTATTTCTAATTTAGCTGCATCACGATACTTTTCAACATTTTTAATAATCTTTAATGCCATACAATGATCCCTTAAAAAATTTAATTTGATTAATTAAATTTAATTTAAATAATTATTTTAAAATCAAAAAACTTACATTTCTAAATCTTTAACTTTGACGACACGTCCAAAGGTACCTTCACCTAATGTTGCCAAAATTCGATCTGCAATAGACCAGGAGTAAAAAAAAAAAGAGAAAAAGAAAAAAGAAAGAGAAAAAAACAATAATTATAATAATTTTAAGATTTTGGAGTTAATAATGTTTTTTTTTTTAATGGTTTTTCGCATTAATTTATTTTTTTTTATTTAATTCTTCGCAGTGATAATAAATATATATTTAATGAATATAAAGATATAAAAAAAAGAAGAAGGAAATTAAATTAATTAATTAATGACATAAAAAAAAAGAAATTAATTAAATTTCGTTCTTTTTTTTTTTTTTTTTGTTGTTTTGGTTTTTGCTCTCCCACTTATTTTTATTTTTAAAGAAAATTTTCCGTTTTCTTTTCTTAACTATTTTTCTTTTGCATTTTTCTTCATTTCATTAAAATGAAATTAATTTAATTAAAACAAATAAGGATTTAACATTAGAAAATCATAAAAAGAAAATAATATTTAAAATTAAAAACAAAATAAGAGAGCAGAGTAGATGTTATTTCTTACAAAAAAAATAATAATAAAATAAAATAATCCCTAACATATTTTTCTTTTCTTTTTATTTTTCATCTTTTTTATCATTTTTTTTTCTTTCTTTTTTCCTTCTCGATAAAGCAAACATCTATAAAAAAAAAACAACAACGACAACCATATAACAGCGAATATATAGTATATTTTCGACTTTGTTAATTTGTTGTTCTTTCCACGTGGTTGATTAATTAAATTTCAAAATAAAAATTAAACAAGATATTTTAATACAAGAATAAACGCGATAAAAATTTAATTTAGAAAAAAAAAAGCAGAGAAGTTATTTTTTTATCGTTAAGAAAATCTATATACATGAAAAAACTTACAAAAACCGCAATTTTGGTGCAAAAATTTATTATTTCTTTCGTTTTTTTTTTTTTTGCTAACAAGAAATATTTAACGTAAAAAAAAAAAAAAAAAAAATTTCAAATAAAAATGAAAATAAAAAAGAGAAAAAAAAATCAAATCAAAAATAAAAGAAAAAAAAAAAAATTCAGAAAAAAAATAATAATGTCACGAACATCTGTTATGCAGAATATCGCCCGTATGATAAATCAAGTGTCCTTCAGCATCATCTTGGATTGATGGTGGTCTCGATGCCTGTGTGTTCCCATAATCATTATTTATCACAATCATCATCATCATCCCAAATAAACGAAATAAATTCAATTAAATAACATAACCAATCGATAATCACGCCCATTAATAAAAGTTGATAATTTATTTTCAATTAAGAAAAAAAAAAGTGCAAGCATCATAGCATTTTCAAAAATGCAAAGTTGAATGCAATTTTTTTATTTGTTCATAATTAAAACAAAAAAAAAAACATTATCGCGTAAATGTTTGGCAATTTTAAAGGGTAATTAATTGGTTGTTTATTATTTAAATTTAAATCGTTTGTTGTTTTCATCAATACAGTTGTTAATCAAGTATGATTGTTGGTTGGTTTATTTGAACAGGGGTGGTTGTTGTATAGTTGGTTCCACCATCACATCATCATCATCATCATCCACATCATCATCATCATCGTCACATCATCAGATCAGCACATCATCGTATGTTTGCAAGCAAGACAGAAGGAGAAGGAGAGACAGAGAGTGACGAACATCAACATCATCATCGAAGACACGAGAAAAATACGGTATATCGTTTTTCGATAAGAAAATTAGTTCGGACAATTATCGAGCAGCATTTTGTTTATTTATTTTTTTTTTTTTTTAAATTAATTAGTGTTTTTGGTTTTAGAATGTTAATTAATATATATAAAAATGAAAAAAAAAAAAACAATCAAGAGAAAAAAATAGAAAAAAAAAAAAAACAATAAAAATTTTAATTAAAATTATTATTAATATTATTATTATTATTAAATTTTGTTTTTTTTTTATTAGGTTTTATTTATTTATATTAAATGCGTGCATCGATATATCATCAAAAATAAATAATAATATTTAAGAGAAACAAATATAAAAATAAATATAACAATAATAATTTGTATATTTATATTATATACGGCATATATATATATATATATATTATTTTTATTTATATAATAAAATTTATTTATTTTTAATAATAATAATAATAATATTTGTGTAGAGAAAATATTTTTTGTTCAATATTTTTTTGGTTCGTTATTTAAAAAAAATAACAAAAATAAAAATAATCATAATCATAATAATAATAATAATAAAATAAATAATAAACAAAACAAAATTTTATTCTTCATTTAAAATATTATTAAATATTATTTTTTAAATAAAAGAGATAATTGATTTTTTTATAAAAGGAAAAGAAAATTGTTTATCTGATTATTTTTTATAATTGATAAAAAATAAAAATTCTTATTACTATTTTATTTTTTATATAAGTTTTTCTTGGATTTTTTTTTTTATTTTAATTAAAATTAAATTTAAATAAACATTGAGTTGCAATTTTATTTTATTTTTAATAACAAAAATACTTTAAAACAACGAAAACATAACGCAGCGTGTAGCATCATTGCAATTGTAAATTAAATTCAAAAACAAAATCTTTTAGTAAATATATTAATTAATTGACACAAATTTTTATTCGTAATTTACCTAAATTAATTATTAAACACAAAAACAGTTATTTGGGCAGTAAATATTGTTTTTGCATCAAATAATAAAAAAAACGTGGAAATATGCCTTTTCACTTAAAATAAACACCTACATAGTATTTTTCCAACAAAACAATGTAAATTTAGCGATTTCGACATAAAAACAACGAAAAAATTTCCACATTTTTTTTTTTAAACTACGCTTTAATGTTAATTTAAAATTAATAAAACAAAAATTAGTTTACCTAAAACTATACATGTTAATATATTAACACACGTATAACTCTCTGTCAATCAGGCAGGCTGGCAGGCGATTATTAAACAAAATAAATAAAAAAAATATATTTGTTTTTAGCTTATATTAATTATCCTTCGTTGTAAAATAAAAAAAAAAACGCATAAAAAAATATTAGTAGTTGCAGGTTGCATTCCAGAAAACGTTAACAAAACAAAAATAATAATTAATAAATAAAAAAACACTTCTTTAATTGTAAGGTAGTTGTGTGTTTATGCAAATGAAAACTATTTAAATTAAAAAAAAACCAATAATCTTAAAACATAAACGAAATAACACAAGAGTGTGTAGTTAACTCTTGAAATTAGGTTAAACAATAAAAACTAAAAAATTATTATTAATTAATTAAAAATTAAAGAAAAGTTTTCATTTTGTTGTTGTAAAATGTAAAATTAACAAAAAGAAAAACAAAATTATTAAAAATAATCACATTCCAAACATTTGTCTTACGAATGACAATAAAGCCTTTGGTAGCCGTGAGCGTATTATTGGTGCTGCACCAGATGTATTTGCAGTTGACACAGAAGTTGTGGATATTGATGATCCAGTTAAATTACTACTGCTACTAATACCAGATGAAGAACTCATAGCAGCCGCTGATAATGCTGCAGCGGTTGTTGTCGTTGCCGTTACTAATTTTAATTCATCCAAATCATATAAATTATTATCAAAATGATGATCATTTGTATGCAATTCAGTTATGTGATTCTCCTTATTAACGTTATTGTTATTAATATCATCAATAGACGTTGTTCCAGTAGATGTTGATGTAGCTGTACTTGTTGTATTTACTGCTGATGTTGTTGTCGTTTGTGCAGCATATTTCATTATTAAACTTTGTATTTCTTTTCGTTTTATATCACGTTCAGTCAATGGTTTATTGTTATTACAATCATCATTATTATTACTATTATTAATATTACTATTACTATTATTATTATTATTATAAAAATCTTCTGTTTCAAAGAATTTTTGTGTATGTGAACGTTGTAATCCTGAACTTTTACGCTGTCTTGTATTGTTTCTATTATTTAAATAATGACTATAACTATCATTATTATTATTATTAATACTATTTTTATTATAATATAAATTATTATTATTATTATCATCATCATCATTATTTATATCAACGTTATCAGATATGTCTACAGGACATAATCGATAATTTGTTGTATGACGTCTATCACTTGACTTATCAATACGACAATATGATTTAATTTGTCGTTTACTATTACCACTATTTACATTATTATTATTATTGTTCATTTCATTATAAATTAAATCAGGATCATATTTTGATTTATATAAATTTTCTTTATTTTTATTATAATAATGATCATTTAGATTTTGTATTTTCGTATCATAGTTATTATTATGATTATTACTAATTGAATCATAAATTGTATCTTTGTAACGATCATAATCGTAATTGTTATAATTTTTATAACGATTATAATCACTGGTACGTTTATTACTATTATTATTGGTTATCGATGCTGTTAATTTATAATCATCTAATTTATCTAAATATTTATTTCGACTACGTCCAGTTAATCGGTACGGTGTCCTTTCCTTTTGTATTGTTGATAGTCTTTCATTGTAGATACTACTACTGCCAGTGCTTGGACCACCGCCACCATACAACATAGTTGAGGTTGCACTTCGCGAAACTGAATTCATAAATTTTTGATTACCATTATCCGGTTCTAATGTTTTATCACGATCATCTTCTTCTAATAATTTATTTGCCCGACGATTAGCTACTCTATCCAATACATCAGAATATTTAGATTCTAATCGGGATATCGTTGATAAAGCGGTTGTTGAAGCAGGTGTGCGCGTTGATTGTGTTGCTGTGCCAGCTGATGGTGTTGCGATTGGTGTTGCATCTTTATCATTATAACGCTATTGGTTTTTTTTTTGGTAATATTTGTTTTGTTTTAAATAAAAATAAATTTAATTTATTAACGCATGAAAACTACATATAAGCATACATTTTTGCAATAAAATATTGTTATTAACTATTATCCTTATATATAGATATAATTATAGCATTATTTTATTGCAAATAATGTATCAAAATTTATTTATACTGCATACAATACTACTAACTTTAGGTGAATCCCTTGATTTACCACCAAATGTTCTCAACAATGGTTTGTAATATGAACTAACTGGACTTAAATTTGAATATTTTAAACGATTAAATGCTGAAGTCGATGCAGATTTAGATAATTCATTGCCACTACTACTGCCATTACCAAAACTGCTATAGCTCCCATAGCCAGAGCTATTTCGTTTTGATGATATTAATTTATCACTCATAGAAGTATTATTACTATTATTTTGTTTATTACTACTACTGGACGGACTTAATAGATCACGATAACTAAAACAACACAATTTAAATATATATATATATAAATTAAAATTATAAATTGCAATAATAAAACGGTAAGACAAAAAAAAAAAAACGGAATGAAATCAACGAACGATAAAGAAACGAAAAAGAAAAGCCAAACAAAAAATTTAAAAATCACAAAATAAACCTTGAATATTTAAGAAAGACAATATTTGTGTAAATAATTTTCAGACACAATTTTCAAAAAAAAATTATATAAATTAAATAAATAATTTAAATTTCTAAAAATAACACAACGTGGTGAGAAAAATACAAAAATTTCAATAAAAGAAAAGAAAAGAAAAAATCGGATTTTCACGAAAAAAATAAAGAAAATTTTATTAAAGAAGAAAACGTATAACCAAGTAAAATTCATAATAAATAAACTAATATAATAATAATAATAATAAAAAAATTGGAAAATACAAAGTCATCACACTTTTATAAATAAAATAATTTAAAAAAATTAAAACTAAAGTATAGAGAAAAAGAAAATTAATTTAAATAAAATACACAAAAAAACAGAATAGAAAGTGGAGGTGGTGTTGTAAAATACAACACTCAGGAATAATCAACAATAATTAATACCAACTAGAAATTAAGGTCAATTAATTAAATGATAATAAAAATTTTATACAATTTATAAATATAAACAGGAGAAGAAACAAAATAAATAAAGTCGCAAAGATATTAAAATTTGTAAAAATTCTTTTGCGCATTTTAGAAATTTTGAAAATTTATTACTGAAATGTGTGTGTTTTTAATTTTTTTTTTAAAGCGCGTTGTGTATTAATAAATAAATTAAACAAATAATGTTCCCTTTAATTTAAAAAAAAAAAATAAAATTAAAAATAAATATTTAATTTAAGCAATATCTGGGCTAATTATTTTCTTATCGATTTATTTGATTTTTTTTTTCTAGCAATGAGAATATACGTATATAATATTATCATTTATTAAGGAGTTTAAGTCTGATGCGCATTTAAATGTTTGTAAAACATACAAGCGTGGAATAGATTTATACAACTTATCAAGATACAAATTTAAATATTTATATAAAAAAATTAAATTTTAAACTAATTTTCTTACAGTTTTATCCGATAAATTACTTTACAATTTACATAATCAAGTAAAGAAAATGAAATGTTTAAAGAAAAACGAATTAAAGCTTAAGTAAACAAATGAAGAAAAAAACTGTATTGAGAGCAACAGTGGATTAATGTTTAAAAAAAAAAAGGAGAGCAAATTTTTCCAAGTAAATACTTTTAATAAAACAAGTATATGGCATCATACTGTAATTATTATTACTTTTCTGTTCATGCATTTACTTGAAGGCTATGCATATGCATTAAATTATTTTTATGTGATGACCGACGAATATGACGACATCCACAACTACAGAGCTTCAACATAAACTTATGATGGAAAAAAGTGAGTGAATAATAAATTTAAATAAAAATAATAAAATTATGTATGGATTATGGGCGGGCTTAAGTAAAATTAAAATTTATAAAATTATTATTAACAAACCCAATTAAGATGAATGTTTCATTTCAATCACTGACAAAATTAAAACTAAATAAAAATTAATAATAATAATAAAAATAAAAACTAACTTTTATTTCTCAAAGTAATATTGATTAATGCGATTATCCAAAAGTTATCCAAAATAAAACATAAACAAACAGTAGAGAATAATATAAAACCATCACTCACTAAATAATATACGAAAATAACAGATAAATTTACAAATAAACAAAACAAAACAAATAATAAAACTAAAAAATTATTCCATTTTCACCCAAAATAAATAATTATTAATTGTATCCAATAATTGAGGAGATTAAGGTTTTTTTTTTTCTTGCTTAAATTTTGTTTAAAAAGATTTCTTGATCAGGTCTTTATCTATTTCATTCCATTTTTATAATGAATATATATTTTGAACCCGTTTAAAATAATATCTTGTATAAATTTCTTTACCGTTGAATATTTGATAAACGTTTATCTGATTTTTCACTTGGATTACGACGAAATCTCTGTAATATACTATTGCAGCTGTCAGATAATAATTGTGTTACACTTGTTGTTGAACTTCGTACGTAACGATGTTGTCTTGAAGGTGCTGCTGTTGTTACAGTTGCTGCTGTCGACGAAGAATTTGGTGTTATTACTTTTGTTGTTGCTGCAGCAGCAGCAGCTGACGAAGATGAAATTGATGATATTGTAGAACTACTAGATCCTACACTACTACCAATTCCTGATGATGATTTTGATACTGTTGCTACAGAATCAACACTACTTAACGACGATGTTGTCGTTAAAGTAGTGGAAGCCGTAGAAGAAATTGTACTTGTTGTTGTTGCCATACTATATGCTTTTTCTTTTTATTTTTTGAAGCAAATTTTTTTCTTTATTCGAAAATGTTGCTGTTTAAATTTAAATGCGTTTTTCTTTTAAGCAGCTTTGTTTTAATTTCGTATTTCATTTGCTACTATTTTTTATTAGCTATTTACACAATCAAATCAGAAAAGAATCTTACTTGTGTATTAAATTTCACAGTCAACGCATACTTTGTTAAAAATAGGAAAATTTTTAAAATAGAATTTTCGCCTACTTTACTTATGTGTATATGTTTTAATTGTTGCTATTTGCTTTTATATATTTATTGCATGTATTTTTTGGTGAATTTTTATTTTTTTTTTATGAACAAAAAATCATTTTAATTAAAGGCAAACGCAAAAAATCATTAAATAATGAAATAAAAATAAGTGAAACCAAGAAGTATAGCACGATAGTCAGGTGGTTGTGCTCAGTAAATGAAAAATAATTTTTTTTTTTTGGCGGTTAAATAGATTTTGATAAGGTCCTTGCACACTTTTCCAACTTTTTAAAAAGAAATACTAAACTTTTTGCGTATTTATTAATAGTATGAGGCAAAAATATTACAGTGAAAAATCATCAAAATAACACAAAATATTGATTCGTATATTTCATTCTTTTTTACATTTTAAAATACTTTTTGCCCACAATTTATGTATTCATTTTTCGTGCTATTCATTTTCTATAATTTTATGTTTCTTCTATTTTTATATTTTTATTTAAATGTTTATGATTAAATTGTTTCACGGGGGGCAACAACAGGCAAGTGTAGAAATTATACAAAGCACACTAGCTAAGACGTCAACCAGTAATGGGTTGACAATTTTTGTATTTTTTAATTGAATTTTATTTTAATATTGAACAAAAAAAAAACACTTAAACCTTGATCACATATTTTTTATAATCACATTTTTTACGCTCGTCTATTATAAATTTAGAAATTTAGCTAATAAATGGTGGGGTGGTAAGTCCGTTTTTATTTAATTAATTAGATGTTTAAACGGATTATTATTCGGAGACAATTTTTTTAACTTCTGATAAAAATAATATATATTAGAATTTTTCTATATATTATAAATATATATATATAAAAAAAAACAAATAATAAATAAGAAAAATGTGTTGATTATAAAAATTTCAACAACTTAATTTTATTCTTCTGCGAATGCTTATTATTTAACTTTAATTATTTTAAATCATTTAAATCACTTAACAACAACTAAACAAACACAAAAAAGACCGAAAAGTCTTCCTTTAACACAATATATTTTAATAATATAATAACAAAAAAAAAAAAAAAACTTAACAAGAAAATTTCTTATAAATTTACAAACTCATCACAAATTTCTCATTAAACCATTTAATTAATAATCTCTTTTGATTTTTTTTATATAAATTTAATTAAAAATTAAATGATTTCATCCACAAAAAAACACAAACACTTCAAGGTCCTTTCTCTGACAAAAGTAACTAAATGATAACAAAAGTCATTTAACCATAAAATAAGGAAAAATATATATATATATATATTAAAAATAGAAACTCAAAAATGTAACTTTTTTTTCTTAGCCTAATAATGTCGAGGTTAGGCTGCTATGGCTATAGATAAACCACCGCAAATATAAAACAAAAAATATTTTTCACATTATACCACTTTATCGGCACAATTATACCAGTTTATTAATTTTTTAAAACATTTCTAATTGAAAACGAAATAGTAGCATAGACTATTTTTACAGTCTCGTGACCCATTTATGTGACGAAATAATTTTTAGTAAATAAGTTTAGCATAAAATAATATAAAGCTTATAGTGTTTCTTTTTCTCTAAGGACAAATTTTAAAAAACCGCCCGTGACCCTAATCTATTCCTCTTTTCAAAAAGAATAATAAAATAATAATAATAGTATGTATATTTTACATTATATCATCACCATCAGTACACTACGACCACAGTTATTTGAAGCAATAATAATAACATCAATTACACAACATATATATATATTTTCTAAATTAAATCACAATTTTAATAGAATAACAATATTTTAAGGATATGTAATATAGCAACTGTATTTATCACGTACAACATTATTAAGTAAAAAACATTATTAAGTAAAGAAAAAAGCACACACGAACATTAAATACGATAGTACCGACGACAATTTTATAATATTACTTAGTGTGACATTTTACGATGAATAAAAAAAGTAAACTTAACGTAATAATACGTAGCAAATAAATTAATTCAACAAAAGTATACGTAACAAAAAATAAAAATTAATAAAAAATCATCACATTAATCTAGTGATTTGTTTTTCTTTTTTTCTTTCAAATAAATAAATAAATATCGCGTGAAGAAACAAAACTAACTAATAAATTAGTATATTATGTACAATAGTATAAACTAATAATGAGAAATAGAAAAAAAATTAAAATAACAAATAAATTGTGAACCAAATCATATTTTTTTCTTTTCATTTATTAAAATTCATTCGGTTGAGAAAGAATTAAAAAAAAAGGATAGAAAATAACCAAAAATATTATGAATATAAATTTAACAAAGTAAAAACGAAAAAAAAAAAAAATATTTATACATTTTGTAATAGGAAATATTTTTATTATTATTAAAAATAAAATTCAAAAAAAAAAAATTCTCCTAGCTAGAGCAGTACACTATATACATTGAGTATATAGTAGTAGCTTTGAAAAGCCAAAAGAAACAAACACCATCAAGAATGAAAATAAGTTAATTTGATTTAAAAGAAATAAAAAAATCAAAATTATTTTAAAGAGTTCGACTTATGACGGACAACCTAAAAAATAAAATACTCTCAACGGCGACGATGATTCTTTTTTCTTTTTTTTTTGTTGTTTTTAATCTTGTTGGGATTTTCTATAAATATCATCATCTCATCATCTTCATCATCATTATACATTATATCGTTACAATATTTCTATTCTTATTTTATACATGAAGAAAATAAATTTTCATTTCATCTTCACACAACGAAAAGAAAGAACAAAAAAAAAAAAAACCGACACTGTGCACAAGATAAGTCAACATCAGAGGTTAAAAACAAAAATAATTTTCTTTTACTTAAATAACAAATCAGCATAAGACATTTAATGTAAATTAAATTTTAAAACAAAAAAAAAAAAAACTAACGATAAAAAATCCGGAAAATCAAATAAAAATTTGTGACATTCAAAAATACCATAAGCTTTGTCATCATCATCATCATCATTATCGTATTTAATCATGGTAATTAAATAAAGAAAATTAAATAACACCACACTAGAAAAAATTATGTTACATAAAATTTCTAATACATACAACATAATATAAAAAATAATTACGAAACCCAGTACGAAAAGTGTAAAAAATATAAAAGAAAATTTGCAAATGTAAAAAATATATATTATATTTTACTAGTTTATTTCAGACAAATTCTAATCCAAAGTTTTTTTATTTATATATACATATTATTCTTCCTTGAAAATGCAATTACATTTGTATATGCCTTTTGTGTTTTCTTTTTCTCCATTTGTATGTATTAATAGTAAAATGATTATTTTTCTTTTATTGAAAACTTTTCCATTTAATCAAAAGTAGACCAAAAATACTACACTTGTAGCTTAGCATAGAAATTGAAAAAAATATAAATTAACCAACCATATATCTAAACAGAAAAAGATAAATCAAAATGTTAATTTCCTGGTAAATATCCATATCCATCATTTGCAAAAATTGTAAAGTTGCAATGAATGAAATACAACCACAGTAGCGTACTAGTATAAATAAAAAAAAAATCATAAATTCATTGACGTTTTTTTGCAATTTCTTTATTTTTCATTAATCTGTTCTAATTTAACCCTAATACTAGTTGCAATTACTCATTATTAAAAGAAAAAAAGAACATTAAATAATGAAGTAAGCAAGAGCAAATAACATAAGATGTTTATTATATGTATTTTTATAAAAATAAAATATTTTGGCAAAGAAAATTATTTTAATTTTGTTTTTCTTTTAAAATAACAAATAACTATTTCTGCGAGGAGACGGTTTCATGAGGGGGAGTAAAGTAAATCAGCATTTATTTATCTGGGTGTTTTTACTTGTGTTATATTTTCTTTTTCTTTCATAATAAAAATTGAAATAAACAGTTTTTTTTTTCCTTTCAATTTGCTTAAAATATATTTTTATTTTAAGTTTTCCAATTTTTATAACTGAGATTTTCGTAAAAGAAGTAGTCTGTAGTCGCACCAAATTTACTTGAGTACCAATACTTTTCAAAAAGCATTCAGAAAACTCTTTAATACAAAAACATTGTCGTAGGTTTAACTAAGTCTGATTTTACTACTGAGAAAAACAGTTTGTGTCAAACCCACCAAACCGTTAAAAACGTATAAAAATAAACACCTAACCATTTTTTTTTTCTACTAGACACAAATGTAATAAAAAGTAATTTAGTAGCAGTAAGTTTTGTTTGATTAAAAATTAAAGACGATATTAATGTCATAAATTAGCAATCAAGAAAATTCTTATCAACATATTATGTTAATTTAATTTTTATATAAATCTTAAATCACTTTGTTACCCGTTAACAAATAAGCCACAGTAATAAAAGACAAATAACGTAAGTAAGTATGGACAATTAATTTAATTAATTTTTTATACATTTCCGCTTTATAATTTAATCAAAAAATAATCAAAGGATTTTCTTTAAAATAATAAAATAAGACGAATTATCAAAATTTGATGACAAGCAACATCAGCAAACAACGTCAATGATTTTTTTTTCTTGATTAATATAAGAATATTTTACTATTTATAATAAAAAGTAAATTATTATTGATGATATGACACGACACACTAAGGTTAGGTAAATAATAATAATACGTACGATTCGGTTTTATAGCGAAATGTGAAAAACAAATAAAATATTTTTCAAACTATAAAGCAGAGGTGGAATTTTTCGTATATAAATATTAAATATATAAATAATTTTGAACCATTATTATGACGACAATTTGTTGTTGCTAATGATCCTGTTGTTTTTCAAGAGTAGTAAAAAAATATAAGAAAAAAATTCTAAAGATTTTCGCGTGTTATTCAAAATTCAAAAGAAAAAATTTAAATCATATCTCTGCCAATTAATTTATTTTATTTTATTTAATAAAAAACAACGTATAGACGATGAATTCAAATAATAATAATAATAATAAATATTTCAATTAAAGAATTAATAATTTAAAAAAAAAAATAAATTTAAATGTAAAAATTATTCATAAGGAGTAGTCAACTGAAAGAAAGACTAAATTGTAATTGAATAGAGTTACAAAAGAATTTCACAAAAAAAAAAACAGAAAAATCAAAATAATACTAATTAAAATTTATAAATTAATAAATTTTTGATAAGTAATAAAATATACAACGTAAAAAAATAAAGAAGCAACAAAGAGAAAAAATTATAGAAAATATTTTTTTACTTTTTAAATGATATAAATTAAAATAAAAGAGTTAAACGACAAAGAAAATATAATGTTATAAGAAAAATAATTAAGAAAAAAGAAAATAATAAAGAACAAGAAAAAGAATGAGAAAACAGACTGTCGTGTGTGGGTGGATATAAGATAATTCTTGTCTTGTGTTTTTTTTTCCTTTCTTTAATCTCACACAAAGGAATTGAACAATTTTTATAACGAAGAAAAACATATGGAAAATAATAATTCATTTATATACAAAAAGGATTTTTCATAAATTAATTTAGTAAATAATAATAATAATAATAAAAAGAATTTATTTGTCATTTTAATGAGACAAGACAAACAAACAAATACATTTCAAACTTTCATAGGAAAAACATATAATATAAACAATATTATTGTTATTGTAATAATATTATTTCACGTTCGATACATTTATAATAAAGAATTATATTTTTATTTTTTGTTATTAATCTTACAATATCTGCTAATATAATAGAAAAATAATAAACAATGTAAGAGAGAGTCAAAACAATGAAAAACTATCTAATCCCTAGAAACAGATAATTATAATATTTAACCCAAACAAAAATAAATTAAAATTAAATGAAATGTTAACACCACACGCGATGATGTTTTTAGTTGATTTAACTTTTCTTAACACATTTCATAAAAATAGATGTCAACAAAATAATAACAATAATAATAATAATGAAAGAAAAATCCTCAAAAATTAAATACATGTATCAAGTGTAATGCCACAAACTTGCTTTACAAAAAAAAAAGAAAGAAAGAATTATGTTTCATTTATAACAGATTAGTTAGTAGACAAAAAATCAATGTTACAATAAAAATAATATTTTCCATGTTAATTAAAATAATAAAATACTCAATAAATAAATAAAAATGAAAATATTGTCTCACTAGAATATAGGGGAGTTGAAAAACAACGAAAAATCAAAAAAAAAAAAGTGTCTTATTTATGTTGGCAAAGCAAAACTTGTTGACGGCATCAACAGTTTCTATCATATTAGTCACAAACCACGATGATGATGACGTTAATGCACTTTATAATAAAATAATAATATTTTGACATTGACCATACATAATAAAATTTTTAATTTGCTTTTACTTAGTTTTTTCTTTTCTTAAAGTTTACATTTTTTTATATTAAATAAAATTAGTAAATTCTATCTATACTCATTATTTAATTGCAATAATAATAATTTTAACAAAAAAAAGAAGCAAAATAGACGAACTGAAATTGCTTAAATGATGTAAATAATTATTTAAATACATTATTTTTAAATAAAAAAAAAAAAACATTAAAAATATTATAATAAATACTTAATTATCTATTACTTTGTTTTAATTTTAAAGATCTATTTGTAGTAAATGATCTTTATCTTAAATTCTTACTAATGTAACAATGTATACATTGTTAAATACTTTTAGGCGTTTTAATAATGGCATAATATTATTTTCTATTTAATAGATAAAATATTTTCAGCATTTAGTCGTTTTTATTATTAAACTCTTATAATATTATTAAATAATTATTGAGCTAATAATGTATTTAATATCTATAGATTTATTTAAATGCCAGCAATTAAATAATCTTTATGTTCTCTCCTAAGTTAAGTAACTACATAAAAACTAATACAAAAAAATTATATTCGATTAAAGTACTATAAATAAAATAAAAAACAAACCAATTGAAATCTATAATTGGCACGATTAAAAAAAAAAAGCGAATAATAAAGTAATTATATTTCATTGAATTAAAATTAATATTCTTTGTATTAAATATATTTATTTATTTCTTTAAAAAAATAAATTAATTAAAATGTCGGGTCGAATGGCGACATTTATAAATATTGATTTTTTTTTTTAACTCAATTATTTAATTCACAATAAAAATTAATTAAATAATAAACACAACTACCTTTAGAATTAAAAAAAAAAAAAAATAATCACATTCTAAATTAAAAAGATTAAATTACATATTTTTTTTGTCTTTAAATTTAAGTAAAACTAAAACAAAAAAAATACAAAATCTACTGTTGCATGCACAAAAAGAAAGAACAAAAGTAAGACAAATTATGGTAAGAGCAGCAATAGCAATAGCAAAAGCAACAACACCAGCAACAGTCAATTAAAACAAGATCACAAAATTTTAAAAAAATGTTTAAAAAATATGTTCATTTTCAAAAACAAAAATAATATAAACAAATAATAGTTGCATATACACATAGAATATAAAATAGATACAACAAAAAAAAAAAATAACACTAGAAACACAAATTTCATTCTCGTTTATTTTGGTTGACCTACATATATATTTAGTTAAGGAAAATCAATATTTCTGTACAATATTTCTCTATATTCTGGTTTTGCAGCGCAAAATAATTTCGTTGTAATCGAGGCAAGCATAAATGAGTAAAAAAAAAAAAATTACACAAAGTGCTTTTTTGATATTAAAAACAATTAAAAAATTAGTTTTCAATGATAATAATCATTATTTTTTATTAATAATAAATAACCACTAAAATAAGGTGGTGGCTGGTTTTATACATTTAATTAATTGTTACAGAATCATTACAAAAAAAAAAAGAAATGCTCATGCTATTTTTTATGTTACAAGCATAGCAAACAAAACATAATAATCAAAAAAAAAAAAAAACACACAAATTGAAATGAATTTTCCAAATAGTCTGTATTTTTATTTCTGTGTGTATGAGCGGGTGGCAATTTATTTCATTTAAAAAAAAAAAAATTAAAATAAGCAGCTAAAATTTATAATAATAATTAAAGCAACGAAAATTGTTAAAGAATTAACTAATTCTTGATTTTAGTTGCTTATTTATAAAATAAAAAACGCTTAGGAAAATTTTAAAGTCTACCTCATCATCATAACCAGATACTGCTGCTGGTGGCGTTGTATACATATCTGCAGATACTAAAGTTCCGGCTGCTGTTGTTATATTTAAATTATTTAATAAGTTTAAATTTGTCGAAATTGTTGACGATGATAGTATTGTTGTTTTATTACTATTTGTTGTATTTAAATTATTATTTCCTAAATTATTATTGGAATATTCAATTAAACCACCCCATTCGCCACCATTTTCTTGCGATGCTAATAATGACTTAACTAATAATTTCTTTTTTAAATTATTATTATTAGTATTATCAAATGTATTTTCTTGTTGTAAATATGTAGATTGATCTTGTTGTTTTTGTTTGAAATTAATTTGTTGCTGCGAAAATTGCTTCTGTTGAATTTCAGGCTGTAACGTAGGAATATTTTGATATTGATGCATTGGTGGTGGTGGTGGCATTTGCTGTTGTTGACGATTATTATTATTATTATTTTCTAAATGTTGATAATTTTCAACATTTGCACATTGCTGAGTATTCTGTGACCTTTGTGCATGTTGCTGCTGCAAATTTTGATATTGTGGAACATTATGATATTGTTGCTTTTGCATTTGATTCGATATATTTTTCTTTATATATTTTATGTGTTGTTTATTCGCTAAATCAATTTTATTATTATTATCATTTATTAAATTTATTAAATTATCTTGGTTATTCATTTCTTTATTAAGTGCAACTACAGTAGTAGGTATAATTGGTGAACCATTTAATTTTGATGACGTAGAAGTATTCGTGTCTATTGGTGTTACTGGTGCGGCATCATGTGCTGTAATATTACAAGCACTTAGGATGTACGATGTAGTTTTTTTGCTATTATTATTATTACAATTATTTAGTTCATTATATTGTTGTGTTTTTTGTAAATTATTATGATTACTATGATGATTTTGAGCTAGATTATTTTGTAATGTACTTTGATTAGTATTTTGTATTTGGCATTGCTGCTGATGATTAGTTATTTGCTGTAATGGCTTCAAACATTTACTTACAATAACACCTGAATTTATTATATTTGAGCAATTTTCTATTATTGTATTATTACTTTTATTATTATTTATTACAGTCTTATCAATATTTGTATTATTATTATTATCATTATTTATTTTTTGTTGTTGTTGTTGTTGCTTAATTTTTTTATTCTGTAGATTCATTAAATCAGCAATACTTTGTTCAATATTTTCATCAATATCATTTATAAAATTATTCTTATTATTTATATTCTCATTATTACTATTTGTAAAACTTGGTGTTTGTGATGCCATTGAATTTGAGAGATTTGCTGCTACGGTTGTTGTTTCGGTTTTCATTGATGGCACTGTTGTTTTATTTAATTGATTTAAATTATTATTGTTTGTCGTAAATGCAGGTGGTAATGTACCATTTATAGGTATTTGTATGCTCGTCACTTTTGTAAATGGTGGATAATTAACAATTAATTTATTTGGCTGTGATAATTTTTGTTTAACAAAAAAATTATCAGCACATGTTGGTGTTTGTTGTGTTAAATTTGATGCTGTTGATGATGTTGTTGATTGCATTTTTGATTCGCATGTGGTGTTTATTGGCGAAATAACGTTCGCTAAAGACGTCGTCGCCGCCGCCGTATTTGATTGAATTTTTATATTTTGTTTAATTAAATCATTATTTTTTAATATTAATTTATTTTTATTACTTATATCATTTAAATTATTTAAACTATTATTACTATCAATGTTATGATTTATATGTTGCAAATTATTATCACTAGTATTATTATTAGTATTATTTATATTATGGTTAATAAATGAATTATTTTTACGTAATGGTAAAAATGAAGTTAATTGTGGTAATTTCGTTTTATTATTAATGCAAGAACTAGATAAACTTTTTAATATAAAATTTGGATGATTATATCCATTATTTATTTTGTTATTATCATCATTCATATGACTATTGTTACTATTATTATAATTTTGATTAAATTGTTCTACAAATGAACAAGTTTTCTGCTGTTGTTTTTGTTGTGGTAAAAAAGACGACATCATAATATTATTATTATTTCTTTCAATGCGATGATTATTAATTGACTGATAACTTGAATATGGTAAATAGCTATTTGAACCATTTATTATATTATTATTGTTTTGATTATAATTAAAATAATTATTATTCGGTACACTTGATTGTGAAACACTTTTACATAATGGTTTCATAAATGAAGATCTAGCTCCAGACACTGTTGTTACTGCTGCTGGTGCAATTGAATGTGTTATTATTGCTGTTGTTGTTGGACATGCTGCTAATGGCATTACAATTTTACTATCATTTCTTTTTTTAATTGATATAGGAATTTTAGTTAAATTATTATTACTATTCGTAATACTATTATTATTATTATTATTATTATTATTATTATTATTATTATTATTATTATTATTATTGAAAATACTACTACTACTATTATTAGAATTATTAATACTTAATTGTTTATTATTTATATCAATTAAACTTAGTTGTGATGAATCTTTTCTTAATTTATAATCACCAAATATATTTGTTGTATTATTTGTGTTATATATATTATTACTACTATTATATTTTATGCTATTATTATTATTTTTATTATTATTATTACAAAAATTAGCGGATGTTGATGTAATGCCATTGCCACCATTTAAAATATTATTTAAACTGCTAACTTTATTTTTAATTGCATGCAAACTTTCACGGGATGCTGACATTATTTTATCATAATTCCAATAACCACCTGTTACATTTTTGCCAGTTGACGTTTGTTTAATTTTACTTAAAGCATTTTCCTTCCAAAAATCATTCATAAATTGTCGACCTTGTGATCGATTATTTCTTACTGGTATTTCATTATCATTACTACAGATACTACTATTGCCGCTATTGTTTTGCAAAATTTGTGGTTTATTTGTAAAATCAATGCAGGAGTTTGATGAACTTTTATGAATTTTTAATATTTCTTTTTTATTACTATTATTATTAATAGCACTTGTTGATGTTGTTTTGGATATAAAACCAGGTATATCTGGTCTATCAATTGAATATTTTAATGGTATAAATGAACCAGAAATACTTCTAATTATTTTATTATCCAAAATATTGTCATCATTATCATTAATACTAATATTTGAATTATTATTATTAAAACCTCTATAAAAATGATCTGGGTAATTTACTCTAGTTACACTGTGATATGAATTTGATTTCAATAAAGGGTTTACTATAATATTTCTCGGACGATTATCGTAATTTTTTTTATCCATTGCTCGTAATTCTTCTTCTAATTTACTATAATCTGGTAAACTATTTAAATAATTATTCATATAATCAATATCAGCACTGTAAGCATCAATTATACTATTACGATTTTCATTCTTATCTACTGAAATATTATTTGAATTAACTTTTATTTGACTAGAAACATCACTACTATGATGCATATGATGGGGTTGCATAATTGTATTTATTTTATCATTGCTTGGTGTTTTATTTATTATTTTTTGTTCATCGTATGAAATCAACGAACCGTCATCATATGCAACAGATCCAATAGTTTTTCTTTGATTAGAATCATTGTAAATTGATCTAATTGGTTTTGTTAAAGGTATCAATGGCTTAACCGATGTTGAAACTGAAGACGATGGTCCTGTTGTCGTTAAGGATGATAAAGATAGAGAATCTAAAAAGTCTGAAGATGAGGACGGTGAAGATGAAGTCGTTGACGGATAATCATTTATTAGTCCGGCTGTAGTTGGTGAATCACAATAACTTGGATTATCATATGTTGATATACGATTTTGTTCTGTCTGTAAAAATCAATATTATTTTTTTTTTGTTGTTTTATGTAAATTTGTTATTTCTAATCAAATCGTTTCATGATAGTAATTTTAAAATAGCGGAAAATTAAGATAAGAATAATAATTGTGAAATGATATTAGATTACAAATTAAACAAAAAATAATATTTATTTAAAAAATTAATAGAAAGAAAAATCCAAGCAATAAAAAAAAATAAAATTCTCATAAATGACAAAAAACAAATAAAAGAAAAAATAGTTTAGATAAAATATTTAAAAGAGAAAAAACCTTATTAAGAAAAGCTGCTGGTGTTAAAGAACCAGATATAATAACACCATCAGTATTACAACCACTTGATTTTGCCTTTTTAAGTATTTTATTATTATCCGTTAATTGTTGTGCTTGAGATTGTGGCTGTTGCTTCTGTGTTTTTTGTTTATCACTATCTTTTGATGCTTGAGTGTGATGATGGTGATGATGCTTTTTGTGCTCTTTACCATCAGTAGCACTTGAATTTAAAGCCTTTCGTCGTACAATTACTATTCTAGGTCCATACGGTGGTATAATTGTTTTTATTTTTGTAATACGTTGATTAGGATCAACCAAGCTTGTACTTAAACTATGTTGAATTGGATTTTTCTTTGGTGTATTCGATACCGATGGCACTACAGCTGAAGTTTTATTATTTGCATTTATATAATTAACAACCGCTGATGCACTTGCTGACTTAACTATATTTGTTCTTGGCGGTACAGTTGATGTACTAGGTGATTTCAATAATCCACTATTAATACTTGAACATTCTGTTGCTACAACTCCAGGATTTAAGCAATTATTTAAAAAGTTTTCATTTTCTTTTTTTTGATTAATTAATTGTTGTTGCTGCTGTTGCTGTTTAACAACAACACTTAAACGTAATTTTGATAAATCAGGTACTTTAACTGGCACAATTATGTTAGATGTACTTTTTGAATGCTGTTCAATTGGCATAATACGTGGTCCAAATGCATTAACACATGGCTGCGACGAACAACAGAATAACGCATTTCTTGGCGTACAACGATTCTGTTGCTGTTGCTGCTGCTGTTGTTGCTGTTGCAACAATCGCGTTGCAGGTATATTACTACTGCTATTATTCATGTTTATAGATTCAATATACTTATTAACTCTTTGTTTCTTTTATTATGCCTTTTTAAATAATGAAAAATTATTTTCTAAATTATTATTGGAATCCACTTTAAAAACACTTTTTATGGTTTTGTACATTATTGGACATTTTTCTTCATTATTTATATATTTTTTGTGTTTTTGAAACTATTTTTTAAAGTAAATAAAACAAATAAATAACCACTGATCAGTATTACTAATATTGCTTAATTGTGTATCATTTTTTAATAAGAATATGAGCTTAATTAATTAACAAAGGAAAACAAATTATCAAATATTATAACAGATGTCTATAATATCGTTAAATAGATGTAGTTTTTTTTTATTAATCAAATTATTTACTTAAATGACACAAAAATATTTATTAATTAAACATTTTTTAATGAAATTTATTCAAAGGATATGGTGTACCAAAAATCCTTTAATAAAATTAACATAGTCAAATAATTTAGATAAATCAAAATAGTCTTAAGAACATCAACGACACTTATTTGAATTTAACACCAGAAATAAATATCAACTCAACAAAACTAATAACAATAAATAAATAACCTAATTTTAACTTTAATAAAAACATTTGATATAATTTATTTTTCTGTTTATTATATAATTAAATAAAAATATTAAATTTCCAATATTAATAATAATTATATTATTAATATAAATAACAATAAAAAAAAAACACACAAAATTTTCATCAGAAATATTAAATGAAGAAGAACAAAAAAAAATTTAATCACAAATCACTTGTTAACTAAATATATTTAACGAAAAAAAAAAATGAGAAGGAAAATTAAAAAAAAAAAACAGAATAAACAGCCAACACAATTTTTTATGCATCTAAAAATATAACATGGAAAGATGTTTAAAAAACAAAATATAAAATAATAATGAAAGAAACTCTAAAATTAAAGAAAATCAAGGTTTTTCCGTTTAATTTAATCCTCGATTAATATATTTTCTCCATTTTAAAATAATAATAAAAAAGGAACTCTATAATCCTGACGCATAAATTAATGTTTATAATAAAAAAGAAATTATAAGCAATAATAGTTACTAATCGTTTGTGTTTATTTAATATAATTATTATTTATTATTTGTCACTTTTATTAACATTTTTATCACACTATTTATTTACCAAGAAAAACTCTGTTTTTTTCTCGAATTAAAATAAAAAACAACAACAAAAGCAGCAAAACAGTGAGTGAATAATAATAATAACGAAATAATCACAAAAATAAATTAGTGATCTAATTAATTAAAATAAACAACACTAACTACACACCAATAATAATAATAATAATTAAAAATAATTTTCAAAATATATACACAAATACACACACACAAAAACACCACAAAAACAGTGCACTCAATTTATATTATTTAAAGAATTTTTATTATTTATTTATTTTTAAGTAGAATTTATTTAAAATAAATTTTTATTTAAAAAAATAAAAAATTAACTAAAAAAATTATCAAAAATAAATTTTTAAAAAACAGTAAAACAAAATTAAAGTAAACATCACTTAACCACGAAAATTTAATAAAATCACAAAACTTATTACTTATAAGAGAGCAAAAGTTAAAAAATAAAAATATATATTAAAAACTCAATGAAAACAAAAAAAAAAACTGTTTTATTTTTTTAATTAAGATTTTTAAAATTATTTAAATAAATTAATGAAAAAAAAAAAAAAATTATATATATTGTAAAAAATTATGTTTTTCTTTTCTTTTTGCTTGCTTGCTTGTTTGACTTTTGTTGATTTTTTATTTTCTTCTCTTGTATTTCTTAGTTGTGTTATTTATTTGTGCTTGCGTTACACAAAACTAACAAATAAAACAAACTAATAGGAGTTAAGTTAAGAAGTTTTTAATAAATTGAAAGAAACGAAATGTTACAGCAGAAAAATAATCAAACATAAAAAAAAGAAGAAAAATTAGAAAAAAATTATTGTGTTCAAATTAAAATAATAAATATATATATATATATATATATATATATATATAACAAAATCTGTGAATGTTGAGTTGTTTTTTTATTATAGAGACGCGAAATGAAAATCGGAGGAGAAAATGGTGATCGTTTTTCTTTAATTACTTTATTTTTGCCTATACGTTGTGAATAACACATGTTCATGTATTTATGCCGCTCTACGATACACTGCGATTGTTCTTATAATCAGTAGTATTATTTTCCTTTAATACTCAGGCAAATAAAAGAAAAAAAATAATAAATATTATATATAAGCGAAAAGAAAAGTCAAAAGAAAAACCAAAATATACATGTAAAATGATAAATCTTAATATATATAAATATGTATATTTATGTGGTGTGTGTGCGAGACAAATAAATAAATTAGCATACAAGAAACGAATGATCTTCTTTCTACGATCAGTGTTGCCTTAATTATAATTAAAATTATTATTCATTAAAATTATAAAACATTAATGATTCTTCAATCTTAAAAACTATGCAATTTATTCACTTTAATAATGATGCGCAAACAATTAATTTACAAATTATAATGAAAATAAAACTTTTTTTATATATTTCCTATAAAACTATTAAACTTTGAATCACTTTAATAAAAACAACGACTTAACGAAAGAATCATAAAATTACAATTAAAATTTCGTTTAAAATCAACAGATTTAGGTTTAAAAATAAAAATCCTAATTAATACAACACTTTCCGTTCGCTAACAAAAAGACGTTTTAGTCTATTCAATTATATATATACAGTTAACGATACTATCTAGTAGTTTTTTCATTTAAACTTAAGATAAAAATAAAGAATATTATCAGCTTCATTAGCTGAGTTGCATCAGTTAGGCACGACGATTTTAAAGTTGAAATTAAAAATTTGTATAAATTTTAATTGAATTAAGAACAAAATACAATAGAACTGACAATAAAGATAAATAGTTTAAAATGAAACAACAGTGTGTGATGACAACAACGCCAGCCATGCTGAGCATTTATAACGTCGCGACGTTTTTAATAAAAAATAATATTCTTAATAAAAGATTTAAATTTGTATTCACACATTTTGTATTAAATATACTCAGCAAAAATGTAATGACGAAGAGTAATACAAAAATAAAACGGAGATGACTTTTTTATTTTCATTTGCAAATAAAATAAAACCGAAAATGAAAAACAATATGAATTTGTAAAAAAGAAGAAAATTAATTCTACACATGTTATGTTATTTGTTGATAGATTTTGAAGAGGATGGATGAGATAAATATATTTAAATATAATAATAATAATAAGAAATGTGTATCTGTGTATTTATGTAATATGTTCTAAAATTATTTATCCTAATATTTGGATATCGTTATGCATGGCTAATTGTGTTGTGTGACTTTTGCCTTAAGTCTAACAAATCAACAAATTAAAACGAATTTTAAATAAGATAATAAAGACCAAATTTAACAGCAGTTACATTAAGCTCCACACAAAAAACGCTTCCTACGTCATTATTACAAAAAAATTACAAAACGAAATCCTTTTTATTTTTATTAATAAACGACATTGAAATAAATAAATAAATATATATATATATAATTTTTTTAAACTAATTTTCTTTTTTCAGATGATTATAAATCCTTGAAAAGAGCAAAAATAAAATTAATTAATTAAAGAAAAAATATAGCAAATAAATCTTAATTAAAAATTTAATTCAATTAAATTAAATATACAAAAATAAAGTTACTATAGCAAAATTTGGTGGTGGTGATGGTGTTGGTGGGTGGAATGTTTAATGATTATTATATTTTTCTTATGTTTGCTACTGTAACGATAATTTGCAGTCTGTTATTATAAACATTTTATTCCTGTAATAAACTGTAATTTACTAAATAATAAGAAAATAAAGATTTTGATTTATATACTTTGAAATAAATATTTAATCTCATTGTATCTCTTAATAAACAGAATAATAATTTATTATCAGTTATCAGATGGAATAATAATCGTATACAAATTGCACAAGTTTTTCTTAACAACTATGTAGTTAATAATTAATAAAATCAATTTATTTACTTATTTAATTAAATCATCAATTTAATCTAATAATATCTCAATTATCATAACATAAGTATAATAATATTCTGTTTTTTATATTTATTTATTATCAAAAAAAAATAAACAATAAACAAACGCAATTTAAATTTTCTTCTCAATTTAAAATTTCAGAAACGATCTTGAAAACACTATAAATCTGTCAACAAATTTTTTATTAGATAATATTGTATATTTTATTTTATTTTTGTTGGTTTATTATAACCATCATCTTGAAAACAAAAATAAAATTAAAACAATAATTAAGAGTGGAAATATATAAAACAAAAATCTGTCTATAATATGTTATAAATAAGATTGAAATTAAAGTAGAATGTGTAGAAATGAAAAAAAGCAAAAAAACGGAAGTGAAAGTATAATTTATAACAATAAATTTCATTAGAGCATTTTTAAATTTATTTTTTTTAATAAAGATAAATTATTTTTTAAATAAGAAAGAAAAAAAAATTCATCTAATTTCTAAATGAGATAATTAAATCAAATAATTTTAGTTTAAATAAAATATAAAAAAAAATATTAATTAATCATTCAATGGCAAAATTATAATGAAAAATACATTAACAATAAACAGTACACGCCAAATAATTTAGCGCAATAAGAATAAAGAAGTAAAAACAATAAATAGATAAAACAGTGAAAAAGTAATTGCCGAGAGAGACTATAATAATTTAATTAAAAATTAAGGCATCGAACTGAATCGTACATGAAAAACACACAATAAGATCTGGTTTTACTCACTATTTTTATATCCGATAAATACAAAAATCCCGAAAATTAAAACGAAAAAAAAAACCATTTAGTAAATATTTACACAAATAAAACAAAAAAAAAAAAAAGAAAATAATATTATTTAAAAATATTCATAGGTGTACCGGAAAATAATAATAATCAAATTTTTTCTAAAGTAATAAAAAATAATTTTTTTTTTACCGGTTCATAATATGTAGAAAATATTAACTGTTAGCAATTTTCATGCATTAAATATATTTATTAAATAAAATTAAATTATGACTCATTTATACACACTAATTATAATTTTAGTAATAATATAAAACTGAAAAGTCAGGATATATACAGAATAAAAAAAAAACATTAGCGCAAAAATACATAAAAATTATAAATAAGAGAAAAAATGTTAAATAATTTTTCATCATATTAATAAAATTTAATTTAAATAAATAAAATAAAATTTTAAGAAAAAATAATACAGCGCACATTGCATACATTTAAACCATAATAACACATGGATGGCTAAAATACAACGAAAAATAACAGCAGAGAATAATAATAATACACACTCGGGTAATAGAATGTTTAATTTTGGTTTGAATGTTTTTCATTCAAGTAAGAAAAAACTAAAAATACTCATAATAATAAAACATCAAAAATATAATAAATAATTTTTACATTTTTAGCACAAATAATAAATAAAACAAAAAAAATTCTTTTTTAAAAAGCATAAACAGAAAATAGTTATTTTTAACTTTTTATTTTTATTTTTCATATTACACAGCGTGTTAAAAGAAAATAGAAAAAAAAAATAAAATAAACGAAAACTTCTTAATTTAATAAATTTTATTTTAATTGCAAATAAAAATAGAAACTAATCTTTAATTTTAATTATTCACTTTAAAAAAAAAATAAAAAACGAAAATTATTTTGGTGGAATTAAAAAATTTGATAAATAGGAAATTGTGTTTTAATAAGAATAATAAATTTGCAAAAAATGCTGCTTTTTATAATTTATGTTAAATATTCACAAATAGATCTCGAAGCAAAAAAAAATCAAAAGTAAAAAGAAATAATTATTTGATGACTGAAGACTGTCTGTAGAAAATACACATAAAGTGATTAATGATCTATCTATATGCTTTTTTAAGTAACGAATTAAATTGTACTTTTTAAACAGTACGACGACATAAATAATAACAAATCTGCCTCTATAAAACAATGTACGAAAAACAAATACTACACATAATTTATAGCATAAATTAAGTGAAAAAATATATTTTTATATAAAATTAAAAGCTTTCTCATTAACTAAACAGTAAAAATATAAATTTTATAATGAAAAACATTAATTTTTCAAGTTTAAGAATATGATAAAATAAAATAAAAATTATAGTCTTTTCAAAAATAAAAATCATATTAAATGTGATGTAAATGACTTTCACTCTTGAATTTACATTAAACTTCTTTTTATATTTTAAAATTGTGAAACACGAACCATTGATTTAACAATATAATAATTGACTTTGGAAAAGAAATTATAATAATTTTTAAATCAATAAAGTATAAAGTTAATTTTTTATTGACAGTTTAATCAAATGTTTAACGAATTGCAATAGAGTTAAACTATTTAATAGCTTAGTATTATCTTTTTACAAATTAACCAATAAGTAGCACATAAAGGTTATTTTAATACCTACAGTTGCTAAATAATAATTGAAAAAACATCATATTGGTTGCCGATTAATTATAAATTAATTTACAATTGCAATATATTGTATACGTATAGGTTAGATTTTAATTTCCATAAAAACTATAAATTATTTAATGAAAAACTTAATAAAACAAATTTAAATTAATTAAAAAATAGTAATATAGATGTTGTGATAAACAATTTTCTTTTTTCTCTTTTATTTAAAAAAAAAAAAAAACAAACATCTAAACGATTTTCCCTGTATAAGAAATGGAAGTTTTTTACCTTGACTGGAGTTATCCTATCTTCAATCCTTTCTTTAGGGCGTTCGATCACTCTTTGTTCTCGATGACGCCTACGTGAATTACTATTTGAACGTTGCTCTTCACGATAACGTTGTTGTCTATGATTTGTTGTTGTCGTTGTTGTACGATTGTTACTAGTATTATTAGTACTATTGATATTACTATTGTTATTACTATTATTACTATTTGTATTATTATTTCTAGTTGATGATGAATCAGGACTACGACGATGATGGGAACGACGTGAACGTTCACGATGACGACGCGATGAACGATCATAACTAAAATGAAAAGAAAAATAAAATATTTATTATTAATAATTTTACATAATTATAGACATAACAATAAGAAACGAGACATCCTGTCAGCAAACACAAAATATATAAATAAATAAATAAAAAATGACAACAAAAAATAAATCAATTGACCTTAAGACCCAAATTAATTCGAATTAAATAATCAACAAAACTATAACAGCAGCATACACAGGTAATATAGTACAACTTTCAGTTTTGCAAGTAGGTCAAATGCAAATTATTTAAATAACAAAAAAAAAAATAAATAAATGAAAATTTGTTTGTAAAAAAAAAAAATTAAAAGACAAAAAAAAACCAAAATTAAATTTAAAAAAAAGGTTAAGGATTTTCTCATCCTCCTTGAAGTTAAACAAAAAAAAAACACACAGAACGCTCATTTAAGACCAATCATTTAATTTTGGCTGGCGTTACACTGCTCTTTTAATTCAAAGAATAATAAATAAATAAAAGCAATTACCAACAATAGAAACAGTATTGTGTGGGCATTACAGGTGTCAAAGTACACACTACCACACCCATTTTTATTAAAGGATAATGAACTAGCGAAACAAAAATTAATTATTACAGTTAAAAGTTATTAAAAAAATTATAAGAAAATAAATTTGAATTAATTTATCTATAAAAGGTATGTGTTAAAAAAAACTTAACTTTACTACAATGGAAAGGCAGACAGTATTAAAAGTAAATAAATTAAATAATATCAAAGTCTCAGTTTTATAAAAAGTGTAATTATACTTTTAAGTTCATGGATGTAGTATTAATATTATTTAAAAAAAAAAACTAAAATTAATTAAATATACTTTTCTCTTTAAAACACAAACACATATTTATTATTTAATAAAATAAAATACTTATTGATGATTATAATTATAAATTTAAATTAAATATCATTGTCAATTTGAACAGAAACAAATTGAATAAAATTTTTACCAATATAAAAGCAACAAGAAGCAAAAACAAATAAAAAGAGTACAAAAACTAAAGTAATAACCCCCAAGGCTAAAAACATAAATAATTTAAGAGTTTTTATTTTATTATAAATAATGATGTGTCAATTACCTACAATTATTTTTTATTGAAAAATAATACAAATGTAAAGTTAAAAATAAGACTACATGAAATAGTGTAATCATAATGTAACGAAACGGATAAATGGTTTATCTATAAATTTATATCATAAATTATTATGATGTACACAAATAATATGTTGTGTTTCAGAACTGGTAAACATTTATGTTTATGAAAAACATCGTCATTATTCATGTACAAAACTAAATTAAATACAATGGAAAAATAAGAAAATAATCAATTTAAGTAAAGTACAATGAAAAAGCTTATCTCTCACCCTTGGTCTATTTAAGGAAATTCGTAAAAAATCGACAAAATTTTTATCAATAATAAATTTAAATAAAATAAAATATAATAATAAATGAAATATATATATATTAACCTTGAATTTATTGCAAAAATTATTAATAATCTTGATTTTATATATTATTAAATTTTTAAATACGTTTAAAGGCTTAGTAATAATAATAATAATACAAGTTAATACACTAAAAATTTACATAATAATATTAAAATAAAATAAAAGAAGCAAAAATTAAACTATAAACCAAATAATAGACACTTTCTACCCACAACAAAAACTAATAAAGTAATAAGAATAATTATATGAAAAATGAAAGTCAAATCGCAATAACAATAATAATAATAAAACAACAATTAATGCAATGTAAAAATTATTAACAAAATTACACACATGATGATGTCAGTCAATCTTGCAAGCAAACACAAATAACCAACGGAAAAAAAATATATCAAACGCAAATAATTAAATTAAACAAAAAAACCACAAAATATTATAATATTCAGATAAATAAAAAATTGATTGATTAACTTATTTTGTGAATGAATTTTTGTTTTAAAAAAAAAATACAAAAAAGTGTTAATATAAAAAATTAACAAAAAAAGGTAACAAGTGTATAAAATATAGAAAATAAAAACAATATTAAATGTTCTTTTCTCAATAATTTGAGTACATTAAAAACTATTTTATAATTCTATAATATACAGGAAATTCTTTTTTAATTCAACATTAATCAATATAGCAAATTAGAACAATCGAAATACATAACAAAAAGCAAATAACTATATAAATAATATTTAAACGATTAATCACATTGAAAAGTGTAAATTAATTATATATAGAAGCAACTTAGTCAATCTAGTATTTGTTTTACAAGATAAATAAATTTAATTTTTTAATTAACACAAAATAGCCTTTTTTCAAAAAACAAAAAAAAAAATCATAATAAATTAATCAACCTATTTTTCTTCTGCCATTCACACTACCTAAAAATTAGTTTTATTTTTTCTGTTTAACAATAGAGAAATAAAATTAAATGAGAAAATAAAATATAAATAAAAACTATGCCAAAAATTTAGTGCAACCAATATGACCGAGCACATTAATTTATATTATTTGTGTAACACCACCAAACACAAATGATTTTCTTTTTCTGTAATAAATCTGTAATTAAATCAAATTATTTGGTCACAATTCATTTTTAATTTAAAGTAAATAATAAAACAATACAAAAAAAAAATGAATATAAATTTTATGTGTGAAATATTATTTTTTATGACTAAAGAAAAGAAATTTAAATTTAATTTTTTAAATATTTAATTATATAATAGTTAAAAGGATGAAAAAAAAACATATTAAATAACTATAAATGGTTAAAAAAATAAAATAGATAAGACATAAAATGTTTTTATTACTTTTAATTTTAAACCATTTTTTATCACATACGATACTTATACGTATGCCAACCATAATATGTATAAGATTTAGGAATTTATTTATTATTATAGATAAAACTGCTCAATAAAAAAAACTGTATTTAAGAATAATAAATTAATAATAATAAGGAAGTAAAAATATGGTTTTAAGCAACTAACCAATCAAGAAATTGCTTGTTATAACTCAATAAAGCTATAAGTAAATCATAAAAATAAAATAATATTCTTAACTAATTTTAATGTGATATATGCTGGAAATTCGTAATTTTATTAGATAATTACTAAGATAAAAAATCGGATAGTTAAAAAAAAATCTAATATTTATTAATATTTTAAAACAACTATAATTTAATGCAATAAATACTTTTACATTTTCTTACCAACTTGATATGACAAGAAAAATATCTAATTAATGCTATACTAAGGTAGACCTAAGCCCTAAACATGTCAATTTTGAAAATAAAATAAAATATGTCATTGTCCGTTTTTCATTTTAATTATATTTAAGTCTTTAAGAAACATTGAAAAGCATTAGTGTGTCAACCAAATGAATAAAAATTCATAAAATAAAATACAAAATTATTTAATGTCAAATGCATTGATGATAAACACAAAAATATACTGTTATAAATAACAATGAAATACAAGCAAATAAATAAACCACTTTGTTACATTGTTTCTTATCCTCATTTAATAATTATTAATTGATAACCCGCTTATTTAATCAGATATATATATATATATATATATAAATTGAAATGAAATGCAATAAAGTTGTTTATTTATTTAAACAACAAACCAATCAATTCATTTAAAATTAAAAATAAATGTATGTGTACTTAATAAATAAATATATAAAAAAAGTAATCTTACATGTTTATGTTTAATAAAAAGAAAAACTACTAATAACAACATTCTAACAACTAAATAAAAATTAAAAAACAAATATAGAAAAATTAAAAGAAACTCTTTCTTTCCATATAAAGTGAAAACTATTATTTATGACAGCATAGAAAATATTAAATAATAATAATAAAAAAAAAAAATTACTGTCTTTTTTATTAAAAAAATAATAAAATTATTGATTGAATTTTATTTTATTTAATTATTAATCTTTAAATAACAAGATTAAAAAACAATAAATTTCACAAGTAAAGGAAATAATAATAAAATTTATTAGCTATTAAAAAATCCGTTGCAACGTTTTACGACGACACATCATTTAACGCCATCACTTGGCAGAAGACAAGACGATAATTATAAATTATTTTTAAAAAAAAGTTAATGTACCAGTAGTTAAAACAGAAATAATACCGCTTAAATTCAATAATTGTAAAAAAGATAATTACCTTTGTAAATAAAATATAATAAAAATAATTAAGTATAAAACCAATAGTATAAAAGCTCACTTTTTGTATGCATAAATAAATAATAATAAACTTGACCCCACAGTTGAAAATAAAACTAAGTAACTGTACGAATAGTTCATTATCCACCCAAGCACCTCTAAGCAACAAATAGCAATAAATATAAATAAAAATCACAACAATTATTGTATTGTATTTTACGCATTAAGTAATAACGGTTGACACAAGTCATTTTTGTCGCTATTTACTTAACTGACTGACTTAACTTAAGCTAATATTTAAGCATGCATAATATTTATTTATTGTATTTTATTTTATAAATTTAAATTTATAATTTTTTTTTCTTGTCGATTTGTTCTTTGTAAATAAAAATTTGCATAATTGAATAATAAAATAAAGAAAAGAAAAAAACACACAGCATGATGATGAGCACAATTTTATTTCAAGTGTGAGTATTTATTATTATTTTTTTATGCTTTTGAAGTGAAAATATTACTATTATTAAAATTTAAATGATTTTATTTATTTTATAAATGCAAAGTAGAAAACAAACGAAATCTAAATAAAAGTGAATCTTATTTATTTAAATTGTTTGAAGACAACAGCAAGCACGATATGTACATATAAAGGCAGAACAACCAAAATGAAAGAAAATAGTGTATAATAGAGAATGAAATTAGCAAAAAATAAAGTTATTTATTTAGCACAGTATTCAGTAGAATACAATAATTTTTAAAGGAGATTTTTTTTTTCATATTTTGCAAACAGAACAGATTCTAAGCAAAAAATAAATCACTTTCACTAGACATCTTGTTTGTTGAACTCTATGTATATATGGATTTTTTTTCTTTTTTTGCCAAGGCTACGCTATTAATGAAGTGCAAATTTGTATAGATTTTTCAGTGATCAATAACCTTCGTTACTTCCCGCAAATTAATTTATTTACCGTCAGTAACACAACTCCGACAAGAAACTAATTAAATATTAAAAAAATTTATTGAAAATTAAGAGAACAAAAGGCAAAAATAAAATAGGATATCTAAGGTCTCAAATCGAAAATAAAATATTTTATTCAGCAAAAATCACTCCCGGTAGTAGAAGTTACAAACATATATCCAATAACAATAAAATTTAATTACAAAAAAATACAACATTAATAGCAAATATTAATTAGAAAACAAAAATGCCTAATGATTCATAAATAAATAGAAAAAAAATTATATTTATTTATTGTATGAAAAATAATATTTCCTTATATACAGCAAATAATAAAATTGGCAAACTTCAGCTAACAAAATATCATAATTATAATAATAATAATAATAGATGCTTAATTAAATAATGAAATAAAAGAAGAAGAAAAAAAAACAATCAAGAAAATTTTGTAGGTAGCGAAAATAGAAAAATAAACAGCAAAATTGCAAACCGAATATACAAACATTAAAAAGTAAAGAAGAATTTTTTTTTATTTATTTCATTATTGTTTTTCTATGTTAATTAGTTAATAATGAATAAATAAATAAAAATTAAAATAAAAGAATAATCTAATTTATTTAATAATTACTATATAAATTTAAATAAAATATAAAAAAAACAATAATAAACTAGTTTAGAAAAATTTGTGTGTAGGATTATTTTTAAATTTTTATATCAACTATTTAATACCTGTTTTTTTTTTTATTCTTTATTTGTGTGTTTATTATTTTTACAAAAAATCTAATTATTTTTATTTTTAAAAATTAAGTGACATTAATTTATTAATTAATACTAAGCAATGTAATTAAATGTACGACAATTGATTAATATTTTATTTTAACCTGTGACAAACAATAATAATAAATAGCAAGTGTAAATGTAAGAAAAAATAACTGAATTCAAAGTCCTTAGGCTAAAAAACAAATAGAAAAAAAACTTCAAAAATTAGATTAATCTTTTCACTAGAAACCAACTCCATCTCTCGACATAAACAATATAATGAAAATATTATGATTAATGATTACTAAGTACATTAATTATATAAATATAATTTTTAATTAATAATAAGAATAATAAACAATAATTATAAAAACTAATAACTATAATTTTTCCATTTAATATTTAAACTAAATATGGTCAAGTAATTTTATTTACAAAACAGTAAAAGATAAAAAAAAAAACAAACATTTTTTATTTTTATTATAATTATTACAGCAGACAAAGAAAACTATAAATTATTTTTGTATTAATTATGAAAAAGAAAATAAACTTGTTTATTTGTACTGTGTACTTAATAACTTATGTTTCTATTAAAATAAAATAATCATGTATTACAGCCATTATATTTTTAAATTTAAATTAACTTTGAATAATTATAAAAACAGTCAAATTAAAATATTTGATCTCAATATTAAATTAAGAGATGTCAATTAACGATTATATTTTTAAAAAAGGAAAAATACAATTGACATAAATTATAATGGTAATTCTTTATTTAATTATAATTAGCATAAAACAAGATAATCAAGTGTATTACCTTCATCAAAATAAAAAAAAAATAAAATTAAAATATTATAAAAAGACGATTAAATGACGCGTAGGAATAATAAATAAATTTAAAAATTTCACCTTCTAAGAATTTTGCAAAAAAAATATATAGCAAGAAAAAGTAACAGCATGAAACTTTTGTTACATAAAACATACAAAAGATAATTTTTATTTATTTATTAATTTAATATTAATTCCGTGTTAACTTGAAATTAAATAACAAAAATTTAAAACAAAAAAACTTCAGGTAAAGGCTAATAATAATAATAATAATAATTAAATACAACAAATAAAACAAAGAAATTAAAAGTGAAAAAAAAAATATTAATAATTAAATTTCTTTTAATATTATTTAACGACATTGGAGGATTGTAACAAAAAAGACTTAAATCCTCCGCAAGCTAAACAAACACAATAAATCGATGTAATTGGCTTTAACCATAACGACAAAGAAACAAATTATAATATTAGCAATTTAAAAAAAAAATCACTCTTTCATATTAATAACACAATAATAATTCAATGTCGCTACTTATTATTGTAAGCACACAAAACAGACAGATATCAATCTTTAAATCATGAAAAAAAAATAATAATAATAATAAGCAAAAGAAATAAAGAGAGTAAACAATATAATGACCGCGAAAAATTAATATATAATTATTTTTCTTTTATTTATTAAAACTTATGAACATAAACAAACAAACACATTCATGTTTCAACATAACATCACAGCATGAAAAATTAATTAACAACAAACCAAATAAAATGCAAGAAAGAAAAAAGAAACAATTGATCATGTAATGTTATTCACTTTTTATTGCAAAAAAAAAGTTGAAATAAAAAGATTAAAAGAAACTTTCGTTAAGCATTTATTTTTAAGTTTTATTGTTTATAAGAAAATTAAATTTCAAAATAATTATACCAGTTCAAGTGAAGTTTATGCAAAAAAAAAATAATAATAATAAAATAATTACAATTAAAAAGCTTAATGAATAATTTTATTGAATTTTTTACACAGATGAAAAATAAAATAAAATCTTAATCATCGGAAATTCAATAAAAAAAACGAAAGTGAAATAAACTTGCGAAAAAGACCAACAACAACATTGCTACCAGATACAATCAACTTAAACCCACGACAATATAAAACAAAAAAACGCTACAACAATGAAGCACTCAGCAGCTTCAATAAAGCAAATGTTAAGGTAGGGTAGAAGTTATAAAGGAAACCTTAATCGTAACATTGACAACCAGCAATAAATTCAATTAAATTGCAATTCAATATTCATGCCTTTTTTTTTTTTTTTTGTTAAATGCAAAGAAAGGAAAAGTTCAAGCATCATTAAAAAATATTGACACAAGTTAAAACTTGAAGTTAAATTATAATAAAAAAATATTTAAATTGCAAAAAGTCAAGCAAATTTTAACATAATAATATATGTATTACAAAAGAAATCTTCAATAGCTATTGACAAAAATAATCTTATTAAAAATTGTCCTAATTGTGCCAATGTTAAAAGCCAAAATTATAAAATCAAACAACAATTAAACAATAATAATTTATAAAAACTAAAAAAATATCATCTAAAAATGGTGTTATTACACCTCAACAACAATAAAGTAAAATTAAATAAAACCGTAAAATTTTTCTAATAACAAATTTGTTAAAAAATCAAATTTATTGCGATTTTGTTTCCTTTCTCACTCTCTCTCTCTCTATCTTTGTAAAGATTTTCGCTTTTTTATTTCTTTTTAATTTGCAAAAAATTAAAATAAATTTTAATAAATTATACAATATATGTGTGTAATCGACCGACCGACCGACCGACGAGCAAAAGTTTAATAAAAGAAAATCAAATAAAACATAATAACGTGAAGGTCATTGTTATTTGTAAAAATAAAGAAGCGAAATTAATTTAAAAATAAATAAAATTTGAAAAAAAAAAATAGATAAAATGTAAATTAGTTTGTCAAACTGACATAAACTTGTCATTTTTTTTTTTCTCTTTATCCATTTTTGCTTGTTCGGTTTATAACTTTTGTTATTCGTCAAATAAGTTTTCTCATTTAACAAACCAAGTGATGGTATTATTATTTTATTTTATTTTATTCCGTAATTGTAATCATATAAATTAGAAGTGATGAATAATTTAATCATAATTGTAATAAAGTATACAAAATTAATAAAAACCGAAATAAAAAAAAAAAACTCAATTTAAAATAAAGAGTTCAAACGAGTTTAATGTCGTTTTAATTTATTATTGGGCCAGCTTTTTGTAGTAACAACAATGGCAGAAGTAGCAGTAGCAATAGCATACAAAAATTAAACACATTAACAAAAACAAAAAAAAAAGCCACAAGAGTTAATTTTAAATATGTATAACAACCACAAACAGCCAACCAACCAACCAACAAGTTGCTGAAAAATTTTTCGAGCAGATATGTTTAAATTATGTACTAAAACAAAAAAAAAAGTTATTATTATTATTATATATTTCATATGCGGAAATTATTAAATAAGTTAAATTTTGTTAGGTTAAATTAATTTCCGTAGAAAAATAATAAAATAAAATAAAATTGTTTTATTTAAATTTTTTATTTTTGTTTTTTGTACATAATAAAAATAAACGGTACTGTGATGTTGTAACAAAATAAAGGTCATGTCCCTTAGGTTATTCATTTATTATATCAATAAATTTAATAATAAAATAAAGTTAAAACAACACACTTTTATTTATCTAATTTATAAAACCAAAAAAACATAAACCACCAAATTCAAAAAAAAAAAAAAACTGTAAATCCTTTTTTTGAAAGAAAAGTAAATTAAAAAAAAAAACTACAATATATAATTATGAAATGAATTAATTAACAAACAAAAACAAATTTCATTAAAAATGTATCGCGCACGCAACAAAATGAGTAAACCAAAATTAATAAAAAAAAAATAAAAGAAAAACTATACCACCACCACCCATTTTAAGCGTATCGTATATAGTTTAAAAGCTTTGACAATGAAACATAATTAAATAAAACATTGACGTCCGCCACATACGAGTAACGCATTATTTTTGTTGGTTTTATTTTTAAAACATATAAATAAATTTATAGCAATTAATAATAATAATGATAATGTTTAAACATAGCATAAATAAAACTAATTTTTTTTTTAGAAAAGCACTAAAACAGTTTAATTTAATTCAATTCATAAAAAAAAAAAAAACATTAAATATTGTGGTATTTAAATTGAACGAAAAATTTACTAGTTAATTTGAATCACATATATGTATATAATCATATCATTAATCAAAACGACAATTGGACTTTATGATGAGTATAATAATTCAAGTATTTTTTATTTATCATTTAAATTTTACCCATTGCGAGAGACGACAACACACATGTAAATAAAAAAATAATAAGAATAACGCATCATCATTTTCTTTAACATCATTTTTAATAAAAAGCAATAAAATTTAATAATAAATATTCTGGTGATTAAAGTAGTTTAAAGGAAATATATATAAAATAGTTTGAATTATTTTTTCAACTAATTGAATAAATAAATAAATAAAAAAAGAAATTTTAAACGGTTTCGCAATCAAATGAAATTTTATTTGGTATTTGCTAAAGATGATTAACCATTTACAAGTTGCTTAACTATGAATAACAAACAAAAAGAAATTTAAAAAAAAACATCTTCAATGTTTATTAAGGTCATACAACATTTCATAATGGTAATCATCGTCTAATAAAGAATGTCCCTTTTACAGCAAACTTACAAACATTTATTAAGATTGAAAAATTCAAGGAATAAATAGACATTATATTGCTCACTTGGATTGTATTAATAAAAATAATAAACAATAATCAACAACAATAAACGACAGTTAAGGAAACAATAAGCAAAAGAAAAGAAAAAATATGTTTTCTATTATTACTTCATGTTCAAAACAGAACAACAATAATAATAATAACAAAGAAATCATATAAAATTTATTGCAATAATAAAACGACTAAATGAATGAATCATAATTGAAATTATAAATCATATAAAATATTTCATTTCAATATATACAAAATATTCAATTAACTTTACGGAAACTGAGTATTGAGCGAGCTTTTTTTCTAATTAAATAAATAAAAGTTATAAGAAAGTAAAATAGAAAAAATTTCATAATATTTAAATATTACAAAATTAATTAATTAATTATTTACAAAGAAAATTGCGATAGAACTAAAGAGATCAAATAGTAAAAACGAAAAAAAAAAATAGATTAGATTCGCTAATTACTTACTATAATGAAATATTCGTAATAAAAATTAGTTAGCTAATAACTGGTAAATTCACACAAACGAAGTGTAATTAAATCAACAACAACAATAAAGCATATTATTGAAGAAATTTTTTCATTAAAGTCGATAAACAATTTTAAAAATGTATAAAAAAAAGTAAAATCAATGCAATATGCGGAAAAAAAACCACAACCGTAATCACAAAAAGAACTTTATTTATTTATTTTTTTGAAAGATTAAATAAAAATAAATTTGATCAATAAATTAATAATAAAATTATAAAGAAAAAAAATAGAACGTTTTATTTTAGTAACAAAGTCCAAACTAGAAAAATTAAAATTAAATAAAATCAAACGCGACATATAATGTGATAAAGAAGAATTACTTATATTATGTTTTCCGTCTCCATGTTTTACTTAATTCTCTGATAAAGAAAATTTCAATTAATTTTTATCAATAATAATATAATTATTATTAAATTGTTCCTATTGAAGTAAATATTTTCTCTTCTACTAAAGTTTGAAAACAAATACCACAAATGTTATTAAAAATAATTTCCAAGGGAATAATATATACGAAAAATATAATTTCAGTTTACTGTTGTCGTTCAAGTAAACGAAAAATAATGATAAATGACAAGAGAAGCCATAGCCATGATGATAAAATAAGTAATCTAAAAATAAATCATTTATATATATATATATAAATATATATATACAAATATATATTGCTTTTCAAGAGGTTATTGTTTGTTTGTCAATAATATTAAAGATAATGTCTTAACATAGATAAACAATAAAAATAAAGTAAACATTAAATAAAGAAAAAAATAATAAAATAAAAAATACATACACTAAATTATTGTTCATCGTAGATTCCAAAATACTAGCCTCATAGGGTATACGATTACATTTTGGAATCCACGATGCAACCGTCACAAATAATATTGGTTGTTCTTTTATTTTATTATCACCATCATCATCATTAATATCATAAGCGTTATCATCAACATTACTAATATCATCATCTGCATCATTATCACCATCATCATCACGATTACCATCATCATCATCATCAACAATATATTCATGATTTGGATAGCAAAGACCATTATTACTTATACTTTCAATTTTATAAAAATCACGATAATCTTTTTTACATAAATCAATTGATTTATTTATTATATGATTTTTTCTATTATCATTATTTTCATTATCATCATCATCATGATCATCATTATAATTATTTTGATTTTGATTATTATTACGATCAGCCAATTTATGATAAATAATTTTCTTCTCATTACAATTATTATTTTTAATAATTTTTTTTGAAAAATCTACATACAATGGCTCATTTGACGGTTTACGTAAAAATTCATCATCATATGTATTATTATTTTTATTATTATTATAATTAATTGATGATGTTGTTTTTATTTTATTATTATAAAATTCATCTTCAAATGGTAAACCCATTGGTGAATAATATTTATTTTTATTTATTTTATTCGATTTTAATCCTCTTGTTATTGGTATAATCATAGACATAGACGATTTATTGTTAACATTATTACTATTACTATTATTATTTAATTTTTTATTAATATTTTTACCATCTTTATTACCTGTTATCGTTTTTGACAATAATTTACCATTTTGATCATTACTTTTAATTATATTATAGGAACGTTTTTGTGATGAAATATTATTATTATTATTATTAGTATTATTATTATTATAACCATATTTTGGTACAATCGATTCTACGCTTGTTCCACTACTACTATTTGGCGACTTTGAATGTACTAGACATGGCTTATATTTGTTATTATTACTATTAATATTTGCATAATAATTACTGATATTATTATAATTTTGACTAGAAGATTCATTAAGAATTTTATTTTTAACACCATTTGTATTATTATTAATAAATTTCCGATTATATTTTGGCGTTATTGAAAATCGATTTATATCATCTTTATATTGTTGCAGTTGTTGATGATTAGTATCATTAATATTACTATTATGATTTAGATGTTTTAAAGATATTAAATTAGAACCGCCAATAACTGTTGAACGATGCAAATTACTAGCAGAATTATTATTATTATTTATATTACAACAATTTCTAGTAATGCCTGGTGTTGTCGTAACACCAACAGTTATTGTTTTTCTTATTAACGCTGGTGACTTTTTATTAAATTTATATTGATGTATGAATTGTTGTTTTTGTTGCTGATTAGGCTGTTGTTGTTCTTTTTGATGATTTAATGGTTCAATAATATTATTACCATTAGCAGTAATACAACCTCCGGCACCACCTCCCACACGAAAAGTATCATAATAACGATTAAATGTTACTACTGATCCATTCGACATGATTTGATTGATTTTTTTTTAATACTTTATTTTTTTATATAATTAAAACTTTATTTTTAATTTATTTTCTTTATTTTTTATAATCAAATATAGTTTGTTAATAAAAATCACATATTTTTAATATAAATCAAGAAATTAAAATAAAAAAATATATTTAAATTATAAAAACGGCAGAAAATTAAACGTAATTTCTTTTATTGTCTAACTAAATGCACTAAGAAAAAAAAAATAAAATTAAATCACAATAATTTAGATAATTACTAAAAATTAATCACACTTTATATTTTTATGAAAATTATTTCAACAACAACAAAAAAAAATCGCACAATTAACTTTCTTTAAAAAAACAAGCAACACTCAGTTGCGCACATAATTCTTTCATTAAAAATAAAACCTTTATTTTCTTTTCTTTTATTTATTTGCTTTTGCTTGACTTAATTTTCGCTTAAAACAACAAAATAATTAAATAATTCTAATAGACGAAAACAAATGAAACGAAAATGAATTTTTTCTAGTATTTTTTTTGGTACAAATAAAAAAATACAATTCATCAACAGCAGTTAACATAAATCTGTTAAATATTAATTTATATTTCGTTTTAGCTTTTTTTTTTATTTTATCATTAATTAATTTAAGACACACAAAAAGTGTTAGTAGAAAAAATGTATGTTAAATATGTAATTCGGTCATTTTTATTTGAATGAAATAAAATATAAACGAAAAAATGGAAAAAAAAAACTAAATAAACAGAGTGACATGCAATTAAATAAAATATGAATTAATCTAAATTTGCTATTTCTTGGTCACGTTAATCACGTTAATTATTTTAAAAAATTATTGACAAAAAATAATCGCACCTCATTTCTAGAAAATTTTCACTTTCTTTTATTAAGATTTTATTAAAATTGATTCACTCTTATTGATTCAATACAATATACAAATAAAATAAATAAATCTGTCAGTACGTTATAAACACAAAATTTCTTTTGAAAAATAACTAACTGAAACAACCATCAACCACAAAAGATAAAAAAGAAATAGTTTTGAAGAAAAAAAAATCATTTATTTTTATGATTAGTGGTAATGACAAATTTTTAAGTAAAACAAAACGTCATAGATAAGAAATATAAATATTTTAATTCATAGCAAAAAAAAATATATAAAAATATTCCTTGATTAGATAAAAACAATGTATAGACACATATATGCAATACATAACGCATAAACACTTGTTGAATTAAGCAGCAAAAAAAAAAACAGACAAAAGCAATAAAAACAACACAAATATTTTATGAATTATAGAGACAAAATAATTATATTAACATTAAATTATTAATTAGTAATTCCATCAAAAAAAAAAAAACGGCACACACGTTACTTTACTTTATATCGACATTTAACAAAAAAAATTAAAATAACCGAAAAATCACATCAAATCTTTCAAAAACAACACAAAAATAAAAACAATAAAAGTCAACCAACTACTTTGCGCAAGAAAATTATACTAAAAAAGTTTTAATGTTGATTTTCATCAACAAAATAGAAATAAAAATAAAACAAAAACTTTTGCGCTTGACTGGAGAAATATAAAGCCAAAGAAAGACTTATAAAAATAAAAGTACGCATGCGCACACTACTTTAAAGACAACAACAACAAGTCTCTGTGTCTCAACTTCAACTTTTTTTTTTTCTTTAAGTTAAAGTCAATCTCTTTATTATTTGTTTTATTATAATTTATAAAAGTAACAACAACAACAACAGTAACAAATTGAATATATTCACTTAAATGAAAACAAAAAAAAAAAAAATTAAATAAACGCGACAAATGCGCAAACTAAAATAAAAAAAAAAAATCAACATGATTAAAAAAAAAAAAAACAACGGCGACTACATTCACATCAGACAATAAAATAAAAATAAAGTAATATACTAAACGCAGTTAATGACAAATGCGTTTGTTTCTCCTTCATAGTACATATACTATATATTTAATATAAAAATATTTAATACTTTAACAAATAAGAATAATAATAATAATAAAGCAAGTCAAGCAACAACATTAAAGTTATATTAACATTTAAAGTTGTTAACAAATACAAATTCATTTAGCTTAACATCTGTTTTTTTTTTTTTGTTTTTTATTTTATCATATGATATGTGGTTACTTAAGTATAAGATTTAAAAAAGTACTCAAGTATAGAAAAGAAGAAAAAAAACTGGTGACACTGTCACTGATTACTACTAAATTTATGTTACCAGCAACAAACAGACAACAGACAAATGAAAGCAGTATACATAATGGTAGGGTTTTATAAGTGTGATTACATTTATACATGTAAATAAATATTTATTTGTATTTATATTTATCAATATTAAAAGGCGATAAAAAAAAAATCAAAAAATTATTATAGATTTACATATTTAAAAAGGAAAAGAAAAATTATTAACTAAAGTTACTTTACTTTAAGTTCGAATTTTATTATATAAAAAGTAAGATGGGTAAAGTAATATTAGAGCCAATAATTTTAATAAAACAAAGAAAAGAAAATGAAATTTAATCATATTAATATGAAACGAGAAGGGGAACAGCAACATCAGCAGCAGCAGCAGCAGCAGGCAGACACACCATATATAATAACAGCGGGCTATATAGTATCAAAAGCAGCTGTTATTTATTATTTGTTATACTTAAGCTTTTAATAATAATTACATTAAAAAAAAGCTTTGTTTAGTATAAATGTATAAACTTCCTAAAAAAGTTTATTTATTATAATAAATAAATAAAAATATATTTAATGTGTCACATCTAATCATTATAACAAATAAATAAAAAATTATAAACTTTATATAGTTTAAATCCAGACTTAGAAGGAACTTTATTATTTATTTTTTAATATTTTCTTTATGATTATTATTATTATTATTATTATTATTATTATTATTATTATTATCGTTATAAATATTATAAGTAATAAAAAAAATGATTTGACTTAATTTAATAAATTCAATAACAATCAACAACACGTACGTATATGGTGTTAAAAGTGAGAAAATTAATAAATTAAAAATTGTATATATATATATATATATATATATATATATAAATTAATGACTTAATAGGGTGTTTAAAAGAAGTAAACAATAATAAATCAGCAACAAAAATATAATAATAATAATAATAAAATTATAATAAATGAATTATTAACAATTCATCAATCAATCAAAAGATTTTTACTTCTTACAGCATGAATACACGCAACCAACCAACGTAGAAGAACAAAATTTATTTAAAAAAATCTTTTTTAAAAGAAACTCTAAATTTATTTTCTAATATTTCATAATTTGATTAAATCAAATAAAATACAAGTTAATATAATTATTGCGAGAACAGCAAATGAAAACAGCATAAAACACTAAAAACTAAAAAATATCGAAAAAAATTTAAGTAAAAGTCATTACTCATTAAAAAATTAATTTCATTTTAATTGAAAACGAAGCATTATTTACCATAATAGATAGACAAATAAAAAAAAATACAATAAAATAGTGAGAGACAATGGTGGACACTCAAAGTGTTATTTCTCTGAAATTAATAATAAATTACAATAAATGTAATTAATTCACAAATTTAATTGAAAACGAAATGCTAACAATAATTATTAATATCTGATTCTTTATTTTTTTTATTATTTATAAAATGAATTTAAAAAAATCACACAAAAAACAACTGTCTGACAAAGTCTTTAAAATTCATGTGGATTTATTGATTGATTTATGATTTTCTTAATATTTTTCATTATTTTCATTGAAAAAATAAAAATCAAAAATCAATTTTCACTTTTCTCTTTTTATTGCGATAAAGAAATTATATTATTGTATATTAAAAACAACAACAACAAAATAACAAGTTTTTCACTCGCGCCTAACCAGCTAGCCATCTTAAAAAGTAATTTATATTAAAATATATTTATATTTGTTAATGTTAATGTAAAATTTAATACAAAATAAAAAAAAAGATAATAAATTAAAATTAATATACAACAACAACAAAAATAAAACAACATATAAAATTTCATTTTCATCTTAATAAGCATAATTTATATTAATCTTAAAGAAAATAATATTGTAAAAAAAAAAACCAACTCAAATTGAATGAATGATTACCGCCGAAAAAAATAATAATTTTAATTAAAAGAAAAGCAAAGCGAAAAAAACATATGTAGGTCAGTGGTAGCAGCACAGACAAGTATGCAGAACAACAGCCAAAATTTTAAATAAATGATACAAAAGAAGCATCAATAAAGTAACAACAGCGAGAGAGAATAAAAGAATTAAAGATTTGTTTATTGCGATAATAAAAACCAAAAAAAAAAAAAACGGGAAACAACAATTTTTATAAAAATGGCATAATTAGAGAGATTTTAGTTTTATTTATTTTTTCTTCTATTTTAATGAAATAGACTTACTGAAAACAAATGTTTAAATTTAAGAAATACATTTCATTACTATGTATACAATACAACATTTCATTAAATTTGTTTAAAACCATAAAAATTAAGAGTAAAAAACAATTTATTGCATAAAAGTAAGTAATAACAATTATAATTATAATAAAGAAACAAAAAAAATAGTTTTTATTCTATGTAAAATAATAATAATAATAAAAATAATAATTTTAATACAACATAAATCTAGTGCAAGTACAAGTGACAAGATATAGAAAAAAAAACAGTTTTACAATTTTAATTAAAATAATCAATTAAAAAACTGAGAATATATGAAAGAAAAATTTAGCAATAAAACATAATACATATGTACAACAACGTAAATTATTTTATAAAATTTATGTAAAAGAAAGTTCCGGATATTAACAATCATAGAGAATTAAAAATAATTTTTTTTTATATATATATATCTAAAAACGAGTAATTGTGTAAAATTAATACAGCAAAAAAATAATCAACCTGTTTAATTAAGAATTATGTATTATGTTGTTTACCCTCTACATGTAAAAAACATCAACATCAATTAAGCGTCTTTAAAAATAATTATCATTATAATTTTGCAATTTATTTTAATTATATTAGTAAAAAAAAAATAAAATAGAAGAAAAATGAATTAAATTATATTAAATTAAATTCATAATTATCTTTTACATACATACATATGTATATAATTTATTTTCCTGTGAATAATTTTCATTAAAAGCACATAATTTTATTCAAGTTAAATAAAATATAAACTCCAATGCAACAAGATTTTATACAAGAATTAAAAACAAGTTTATTTTTTTTTAATAAAAGCAGCAAAAGCAAAAATAATTTGCAATAAACAAAAAAAAAGTCAACCCACAATAATAATGAGTACTTTTTTCTTTTTAATCAATTTTTTATTTATTTTGCAATACAACAGAACGTTGAGAGACAAATGCAATGTGGTGGTATGGTAAAATTTTAACTATGGTTCTACTAAAAAGACAAAAAAAAAACAGCAAATAGTTTTAGAATAAATTTGTATTTATTAAATTTCCAAGAAAGTTCGTGGTTTAACTTTATATTTTCTTGAAAATTTCCAAAGTCAAACGTAAGGATGGATGAATCCAGAACCACGCAAAAACCTTTTCTTTATTATTTTCTTATATGTATATACCGCATAAAATTTTTGGAACATGAATCTACCAAGAATTTGCTACAATGACAAACTGAAATGATTTTACGATAAAATTTGGATCTTAAATTAAAAAAAAAAAAAATACGATATAACGATTGATTTTTTTTTTTTATATAAAAATACACAAAATGAATAAAACATTAATCTGGGGTCCGGTAAATAACAAAGTAAAATAATTTGTCATTTGTAAAAATAAAAATTTAGACAGCCACAGCGCGCAACAACAACAACAATAATAATAAATTTGATTAAATAAATAAAAAAAAATTGTAACAAACGCCCAGGTGATAATTTTTATTTTACTTCCACCTTGTAACAAAAGTTACAACAACTCAAACCAAAATAATATAAAATAAATAACTACAATAAAAAGGTTCAATAAACTATAATAAACAACATTCAATAAAATAGCATATTTTAATCTAAAATCAAATCATAAAATTATTATAAAATAGAGAAATCTTATTGAATTACAAAAAAAAAAATATTCCAGATGATGATGGTGACTAATAATTAAAAAAAAAAAAATAAAAGGATTTATCCTACTACTACTTAAAAAAAAAACGAACAAATAAACACAATAAAAATTCAATTCTGTTAGAATTTATTAAAATGCGAAAAATTGCAACAGAAAAACAAAAAAACGGATAATGGCAAAAAAAAAAAAAACGAAATTCCTTTTTATTTCGTGTACATACACATATAATTTATCTGCAAAACATGTTGTCGCAATGTCGTAACAAGAAACACAGAACACAAATTGTGAAATAAAGTTAACAAACAGAGTTTTAAAGCTAAATAAACCAAAAAATGACTCATCTTAAATATATTTCAATATTATTATTAATAACACTTAAAAGATAAATTTCTCAAAAAATTTCAATTTCATTTGAGCCAAATAAACAGCAAAAATTAAAATTTATGAAAAATAAAATAAAAAAATAATAATTAAAGCACAAAACGCGTTTGTTTATTTTTCTTTCTCTGTAGTAGCAACAACAAAAAAAAAAACAGCCAAAACCAAACAAATTTAATAGATAAAAAAAAATAAAATATAAAGAAATTAAATAACTAAATGATGACTTAATTAATTTAAAAACAGCAAACAGTATAATATATATTTATTTTTTTTTTCATTAGTCATTAAGAAGAATTTTAAATAGGGTAAAAAAAAAAAATATTAATTTAAACAAAACAAAAAAAAACTCACATGTCTATATAAGAGAAAACAATAAGAGCAAAAAAAATTTTGCCAAGAAAGCATAAGCAAAGATTTAAGCCTTCAAGAATATTAATGATATTTCTCAGTTTTATTTTTTTGTTTCGTTAAATCCTAGGGTTAAAAAAAATTATCTTTCAATCAAATAAATTTTTTTTTAATAATTCATAAAATAAAATCAATAGTAAATCAGTGTTTCTTAATCTTAATAATTATTTATTGTTAAAAAAGTGTTACGCCTTTATTATTTGTATGTAGTAATAAAAAAAAAAAAGTATTAATATTAAAATTAGCGATGACACTAATAACAATAGAATTTTTATTTAATTTTTTTTTATTAAAACTACTACAGGTGAGTTCAATCAGAATATTTATAAGAGGTTATTGTCTTATTATTATATATTCTATTAGAAGAAACAAAAAGCAACGAAAAAAAAAATTAAAAGCGAAAAGATTTTTTTAATAATTATACATCAATCAATGAGCTCTGTAAAAATATGCCGAAAAAACATTAAAGGCAACATTGAGTGACTATTTTTTTTTTTTTTTTTTGTCTCTCTAAAACAAATAAATTTTAATCTAATTTTATCACAATTAGCATGAATGACGAATATATTTATTTTTTAACATTTAGGCCTGTAATTTTTAATTTAACTTCAAAATTTTAATTAATTCTACTTATATGGTATCGTATTTTTGATTAATTCTGGCATTCATAAATTCGAATTCGACTATTATTTCATTAAATCAATTTCAATTTCAAAAGAACTTTTATTTAATTGGAAGAAAAAAAAACAAAACAAAAATAAATAAAAATGTTTTTATAAACTTGAAAGAAAAAATAAATCTTGAATAAGTGAGGCGCTACATATAGCATTGTTATGTTATAAATTTTGCAATAAATAAAACATTAATTGTTCAAGATAGATAGATCCTTATATATTGACCTTAACGTCAAAATAAATAAAAGCCAAAATCAACATCATTTAAGGCGACAAAAATTAATGTAAGACAATAAAAACAAAAAAAAAACAAATAAAAAGAATTTCACTTCAAATTAAATTAGATAAATCAACAAGAAATTTAAAACACAGAGGAAAAAAACATCAACGCAGTAATTTAATATAAATAATTTGTATATGTTGCTGCGGTGGCGATGGCGGTGTCAGCCAACAACATTAATGATGAAGGTGTGTAATTTAATTTAATTTAAGTTAGTTTAATTTTACAAGATAAAAACTATAATAAATAAATGGCATACAAAACGAATGCATATCGTGAACAATTTTTCAAAAAGAAAATAATATTATTTATAATGAAATGATGATGACGACAGTTTTGTGCAAAACATAAGCAAAATATAAGAATAATTGTCAACCTTCTTTCTTTTTTTAATATATTGTAAAACTTTAAAAGCCACCAACCTCCTATCGTGATTCTTCTAATAACATGGAAATAAATTAAAATAAATTTAACGAGAATACAAAAAAAAGCACACACACACACCAAAAACAGTGGGGATGATTTATTTTTTATGTAAATCATAAAAAAACACACAATTTACGTTTAATAAAATCGAAACTATGCAACTATTGTGTACACACGATCACAGAAATAACAATGCATTGTCGTTTATTACTTTGAATAAATATACTTTCATATATATATATATATTCTTCACAATAAGAGACGCATTGTAATGTGTTACGTTAATAACAACACACCACATGTTAGAGTTAACGTAACCATATACGGTGAAAAACAGCAAAATGCAATTTTTTTTATTTTGTGTTCTTTCTTCGTTTAAACAAGTTTTTTTTTCTTAAACAACCAAAGTAAATTACATTAACATGCCGAAAAAAAAAAATTAATTTTATTAGCTCTGCTTGATTTTTATAGCTTATTATGTGTGATCTTATTGCAAAATTTTATAATAAATTCAAATAAATTTATGATCTTTATTTTAATAATATTCTAATTTGAAGAACTAAAAAAAACACAGAATAAACTTTAATTGTAATTAAAAAGATTTTGCACAAAAAATAAAAACGCCAACATTTTTTTTTTTTTATAATAAAATAATATAAAAATTTATTTATTCAATAAATAATAAACTTTATTAATAAATTAAAATTGCAATTGTAAAAATGTTATGTAACTAAATCATCCAACGTAAAAAATTTTATTAAATAAATAATTTTAATTTTATAGATTTAAAAATTAAAACTAAACAAATTACTCATTGCACCTTATATAAAAAGGATCAATAAATCAATAATCGATTACAGAAAACTATTAACTAGTTATTAGTGTAAAACCAATGCACTTCAACAAAGTGACATTTATTGATTAAAATATTTATTGATTATCGTTATATATCAGGTATTTATTTATTTATTTTTTCGGTTTATAAAATTATAATATTTCTATGTCAAATTCGATTATTCAATGTTACATAGGATGTGGGTTTACATTGACTGATTACGGAATATAATAGATCCATCAAAGCGTTTTTAATGTATCGAAAGAAAAATTATGTGTTGACTCCTTTTTGTGCTAAATAAAGAAAAACTTTTATCGTGTTTTATTAATTATAAAAGGGATACGTTACAAAAACTGCTGCAAACAGCAGATTGAAGCAAAAGTTCAAATAAATCAATGTTAAACTTAATGACCACAAACATTACTTTTTCGTTATAATTCTACAAAAGTGAAAAACTATATCATAGAAAATGTTATGCTCGCTACAATAAAGAAACGCAATCGGTATAATAAATTCATTTATAAAAAAAAAACAAAAAAACAAAGATAATAAAACAAAAGTCTTCAATGAAAACAAACATATAAATAAATAGCACATAAAAATAAGTAAATAAATATTGATTAAATAATATAAAATATGTTTAAAAAGCATAAAATTATTAAACAAATTTAATTATTAATTGATAAATAAATAAAACAAATAATATTTATTTAAATGAAAAATAACAAAAAACATATCGAAAAACTTTTACTTATAATTATATATTGTAAAAAATTAAAAATAAGAATAAGAATATAAATAAAATTTAATTTATCAAAAATCAAATAAATAAAAATTAAATTAAACATTTCATTGTTAAGTACATTCTGGCCTTGAAAGGTGTATTGAAATTAAAATAATAAATAATGGCATAATAAAAAAATATATAGATAAATCGATAAATAAAAACATAAATTAAACAAATATAACCAATATTATTGTCATAAAATTTGTACAAAATTATTAAATTTTACTAATGCACTTGGTTTCGTTTTTTTCCAAATTGTTATTAAATGGATTAGAGTTAATTGTCGATACAGGCAGATCTCAGGTTCATGCAACAAATACAAAAGATATCTGAAATAAGTGCTTTACGTTTAGGATCATTTCATACCGCTACTAACAATTATAAACTAAAATATAGTTTAAAAAGCCAAAATAGTATTTAAAGCAGATATTTTTTGTAATATGTAAATATTCTCTTTAATTTTTCAAAAGCGATACCATCTAAGTAATTAAAGTAAAAAAAAGGCAATCACCTAATTGACAAGGCAATCACATATGTGCAATTTAATTAAATGCTTTCCTAAAAAAAGAAAGAAATTCAATTCTTCAAAAGCTTTTATAGCAAAGATTATTTATAACAATACTTGTTATTATTTATAATAGAATTGTAATGCTACTCTTGATAAAATTATTATATTATTCAACTAGAATTGTGAAAAGAATAGATAAATTATTTATGCAAACATGGAAAGAGTTTCATTCAAGCATTAACTTTTGCATAGAAAATCTCTTAAATTTCATCAAGGTAAGGATATATCCTAAATTCCGTATTTGATTTATCAATAATTTATATTGATTTCTGTGCAAAATTTGTAATATATAGTGGATAATAAAATTTATTTGCAAAATTAATGAACAAACTATTTGGTAACACATTTAAATAATAATATATAAATATAATTACATTTTATTATTCATAGACATTATTATTTATTCATTTAATAAAAAATATCAACAAATATTGTTTTTATTTTTAAATTTATTTTCTACCTGACTAAACTTTAACTAATTCTTGTTGTAAGTATATAACTTGTATTATATACTTATTGATTGTTAAATTATAAACATTTTCTCTATGAATAAATAAACAACACATATCCATAATACAAAAAAAAAATATATTATTTACCTAATAATAAAATTACACACTTTATTGTTATGTTATTATTATTTTATTATTTAAAAAAAAAAAACTTATTCTTGAATATTATTATAATTACAATTATTTCTTATAAAATATATAATAAAATAAAACAATAAAACTAATTATATGCAGCGGCAAACGATTAAAATGACAATACTAGAAGAAACAAGAAATGCTTTTATAACTTCCTATAATAAATTTAATTTAATTAAATCACCTAAGAGAACTTTGTCTAATTTTAATAAAAAAAAAAAATATTACAGTTAAAAAAAAATGCATAAAGCAAAAATTAAAATGACATTAAAAGAAGAAATTTAAATAATTACAAAAAATTAAATTTGTATGTTTTATTTATACCTGCATTAAAAATAATTGCTTTTATAAACACAAAAAATCTAAAAGGATTACCAAAGGTAAATCAGTTTTCAAACAAATAATCCTTTATTTAATTAAATAAGATCATATTTTAAACAGTAAAAATAGTAACAAATCTACGAAAGAAGCGAGTTATATTCAATTTAAAATTATTATCAAATATGTTTTTATATTTTAAATTATCTTCTAATTAATGTAAATCGTTCTAAAACAAAAAAAAAAACAATAAGACAAAGATTCCTTTTTTAAATCACAGGTAAATAATTTAATTACACAAATTAAATTAAATTAAAAACATATAAAATTAAAGAAGAAAAGCAAATAAACATCAGTGAGCAAAAAAAACAATCTATAACCAAGAAAAAAAGGCGTTCAAATTAATCTAAATATAAATAACCAACGTAAATAACTTACCAAGGCAATGTAATGAAATTTATTTTCAAAATAAAATATTAAAAATTATAAAACATATCCACCTGTTTATTAAAAACAAAAAAAAGTAAAATTTAATAACATAAGAAATATAAATCAAAGGTATATATTAATAAATATTCGCACAACTATCAAAAACTACCTACTTTATACACATTTTTTAATTAAATAAAAATAAAATACGAGTAAAAAAAAATATTTAAGTAATGCAATAATCAACAAAAACTTACTTTACTTACTTAAAACGTGTACGAAAATTTACAATATCAAGAAAACGCCAAATATTTAAACACCTACATATAAATGTGCTTATAAAACAGAAAATAAAAGCATTTAATTAAAAATATAAAACATACATATTTTGTGCAATTTTCTTTTGATATTTTACCAATTAATATTTTATTGTTATACTGCAACGGTTAAAGACAATCAATTAAATTTAAACCTAATTTAAGCAGGCAGAATATAAAATTTTATATATATAAAAATATTAATTATTTCGTAGTGTAAAGGATAAAGAATTCCAAGAAATAAATTCCTGTAACAAAGGTGAAGAAACAAAGAAATGAAAAAAAAAGTCATATTATTTCCAGGAAATTAAAATTAAAAATCAATAATTATTATTATTATTCATAATTTCTCACATTACCACTATTAATAATAAGGAATTAATTTTGTAAAACAGTAGAGTAAACAACTTAATCAAAACGGTGTCTTGTCTATCATCATGGAAATTAAATTTAATTATTTTAAGTTAAAGCATCAACTTAAAATGGTAAAAACAACTTAAATTTATTTTCCTTTTTATAAGTATACATTATTTTTTTAATTTTTCGCTTCATTATTTATTTATAAAGTGAAAAATATTATTGAGTTCAACTTTGTCAGTCAGTTAGTCAGTCTGTCGCATGGTATATTCTTTGTTAGTATAACTTTGTGTCAATTAAATGACTATAGCAGACAGCAAAAAACATATAATAAGGCACAAAAAGAATTAGTTTTTAATATTAAGTACTAGTAAACAAAAGTTTTAAATTTCGCAAAGAAATATAAAGGAAAATTACAACAAAAAAGAACAAAAACAAATGATCCTGAGAACAAGGTTAAGTAATTTAATTTATTTATGTCATAAGAATAAATAAATATTAAAATGACATAAATAATTAAATTCACAATAAAACGATGATCAATAATATTTATTAAAAACGGTTAAGTATAAAAAATCACTTCCGTATTTTTATTTTCTGTTCTTATTGCAAATTAAATAAAAAAGCAAAAATAATCACAAAACCACTTGAGTTACTTTTAAATAATTTAATTTTATATAAATAAAATCACAATACAATTTCTAAGAAATAATTAAATAAAAATTAAAGAACGAGTTTAATTAAATAAGTAAAAAAAAAACACCTGAGTACAAAAAAAAAAGAATAAATAAATAATTTAAACAGCGAAAACAATTAAAATTTGCTTCGAAAGATAAAGATAAATATAAATAAAAGCATAAGTGCAACGTGCTTAATATATAAAAATACATTTTTGGAATATTAAAATTGAATTTAGTCAAAGCAACAATAAATTTAATTTTAAAAAAAGAGACCGCCAAAAACTTAAATTAATTCAAATAAGCTAATCGATCTAAAAAAAAATTCCAAACAAAAAAAAAAACCGTTTTTAAGTATTTTTAATAAAATAATTAAATCAAAACTATACCGCACACTAGACTAGGAAAATGAAGTTTATTAATGAAATATTTCTCGAAAATTATTTTGCAATGGGCTATTATCGCCTTTAATCTGTTATTATGGCAAATTTCATTCACTAAAATCAAGAATTATTATCAACAATAAAATATCAAAAATGTTTTATTTTTATTTTTCAAAGGGAAAATTTTAATTGTTTAAAAACGATTTTTTTTCTTTTGAAAATATTTTAAATGATTTAGGTAATAATACAATAAACTATCAATAGATCAAATCAACAAATTGTCAATAATAAAAAACGATTATCAATTGTAACTGAATATAACAAATTAAAACTGAAAAAGAAATAATAATAATAATAAGCATTCATTCCAATTAATAAATCTAAAAAATAATAATCTGAAATTAAATCAAATCTGTAAAGAAAAATAAAAAACACACTGTCTAAAACAGAAATCCATGTATCATTTATATAGTTAATAAAATAATTACTTTTTATTATGATTATTATTTTTAATTAATTGATTAATAGTAATAAACTAAAATCAATCAATACTTTTTAATGTCTATTAAAAAATAAATAAATAAAACAATAAAATTGATTAAAAATAATTAAAAGTAATTACAGAAAAAGTAAAAAATAAATAATATTAAAAATCAATTTAATAAAACATGAAAATACTTTAAAGCCAACACACAAAAAACCACAGCCAACAAGTCATTCAATGTAATACATAAAAACGTCTGTAAAAATACGTAAGGTGTACGCGACATCATATATAAAATATATATTAATAATAAAAAAAAAAAAAAGTATGTTAAAAAAAATAGTTAAATAAAAAATTAATGATGCGATTCACTTTCATTTCAATGCCAAATAAATATATGAAGTGAAAAAAAATATATATATATATAAAAATTATTATATAAATTGATTAAAAAAAAATAATAATAATCTGAGTAAAAACAATAAAAAAAAAAAAATGTGATAAAATAAAATACATATTTACACCCACAAAAAAATTTACACAAAATATTTGTGCGACAATTTTTTTTTTTTTTTAAATTTTAAATTTTCGTGTATTTTTTTGCCATGTCTTTTCTACATATTCAATATATTATATGCATATGTATAAATTAAACAAAAAAAAATTGAAATTATTACCATAAACCATTAAAATACATACTTTAATACGCAGCGACCTTGATTGCCAAAAAATATAAAATTATGCGTCCTCGCCATTTAATTTGTTTAATAATCTTTATTTTTATTTTTTTAATAAAATTTATTCTCTGTATGCATTACAAACAACTGTAGACGTAATTTTTTCTTTATTTACAAATAACACTACCACACGTCGATCATAGATTTATAATTTTTAAATAAATTTCATTTCCCATAAACTTGACTAAGTGCAGACAAAATAAAAAATAAAAATTAAAATCAAATTTTTAACAAATTAAATCAATAAAGCAAAAGAAAAAATAAATACTTCTAAGCCTAAAATGGTATTGCATACTTAAGAGATTGAGTGAGTAATTTGTCTTGTCTTGTTGAGAAACAACAACAAACTAATTAATTACTTTTATATAACATACCAAAAAAAAAATAAATAATAATAAGACCAACCAAACCTCAATTGAAACAAATTTGTTTTTAATAGTCAAAAAAAAATCAACAATCTCAAAAACTAAAAGCTACACTTATAAAGCAAAGATTTTTTTTTTTTGTTTGCATATCTTTATTTTAATTTAAGGAAAAAAAAACATTATTATAATAACCTTCGCTTTTCGATATATTTTAATTAATTACATATACAGTATATTTTAAGGAAAACTTTTAAAATTCAAATTAACTTTCAATAATTAGTTTTTTATTTTCGATTTAATTTAAAAAAAAAAAACTCATAAAAAGTGGGTGTTCTGAGTTTTGTTAACAAGAAATATGTAATAATATCCTTGTTAATGAAACAAGAAAAAAAAAATTGTACAAAGTGTATGAGGAGCTACGACAATCTATTTTCATAAATAAAAAGCATTACATAGAAAATGTATGTAGTGCTAGCAGAAACAACCGTTTCTGAAAACAATCATTCAAACCAAAAGAATAAAATTGTTTCATTTATTAGCACAACAAACAAAAAGATGTAGAAGAAAGAAAGACATAAAATAGAATAAAGAGAGCTTAAAGCTCTGTTTTAAAGGAAATAAAATAAAAAACAAATTATCAACTTAAAGGCGAAATATTTTTAATTCATTAGTAAAACTTTTAAAAAATACGCCTAAAAATTATTAGAATTAATTGAATTAAAAAAAAAAAAATAAATAAAACCAACAATGAATTTCGTATAAGAATATTTAAAAAAAAAAATTCTCTATTGACATATTGGTTTTTCCGAGAACCAGAAAAACCAATATATTATCTAAAAAAAAAATTAAATAATTTTATAATAAAAAATCAACATCATATGTCTGTAGAATAAATTTTTATTTGGAGAAGAAAAAAAAAACCCCAATAGATTGTAGTTATAACCAAGACAACAAATCATTATTTTTCATTTGCAAAAGTAAAAATAAAATAAAAATCCTTTTTTTCTCTCATTTTCTTGTTAAACAAGGTGTAGGCGTAGTCAGACAAGAGTTTAGTATTTTATCATTTTCATTATAATACTGTTAATAAAATGAAAAGAAATAAATGGTACATTGACACGTAAACGATTTACATTTAGTTCAACAAGTTGTGCCTTCTTTAATATCTTTTTATTATTATTATTATAATTTATTTTAGATCATAAACATTATTTCCATAATATTATAAAAATATATATAAAAAGATATTATTATTTACGATTTGATTTACAAAATCACAATAAAAATATATAAATTCAACCATAGGGAAAAGAAACCAATAAAAGGCATATTTTTTTATATATGCAATAAATTAATTAAATTTTTAATTCATAACAAAACTTGAATTTATTTCTTATAGTATATGCTTATATTAATTATCCTTACTGAATAAAAAAAAACATACTATTGTAATAAGTTTATAATTACTTAATTATATTGATAATTTTGTACAAATAACAAAACTTTATTAGTTTTTTGAACACTTTGGGTAATTTTAAAGTCAATTGAATTTTTTTTTATTTACTTTCACCTGTTAAATATATAAATTTAATAAAATTAAGTTAAGAAAATAAAATATTTTCATCCTACCTAGTATATGATTTTGCCGGACTGTCATTATTAGAATCTAATCTTCGTCGCTTTTCTCTAAAACCTCCTGACGATCGGGATCGTGACCTTGATCTGTGACGTCTACGTGTCGTTCTAGGCATCTGTAATTAGGAAATAATATTTTTCTTTTTTCGTATTCTTATCTTTAAGTAATTTACTACACCAACTACTATAACTCAACAATATATTTTTTAGGTTAGGTAATGTTAAGCAAATATTATGCAAATTGATAACTTTCCCTTTATTATAGTTTTTCTCTGTATTTTATAAAATGACGTATGTATTTTTATTTAATCGTGTTTATTTTAATTTTTGTGTAAATAATTAATGTAATCACAATTTAATAATGTGTAAAAAGAAATACATTTTTACTTAGCTGTCAAGAAAACATAATTTATTATTTACTTTTATCCATACTGTTAGAATCATGATTCTATTTTTTATTAAATCTAATTAATTAAAAAATATTTGTTATCATAGAAATGATTTATATTAATCAATGCATAAAGGGAAAATTAGTTTTCCGAAAAAAAATTATTAATAAAAATAAATATAATTAAAAACATATGTCGGCGGCCATTTTAAATAAACATAAAAATCAAATTTTAAATCAAATTTCAACACACGATACGATGTTACAAGATATGTCATTCGTAAATTTCATTGTTTTTTAGAATTGTTTGCAATTTTTAATCTAATGTGAATACCTCAATAGCTTGTAATGGTAAAATTTTACTCCAAATATGATTCAATAAGTTAGCAACACGTTTCCAAGTTCTGAAAGCTGGTCCTTGTACGTCGCGAATGAACATCGATCTCTTTTTATTTGGTTTTTTAATTTTTGTTCGTCTTATTTATTTTTTCTGGTTTCTTTCGCGAATTATTTTTTTTATACTTTATGTCTATTACGGGAACATTGAGCATTTAGTAAATATATATTTAACGCTTTTTAAACATAAAACTTCACCTAAAAAATATAACATAAGTTCAGCATAATTATATAAACATTTTTAATTGAAACACCGTATTATATATTTATATCACTTACATTTAATAAGTACATTAAAACAGATTATCTTAATTATCAGTAATTATTAATAATAATGCTTAGTTTTCTCTTATATTTTTTCCACTTTTATTTGAAATATATTTTTTGTTTATGCTAGGTTTGTCTAGTTCGTGATTTGACTGCTGTTGTTCGAAACATTTTTATTGTAGTTGATAAGTTGCAGGAGTGTGTAAAATTAACTTAACGAAACAAAATTCGTTAAAATTATTATTTATTCGATTTTTTTCAATTTAGAGTATTTTATATATTTCTGATTATTAAACATAAACTATGTTTTATATTATTTATGAAAAGAGTCGATAAATTTTATAAGATCAAGCCATTATAATTTTAATATTTATCCATTTAATAATTACTAACGCAAAATTCTATATTCTACTCTGTGACGTCATGTTTTATATGAGTTTTTCTTTTTTCAACAATTATATAGATTTGTGCTTTGGATAATGAAAACAAAGACTCAAACCCCGAAACAGTTCCTTAAACAAAAATAATATAACCGCCATTAAAAGTGACTAATAAAATATGAAATTAAGGACAATGGTAAAAATATTCATAAATGAAAAATAATAATAAATTTAATGTGTTTGCTCTTTTCGTTTATATATAACGTAAACAGAAAACTACATTAAATAAAAAAAACTCCCCTTTTGTGTCGTCATTGTACAAATATTATGTATACATTCAATTATTAAAAACATTTTAAGTACTGCAGCATTGAGCATGTACCAAGTGGAAAATCCATTGTAAGAAAAAAAAACTGATAGTCCAAAGATTTTTTTTTTGAGAAGAATACTCAAAAGTTGAGATAAATATTGCGGAAAATGGGGTTACAGCAGTGTGTAATCTTTATATACGAATGTATATATGATATTCGCACATGCGTTTTTTTTTTAGAACTTTTTATACCGCGTACTATCCTTGTCACATTTTATCGTGTTTGCTTCTCTTTTCATTTCATTCAATTATCTAAAATATCGTGCCATTAAAAGTGTTTTTCTTCAAAAAATACGCTCATACATCTATAATAACTTTCGCATTTTATAGTAACATCCAGTTATACAGTATCGATCATATAAATTAAAACAAACAGAACACGTTTTTCTTTATGTAAATACTCATCAGAGAGAGTTTTCCATCTATGTTTTTACATTCAATACAAATATATAAGGTTATGTAAACTAACAAAAGTTTTATGTGGTTACGTGACTTTTTTATATTTAAATATATAATAACAAGAAAAATTAAATGAAACCACTGAGGAAAGCTTCTATTATTTTTTTTTAAATAAACTTAAAAAGGAAAAATAATGATAATAATAATGAAATTGTTTTATAATTAATGAATAATCTTGGCGTCTGCCTGCAACTGTCACGTAAGCTTTATTCATTTGATATAATTTTCCTCCTATAACCTGACACAACGAATTATTAACCCCTCCTTAAGGTGATATAGTATTACGTTACATTACATATTGTAAGCAGTGATATTTACTTTTATAAGAGAAATAAAATATTAATATATATATATATATATATATATATATATAGCGACAAAATTAATAATATAGAGAAAACCGGGAAAACTCAAATGATTGGTTACATAATTTCTTTTATAAATTTCGTACTTTGATTTTTAATCATTTTCTCCACATACAATATGCGTCATTATTTCCCCTGATAAGCTTTTAAATGATAAATGAAAGAAAGAAAAAAAAAATACAATACAGATAAAAATATTAATGGAAAATATTTGTTCCAAATGAAAACTAACAAATTTTCCCACCATCAAACCAGAGCCAGAGAGTCAGAGCGTAAAATTACTGTAAAGTAAAAGTAAAACAACAACACCAACAAAAAAAAAACGCGATAAAATCGGAAAAACGGCAGTTTTAACTCATTTGTCGTTTGTTTAGCACATGATTTTAATATTAATGTAAAAAAATAATTTAATACAAGAAAGAAAAAGCAAAAAACCAAAAATAAGAAAAACGTTATGTACAATATTCGGTGACCCAGAGACCGGTTGTCTCCGCATTTATATTAATTTAATTTAAAAACTAAAAGAAAATTCATAAAATTAAAACCAAATATATATATTTATATATCATGGATCTAGTGCTGTGTGTGTGATTTATTTTTCAATTTATTTCATTACTACTAGCTGGTGATTTTTATTTATTTATCTATATATTTATATTATAAATTTAATTAATTAATAACAACCACAAATGTGTGTCCATTAATGGATATAAATTGTGTTGTGATTTTTATTTGTTGCATATGTTCAGGAGAGAACCCCAATTTATTATTAAGATAATATATGTATGTCGTTAAGGACAAAACAACAAAAAATAATTATTTATATCGAATAAACAAATAGAAAAACAATTTTTATGCCAAAATATTTATTTATTTATTATTTTCCCTCGTTACCAAGTTGGCTAAACAAATTTAATTTTCAATTGCGAAAAAAAAAAAAATGAAAAAGGTTCCTAAATTTATGTCAAAATTTGAAATTTATGTAAGCGCGGTCATTTTGTCTGTGTATTTATGCTCTATATATATATATTTATTTCAAAAATATTATTTATAATAAAAAAGTTTTAGCTGAAATCATCAATTAATTAAATAAATAAATAATTACAGCAAAAAAAAAAAAAAAAAAATTATATAAACAAATTAGAAATTAATTAAAATTTTAGTGTAAAAAGAAGAAAATATTGAAAATTCTCTATTTTAATATAAGTTGAGTGTTAAATGTGTGTATTTAAATAAGATTCTTAGTATATGTGTGAGTTGATCACGTTTAATTTTTGTTTTTCCTTTTTTTTTTTATATCGTTGTATTGTTGTGTCATTGTTAAACGATATAAAGGAAAACAAAAATAAAAATAAGAAAAAAAAAAAAAACTATGCCTTTAAAGCGAATAAAGCTTAATATAGCTGCTCTGTTCCTTTTTATTAATGTAACGTGAAAATTTATATTGAAATTATTTTTTTTTTTGTTTGTTTGTTAGTTTTTGTGGTATTATGTTGACTCTGTCTCTTGCGTTTAATAATTCGATGGAGGCGCCAGTTATTTGTAGCAAATTTTCTAACCAAAACATTTTTCGTTTTTATATAATTTAATTGATTAATCCATTTTATTATATATTATATATATTTTTTTACTCTGTAATTATTTAATTGATTTGTTGACATTTGTTTATTTTATACATTTTTGTTATTTATTTAATAAAAATTCACACTGAAGGTTTTCTCTGTTATGTCTTGTTTAATTCAACTCATTATTATTCGTTGTACAGTTTATGCCAAAGACTTTGTGACGTTTATTTCTCTTCTGTTTGTAGTTTAACTTTTTTTTATCTTTTGTATGATTTTATTCTTATCAACATTGATAATATTGTTAATTTACTTACTAAATATGATATTATAATATTTATAAAAATAAATTCAATAAATTAATTATTATTTATACAGATAATTAAAGCCATTGACATTAACAAAATAAAAAAGCAAATACTTAGTTTAACATATAAAAAAAAATACGCAAACGTCGTCACCCTTTTTTTTTTTGCTGACAGGAAGTTTTAATAAAAAAAAAAGAGATCATAAATTATCTGGCATAAAAAGGTTAACATTAATCTTCTTCGATTAAATATATCAATAAAAATAAATTAAAAAAAATAGTAATAATAATAATAAAATATAAAACAATTAAATTTTGTTTTTCTGTATAAAAACAATAATAGAGGAAATTAATAAAAAAAAAAAACGAATTAGACAAGATAATCAATTTATTAAAATATAATCAAATGTCATTATCTGACCAATTTTATGATTATTATCGTCATTGCATGTTTTTTTTTTTAATTTTACATTGTTATTACACTATCATTTTAATATTTTTATTTATTACGAGATATATTATTGTGTAATAATAATAATAATAATAATAATAATAATAATAATAATAATAATAATAATAATAATAATAATAATAATAATAATAATAATAATAAAAACGTAAACCATAGAGTATGAGTAATAAACAATTTTACCAGTTCGTTTTCATTGCCTCCTCTACATTGCATTATTACGTGAAAAAATAATAATAATAATAATAACAATTTATCACAGAAAAACGTATACAATTTACGTTTACTCATTTTACTATTAGATAATTCAGAATAAAAAAAAATCTATAACTAGAATAAACGAAAAATAAAAACTCATTTCATTTTCAATTATACTACAAAATAATTGATTGCTTTTAATAATAATTGTTTATTTGTTTATTTTTCAATCGATGCATATATAAATATCCACTAGTAGCAAATAGAAGCAGCAAATATAAAATAAAAAACATCAACAAATCGCATCATGCAAATAGCACAAGTCGATCACATCACAAATGAAAAAAAATTTCAATACAAAATAAAAAAAATTATGCTATTTTTATTTAAAAATAAAGATTTAAAAAAAAATAACTGCAAAATTTAATTAAAAGAGAATTTTATATAAACATAAAATAAAAAAAAAAAATCAATTTAATTAACATCATAAAAATGTTTAATTCACTTCTAAATACTTATCGTAATAATAATCTAGCAAGGTAAACTCAATTATTTATTTTCTATAATGTTTTGTAATTGTAAAAATAATTATTAAAAACTAATAAAAAAAAATTTTTTCAAACAACAAAGTATAAAAATAATTAATGCCAATCAATAATTGTTTATGGTAAAATCATAAAAGTTATTCTAACTAATTATCACCTAAATAACAATGTAACATATGTGTTGAAATATTATAATAATAATAATAATAATATTTTCGACGTTTATTATTTTCAAATTGATAGTTTTACTTAAAAAATAAAATACAAGAAATGTTTAAAATAATAATAAGTAATTATTATTTGTAAAGCTTGTAAGTTTTTCGTTTAATAATTGTTTTGTTTTATAAAATTTTTCTCTATATAAATATATTTATATATATAAATTTCAAAAACTAATTGCACATTGAAAGTATTAACAGCATTAATATAGAAACAGGTTAAAATATGCCTTAAAGCGAGCAAACACTTTTCTACAATACAACTGTTAGTATGAAAGCTTTTCTACTTAGAAAAGTAAAACTTTAAAAGCTTATTATTAAGAAGAAGAAAAAATAAAGAAAAATAACTAATTGACGAACTGGAAATATTTTTTTGTTTTTTATTACTTTTATTACTTCTTATTATTTTAAGCCTAGAAAAATCTAATGCCTTTTAATTTATTGAATAAATTAACCATTTAATTTTGTATAAATTTAGTTTATAATTATTTATATAAAAGTTATTTTTGGGGACTGAACTTAATAAACAAGGCAATATATGTTGTGAATAATATTTTTTTCTTCTTGTTTTTGTATTATTATTATTATTTTGCTTGACAATCGACAATTTTCCAGTATAATGAACTCTTTATTTGCATAATTTTTTTATTATATTTATATTGTGTTTTATTAATTAATAAAATGTTTTACTTTTAAAGCATGTTTAAACAAAAACACAAAAAAAAAAAAAATATTCGTAAAATAAATATAATAATAGATATTTTCATTTTTAAAAGGTAAATAATAAATAAATATTTGATTAAAAGCATTCTATTATTCGTTTTTTTGATGGTTTTGTTTATAATAAACCTATAATACCAAAAGCTTAATGTTTTAAAATGGAATTAAGTGAAAGTTTTTTTTTATGTTTTTTTTTTTTTATAAATATTAAAGAAAATGAAAATGAAAAATAAATAAATGAGCAAAAAAAAAAAAAGAATTTTTAAAATGTTATTACAACGAAAACAACAAAGTAAAAAAAAAGGGAAATTATAATAAGGCTTTAAGCTTTTCTTAGTATTACTTTTTCTTTTTTTTTTTACTTATGCAAAGTACATCAATCTTCTTAAAATAATCGATTTTGTTACCTTTTATACACCTGTTTTTTTTAATTTTTTCAAAAACATAACAAAAATTTCTTTTATCATCTAATTTAGACTATCATTAACAGTTTTTTAAACATTTTATATAATTATAGAGAGATTATTTTTCCCTTTTTTAAGCATACAATTCACTATAGATTACATTACAAGATTAAAGTATCGAAAGGTTTAAGTTAAGTTTGGTTACGTAAAAAAAAAAATTAATTCAAAATTATTTTATTTTTTGCCAAATTGCTTTGTTTATATAAAAAAAATCTATTAGAAAATCATAAGCTCTCTCGGGGTGTGTCATTTAATTCCTTTATTTTATTCTAGTTATTAGTATATATTTTTAAAATACATTTCCTTGTCGTTTTTTCCAAAGTTTTATTTCTTTCTGTTTAACTTTTCGTTAAGTTTTAATTTTCATTTTCGTATTTTATTTTGTGGGTTGTTGAAAAACCAAAAAAAAAAGAAAATGTTGATTCGGGTTCGGTCAATATTATACTATAAGATAGTTTTATTGGTATAATTTTTTTACGTTGCTATTTTTATTTTCATATTAGAGAATTTTGCTTAAGCAACTAACAACACGTGCCACAACAAAAACACAAAAATAAATAATACTTTGCTCTTTTATTTTAGTATATTCATTTTTCTCACACCCATACAAAAATAAAATAACTTAAGTAAAAATAAAAATAAAAAAAAAATATTATTGATTTTTCGTATGCTAAAACATAAATAGAAGTAAAAGAAAGAAAAGTAATGTAACCAACAAGCAAATAAAACATTAAAAACCGAATGAAATACAAAAAATACGAAAAATAAAGAATAATCAAAATGATTATGACGGTGATGATGATGATAATGATGATGATGATTTATGAATAAATATTTTTTCTATAAGAAACAAAAATTTCTTCTATACATTTTCTCGATTTTACTTTCTTTTATTTTTATTAATGGTAAAAGATTAAAATCGTTCGACCTTTGTGTTCTCTGCTTACAAATTTTTTCTACAACATTTCCCATAATGCTTTCTTTTTTTTTTTTAACAATCAAATATGTATAGATCCTTAGGAAATAAGTCTTCCTTTTCTTAGCGAAATATAAACAAAACTGGTATAATATGGTTTCTATTTTCGTTTTTTATTTTATTATTCTATCTAAAAGTAATTTAATAACAATTATAATTTAGTTCTATTATACATATAATAAGTCGTAAAAAATCTTTAAACATATATGTATAGTTTAAATATCCTTAAAACAAATAAACCATTTTTGACCTTAAAGAAACCTAAAACTTCTGCACAAAGAATATTATTTCCAAAAATAAAGCATTTTTTCTATAACATTGAAAAATAACGAAAAAAAACCAACCAGTAAAATGAAAAAAGCAAAAATACATAAAAAAATGAAAATGAAAATATGTTCAAAGTAATAAAAAATAAAGCTAAATAAATATAATAAAAGCACAAAAGCACAAAAAAAAAGTATAAAGAAAAATTACACAACAATTTTAATAACTTTGACTTTTTGACATAGAAATTAATGACAACAAAAAAAAATAAAAAAAACAGTAAACTGATAAACATAAATTTTAAACAATTAAATAATCCATTTTATAAGTAATTAAATAATAAATAATACAATAAAAATTAATTGATTAAAAATATTTAATAACACGGGTGTTGCGAATGGCGTGGATATTAATTATATTGATTTTTAATAGGGAAAAAAAAAATTTATTAAAAAACAAAAGTGTAAAAATTGTTTAACAGTTTGAAAATGTGTCAATTTGCATAACTGTTTTTTCACGTCTAAAATTAAGGTACAACCGATTTTTACCTTTTTATTTAAATTATTTTCTTTCGTTTTATGACATGATAAATATATATATCTTGTATGCCATTGTTGACGCTTTTGACATAATTCTTTTCTTTTCATTTTACTACGATAAAACTTACTTTACTTGAATGACATAACACTTTTCTTTTCTTTTTTTTTTTGAATTATTATTATTATTTTATTCGCCTGCTTTCCCCAATAACAAAGCTATTCGATATTTATTTCAATTTAAAATCTATTAACAGTGTTTTCATTTCATGTTAAAATAGAGTAGTTAAATTTCTTACATACGTAAAAATTCTGTGATTACTTTGTGAAGATGGGGCTGTAAAGGATACTGACTTAACAATTCAATTTGAAACAAAAACATAATTACAGATATATTGATTATGATGATACATCGACTATAAAAAAAATGAATACCTTTTTAATGTTATTAAATGGTTTTATTGCTTATTAATTAAATTATTTTATTTTTATTATTTTTGTTTATTCGTATATTTCTGTGTAGGTCTCGGATGTTATTTTTTTTATTATTATTTTTTTCTACCTTTGAGCTTGTCGTAAATATTTATTCAAATAAAAAAGAAAGAAAAAATTGTAAATGCTAAAAATAAGGTTTATTTGCAATATAAATAATATTGTCAGACATTTATATCTATTATCCATTGTGTATTGTTGTTTGTCTCTGATTATATACAAAAAATTTATATAATTCTATTTATTATAATTAAAAAATTTTCATTTTCTTAATTAAACATAATACTATGTGTTTAAATTTTTATTAGTTAATTTCATTTTTATTGTGATTACTTAAGAAACAAGAAAATATTTCACTTTAATGTTAACCTTTGAAAATTTAACCAAAAGAAAAAGTGTAAAGTTGTTAAATTTTATATGTAAGAGAAGAAAGTTTCTTTAGAATTAAGATTGTTAAAAGATATGTTTTCTGTCGGTGTATTTGTGTTTTATTCTTAATTATAAAATTTGTTTTTTGAAATTTATTCTCGTTTTTAATTAATTTTATTAAAGTATATTATTTTTAATTAATTTTATTAAAATAAATGAATGAAATACGCGTTTTAATATTGTTACAGTAAATAGAAAAACTTTAAAGTTTTCATTTCTTCTTTTTTGCTTGCATTTTAACGGATTTTATTTTAATTAGAAAAAGTTTAAGAAATTTATAATTAAGAAACTATTTTTTATTTTATTAATTGTCCAACAAAATATGTACTTCTTTAAACTTATTATTTTTATAAAAAAGTTTATATAATAAATTTACATAGTCATAGTTATTACATTTTGAGTTTCATGACGTGACATATTAATACAACATGTATTTAGTAGTTTTCAATGTCAAATATCTCACGAATTTAATCGACCGGTGTTTTTTAATATATTGCGAGACGGTGACTGTAAGTTTAAACTAAAAACTGATTAAACAGTAACGCTTTGCAAGTGACGCAATATTATTTTCACATTTTATTCGAATAAAGTCGAAAGAAAAAATCACTTTCTTCAATTATTATTGAGACGCAATCATTCGTATAATATTTGTGTTAATTTAATTAAATGAGTAATTTAACTAAATTTAATAACAAATAAAGTAAAAATATATATTAATATTTTCAATTATTTGTTTAAAAAGTGCTAATTGTATTTATTTTTTTTGTGATTTTAATTAAAAAAATTATTTTTTTTTTTGCTTTATATTTTTAGTAAAATTGTGTTTAACAAAATAAATTATTTGCTATTAAAATTAAAATCATGTGATAAATGAACAACAAATTATGTTAAAAGTATTATTAATTTAATAAACATAAAAATTATTAGTAAAGAAAAAAATTTAATAGAATTTCTAATTAGAAAAAAACAATTAAAAACATTAGAAAGTAATTAATAAAAAAAACTTATATCTATTTTTTTTGGAAGTGACTTTTTATTATTAAAATTTATTTTTTTATTAAAATATTTTATGTTTTTTTTTATATGTTTTATTTATGTTTATATAAACAGTTATACATAAAAAAAAAATTAATTCTTTTCAATAAATATAAAAATGTGTGCGATATTTTCTATAGTAAAACGATGTTATAAAATAAATTTTTATTATTATATTTGATTTAATAAAATATTAAAAACAAATTAATAATTAATTAATAAAAATGTAACTACAAGTGTTTAGTGAGATTTTTATTTTTTTTATAAATAAATAAATTTACAAATTTTTTAATAAAGTATTATAAAGAAAAAAGAAAATAACAATGAAAACAATGAACGGTGATAGTGGTAATAATAGTAATATTAAAAATATTATTATTAATGCAAATAATAGTAATAATAATAATTCTGTTACCAGTGGTATTACTAATAATTTAATTAGTAATAATAATAATAATAGTAATGGTTTAATAAGCGGTGTTACTAGTGGTGCTAATATTAATAATTTAGAAACATTATCAATTATAACAAAAACAACAACGGCTGTTGCAACACCATTAGCTGCCCAAACAATAACTAGTGGTATTTTAACAAATAATAAAATATTAATGCAACAACAGCAGCAGCAGCAAAATTCACAACAGCAATTAAAAAGCCAACAAAATGATAATTTATTTTTAAAATTAGACCCAACAACAGGAATAACAACTGGTACCCAAACATCACCATCATTAATAAAACCGGCAACAACGACAACAATTGCAGAACAACAACCAGATCTATTACAATGGAAGGATATGCCACAACATTTACAATTTAATCCATATGTATTAACTGGTTATCGTCCATTACAAACATTCAAAGGTTGTATGCATAGTTTATTTTATATGCATAATGAAACAATAAATATTTTAACACACGGTAAGTTTATTTATTATAATAATTATAATTATTTTGTATATTAATTATTTATTAACATTAGATTGTATTTTTTTTTTTTTGTACTTTAGAATTATAACCTTTACCTTTTTTATGATTAGAACCATAACACAAAATTTACCTTTATTAATTATTTTCTTTAGTATGTATATAACAGTGTCGAATTGACATATCTAGTTATAATCTAACGCGCGAATTTTAATTTATTTTCTATTAAAATCTATAAAATATATATTTAATTTGGTGAACTCTATAGCAATAAAGTTCCCTGTATTCACAATTTTTCCTCTACATTTAAAGTTTAATTTATTAACAAGATTATCTAGTGACTACACGAAAGTATTAACTTTTAGAAAATAAAATATTTTATAGAATCTGCGTTAACTCGTATCTTTTCTATTTTTTTTGGTTTTTTTGTATCCACCTCTGGTTTAATTTGTGTACAAAGTCTTCTTATAGTCGAAATTTTTCTTTATTTTATTTTTGAATTTTAAAGTATATAAAATTTATTAAACATAAACACATTAAGTAGCAAAAGGAAAAACAATAGATAGAAGAAAAAGCTCCTTTTTTCCGTAGCTAAATGAATAATTAATTAAATTTGTTAAAAATAGAAAGAAAAAAATGGTTTGAAACTTTACTTAAAAATAAGAGAAAATTTAAATGAAGGGAAATTTAATTTTATTTACTTTTATACCAGTTTTATTTATTTTATATATTATTTATTTATAAATTATTTTTTTTCCTTTTTTTCTTATAAATAAGAAATAATTTTTTAATAAAAACCGTAAAAAAATATACGCCTAATTCATATTGTAATTATGAAAATTATAATTTAATATAAATTAGGTCACGAGAAAAGAAAGCAAAAAAACTTAATGATTTCATTTAACCAAAAATTGGAAAAAAAAAAGAAAAATTTTAATAAAGATAAATAAAAATGCTTTTTTAATTAAATCAATTAAAAGTCAATTTAAATAATAAATAAATAAAAAAAAGAACATTTTCCAGCGCAGCAAAAACCAATGCATAATAATTTATTAATTATTCTATATAAATATTGTAATTTGCACCTTGCTTTTTTTTTTGCTACTTAATTATTGAATGCGAATATAGGGTAATTGTTAACTCAATTTATTAACACTATGGAAAATGGATTATTTAGTTTCACAAGAAATTCTTTTATAACAGAATTAGTAGCCAATAAACAATTATTAATGCATTATAATTAAATCGAATTGAAATTATTTATAATTGTATTGTATTGACGTTTTTCTGCAATAATTTCATTCAAAAACTATTTATTATTGAATTAATTTATGTTTATTAATAATAAAAAAAAAAAACAACACCAGTGTATAAAAATAAAACAACAATATAGTGACAGGTAAACATAATAAATAAGAAATGAAATAAATTAATTATGTTATTTTACCACACAAATAATATCACGCTGACGTACATCGTTCACGTAATTTATTTATATTTTATTTGTAATTGTCATTCCGAAATAAAAAAAAAAAACCTTTTTGTTGATGGTCAATCATATAACGCAAGTAAAACTTTATCACATGTTATGCATATATATTTCACGTTGTTAATGAATTTTATTTTTTATTTATAATTGTCTAATAAGTGCCAATAAGTTTGCTTTTATAATATCGGCAAAGAAAAATATATATTACACAAATAACAGGTTAATAACATCTGTAACAAATTACATAACAAATTAAATAGTTTTTTTCTTTCTTGTATTCAATTTATAGAAATAGATGAGAAAATTACGCAAAATAAAAAAAGAACAATAAAAAAGGAAACATTCACAAGGAAAATAGGAAGATTAATATTTTTTCTATTCTTGAATGAAAGAATTTTTGTCAATTTGTCTGTTTATTTGTTTTTTTTTTCTTTACTTTTCTTTTGTTCTTTTTTTTTTTTCATCTTTTAACACGAAAATAAATTACTGGCGATTGTTGTTGCGTTTTGTGTTTTTGTCTTTATTTTATTAAGTTTATTAACCACGTCGTCGACTTACCATCGAAAATAGATAAAAATGTGAAAAATATAGAAGAAGATAAACAGAGGCATTTGAAAGAATAAAATAAATATAAGTTTCCGACAAGAAAATTGCGTGCCAAAAATTCCAACACAAATTTAATAGTTTTTCTTTTTATTTATTTTATTTTTCTCTTGTCCTATTTCGATTTTCACTTAACAAAAAAAAAAAAAATATGTAATAAAGAAATAAAATCTTCACTCAAAAATATAGAGAAGCAAAAAATAGTAGAATAAAAAGAAAATAAATTTCTATTTAGAAATCTCTTCATTTTCACTTTTATCTGCCGTTTGTTTTCACATTTTTTTTATTTTGCTTTCGTATTTTTTTCTCTACTTATACTCAAGTATACACCTGTGCATACTATACACCGAATAAAATTATGATGTCAATTGCTTTTATCAGAATTGATATTCATCTTTTGATTGTTAATTTCTTTTGTCAATAATTCTTTTTTATATGTACTCAATCGCGTATTCCTGTTCTTGTTATTCTGTTTTATCGGTAAAGTTTCCACAATTTTTTTCATTTTTCTTGTATAATTTTTTTTTTTAACGTTTGCTTAAACATTTAGTTTACATATATTTCGTCGCCTTTTTGAAGTAATTTACATTTCTTTTTCGTTTGTTCATGCTTTTTGAATTTTCAAGTGTAATTTAATGTTTATCAATCAGTTTTTTTTTTTTTGTTGGTCTTTATCTCTGTAGTTTTTTTGTTTTATATTGAATATCGGAAATTTGAATAAATATACGAAAAGATGATACGAAGATTATTTTATTTTATTCTTTTTGAAGAGAGTTTATTAACATTTTGTACAGATCTAGTGAATAGGTTAATAAACACAATAAATAGTAAATTTTCCATTATTAGCTACGAGAAAATAAAATGTAATTAAAATAATTATTTGATTATTGATTTAAAAGCAGTTAACTTTTTCTTATTTAAATTATTAAATCTTTAATTCAGATGACAATGCTTTAAAATACATAAATCACTGTACTATACAAGTAAAACCTCTTTTATTACATTGAAAAATCCCCAGTATAAATATACCCAAAAAGAAAATAAAAATAAGAACAATAAAATTATATTTAAATAACATAAAACATATAATACATAAAATAAAAATATAAATGTAAAATAATTTTAATATTATTATGATGTAACAAAAGGTCGAACAGAATAAAAGAATTTCTTTATTTATTGTACCTATTTAAGTTTAACCTGTCATCAACTTTATTCTATTTTGTGTGGAAAAATTAAAAATAATAAAATGCAATTAAAAAAGTTTTATTTCATTTCGTTTTTCCTTCTTTTTTTTTGCATTGTTTTTCACCGTTCTCAGCTTAATTTAATTGCTTTTGATTATTTGTTTTTTATTTTTTTAATATTTAAATAAACAAAAAATGATTATTATTATTATTGTTTATAAATTTGTTTAATTAAAATTTTATTTATTTAACATAATATTATATTTATATACAAATAAAATATACTCTCACTTTTTTTGTTTTGATAAAAAGCACAATCAATACTTTTATTATTTTTATAGCAGAAAACATTTGTTGTTTAAACTTGAAAAGCTTATTTTTTTTGTATCATTAAAATAAATTGCATGATAAAAATAACTTGTTAATAAAAATGGATTAAAAAAAGGAAGGATAATGATAAAAATAATAATAATAATAAAATATAAAATATGTGCTTGTTAATTAACGAATATTCTCATTTTTCACTTTATTTTTATATTTTTATTACCTTATTATTGCTATTTCATTTAATAGATAATTTATTCATATGTACTTGTTAACTGAATTAACAAAACATTATAAAAAATAATTCAGTTTATCAGATTAAATCAAAAGTCAGTGTATATAATCACGACAAAAAGCAAGTCACTTTGGTTACAAAAATGTTTTTATACAGAAGGAAAAGCTACAAAAAAGTACAAAACTAATACAGTAGAATCAAGACTCATAAAAATCGTTTTTATAAAATTAAAATCTTTAAACTTACATACAAAAAAGCTATAATATTACCTATAATTGAGCGTATGCCAAGAAAAAGTGGTAATTTTATTTTAAATTTGTAACATTTTTCCAAATATATATCACATTGGTGCCATTATTTATGCCAATACCTAAAAAACTTTTGCCGAACTTTTTCGTGTGCCAACATCGTCTTACTGGAATGTTTTTTTTTTTATATTATGATTAAAAAAAATATATATTTAAATATTTATATTTGTTAAAACGGAAATTTCTATATAAATAATAAATTAGCATAAAATATTTGTTGCCTACAATTTGGCATATTCTTATTGTTGTTGTTTTTTTATGCAGTAATTTTTTTCTTCTTATTTATGCATGTATTAATACATAACGTTACCAGGGTAAAAAAAAGAATAAAGAAAAATAGAAAAGAAAGAAAAACATGAAAATGTTTCCGTCATGAAAAAGCTGCAATTTTTTTTTTATTCTAATTAACATTTAACCAGGCGCCTCCACTGCCCATATTACCCGCAATTGAAAATTAATTTCTTGTTTTAAAAATAAAATTATTTTTCTTTTACTTTCCTTTTTAACGTGATTAGCAAAAGGAAAAATAAAATGTTATAGAATTAGCAAATATATTACATAATAGAAATGTATTATTTAGATTTTGAATTATATTTAATTTATTAAAAAATACAAAAATAATTACGAATTTCTCTAAAAACAATATTTTCTGTGTAAAATATAGCAAATATAAATGGTATAAACAGTATTTTGAAAGTAAACATAATTTTAAAAATAATATATAAAATTATAAATTTAGCTATAATTGTAATTCGTTAATTTTATTACAAAAGAAAAGTCGAGAAATAGCAAAAAAAAAAAAAAAATAAGTCAAAAGCAAAACGTAGAACGAAAGTAAAACAGAAAAATAATTTTATTATTATTATTATATTAAAAACAAATAAGCATATACAGAAAGCTTTATTTATTTATTTTTTCGTTTTTAATAAAAGCTTACCTATAAATTTATCACTGGCTTCTCTTTAACCTTTTATTAGCTATTGCTGTTGCTACATTTTCTTTTTATAACCTTATATTTTGTATTTTATTTTTTATTATTCGTTTGTTCTTTTTTTATTGCTGTTTCCTTTTTGCCTTTATATAAAGCGCACACACACACACACACACACACAAAATATAATCTATATAAAAAGCTAATAGCATAGTATAATAAATAAATAATAACGATAATAATAAAAATTGAATAAAAATAATAAGTTGAGAAAAAAAGCTTACAAAAACAGTATAGTATTTATACACAAAGCACCTTTTCGTATATATATATATAATTTTTTAGAAAATTGAAATGAAAGAATTAAAAAAAAAAAAAATATTTATTCTAATAAAATTATAATAAATATGTCTATATTTGTATAAATTATATACATAATGCTCTATTTATTTGTCTTTTTTTATTTATGTGAAAATATTTGTTAATTTTTTGTTGTTACCAGGTAAATATTATATAAGAAAAACATAAAATTATTAACAAATCATTAAATTGTATTGATTTAAGGTAAATTGTTTAAACAAATATAAGCTTTTTTAACAGTGAAAAACAAACCAAAGAATAAAAGAATAATCAACCTTATTTAGCAACGAAACCCCCAAGAACAACTGTCATAATTTATAATTAATAATAAATTTAATGACAATTAATTAATTTAAAAGAAAGTGTTTAGTAATATTGCGTTTTTACTTTTTTTTTTTTGCTTTATTCTAGAAAAAGAAAAATAATTTTATTCATTAATCAAAATGTGTACAGTACAGTATGCCACACATTCATCAATAAACTATTGTTTTTCTTTGGAGAATTCTTGTTTTACTTATTACATAACGAATACCTTTTTTTTCATTGTGCTTTTGTGAAATAATATTGACCAATCACATAACATTGAAAGCGATTAATGTAATTTTAATATTTGGTGGCAAGAAAAAAAGATTCTTAAAGAATTAAAGGAAAATCAATCAAACATAATGTGATTGAAATGACTGACTAAATTTTTGATTTTCTTATATATTTTATCAACAAAAAACCAGCAGCATTACTTTCTATCATTTATTATTTCTTTTATATATAGATACATATATTAATAAGGTAGAAATTTTGTAGACAAATTCGTGTAATTAAAGATAAAAAATCATCAGTCGTGACTTATAAGATTTAAATAAGCTTCTGTTTCAATTGTGTAAAATGAGACAACATAAAAAAAATAATAATTTCAATAAAAATTTATATTTTCAAATAGAATATTTTTTAAATTAAGTTTTGGGTTTTTTTTCCCACACGTGGCAGATCTATATTTTCAATCTTGTTACTTCGTATACACAAAAAAAAAAAACAATTCTTAATAATTATGGTTATTATTTTCATAATATATATATGTTTATATAGAATGTTTATTTATGTTGGTTTAAATTAATAAAATTAAGAATAAATTTCAACAATTTTTCACTGATAATTATATTACATTATGTTGTTTTACCTTTATTGCTGCACGTGCATGTATATTGTGTGGCTAGTAGATTTTATGTTGGTCAAAAATAGTCATAAAAAAGATACATTAACACAAAAAAAGACATAAAGCGAAGAGAAGACCATAAAGCTTATTAAAATACGGCACTTTTAAAATTGAAATATTTTTCTTCAATGGTTTTTTTTATATTTAAAAAAAGAAAAAAGTTCTACGTCGTTTTAAAAAAAAAATCTACTTATATATTTTAAAGACACTTATGAAAAGCGGAAATTAGCAAACATAACAACAACTACAGCATGAACAAACAAACGAAAAAAAAAATTCTCAAGTTCCGTTTATCTTGTTTTGCGTTAACGCTTCCACTTATCAATGGTTTTTATTTCTAACTTTATTCATTTTGACATAAAGGCATTACTTTTAGTTGGTTTAACTGTGGTTTTTCGTTTTTCTTCAATAAATATTTCAAAAAATTAAATATAAATAAGTTAAAGTTTACTAAAAAGCTTTATTTAGTAAGAAAAGAGAAATAAATAAGAAAATAAAAGGCGTGGACGGAGGATAAACTGACTGGAATGGAAGCATTTTTTTTTTTTATTTTAAAAAATATGAAAAAAGTACATAAAATGAAAAATAAATGAAACGACACACGAGAGTTAAAATATAAAAACCAACCAAAAAGTAAAGAAAATAAGATAAATGAAAAACTTGTTTTTGAGGGTGAAGATTAAAAGCTCACAAGAGTATAGCAAGCTTTTGTCTTTTGCTAAGTGTTTGGTTTCTTCATTGTTTTTTATTTATTCTCAATATGAGCATCATCCATAACAATGATCATGCAAGAATAAAATCTTTTTAAAGTAGCATAAAAAAAATATTATTTAAAGTATAATGTTAATTTTTTTTTTATTATTAAATATTCTAAATACAGCAAAGCGGAAGTAAAGAAAGAATAGAAAAAACACGCAGAATATAAAAACTAAATCAATTTTCATGTTAAATAATCAAAAAATGGTATGCTAAAGTAACAAAAAGGAGAATAAAAACCACTTTAATAAATTTCTCTAGTTTTTCCTTTAATATCTTCATTGTTTGGTAATAAAATAAAATTAAATCAACGTTATCAATCAAATGGGAAATCCTTTTACATTATATTCTTTATATTTACCCTTACTTAAGTTACGATGGTATATATTTATAGAAGAAAAAAAGACAAATATAAAGCAAGCTTTTTTTTTTATCAATAAAAATTTTCTTATCATGTCCTTTTTTTTTTTACCATATAGAAAAATTCCATTTATTTTTAACATGTCATTGAAGAAAACATTTTGCAGCATCAGTTTATTATTATTTTTATATTCTTAAGTATTTAGCTTTCTTGTTAGTAAAATATTTAATAAAAAATTGTTTTTTTTTTATAAATAAAAATTGCATATTCTGATGGACATTAAGTCTGTCTAAATGAATTTAGAAGCATATCAAAGAAAACTTTATAAACAAAAAAAAAAACAACGCTACGTGATGTAATAAGATACAACAATGACGACAAAACAAAAAAACAAAAGAAAACTAGAAGAAAACTTTTATAAAAACAACTTTAAAATCTTTTCAACAAGAAATATATACCAAAACCAGGCGCCTCCACTGTATGAACTTTATTTTTTTATTTAAAACTTTAAACTTACTTATGCTTGTTGTTTCTTTTTTTTTTTGTTATAATTTTTTATTGTCATTTAGTTTTGTGGTTTTTGTATAAAAATATCAAAAAAAAATAAATAATTGAATTAAAATATTTTATTTAATATAAAAAGAAAAATACCAAACTAAATTCACTATGGATAGAATTTAGTTATTTATTTCCACTAAGAAAATAATACACTTATTCACGTTTATTTATAATTCGATTTCTTTCATACACTGAATGATACAAATAAGCTTTAAAATCCTCAAAAATATTTATTTTCAACAAATTTAAATAATATAATTTCTTATCAAACAAATAACAAAGTTATTACAGGTCGCAAAAATTTTGCATTTTTATCCAAAAATAAATTCAAAAAAAAAAAAAAACATCAGAAAATATTAAGGAAAAACTAATAAAAATAAAGAATAAAAAAAAAAAAAGAAAAAGGAAATATACATAAAATAAAAAACAATATAAAAATCTTTTCTTGCTTTTTTCATAAATAAATAAGAAAACTTTTCTTTGATAAACAATTTTCTAAAATGTGAAAAACAAAAAAAACAAATTTTATTTAAAAAATCGAAAAATATTGTCCGAAAGATAATAAAAAATAAGTTTATAATAAAAAGAAAATAAAACATTAATAATTATAAAAAAAAAATGATAAAGAAATGCAAAAATAAAAAACAAGGAAAATTTATTTTTCAAATAAACGTAAACGAAAACAACCTGACACATGTTAAATATACAGGCAATAAAAAATTTCATCATAAATAAATAAATAAAGCAATAATAATAATAATAATAATAATAATAATAATAATAATAATAATAATAATAATAATAATAATAATAATAATAATAATCATAAAAGGTAAAAATATTATTTATACACAAAAGAAATGAAGAAAAAAAAAATAACAAATATTCAATAAATTCAATATTTGATAGAAATATCTTTGAAAAAAAAGAAAACATGAAAAACAATAGCAAAAAAAAGGCACCAAAGAATACCGAAAATAAAACGCTTAAAAAATATTTTTGTGCCAAGAGAAAAAAACCCATAATGTCTTGTTTTCTTCTTAGAACGTAAAAATAAATAGAAAAACGGCTAAAGGGACACCGAACTACGTGCACAAACCAGAATTAATAATAAATGAAAAAAAAAAACATTGAAAACATATTTTCTATAACATGAAATAACACTTTTGAAGTTGTGGAAAATATTTAACCTACCCTAACATTACACAGACCCAAAATAACACGGAAAAAATAAATATTTTTTCTTGTTTCTCATTTTCTCGTTTCTTTATCCTTAGGAAATTCCAAAAATAAATATAGAAAAAAGAAACCAACTAAAAACCACAAAGCAGACACTTTTAAGCAATAACATTTAAACGTCTTTCAATAACAGTACCAGCAGCATTAGTTACAATAACATTACCGCAGCTAAAATGTCAGATTAATAACAGAAAAATATAAAAAATCTAAAGGAAAAGAATTCCTTGTATTTTTCGTTTTTTATTTTCAATTTTAAACGACAAAAAAAAAATTCTACATTCAATTATATCGAACCAAAGTCAAAAAAAATAAAAAGAAAAAATTCCAAAAAACGATATACTTTTTTGTTTCCTTTGAATTTTTTATTATAAAATGTCGATTAATACATTTAATGGATAAAAGAAAATTATATAATATTTCTTCGATTATTATAAATCGTTTCATTATTTTTATTATATAGAAAAACCACATAAATATAGATAGAAATATCATGATAGTATAATGTAAGCGTATGATTAGCGTATAATTATTATATAGACAAGTCATTATGTAAGATTTGGAATGAGTATTAATTATAAATGGACATTGATTATAGGATTAAATATTAAATAAATGTAGATAGATTGAAGATAGATATAGATATGTAAAAGTTGATTTGCCAAAGATTTCGTATGGTGAATCGATTTCTATGATTCTAACTGAAAAATCAAAGAATAAATATTATTAATGAAAAATTAACGTTTAATAATGGAATTAATTAAAACAACTATTAACTAAATTTAAATAAAATTTTGAACACAATTAAGTATACAAATTGTCTTTTTAAAATAGAATTATAAGATAATTTTCGCATGCAATATATGTAACACTTTTTACAATTTTCTATTAATTGCGATTCTAATCATATATAGAGTGATCAAATAAGAACTATATGTTTTTAAGCATAAATAAGCGCTTTGCTGTTTAAAAAATATATAGTACTAATTTGATCATCCTATATTATATTCAAAATACATTCATCGTTATCCAACAAAATAAATCTTTTAATAAAATAATTCTATAAACTTTTTTAGAAAGTTTAATTTAAAAAAAAATAGTAACAATTATTTTATATTATATAAAAAAGTTTCTACAGTTATTATTACACGAGTACCACTAGAAAATTTTATTCATTTATTATTTATAATACTTCTGTCTAGTCTAGTCTCGTCAAAATCTAGTATTGTCTAGTCATATTCTTGTTTTGTCTTTCAATTTTATTAAAAAAAAAAAAAAATAATAGCGAAATATTCTCTTCCATAAAATTAAATAAACGCAAATTTATTCAATTGTATTCTATGATACTAAGTTAGCCAGTAAATACAAGAAAATTTTGCTGTATCAATAAATATAATATGAAATTAACTGATTAACATCACAAAATAGAATAAAAAATTTTATACAATTTTGCCTATAAGAAAAGAAAAATTTAAAAACTAATTTTATATTATTTTCTTAACAAAGCAGAATTGAATAAATTTTCTATTTAAGGACGTACACGCATAGTGGAATAGCAAAAAAATTTACCCCAATAAAAAATAAATAAAACTTTTGTCATTCTTTAACAAATTAATTGAATTAAAAACAAAAAAAAAAAGAATAAAAGGAAAATATTAATCCGCACAACGATAACAGAGAATAGTAATAATAAAACAGAAAATATTTATAAATTAGAGTTCGACGATTATTGCCAATAAACTAACAAAACAAGCATTTTTGTATTTCTCTTACGCATGGAAAACATTAAAACGAAAAACAAATAAATAAATAAAATTAGAAAGCTCTTTTGTACAATTTTTCTATTTCAATGTTTACTCTAGTCGTTAACAAATGATTTCTTTGAAAAAAAAAGCGCAACGAAACACTATGCTTAATTTTCACTTTAAAAAGCCTCCGGAACGTATGATAATTGAACCATTGTACTTATCTATAAGAACAATAATTATCTGATTAAAAGTGACGTTTATAATGAGCTTTTCTTCTTAACTTTCATGTGTTTTAACTATTGAAAGGAAACAACAATGGTATTCCAGACAATGGTATATTTCACCAAGTTAAACTTAAATATTAATTTTCTCTCTATTATTTATAATTTATAATTCTATGCAAAAGATTACTCTAAAAAAGTATTCAGATTATATTAGTATAGTCATTAGTATTAATATTATTAAAATTATAGTATAATTTTTGACATTTATAAATAAGAAAAATGATTATAATAAATCAACGAGAACTATTAATAAAATTGTCTTTATGTCTGCCTACCTCATTGTCATTATTTTTACGTTTTATATTTTTTACAACTTTTCTATCCTTAACGTTATATTATTATTATTTTTCCTTGTTTTTTCGTTGTTATTGTTGATGACAGAGCTTTAATAAAAAAAATTATTGTACCATTATTTATATAATAAAAAACATTTTACAACACCGTTTTAAATGTCATTGAAAAAGGGATTTTATCATTTTAAAATCCTTCAATAAAAATTTAAAAGAAACGAAACTTAAAATCATGTCATTTATCAAATAAGATTATTTGATAAATTAGATAGAAACTAATTAAAATAATTAAATAAATAAAGAATGATAGTAAAATTAAGATTTAGATTTTACATTTTTTGTTACCTGAATGATGGTTGTAATAACGATTAAAGAAAAACTTTAACAATAGATAATATACTCTTAACGAAAGTAAATTTATTGCTTTTGTGTATTAATTTTTATTAAAGAGCACCTTTAAATTATTATAATTATTTATAAATTTAAAATATAAATAAAAAATTAAACAGAAATGTTTAATAAAAACAATTATTAAGTACCGTATTATCATCTTCTTTGAAATTTCTTTGTAATAATTAAACAATTCAATATAGAAATTTTCTACTGTTGACATACAGAGCAACATGTTTATAATATTATTTATGTATAAATTTTTCTATTGCTTTGAATATGTATAAAGTACAATAAAATAAAAAGAAAATGAGAAAACACAGGATGAAAAACATTCTTTAAAGATCATTACATTAACATTAAATTTTCATGATTGAAATAAGCCAATTTCTTTATTTATTTATTTCTTATATTTTATTCTATTTCTCTAGTGTTATTATATTTTTACATTTAAATAACAATATTTATTTATTTATTTATTTATATTAAATCTTTTCTATTTTATTTTTAAAAAATTTCTTATCTTTTTTCCAGGTATACCAATTGTATATATATTAGCAACTGTGCCAGGCATAATGCCATGGGAAAATGAATTTCGTTTTTTATCATGGTGTCATATAATTGGTGCTGTAGCACCATGGTGTGGTAGCTTTGTATATCATTTATTTATGAATTTAGAACTTGGTGAAAATATGTATCATAAATTATTACAATTGGATATGTTAGGTATATGGATAAGTCAAAGTTTTGGTAAGTTATATCATCGTCTTAAGTCTTAACAATAATTTATTACATATATTAATTAATAATTTATTTATTAAAGGTGCACTACCAATGGTCACGGCAACGGTTTACTGTTTAGGCTGGAAATTAAAATGGACTTTTATATTAGCTTATTCTATATTAAGTCTTTGGGGTTTATATAAAGTAAGGTGAAAATTAAGTGAAATTTATTAATAATATTTAACAATAAATTCAATTTTAGGCAATGACGGCATTATCACCATGGCAAAGACGTTTATGTTTTTTATTACCATTTACAATGAGAGTATTATTAACATGTTTACGTGCATCTAAATTGGGTGGTGGTAGTCCTGCATCATTAACACATGTCTTTTTACAAGTTGGTTTTCTTTTTCTCTTGTCTATAGTTAAAAACTATTATTAATAATTTGAATTAATTTATTTATGCAAAAAAAAAATAGGATGCTGTATCTGTTGTTGGTGGTGCTATCGGTGCAATGCATATACCAGAAAAATGGTTTCCGGGAAGTGTTGATTATTATTTAAATTCACATAATATTATGCATATATTAGTTGTTTTAGCTGTTTATTCAATGCATCAGGTAATTTACAATGAAATAAAAAATATAATATTATTATTTAATTATATATCCATAATGACTTATTTTCAGGCAACCGTTCTTGATATTGAATGGATGTCAAAAACTGGTTGTTACATAAATAATACAATATTAATTGAGAGTCATCACACTGAACTATGACCAGTGAAAATAAAATGTTACACAAATAATATATATAAGAATACAAATACAAATAATAATAATTATTATTATAATATTAACATTTATTTTAATTATATAATTAATTTTATTTATAAATATAAAATTTTATTAACATAATAAATGAAAAATCAATAAAAAATAAATTAACAAAAAAAATATATATAAATAATCATAAAATATAGTTAATTAAATAAGATTCTTCTTCTTCTTCTTTATCTTTGTCTGTTTTCTTTCTTTCTTTCTTCGATTATATTTATTCTATTTATTTATATTTTTTAATTTAATAATTAGATTATTTTCTTAATATTACAAATTGTGTATGAATTAATGAAAAAAGAAGTAAAAAATTATATTATTAATTTAATTACATAATAATAATTATTAATAATTAAATTAAAAACAGTTTAAATAATAAAATTATATGCCTATTTCTTTTAAAAATTAAAAATTAATAATAATAAATAAATAAATAATTAAAAAAAAAAAAGCTGTGGTATTAGGAAAGTTATTTAATTATATATAATAAAATAAAAAATAAACATAAAAATTATTATTAAATAATTAAATTTATTCATTAATATTATATACAACACTCTTAAAATTTATTAATAAATTTAATTTTACTATAAAATTATATCACGTGAATAGTTCTTTTCTCTAAACTTAAAAAAAAAAAAACTTATTTAATTATTTATTATTAAGAATATAGCAAAATTAAAATTAAAATTAATTAAGAAAAAAAAACATAAAATTATTTTCCAATTGGTAAATTATATTATTGGCTGAATTGAAAATACTGAAAAATCAATTAATAGTTTTTATAGTGCAATTATACCAGTATTTGCACGAGCATTCGTTATCAATATCAAAAAATTACAATTGGCATTATTAATTAATTAATTATTTAATTAAATAAAAATTTTTTAGTAAACAAATAATAATCGTATCATTTTTTTTTTAATTTAAAACTAAATAACCTTTAAGTGCTTAATACTAATACGAAGCAAAGCTTATAACAAGTAATTATTAAGCAATGTAGGTTTGAATAAAACACGAACAAAAAAATAATAACGTTATTTCTTTTACTTATTCCATGTTAGTTAAACGCATCATATTGATTTCTAATCTCTAAAAAAATAAAATGATAATCCATCCATCCATAATGATGAGGTTTAATAAATCTAAAATCACTATGATGCATATCAGAAATAAAAACTTTGAATCACATTAAAAACCAATTAAAAATGAAAAATTAATTCTTCAAGAGAACAAGATAATAAAATTACTAAATTGTAAAACCAATATTTTATAGATTAAATAAAGCATCGTGAACGCTTCATTTAAGATAAAAATTAAAATTAAAAATAAATAAATAAAAACTCTTCGCACAAATTATAAAAAAAAAAAATAAATGCATTTCCAATTTATAATTAATCAATTAATAAAATTATATTTAATTCCAATTTTACTTTTAAAAAAATATTAAATAAGAAAATTAAAACGTAGTACATAGATTAATAATTAAATAACACAATAAATAATTTATAAAGAATAAATAAAATTAGTAATAATAAAACTTTAACTTAAAAAAAAAATGCTTTAATCTTTTCATTCCAATTATATAAGTAATTAATTAAAAAAAAAAAATAATAATAAAAATAATTAATTAATTAAAAAAAAGTTTGAAATTAAAAAAAAAAAGAATTAGTACATAAAATTAGTAGCATATATATATATAAATAAATAAATTAGTGCCAAAAAAAAAATATTTAAATAAAGCAAATTACGAATAAAAAAATAAATATTTTTCTAAATTTGTTTTTTGCACACAAACACAAACCCCACCCTCGGATTTATGTGTTTTTTAATTTGTTCATTCTTTTATTATTTAACCAAAAAAAATAAATCATTTTATTAAATTAGATTTATATAGTATTAAATTAAATTAAATTATTTGTTTTTTGCATTACTTAGTAGGAATATAACGTCACAATGATTGCATTTCAAAACGAGAAAAACTTGTTAAGCTTTTACAACACTGATACTATTGAACAGTGTTGGTTGGCTTAAAGTAACCAGAGTATATCAGCATAAAATCATTAAATGCAATGATGATGCTTTAAGACAAATTCGTAGTATTAAAAAAAGCTTAATTAATTACTGGATTTAAGGAATAATTTGAAACAAATTAAAAAAAAGAGAAAAACTATTGGTTATACAGGGTGATCAAATAAGAGCTATATATAATAAACGCCATGCAGTTTAAAAAATATATAGTTCTAATTTGATCATCCTATGTTAGTTTTTTATATTTTTCACAATTGACAGACATTATATTGCCTTGTTATGCTAACCAATAATTGCATAATCTATTGCTTAACAATTTATTTTAATAAATAAAACAAATTTTATTGCATTTAATTGAACTCTGGATATTAAGCTGACTCTAATACCCGAAATGCATTGGACGTTATGCAAAAATTAAAAAAGCGTCAATTGTGTGGCACCAAAATAAATATTAAAAAGTTTTTAAACAAATTAAAACACAAAACATTAGGTGAGAAAAAAAATATTATAACAATAATTAGTTGTTAAAATAAACAAATTAATTAAATTAAAAATTTATTTTTTAAAATAAATGAAAGAAAGAAAATTAAAAAGTATAAAAACTCCCTTTTACTTGCTTGCAGTTTTGTAGATAAAAAATTTAACAATAAATAAATAAAAAATTAAATTAAATATAGATTTAAGTAAAATTAGAGTAATTATTAAAAAAAAAAATGAAATTAATTAAATTAATCAATACTTTCTATATATAAACAATGACAACGATTTTATTTAAAAAAAATAATTTATTATAAATTTTGTTTTTGTCTTATATTATAACAAAAAAAAATTAAAGAAAGTAAGTTAAAAATTGAATTAAAAATTCTTAAATAATATTATAAAATAAAATTTAATCAAATAAGCATAAAAATCCTTCCTTTCATCAGAAAAAAAAATAACAATTAAAACTTCCTTTAATGCAAACATAAGCAGCACAAGCTAAATTTCTTATTATATTTATTTTAGTTTATTGTTCTTAAAAGATAAAATCATTACAAGTTAAGTTGTAAACTAATCCATATAATCTTCTTATCTAGTCTTCTTTAAACTAATTAAATAAAAAATTAATATTATTAATACATTGATACTATTGCGATAAGGAAAATCCATTTAAAGACAAGGAAACTCATTTTTTCCTATGTAATTATTGTACCTTTACTGTCTTTTAGAAATCTTTCTAGAAAACCAAAATTTATCCCGTTTTTAAGTCTTCATTCATTGAATTTTAATAGAAAATAAAACTCTTTTTTTTTTTGGTTTTAATATAAGAAAAACAGTCATCTCCAGATACAAAAGTTTAGAAATTAATGAAATCTTTATATAAATATAAGTTGAAATAAAATGAAATAAATATTAAATAATAAAACATTTAGTAATTTAAAAAGCAAAATCAAAAGAACCGACACATATACAGTTTTAACTGCCATAAATTTTTTTTTATGATTAATTTTTTGATAGTAAAATTTGCAATTTTTTATTACAAAAAAAAATTACAACAAATACCAATATCCTATAGCAGAAAAAAAAAGGAAAAAACTTATTTTAGTAGTTCTTCAATAATCTCTTGAATACAGAGCACAATATAGTTGAATATGTTCGTCTTAAAGTTTAATAGATATTCATGAATAGAAGCCATACATCCTTTATACTGCATTCAATAAATAAAAACTGACTTCCAAGGAGTTTTTATTATTAAAAAAAAAAAAAACTAAAAATATAATTCTAGTCACTGTAATTTACAAAATATACAAACAGAAACCAATCAAAATTGAAAATGTAACAAACAACAACCAACATACTGTGATTTATTATTTATTTTATATTTTCTTTTTTATAAATATATAAATTAAAAGATTCTATTTATTAAAGTGAAAAATATAGTTAAAATTATTTACAAGTAATGTATGAAATGGTTGTATATCAAAAATAGCATCAATAACAGAGCGTGTTTTTGGTTTAAAGCAAAATATTGACAAAAATCTATAGCCATTATGCTGGCTAAAAGTAATAATATTTGATTACCGATACATCAAGTACAAATATTAATAATTTTTATTTTAAAATTAAACACAAACAACCTTATCTAGATTATATTTATTAATTATTTAAAGAACAAAAAATAAACACACAAACACAAGACAACACTTGCTCCTTAAATATAATTATTTTTTCTATTCTCAGTCTTATTCATCCCATAAAGTAATATTTATTTAATTATTAATAACAAAAAAAAAAATAAAAATATAACGAAAAATCAATTTATTAATTTTTAAGTATTAAATACATAAGTTTCTGTTGCACAAAGAAAAAATATAAGAATCTTTATGAATTAGATAAAATCCAAATGGACTTACTGTTAAACTAAAAAAGCGTACGAATAAAAATCAAACAGTTCAAATAAATTTATTTATTTATTAAAAAGAAAACAAGTAGAAAACAAGCACAAATAAAAGCCGCTTTTATTTAATAAAGTTATTTTCTTATTTATATAAAAATAAATTGTCCTTGTTTAAGTCAGATAAGTGTTAAAGTTTTATGGACAAATTATGTTAAAGAAGGCTGCTTAAGTATATTTTTTAAGCATTAGTATTCGAGGGTTCTCAGATTGTGAAATAAACAAACAGGAAAACTGTTGTCTTGTTTACGTTTAATTTTCTTTTTCTCATTAATAATACTTAATTGTGAAAATATTTTATAAAATTTGACAAAAATCTTGGTTTTCAGATCGTCTAAGAGCCCTTAGTATGCCACATATTTTGTTAACAAAAAGAAAAGATTTAATAACTGAAATTTATCACAGTGTTTAAATATTACATAAATCCTTTAATTAGCATACAAAGAGAATTATATATTACATCACGATTGTGTATTTTAGCGCTAAGAAATCGAATATACACTTTAAAATATAAAAATAAATTCATTTGCTAATTTATAGCATGCCAAGATGCCATTAACTTTGTTGTTTATAAATTTCTGCGATACATTTCATAGCCCATAAAGCAGATAAAAAATATTCTTATAATATTCAATACTGATATGCCGAGAATAAATTCCGCTAAAAACAACTAAATTTTTCACCTACTATTAATTAATTAAATAATATTTTTATTAAATACTTCAAAAAAAAAAAAAAATGAAAAGGAAGAGACAAAAATTCGTTTATCGCGAAATTAGCAAAAAAAAAAAAAAAATCCGTAGCAATTGTAGACAAAAAATAAAAATTCTAATTAATTAATTAAATAATTAATAAAAAATAATAAATACTTAGCTAGTGAGTTAAATAAATTAAAAATTAATAAAACAAAGTTAAATGAAAAGAGTCAATATTTTATGAATAAAATAATTAAGCGAATACTGACTGCTTAATTAAAACTTTTTATCTATTTCTACTATTTAACTTGTTTAATTATTTATTTAAAAAAATTTTTATTTAGAATTTATTTAAAAAATTATTTAACTACACCTTTTCCAATTTTAATTCAGAAAAGATCCATTGTTATTCAGATTAATCAATTTTAATTCACAAAACATCAATTGTAAATCAGATTAGTCAATTCTAATTCAGCAAACCTTAACTGTAATTCAATTTAGTCAATTCTAATTCATATTAGTCAATTTTAATTCAACAAAATTCAACTTTATTTCAGATACTATTAATTGTAATTCAAATTAGTCAATTCTAATTCAGATTAGTTAAGTGTAATTCAGATTAGTCAATTATATTTCAGCAAACTTTAACTGTAATTCAGATTAATTAATTATATTTCAGCAAAAATTAACTGTAATTCAGATAGTATCAATAGTAATTCAGAAATAAAGCAAATTTTATTTATTATGTATTTATTTTTATTTTATTTTATTTTATTCAATAATAATGATATTATTAATGATATTTAACAATAATATTAATATTAATTAATAATAATATAATAATTAATTAATAATATTAATATTAATATTATTGTTAAATATCATTAATAATATCATTATTATTGAATAAAATAAAATAAAATAAAAATAAATACATAATAAATAAAATTTGCTTTATTTCTGAATTATTATTATTGAATAAAATAAAATAAAATAAAAATAAATACATAATAAATAAAATTTGCTTTATTTCTGATTTACTATTGATACTCTCTGAATTACAGTTAATTTTTGCTGAAATATAATTGACTAATCTGAATTACACTTAACTAATCTGAATTAGAATTGACTAATTTGAATTACAATTAATAGTATCTGAAATAAAGTTGAATTTTGTTGAATTAAAATTGACTAATATGAATTACAATTGACTAAATTGAATTACAATTAATAGTATCTGAAATAAAGTTAAATTTTGTTGAATTAAAATTGACTAATATGAATTACAATTGACTAAATTGAATTACAATTAATAGTATCTGAAATAAAGTTAAATTTTGTTGAATTAAAATTGACTAATCTGAATTACAATTGACTAAATTGAATTACAATTGACTAATATGAATTACAATTAAAATTTTCTGAAATAAAATAGACGTTTTCTGAACTACAGGTGGAAAAGGTGTAGTTTAAATTTAAATTTAACAAAAAAAAAAAAAAAAAGTTTAATTAATTAAAAATTAATAAATAATTAATGTTAAAAACAAAACACACGGTCCATATCTTTGTAAAAGTTCAATTGTTGAAAAAAAAAAAATAATTAAAATTAATAAATAAATAAAATAATTAAAATAAATGAAGAAAAAAATTTAGAATTTTTTGGTAAAAAAAAAGAAATTTATTTTTTAGTCGAAATATTTCTCTTTACATAGGCGATAGGCTTTAATTTAATTAAATTAAATAAATTTAAAAAAAAAAAAGAGAAGCTAATCAAAGCAAAAATTATTATTAAATTAAAAAATCTAGTTAATAAAGGAATAAAAATATTAAACAAATTACTAAAGCAATAAATTTTTAAATCCGTTACAAAAAATTTGATTTGGTTGTTTTTTTTTTTTTTACACATAAATAAATAAACGTTAATAAAAATTTATTAATTAATATAATCACTTTGCAATAAATATAATTATAAAAGAAAATAAAAAAAAAAGAATACATATAAATACCTACAAGAAAAATGTAAATTTATTAATTAATAAAAAGAAAAAGAATTTTTTTTTAGAAATGTTACATTAAATTAAACGTTGGTGATATTTTTCACAAAAAAAAAAAATAATTATTATTATTAACTAATTAATTAATTAATTGAAAAAATAAAAATTAAAAATGTTTAATTGTTGGTTTTTTAACTAGTTAAAAATTAAATAAAAAAGAAAACGAGAAAGAGTAACGCAAATTTTCCCAATTCATATATATATAAATATTTTTATTTTCCGCTCTCCAACTTTCTCACATAGTTCTTTCTGATCTTAAGAAACTCTATTTATGAATGAATTCCAAAGAAAATTAACAAAAACTTTATTATTATATTATTGAGAATAAAATTATTGCATTTAATTGACAGAAAAAAAAAATGAAAAATAAAATTATTTGAAGAAAAAAAAAAAAGAAGAAAACTAAATTATGTGTTTTATTTTTATTCCCTTAAATCCTTTTAATTATAGTAATTTAAACACAGGAACTCTCAGAAACGAGAGACGATTACTGTATAATTTTTCGCCATTTATAGAACTTGAAAAACTGTTGCAATTCTACCTCATGCAATAACTGCATTTTTTGTAAACTGGTATAATAGTATTAATTAAAATATCTCTGTTATAAATTATTTGTGTTCGCTACAGTAATATCAACATAGAAACAAGTATAAAAAAAATTATACATAATTCGTTTATAAATTGAATATTAAATAATTATAAATAATTAATTAAATATGTTTAATACAATATTTAAATGGCAATAATAACAATAATTAATGGCAAACAAATAGAATTACTGGCACCATCTATACTCAGACATATTAAAACACAACAACGCAATAGTTTGACACATGACATTTAATCATTGTTGAAAATACACCAATTAGAAGAAAACCGAAAGTGATCCAAAATATAAAATAAAAATAACTTTTAAAAATATGGTGTGTGATCTAAAATAAGAAAAATAGTTTTTTTTTTACTAATAATCTATATATAATATACAAAAATAAATACAAATAAAAAAAAACTGGAAATAATAATAATAATATACGTATAAAAAACATAATCAATTTAATCCCATTAATGGTAATATATCGATGTTATTAAATTCAATGACATTGATAAAAAATAATTTAATTAAAGTCGTGTTTAATAATAAAAATAACTAATTAATCTTATCTATATATTACAGGATTAATAATGTATTTTTTACAAAATTTATTATCCCATAAGAATAAAAACATAATACATATATTAAATAAGAATTTTTCTTTTAATAATGTTGTAAAATACAATAGACCGGTATTATTTTTACAAGAAAATAAACAACAGCAACAAAACAAACTATGTACAAATTATAATAAAGGAATATTACTAATAAACAAAGTATATATAAATAAAATATTAAACAATGAATATTGTTCAAATGTTAAAAAAGATAATTTACATAATTTAAATCATAATCAACATCATCATCACCACCACAACCATCATCATCATCAACATCCTGAGGAAACAACAATAAAAGGTAGCGAATTATTACAAAATGTTTTAGAGAAACAAAAAAATATTCTTATTGAAAAAAAGAATTTAATTGTAAATGATATACGAAATACAAAAGCTAAAGTACAAGAAAAAGTACGAGAAAAGGTTGAAGATATAACTGAGGTATTATAATTATTTTTGTTATTTAGATTAATAATGTGCTAATTAATTGATATTTTTATTGCAGCGTGAAAATATACTAACCATACCAAATTTATTATGTGTCGGACGTGCATTTTTAGCACCTTACTTAGGTTATGTTATAATTCAAGGTGATTACACTATTGGTATGTGTTTATTAATAGCAGCAGGTATAACAGATATAGTATGTTTTTATATTTAGAAAACATAAAAAATTTTCAAAATAAATTAAAAAATTAATTTCTAAAAAATAGCTGGATGGCTACATAGCACGTAATTGGCCAACACAAGCAAGTAAAGCAGGCTCATTTCTGGATCCTATGGCTGATAAACTACTAGTTGGTTCATTAGTCATATCACTTAGTTATTGTAATTTATTGCCTATATGGTTAATGATTATGATTCTATTCAGAGATGTTTTTTTAATTGGTGCCGGCTTTGTTATACGTTATATAAGTTTGCCACCACCAGTAAGTCTTTTTCTTTTCTTTAAATAATTTATTGGTAAAATTATTAATTTTTAAAATTCTTTAGAAAACATTGAGTCGCTATTTTGATGCAACGCATGTGACAGCTCAATTAGCACCAACATTCATAAGTAAAGTAAATACATTTGTTCAATTGGGTACAGTTGCTATAAGTTTAGGTGCACCAATATGGAATTATATAGATCATCAACATTTGCATTATTTATGGTATTTAACTGGTGTAACAACAATTGCAGCAGCATTAAGTTATATTCTAACAAAAGATACATATAAAATTTTTAAAAAGAAATAAAATATAGAAAACAAGTAATGAAAAGAAAAAGTTTATGTACTATAAAGTAATAAAATTATAATTTTTTTTTGTCTGTTTCTTTTAATATAATATTTTTCGCATCATTTTATGTAAATAAATAAATTCTATTTTAAAACAATTATTAAATACATTTGTTTTTTAATTTCAATCTTTACGTTGCAACAATATATTTCTGTTGCTTATACATTTCGTATGCAAATGTTTCTTGATGCGAAGGATCAAATTCAACACCTATATAATCAATTTCTAAATTAAATGGGCCTTCATGGCCTCCACGAGCACCAACCGAAAATCCTAAATTAGTAATACGACTCAAAGGTATTGGAAATTGACGATCCTGGACACGTCCTTTAGAAGCTAAAAAGAATTTTGAAAATGGTATCTGCAAACAAAAATAAGTATTAACATATTTAGGAATACTAAATTAATTTGAAAATAATAAAACCTTAGATATTTGCCAGTGAGGTCCACCCCTTGTGTACAATATATAATGATAAATATCATTCCACATGACATCAAAATATCCTTCGGTTGTTAAATTTATTAAATATGAACGACCATCCCCACGAACTCTCATAACTATTTTCAAATATTTATTAGAATTAAAAATAATAAAACTGGTATAAACTTACCTAAAGTGTTATATTGTGACCAATCATGATAATGTTCTCGTTTAAAAGATTTCTGAAAATTTAAATATAATTTATTGTAGATAAATTTATAAATCATATAATAAAAAAGGACTTACTCTCGCCCTCATACTTTTAATATTGCAATAACCTGCTTTCTTTATTTTACCATCTTTAGGCAATTTCGAGTCTAAGACACCAGAAAACAAAGCCTTTCCATTTGAATTTAATTCAAATTTGCAGCTGCTGAAACCTTCATTATTATCTTGGTCACTTGTACATATCCAATTGTTGATGTTACTATCATTCAATTCATGATTCTCTTTATTAAATGACCAGACAACATCCGTTTCCCCATGACGAAACACTAATATTGGATCACATTTCAGTTTTTCAGCGACCTCAACCTTCCACATTTCTACTTCTTTGCGTAATTCTTTCAAGCCATCTAATATTAATTGTTTCTGTGTCATACTTTTAAATGATGGATCATTATCATTATGCACTTTTTGGTAGCCACTTTTTCTGTCACGTTCCCAAAATGTTTCATTTTTAACTGTTGTGAAAATATTGTTACTTTTTCTCAAATAATATCCATAACTATTATTTTTATTTATATTAATTAATATATTTCTAATTAACATATTTTATTAATTGATTTTAATAAAATAAATTTAGATTTAAAACATATTTCGGTTTTTTGTCGTACAATTAATTGTCAATCTGAAATATTCCATCAAATATTATGTAAATATAACCTTAAAATTCTAGACAAGAAAATTGTTGAATTTAGCGGTACAACCGGTAAAATATGAAGTGAAAAATATAATAAAATTAAACATATAGTTGTCTCTCTTTAATATTACTGCAAAATGTAAACATAACCAAATTTTAAACCGTCTGACATCTGTCAATGTCATCAGCTAAAAAACAAACACTTCCCTTGTATGTGAGAAAAATTCAAATTTGATTGGTTAAGTTAATAAAAAAAAATATGCAAAATGAACATAAATCAAGTGTAAACATTAAAATATTTTGTGAAAGTCTCAATAAAATTAAATAACTATTTATATCAATAATAAAAATAAATAAGCTCCACGTCATAGTTTTTTATTTATTTTTTTTTATCGAGAGACAAGTTAAACAACTTTATTTAAACACAGCATTAAATTTTAGTATACGTTTGATGTTCATTGTGTAAAGTTGGAAAAAGTTAAATTAATTGATATAAAAATTAAAGAAAACAAAAATAAAATAATTACACTCCTACAACGAATTTGAATTATAATAAAAATATAAAATAAATAATGGGTGGCCCAACAAGAAGATCGGTAAATAACTTACTTCCGATTGCATAAGCCTTTATATTTTCACCAATTATTTAGTTTTTATCTAATTTATAAATAAGTTAATTATAAAAATTACTATTTTATGTGATTAAGTACTTATTTCCTATAATTTAATTAATTTAATGATCTATTGATAATAATAAATAATTTCCTTATCATAATAAATTGATAATTGATTAGACAATAAAGACTTTTTTACTTTCAATATTTTGCTTTATTTTTATTTTATTTATTATTTCTTGTTTATTATATATTTTTATCATACCTTATCTACGTGTCATTTAATTTTAAACGCATTTATATATAGTTACATTTGTAGTTATTTCATTCTTTTTTTGTTCACTAAATTAAAAATTAAATTCGTTATGTGAGTAAAAACGATGTTTAAGTATGTTAACAAATTCCTTTTACTTTAATTTATTTTATTTTTTAACCAACCAAACGTTTTAAACTGGTTTTGCTTTTAATTTTATTATTACTATTATTAAAAATGAAATTAAATGACAAGGTCATTTTTATACATATTTTTATCAGGTTTATCATTGGTTGATAAATAAAGGCTTGTGTTTTTGGTTAACTTCCTAGTTAGTTTCTTAGCCGAATGTAAATAATTTAATTTATCTTCTGAAATAATAGTTATTTAATTTTTTGTTTTAGGGCGAAATAACACTGTATGATCCGAAAATATTAAGTTTATTAGATTTTCATAAATCACCAGCAAAATTCAATCCATTTATATCTGCTCTGGCACCAGGTGAAACATGGATGAAAGTAAGACCGTTACAAGAAGGTGATTACGATCGTGGTTTTTTGAAAATTTTATCACAATTAACATCAGTCGGTGAAAATAGTCGTGCTGAATTTTTAAGTAAATAATTTGATTTGATTTATTTAAAAACTTTTATTTAATTTATTAATCATGAATTATACATTTCAGGTCGTTTTGCTGAGATGCGTGCTAGTGGTATTTATTATGTGACTGTAATTGAAGATACACGATATAATAAGATAATTGGAAGTGCAACATTAGTTATTGAACATAAATTTATTCATAATTGTGGAATTGTAAGAGATTTGTTTTTAACTTTTTTTTTGGAAATGCACTAAGTTAATAAAATATTTCGTTTCAGCGTGGAAGACTTGAAGATGTTGTCGTTGATGATACTTATCGTGGCAAACAATTGGGAAAATTGTAATAAACAGCTTTTTAATGAATTTCATAATATTAATAGTTTTTAAATATTTACAGAATTGTAGTAACTGTATCTTTGTTAGCTGAACATCTAGGATGTTATAAAATGTCACTTGATTGTAAAGATAAATTAATTCCATTTTATATATCACTTGGGTAGACTTTTTTCTTTGTTAATTAAATTTATTTACTTTTTAATTAAAATCTTTTGTTATTGACTTGTTTTTTGCAGTTATAAATTGGAACCAGGAAACTCCAATTCAATGAATATACGCTATGATGATAATTCAAAGAATGGAATAATAAAAAATAATACAAATAATATTTATCCAAATGCGACAAATCCAAATAATCCATCTTGACAATTAGCCGCCAGTGCTGTAAGCCTTAAACAAAAATCTAAACTATAACAGGAAGATAAACATAGAAAAAAGTATTTAGAAAATTAATAAAAATAATAATAATAATTATAATAAAGAAAAAAAAAGAAAGAATAAAGTTGGTTTCCGTTTTGTTAAATTGCGAGAAATTAAAGTTTAAAGTTTTATTCATTTTTGTATCTTCTTTTCGTTTCGTTCCGTTTATTGATTATTATTATTATTAATGAATTTTCTGAGCTTTTTTCTTATTTATTTCTCTACTGTTAATTACTAGCTTTTGGTTTTTGTTTTAGGAAAGTACTTTAGGAAGAGAGAAAAATTAAAATAATTTCCATGTATTTTTTGGAAATTAAATTCTTTTCTCTTTTTAAAAGGAACTTAGTTTTGCAGCCTGGTTAATATAATAAATAAAATTATTAGTTTATTAAGTATTATTTTTGGAAAAATTTATTATTTTAAATTTTATTTACATAATTTTTGTTTTAGATTTTTAGTTAAAATGAGATTTATGATTTTTTTTTATTTTTTTGTTATGTTTTTACTAAAATAAAAATAATTTCTTAAGTATTTTACATAATTAAAATAAATCAATAATATTAATAATGTTTTCTTTATTAAATTAAGAAATGATAAATGTTTTTAATTTAATTATTTAAACGATATGGTTGTATGGGTTTTTTATTTTTTGTAATTTTATTAAATTCAATTTACTTTATTATTATTAATATTAAATATCTATATAATAATTAATAAAAAGGATTTTTATTTTTCTTTTATTTATTTAATAAATGTGCTTGGATTTAACATTGAAAAATATTTATTATAATTGTGTGTTGACATTGGATTATCCGGAATTATTTTGAATAATAATATTTTTTTTTTTTCGAACATACAAGATAAATTTAAGGACAACAATTTTATATGCTAAATAAGCTTCCATATAATAAGTTTATTAATTAAATTTATTTTTAAAAAGGATGTATAAAGAGAAAAAGAAAATAATAATTATTAATATATTTAATTAGTGTTTGGATTTGCCATTTTATTGTTTTTTAATTAAATTTATTATTTTATTATTTTTTTTATCATAATTGATAAATAAATTTCCTTTATTATTTTTAATTTTTATAATAAAAGGCATTCATCAGACTATTATAAAATAATTTATTTATTTCTTTTCACTGTAAGTATATTAGAAATATTTATTTAATTTATTATTTTTATTTAACAATTTAAAGAATTAAATTAAATTTAAAGAATTAAGCAATAAAAATAATAAAAATTTATTAAACGGCTTTAAGTTCTGAATAAAGTTGACAGTAACTAGTAATAATAAAAAAAATGAGAATTAAGAGAAATTCATTACGATAATTTCCCCAATTTAATTATTTATAAATTCATTTTTATTTTACTTTAAGCGTAATTACTTTTTATTATTATTATTTGTTTCTCTATAATTTAAAAAATGAAAACTATCTTTTTTATCGGTTTTTCTTTATTAATCGAATATCATATGAATTGGTGGAAAATTTTTTATTCTTCAGAGCAACGAAAAAAATATGATTAATTTTTTTTAAAGAATGTGGAAGTGTTACATTGATACACACAAACGAAGCGATAATCCAAAAAATTATTATTATTTTTAACATATGGATAGACAATAAATGAGAGTTGTTTAGAGTATTGAAAATGGTAATAAAAAAAATAATAATTAAAAGAATTATTAATAATCGTTTAGTTATTCAGTAATCGAGTAATCTTATTTAATTTCTCTCACACCTTAGAACATCATTAAATTCAAACAGATCTAATCCAATAAATTATATGCCCATTAACAACTATATCAAGATTCCTAAAAAAAACTATAAAAATGAATTAATTCTCTATTCCAGTTTTACAAATTTTTGTTTTACTTTTTGTTTTTAAGATTGCAATTAATTAGTTGATATAATTACATATTTATTCATATTATTATTATTATAAAAAGGCCATTAATTATTTATAAAATGTAAAATACATATTTAATTCAATTAAAAAAAATAATAATTATAATAATAATCATATAATGAAAATGATAAAAAACAAATCACTAATTTTAATATATATATATATATTTTAATTATTTTTTATATTAATAAAAAGGATTTTTATGTATTTGATTAATAATTAATTAATATTATTTATTTCTTTTTATTAAAAACATCACACAAAATAATTAATTAATATTATTTATTTAGTTTTTTTTTTCAATTATTTAATAAATTTTATTTCATGTATAAATCGTTTATTTTGGCTTTAAATTTTTTTTAATATAATTTCATTATTTAATTATTCTTTTTTAGCTTTAATTCGTGTCCAAGATTAATTATATAAATTTTTTTGTTTTCTTATCATTAATTTTAATTAATAGTTAGAATTTTTCATTAAGATATTTATTATTTCTAATTTAATTATTTAATTACACCAAAATATACGTATAAATATTATTTTTTTTTTCATTTTGTTTAAATTGTTTTCTTTTTTCTTTTTTGGAAATAATATAATTAAAACAAACATAAATATACGATTTTAATTTAAAAAAAAAATGTATGTTATTGTTGTTTTAATTAAAAAATAAAATAATTTACAACTTTGTTTATCTATTATTATTATTTTTAACGAAATTAATTTATTAATTTACGGTTTTTAAATTGAAACAATATAATAAAAATAATAATAATAATAATATAAGTTGTAACATTTATTTAATAAATAAACAAAAATTAAACCTGTATTGTTGTCTTATCATCATCATTATCATCAATATTATCAATATTAATTAACTTTCTTACATTCATTTAATAATTCTTTCTTTCATTAATTTCTTTTTTATGTATATAAATTTTTAATAAAAATTCTTGATTAATAGTAAAAACAATGAGAAAAATAATTAATTAAATTTTAAAGCTTTTTTGCACCAAGCTTAAGCGGACCACGTGCCGCTCTACGGGCTTCTAATTCACGTTGACGCTGTAATTTTTTCTCTTCGCGTTTACGACGTGCATCATCTAATTTTGAATTACCTAAAAATTGTACAATATTTATAAATAAATGTATTTATTTATTATATTCTAATATAATCACCATCATCAATTGGATCAAATTCACCATCAGCCCAAGAATCACTATTCCAATTTGAATTTGTATTTGCATTTATACCAATTTCTGTAACTGATGATGACACCTTTGTTGTCGTAGTTATACCAGTTTCATCGTGATTTCCACCAATTATTAAATTTTTATCATTAATTGGACTTAAATTATTACAATTATTACTATTATTTGTTGTTAAAATATCATTAGGTTCATCTAATTCATTATCTTCATTCTAACAAACAAACAATTATATAAAATTATTTTTAAAATCCTTTAAGATAATAAAATTTATTTACCGGTTCTTCTTCTAAACTACCCCATTCTTCATTGTCCCAGCCATCACGAGTATCTAATACTGTATTCGTTACAATACCAAGACCACTTACAACTTGTGGATTTAGATTTGCAGTTAGAGGTGCACTTAGTTGTGACGATGTACCAGCTAAAGGACTACTAGGATCCTGTGATGTCTTAAATTTGATATTGTAAAACAAAAAAAATTAATCAAATAAAAATTATCAATAAAAGTGGAATATCTTACATCCATTTCACCCCAATTTTCATTATCCCAATTATCTGGTCCATAATCACTAGCTGATGCTGATGTATCATTACTTTCATGCTCTAAAGATGTCATCGATGTTACACTAGATGTTGTCGTCGATAAACTACTGCTCGAAGGTTGCTCTAATGATGCTGGTTTACTTAATGTTTTACTACTTAATGGCCTTGGTGGACGTGACGAATCACTTTGACTTCGATAAAATTTCGCTGTGACAGCTGTAACTGCCCAACCAGCCCATGTTGCTGCTGCATTACCTAATGATGGTGTTGCTGTATGTACATCAGCCTCTAAAATAGTTCAATATTTATAATTTAAAATTTTTCATATTCTTTTATATAAAATATCAAACAAAAATTTACCCATTGTTTCACGTAAACTAGGATCTTCAGACACTCGTTCTAATTTTCCTAAAAATCCTCGAATTGTTTTAAAAGCTGGATCACGTACAGATTTTTCTGGATCCATCGTTAATGGACATAATGCTGGTAATACACGCGTTGCTACCTCGTTTAATAAAAAATATTGTTGTGTAGCAGCTAATGCTAATATGCCAGCAACACGAGCTGGTGGAAATGGATCACGCATTGCACGTATAAATGCTGAAACCAAAACTCTTTGTCGCACCTGAAATTAAATAAAATTAAAGAATAAATTAATTTTAATATACAATATTATACATTATTTTAATATTCTTACTTGTGGATGTAAGTGAGGCGCAATTTTTCCTAAACATACTGTTGTATTAGTTCTAATTCCACCTTGATCATCGCGTGCTTGTAATCTGGCAAAATGTCTTAGAACTTCAACATTTAAATTATTGTAATTTAATTTTGGTGCTAAATGTATTATAGACTAAAAAAACAATTAACATTAGTAAATACACATTTTTTAGAAAAGCAATTAATTAAAATAATTACTTTAACAGTTTGTTCCCTGATTGTTGGATTTGTATCTAAAAAGCCATGTGCAACTTGTGGAAATATTTGATCATTAACAGTTGATGTTTGTAAATGACTAACGAATAAATCTAATTGTTGCAATAAACGTGAACGTGTAACACGATCAGTTGATGCAAATAATTTCACAACACATGGTACAATACGTTTTTGATATTCTAGTTCTTCAAGAAGACGTCCCAACTAATATTTAACAATAATTAAATACACAAATGGTAGCTAAATCAACAAAATTAAAAAAAATCGCATTCTTTATAATTACTTTAAACATTGGTGCTAGTACAGCTGAACCAGCATCTCCGTATTCATAAGCAGTTATTAATTGTGGTAAAATTTTATGACGACAAACATTATCCGGAAATACATCCAATTGTGATGTTAAAGAACTAAAAAAGCGATTTTTTTCCGATTTATCTTTTATTTGTATTTCTTCTAAAAATAATAATGTATCAACTAGGTCATTTTTGAAAAAGCCACCAGGCTTACGACACCGTGTTATTATATCAGCTGGATTCGGACGATTTGACGGCGTTGCACCAACTAATTCACAATAGAGTGGTGTTAACGATTGTGGTATCTATAATTTAAAAGAAAAATTTAAAATGAATTTAATTTATTTATAAATTTATAAATTAATATACTCTATCAATATCTTTTAGATTGCCTCTGGCTTTCAATGGGCCATTAAATGCTTCCCATACTAAACAACCTAAGCCCCACATATCGGTTGAACTAAATTAAAATAAAAAGAAAAATTAATGAAAATTTAGTTAGTTAACGAATAGTGTTAATACGTAGCATATAAACATACCACTTAGTTATACTTTTTAATTTATTTGTATCATTTTTTTCTGGCGGATCATAAATGTCCAATGTTGTTGGTAATTTCACAATTGGTATATTATTTATATTATCATATTGTGTTACAAATTCTAAACCACCTAATTTCCATTCACCAGATAAATTAACAAATACAGACCACACAGATACATTATTGTGACGTAAATTACCATCATTATTTAAAAATGATAATGCTCGCTTGAAGAAATTAAATTAAAATATAGAATTTAATAATTCACAGAAAAAAGAAAAACATAATAATAAAAATAAAATGATTACAGTAATTTGAAATATTCCCCATGCCAAATAAATATCCTTTTGTTGTCCATCTGTTTCTAATTTATCAATATGTGTACCTAAGGGCTCAACATATTCTGTTGCAATATATAGAACTTTATCAGTTTCTAAACTATCCAAATATTGTAATATACTCGGATGCCTTAATGTTTTTAAACGCTTAATTGATTGTTTAGCTAATTCTAATTTTACATCTGTATTATTTATATTTTTAATATCATAAACAAATATCGATACTTCATCATTTGTATTTTTACGTTTTCCCTTATGTAAATTCCATATACTTTTTGTTTCTAAACCATGAATTTGTTCACCAATTTCATATGGAAAATCTTTACTTGCATCACGTGAAAAAAATGACCACATAATTTTATTAATAAACAAATTTAGAAAAAAAAAAAAAAATAAAAAAAAAAAACTAAAATTTATTATTATAAATAGAATGTATTTTTAAATAATCAAATTATTTATCAATAATAATGTTTGATTGTTTGTTTTTTATATGATTTATAAGTCCCAAAAAAAAAATAAAATAATAATAAAAAAAAAAACTATATCTCCTTTTTTTTATAACCTAAACACACTTTTTTGACACCATCACAGACTTTATTTGACGTATGGTATAAAAATAAAATAATGAGAATATTCTATAAACGTCATTTTCGCTTTTGTGGTTGTGTCAAAAAAAACTTTTCTAATTGAATTAAATACAAGAAATGTACTAGATTACAGCACTTTAAAGTACTATTTTATCGGTTTAGTTTTGAAATATATAAAATAAGAATTAAAACTTATATTTAATTAATTATAATTGAAATAATTAAAAATATTCTTTTATAAATTTAATTATAATAAAAGTTTTAATGGAAAATAAATTCATTAATAAACTCTTTTAAAATTGTTTGAAAATACTCATTTAAAAATAAGTAAAAAACTGGTATAATTTTACTTTATAATATGCTGCGTCTTTGGTAAATAATTGAATGAGCTTAATTAAATTATCTATGAAAATCCTGTTAGAATAATTTTGTTTAATTTAATTGATAGGCTTTCTAAAACAACGTAAAAAAAAATACTCAATCAGTTTTATTGAAAAATAAATAAACTAAATTCTCACCTTTAGCAGCATCAATTCCTACAAATTACAAGTAATTAAAAGTAGCAGCAAAGAAATAAAACAATATTTTTATTAATTTTAATTAAATTATTTAATATTTAATTTGTTTTTTTTTTTACAAATTTTTCTTTTATTTTGTTTTTTATCAAATATGGCATCAAAAATACATTTTTTTTTGTTTATTTTAAATATATTATTAAATAATTAGTATTCTTAAAAAATTTAATGAATAGATTTTGTAAAAATATTTAATTTTAGTAATTAATTTAAAAATATAAAATAAAAATTTTATTTAATTAATAAAAATGAAAATAATAATATAATAAAAATTTATTTTTTTTTTTTACTTAATTTAATTATGGTTATACCATAGAAATGATACAAAAATTATTTATAACACATTATTTTGGATGGATAATCTTATTAATTTAGTTGTTTTTTTTTTTATTATTATTTATATTTATTTAATTAATTTAAAAAATTATTGCAAAGATTTTTTTTTTAATTATTAAATTATTTTTTTTTACAAAACACAAATTTATAACTTGTATTCTGTGGTAATTTTTGAGCGTTTTTTTTTATCATATTGGGTAATTACAGCTCCTTCAACAACAAATGGTAAACAAGCAGGTAAACGTTCGTATGTGCTTATGGTTTTTCATTGTCTTTACTTATAAAATATGTTTTGATAAAAATATATAATTTTAATCATAAAACATAAACTAGTTTATATTTTTTACAAAAACTAGGTCAAACTAGATTTTCATCTATGAAATAAATACACCACCCAATAGTTATTTTTCTTTTGAAAGTAATTTTACTTTTATAGCAAAAATATTATTTATTTTCTTCCTTTTCTTACAAAAAAAAAACAAAAAAAAAAAAATTAATCTAAATTAATAATACAAGAAAATAATTTAATTATTTATATATATAAAAAACTAAAATAAAATAAAATTATTATAACAAATTAAATAAAATTAAATTATTTTCTTAATTTCCCTTATGATTACATACTTTGTTTTTTCTTTTTATTAATTTAATTATTTGTTTATTAATTGTTATTTTTTTATTTAAATTTTTTTTTTTTTTTTGGCTTAAATTTCAAATCTTTGATTCGATTATAATTAAGAAATTAATTTAAAAATTATAATATAATAAAACATAAAACAATTAATATAAAGAAAAAATAAAAACTGAATTTACTTTAAACAAAAATTAAAAAAAGAATCAACAAGTTAATCTAATAAATCATGCGCATTAAAATAACAAATGACACTCTTATTAAATCGTCACAACTTGTTGATTCTACTTTACTTAGTTTTTTTTTTATAACAAAAAGTGTTCTGCTAAATAAAAACAATATTGAAAAAAGGCACAAAAATTATACAAGAAAATTAAATAATAAAAAAACGGCGACATTTAAAATTATAAAAAAAATAATAATTATTTTTAAAACATTTGTTTTTTTCTCCTTAATTTATCATTTCTCTTCGTTTAGTATACAATTAATAAAAAAAAATAAAATAAAACAAAATTTATCACAACGCCATTTTGTTTAATTAATTATTTTCTGTGTTTTTTCTTTAAACACAAATAATAAAAATAAAAAATTCGTATTTTCCTTCTTTCTACAAACTAACTAATTTCGATGATTCACTTGTTGGCGTTGTTAATTCCAGAGGATGTTTACTTGTTTGTGATGAACATATTTGCACCAATGGACCAGAAACTGGTGTTAATCCGGTGCCACCATCCATTAAACTATCAAAGTTAAACATACCATTTGATGGTGTTGTTATTGGTACACCAGTAAAATCGTTTAACGGTTTATTATTATTTAACAAACTTAATTGCTGCGATGGTGTTAATGTTAATGGTACATTCAATGAACTTGGACGATTTGGTCGCGTTCTTAATGAATTACTTGCTAAAAGTGGTGTTGTTAAACCACCATTTGCCACAACAGTTAATGTTGGATTATTTGTTGTTATTAATGTTAATTTTGTTGATGCTGTTGTTGTTGGTGTTGTTATTGGTATAACTGATGACTTTGATGTAACAATACTACTATTAGGTATATTTAATGACTTATTTACTGAATTTGTTATTAGCTTTTCATTTGAAATAACCGGTGTATTTAATGTATTAGGACTTGTACTTGAAAGTAGTATTCTAAAATAGAATAATTAATTATTAATCATTATATCAAACATAATTATAAATATTATAGAGAAATAAAATTTACCTTTTTGGTGATGGTGGTCCATCTAATATATCATCAATTGGCTCTATTTTGACTTTATCCATTAAATTTGCTGTATACATATGTGTTGCAACATTTATCGGTTTTATATCTAATAATGTTGTTGATTTCTGATTATTATTATTATTATTATTTATATTATTATTTTGATTATTTAAATTATTATTGTTATTCGCATTATTATTATTATTTTGGTGATGTGAATTTTTCAAACGACATTGTGCACGATGATTATCTAATAAAAATTCAATATCTTCTTTATCATGCTTTAATTGTTGAATTTCATTTTGTAATGATTGTTTTTTCTTTTCTAAACTCTCAACTTCTTCAACTAATTCATTTGTATGATCAACACGCCTTTTACGACAACGTGCCGCTGCTAATTTATTACGTTCACGACGCACTTTACGTTTTTCTTCCTCTTCTGGACTCAAATTTGATGATTTTGTTGGACGTCTACCACCCATATTACGTCTTGATGTTGTCTGTTGTATTGGATTTGGTGCTAAAAATTAAAAGAAAATAAAAAATTAATTAAATTGTTTCAAGAATTATTTTATTTTATTGCAAATTACTTGATGAGGATGAACCAATATCGTCTGCAGGTGGTGTTTGCCAAGATTGTTCCGAACCATCACCATCGGAACCAGAGCCACTGCCTGTAGAATCTAAGCTATGTTCTTGTTCAAAAGCAAAGGGTGCTAAAGGCGGTACAAAACCAGCTTGTCCCGGTGGCTCACTTGTCAATTCAATAAAAGTCTATAAAGAAAATTAAAACAGCATAAGTATTTAAAAAATTAAAACATAATTAACATTTTTTTTTCAATTTACCTGTTCAATGTTTCTTAATGTCGTTGGTGTTAATGTTGCTGTTGTTCTTGTAGGCACGCCACTGTGTATACCGTCCAATGACACAAGCTATAAAAATATGAAATAAAATTTAATAAAGTTAATTAAAAAATATATAAAATAAAAATCTATTTCAATAAAAATTTCATATAAATTCATATTTTATTAAAAGAAAATATATTATTATTATTATTATTATTATTATTATTATTATTACAATAAAAATATATTTTACTGTTTTCAATTTGATTATTTCTTTTTTTAAATATTATATTGAATAACGAAAAACAAATTTCCAACTAATTAAATCGAGAAGAAAATTAATTAATTTTCACAAACTGTGAGCATTGACTTAGCTAAGGCGCAACCTTATAAAACTATTCGAATATTAAATATTTAAAAGCAATAAATTTCCATCAATAACATAAACTAATTAATTAAGCAAAACAGAAATAATTTTTCAAACAATCTAAAAAGAAAAAAAAAAAATTAACAATATAATGTAATTAATTTTTAACAATGATAAATAAAAAAAAAATAAATTATAAAGACAAATGTATTTAAAAAATAAAAAATTATATCATATGTTATAATTAATCAATTATAGAATATAAACAAATATATAATGTATAAGTATATAAAAACACTATCAAATCGACAACAAACATCACAGCAGAAAATAAATAAATTTAAAATAATAAAATGAAAAGTAAAGTAAAGTTAAGTAAAATAATGTAAATAAATAAATAATTTTTTTAAGTTAGAGAAATATTCTTATTTAAAAGAAAAGAGAAAAGAAAATATAATAACTATAGCAAAATAAGACAATAGACTCTTTTCTAACTGCCCACTATCAAAAGAAAACAAATTAAAAGTAAAAAATTAAATAATAAAAGTAACAAAACATAGTAAAATAAATTTATATTTGTTATATTATTTTTTAATTTTTTATATTGTTCTTGTTGTGTTATTATTATTTTTTTTTTTCGTTTTTATTTTAATTAAAAATAAAAGTAAATGAAAAATAAATTATTTATAAAAATAGCAATGCTATCATTACCACTTTTTTTTTTTTTTTTGTTATATTTTTTGTTGATTTTAAGAATATAAATTTTTTTTAAAAAAAAATAGTAAATTAATGTTTATAATAAAAACAAATAAAACCATTTTAAATAATTAGAAATATTTTATTTCATTATTAAAAGCAAAAAAAAACTACTCATCGTCCTTTGTTAATAAATTAACAATAAAAAAAAAGGAAACAATTTTTAATAATAAATAATGGGAAAAACATCCAACTAACACAGAAATACCTGTTGCATAAAAAGCTCAGTAGCTAAAAAATTCGCTATTTCACAGGCGTCCATTTATTTTAATTTAATTATTATTGCATAAAAATTAATTACAAACAATAATATGTAATAATAATCTCCTTAATTGTCGGTTTTATAATATAAAAGAATAATAATAATAAATATTTTTTATTATTATTATTATTATTATTAATTTTCGTTTTTATTTATTCGAATTTTACTAAATTGGTTGTTGTCTATGATTATAGATCTTTTATTTTAAATTTTTATTATAATATTCGCTTGTGTGTTCTTTATATTAATTTCGTTTTCGTCTTGTATATTATTTAACTTTTAATTATTTAATTCTTTTAACAATATTTATAAATGAGTTATTTTATTTTCAATAAAAATCGGTTTCAATTTAAAATCATATAAATTAAAAATAAAAATTTCGGTACAAAATATGTGATTATAACAGTTGACAATATTTTTTATTAAACTGGTATACAAATTTTTCAGTTCTTCTTTCTTCTTAATTTAAATTTAATTAATTATGACACTTTAAATCGTTTTGTAGAGATTAATTTCTCTTTTATTTAAATAAAGAACACTTTATTTTACTTAATTAATTAATACAAATTTAATTAAATAATCGAAATTACGTCACAAAATCACTTTACTTCTAAATAAATTTTCATTCGATAACTTTTTCGTTTTTTTAATTTTATATTTTTTTGTAGTTTTTTTAAATCCTTTCTACTAATCATTTAATTTAATTTCTTTCCAATAATTTTTGATTAATGACGTATTATTTTCTCTTCTTCTATTTATTAATTAATTATTCAAATTAATTTCGTTTTTATTTATTTAATTATTATTTTTAATAAAAGTTTTTTTTCAATTATTTTTTTATTTTTAATTAAATTTTCGTTCGTTCGTTGTATTAGATGTTATATTTCTTAAAGATTATTTTATATTTATATGCCTCTTAAATTTTCTTTAAGTAAGAACAGAGGCTCGAGGTCGACTAAATTAAATTAAATAAAATAAAATTAAAATACTAAAAACAAAAAAAAAAAAACTAAATTAATATTATTGAGGATTATCAACGGTGTGTTGTAGTGTTTACTAAGGAGTTAAAATGTTAATTTTCGCATACTCTCCCTCTCAACACTATCTCGCATGTACATGATTTTATTAAAATCACAAAAATTATACGAGATAAATTTCCGTATCTCATTTTCGTTAAAAATAAAACAGTAATTTACTTGTTTTTTTTTTTTGTAAATTTTCTTTGCTTTTTTATTTTTAATAAATTTTCTTTGCAAATTTTTCAAGATGAATAAGAAAAACTCCCCGCATTACTCTAATATTGTTTCGTTTACCATGTATATATGTATTTATTTTTCATATAATTATTATTATTATTATTGTTTTATAAAGTAAAAAAAAACCAAGCAATTTATTCTTATTTTTAATTTTTGTTACTATTTTAATAAATAACAAAATTAAATAACAAATTCTCAAGAAAATAAAAAAAATAAATAAAATAATTTAATACAGAAAGGCGCAGGTTAAATATTTTTCGTATTAAAATATATTAAGACAAGATAGGACAGGACACACAGGCATAAAATATAAATTGAATTTAAAAAGAAAATCAAAGAAGAAGCAGAAAAAACTGTAAAAAGATGCCAAAAATAACGAATAATATAATAATAATAAAAATAAAAATTATACATATATTTACATCGTTGTTTTAAATTTAATTTAAATTTCTTCAAAGAGAATACTGAGAAATTGAGCACGAGAAAATTACTTAATTAAAAGAATAAAAAAAAAGCTCAAAATAAATATTTAAATCTAATTTAATAAAAAAAAAATATGCAAATTTGATATAAATTGTTCATTTAACCATTAATTATATTACTGATATAATTAAAGAAAAATTTATTTAATAGTAAAAAGAAAATAAGAAAAATCATTAATTAAAAATATTTACACTAATAAAATAATAACCAAATATTCTAATAGATGTCAGATAAGTTAGTAAAAATATATAAATTTTGCAATGAGAAAATAATTAGCAATTGTAAAATTGGCTATGCTATACCATTTAAAAATAATTATATAAACAAAAACAAAAAAGAAATATTTACATTGACATTCGTGCATTTAAGCACATAAATAATTAAAAATTTAAATAATCAATAAATGAAAAAAATTTAAATGTGACAAACGTCACATGGGCCATAATATTTAATTTTTTGTAAATTTTTATAAAAAAAAATGTGAAAATTGCATCATAATTTGCAACGACAAATTTTAGACACGTAATAGATGTGTATATAAATAATGACATACATATATTCCTTTATAACAACTAATTATAGAAATTATATTACTTCTCATTCACAACTTATTCAAATAATCACAAATAATAATATGTGTTTCTAGGTAATTAATAGCACTTAGTGTAAAACAAATATTACAACTTTGCCAATAATTTCTAACCGAAAAACTGAAATCGAACACAAAATAATATTATTATCAGACTAAACTTATCATATTTGGCAGTCACAATAAATCAACATTAACCATAGATAACAAAAATTGCATCAAGGTGTTAAAAATTTTTCTTGCAATAACAAAAAGAAAAGCAAATAAAAAAAATTCAATACAGAAGAGAAAATTTCTACCTCAATTAACCTAAATTTCAATTTATTTTTCCTTATGTGTTATTTCTTCTGGTAACTTTTTTTTATTATTATTATTATTATAATTATAATTAATATTTATTTAACTTATAAAGTAATTAATAATGTTTAAAAAAAAAATAAAGCCAAAATACAAACAGAGGAAAAAACAACACTTATTTTAAAACCAAAGATTAAGTGAAATAAAGTGAAAATTTATGATTTTTTATTAAAATGACGTCAATCATTTAATTGCTGATTATATATACGTATAAATTTATATTTATTGAGTTTATACTATTTTTAAATGATTTTATTATATTTTTATCGAAAATAAAGTCAAAAAAAAAAAAATATTTATTAAAAACCTTAAATTTTGAATACGATATAATCCTTTCAATTCATTAAATCCTTTGAAAATAATTTAAAATTTAGCTGAGTGAAGCAATAACTGAATTATAAAGTAAATTACGCACACAAAACACTTTGATTAAATATTAAAAATATGTGTTAAACTATAATACTCGTAAAAAACTTGTGCAAATAAACAAATTCAATAAAAGTAAAAATTGTTCAAAAATATTGTAATTTTGTCACCAATTATCACAATAAAATTTTTATTAATTTGTAATTATAATTATATAAAATCACATAAAAAACACATAAACTAATTACAACAGAAAAATAACATAACTAAAAGCACTAAAATGTCACTTTGAAACCGTTTAGCTTTAAGCCAAATAACAAAATAAAATGTTAAAAAAAAAAACTTTAGCAAAAATAAACTTTGCGCTTTTATTTATTGTTGTGAATTAAAAATATTATTTATTTGTAATCAATCGTTTAAATACATATATATATATGTTTTATAATTATTACTTTTTTAACATAACTATAAACTTTATTTTTATTATTTACAGAGGGTGGTGAATTTTTTCCTCCTTTTTTTCCAAACTTATAGTACTTACTTCGTTATAGATTTAGAGTTTCGCTTTATTTTTTGTATTGAAAAATTAAATTAATAAAATTAATAATAATAAAAAAAAATTGAAAAGCAAAAAATAATAACTGATAACAGAAATAAAATAAATTGTTTGTTATGATAACAAATTATTACGTTGTTTCACATTCATTTGACTATATATATTTGATTTAACTATATGTACATAAGTTTAGTAATTTAATTAGCTTGAAATATTAAATAAAAAATGTATTCCCTTCAAGAGAAAACAAACTAAACAAGTAAATAAAATTTGCACTGCGCAAATGACTTATGTATATAAATATAAATAAATTTTCATTAATTTTTGTATCGGGATTTATTTCCACGAAATCACCAAATCGATAAACTTTTTAAAAACCCCCTTTGCTAAATATACAAATAAAACTGATCCAAGGGGATAACTTTTAATCAAATACATTCCCCATGCTGTAAGTGATAAAATTTATATATATCCGGTTGACATTTTATCTATATAATTAAATAGAAAAATTATTTCTCCTTTAAACACTTACAAAAAAAAAAAAAACGACAAATTCGCAAAACTTAAAGCTAAAAAAAAAACTAAATTAAAATTAATATTTACTTCGTTTATCATGAAATATAAAAATGTGTTTTATTTTTTATCATTAAATTGATCTAAGTAAGTGACGTATTATTTATTATTTAAGTTTATTTATTCATTTCGCTTTTTCATTAAATTGTTTTTTTTCTTTATTATTTTGGCGCACAAAATTTACACATAATTTTTTTTTTTTTTTGGCTACAACGCAACATTTTAATAAATTAATAAGAAATCAAATAAATAATTCAATGACGTATTTATTTAAGAAAAAAAAATTTCATAAGAAATCGCAATACATACAACCAACTTAGAGAAAGACAAAATAAAAAAACCTGAAAACACCTGTAAATATTGCGTCACCTTAATTTACTACGTAAAAACTAGTGGCAAAACAGTATTTCAAATATAATTTGTTCGTGTATAAATTTTTCGATATTTCTTCGATAAGTTGAAATAAATTTAAAATATTTTTTTTTTCAATAAAAACTTTAATTTATTTTCAATTTTTTAATTGATGTTTATAATAATGAAATGACGCAGTATTATTTCTTTTAATTAATAATTATTATTCACATTACAAGCACAAAAAAGATAATAAATTACTTTAAGCAAAAAATTAACAAAACACCTAGTGACATCTATTATTTATAAAAATAAAAGTAAAAACTACACATAAAATTAATTAAGATAATCAAAAATATAATAATAATAAAAATTTATAAAAACAGGGGAATTTTACAGTAAAATCAAATGTTATATATATATGTATGTATATACCAGTTCAATACTATTTTAATTAGCACACAAAATTGTGAATTAGGAAAACAAAAATCCCCTAAGAAAAAAAATTTAAATTAAATAAAATTTTAATTAAGTAGCTAATAAAATTATTTTTTTTCAAATTAACATCAGTAAAATAAATAAAAATTAATTTTCAACAGAAAAATTTCATTAAGAATGACGTCAATCGAAATGAATTTCATTTAGTAGAGTTTTCTCTACTTATTCTTACAAATAAATTCATCTTAAATAACGCCACACAACACCTTAGCTTAAAAAAAAAAAGCAAACAATTCTACAACACTTTATTTATGAGCGCAACAGTAGAACATTAAATTAAAGTAAAAATAATAAACGATACTTAAATTATGATGACTCATTGTTAATTTTATTTATTTAATTTTTTATTTATTTACAAAACAAAACTAAAACGTAATGTATTTATGAATTGGTAAATAAACACATTTTTTTTATATTATATCTGTCTGTATGATATGTCTTTAATTAGATAAAATTCACTTTAAATGTACTGACTTTTAGCAATTACTGTTGTACGCGTTACGCTACAGTACTAATTTCTAATTTAAACTTTAATATAAACAAGAAAAGATTTAATTCTTTATTATTCATGTTTTTAGTTGTAATTTTCATTTAATAAATTTAATCAATGAATTTATCATTTTTTTCATTTATTTATATATTCGTTTTTTTTTTATGTCGCTTATTTATATTTATTTTAGTATTATTTTGTTACCTTGTTTATTGCTTTACTAAAAAAAACCGTTAATCATTTCTACAAATCAATTTTTTTTTGTTCTTTTTTAATGAATTTTCATGAATTTTGTTTGAATGTTTTTCTGCTATTTTCACAAAAAAAAAATTAAATAAATAAATAAATATTATAAATGAATGAATTGTTGTTTAAAGTTGTGAAAAAATTATTTTAAGCAAAAACTATAAAATACATTACGTTAAATAATGGTTACGCCAATGACATATTCATTATGCATATTTATTTTACAAAAAAAAATAAAAAAATTAATGCATTAAATAATGAAAAAGAGTTTAAAGTGCAACTGGTATAATGATTTATTAAAATTGAATATTTTCAAATAATAACAGCAACAGCAAAAATTATGCTTTATTTAATTCAAAGCTAAAGAAAAGTAAAAGCCACTCTTAAACCATAGAAACAACGTAACATATAATTGCATCATCGAAGCTTACACAAAATGAAAAAATACTAATAGAAAGAATAATATTTTAATTAAATAATGTTCAATTAAAATTTGACACTGAATGAACTTTTCTTCTTTTTTTTTTTTAATTTAATAAAGAAAAATTATAAAATTAATATGCAACGTGTCTGGTTTGCTGACCTTTTTTAATAATATTTTCTTTATTATTTTCTTTATTTAAAAAGAATTCTGTTTTGTCCTAAAGAAATACAAATAATTTTTAGCAATTCTTTCTACTTATTATTGTTATTAATTAATCAAATATAACACAACTGTATAAATACAAGATAAATAATAAAATAAAATAAAAATCAATTGAACACGTGCAAAATACATTGTATTATTCTTATAAATTTTACTTAGTTTTTGACCTAATAAAGCGTTAATATTTTTTACATATTTATTTTATATTAAAAAATCTTAAAGTTTGTTATTTCTTTTTGTGCTTTGCCTTTTTTTCTTTCTGTTTTCTTATTCTTTTGATTTAAAAGTAAAATTAATTGTGTGTGGGTTTTTGTTACAAGAAAACAAGCAACCATAAATGAAAAACGAAAAAAAAAAAACGTGTTAATCAAACAGGAGAAGAAAAAACAGCAAACAAAATATAAATAAAAAAACCAACCGATATTTTTAATAATTTTTCTATCTTGAAAAATAAAAGAAAAGGAAAAAAAAACGAAAATAATTATAATTATATAATTAAAATATTAAATAATCAATAAATAATTTTATAATAATCAACCAACCAGCCAATACGATAAAAATAAATTATATAAAAACCAAAAACAATATACATATAATCGAAAACAGTATTACTAGTTCCGGTTAAACAATATTAAATGTCAAATTATTACAAAATTATTAATTTTTATTAAAGCAAATAATTTATATAAATAAAAACGACAGCAGCAGTAACAAATAACAACAAAAAAGAAAAGAAATTTAAAATTAAACAAAGGAAAATCATAATGGTGTAATTTTGTAAAATTTAAATAACGGAAATAATATTTAATTTTAACAAAAGATTTAATTATCCTCTATGGACTGTGCTATAAGAATTTAATGGTAAAATGACATGTAAAAAATTAGTTAAGAAAAATTATTAATCAACAAATTAAATCGTTTGAATAATTAAGCATTATTAACGTTCCAAAATTCTTTCATTTGAAATTTTGCTAATTTTGTTTTAAAGATAAAAATTAAACACTTGTTTTACTAGAAATATCAAACTACCACCCCATCTGTTAAAAAAATTTGTTATTTTTCCGATTATAATTATTTAATTCCATTATTATTTAATTTATAATTTTCTCTCTACTGGAATTTGTTTTTTGCTTTTCTAATCTTTAAAAATTACTTTGCACGATAACAATACAACATAAATAAATGAAAATAATATGTATAAAATAGAATAAAATAATTAATTGTAAAAAAAAAAAATATTTATATTAATAAATATATATGTATATACAAACAAAAAATTGATTGAGGTTTAAAATAACAAAACAACTCTGCTTTTTCTTGATTAAAATAAAAATTATGATTAATCAAGTTTTTTTTTTTAATAAAATTTTATTTATACTGAAATTAATAATAAAAAGCAGGCAGAGAAAAAAAAAACAACAGATAAAACACAATTTTTAATAATTATTATCAAGAAAACACCTTTTTTTTTGTTGTCATATAAATTAATAATAAATAAATAAAAAGAAGAAATATTATTAATTTACAATAAAATATAAATAATAATAATAATAATTATTTAAACAATTGACGTCATATTATCAACAGTATTTTTATTATCATCAATAATTTTATATAAAAAAAAATATTATTATTAAAAAAAATTAAATTAAATTAATGATTCATGAAGTTTTGTTTTATTTATTTAACGAAAAAGCAAAAAAAAAAAAAAGGAAAAATACTGAAAACAGCAAGAAAAATATGTTTAAAAAAAAAAAAAACACAAAAATTAAATAATTTAAAATATTTTATTATTATCTCGTTTTTCTTTTTTTCTTCTTTTTATTTTTTTTTTGTTATAATTTGATTATTTTTATTTATTTATTTATAAATATGTTTGTTATGAAGATGTGATAAACTCGGTTGTTGTTTGATTAACAACAACAAAAGCAACAATAATAACAGCGAAACAACTAAATGATTAAAATTCATTTAAATGAATTAAATTTAATTCAATAAAAATTAATTTAAACTAAAGTAAAGAGAAATTATTGTGAAAATTAATTTCGTCTGTATTTTCAATTTTAATTAAACAATAGTCGATAATTATTAACAATAGATATTGTTAATCAATTGAAATTATTTTGGAATATTAATTTATAATAATTATCCCCTACAAGGGATCTGTTTGTCTAAAAGGCAAGTTAAGTAAATTTAAAAATAAAAACACCTAAATTTCCATCCAATAAAGTTTAAGCAAATTTAATTAAAATCTCTTTCATATCAAAAATACTTAATTTAGAAAAATAATCACAAAATAAAATAATTGTGGTTTAGCGAATTAAATTAAATAATAAAAAAAAATAATTAAAATGGAAAAAACACTAAACATGATTAAAATTTTACATTAATTAGTTTTAATTATTTTTTTATTATTTATCTTAATTAAAGTTTAACTATTTATTGTTTATTATTGACCACAAAAACAAATAAAACTATTTAAATAATTAAGAAATGCATAACAATAAACAATCATAATCATCTTACCATTTTTGAAACAGGTGTTAATGGTGTCGTTGTTGAATTAAATGGTGTAAATAAATAAACGTCGTTGAATATATTATTATCAAGCGTCATTTAAATTAATTTTTTATTAACGTTTTCTTTTCTTTTTTTTTTTTGTAAATTTATTTAATTAATAAATTTGTGATTTTTTTTTAGAACCAAAAAATGTACGAGAACAAATGTTCAATTAGACAATTTGTCTTCCTTAATTAAAATCAAAAGATAAAATTAGAAACATAGAACAAACTAATAATAAACTATTACGAAGGTCAAGTTAAAAAAAAAACTTAACAAAATCACACACAAAACAGTGAATAATTAATAATTTAAAAATTTATTCACTTATTCAATAATTTCTTTTTATTCACAAAACAATCACAATACTATTGCTCCTCTTTAATCCTTTTAAAAAAATAATATTTTTATATAAAATAAAAACTTTTACAATAATTTTCGTTTTTAAAAACTACAAGTAGTGTCACAACGTTACGACTTCAACTGATCAACTAAAAGTGTGCGTCATCGTTTCATTGCTTTTATATGAAATCAACAAAAGAGAAAAATAATATATAAAAATAACGTGAAAAAAAAATCATTTATACACATAATAATAAATATATATATATATAAATGTTTAAAAGCAAGAAATGTGTGTGCTGTGTGGTATTTTTATTTTGCTGTTAAAGCAAAGCAAAATTATATTTAAATTAAAAAAAAAATAAACCAAAAGCAACATAAATTAATGTTCGTTATGTTTGTGTGTTGACAATTAACGTTTATTTTTTCACAATTTTCTTTTCTTTTATATATTATTTTGCTTATAACAATTATAATTATTTATATATAGTCAAATAGTTTAATATTTAAATGTAATAAAGAGAAAAAAGTAAATAATTACAAGAAGTACAGCAACACTTCATTAACGAAATAGCACAGTAACACACCGATAAATAACAATAAATGTGTGTACATGCTAAATACTAGTATACTTGTTTATACGCATGTATGTAAAACCAAACTAACATAATAATAATAACAACAAACAAAATCAAAAAAATTTAAATAATTTTAATATATTCTTCTTTTTTGTAAATATTTTTTATTCTTTTTGATTATTTTAAGTAAAAATAAAATGTATTATGTATAGGGTGATATAAGAATTAATTACTTTAATACGATGATGATAAATTATTCCAGTTAAAGTATCCAAGACATAAACCGTTGGTCATACCATATAGCACGTAACGTAATGATTAAATTTAAAAATAAAAATCATATAAAGTCAAGAAAGGACTTAATTAATTAAAAGACCGAATCACCCTATATGCAAATGAAAAAATAAATAATCTTATTCTTAATAAAAAATTAACGAAAAAATGTTTATTATTAATAATAATAATAATATAATAAATAAACGGCAAAGATTTGCTATTCTTAAAAAAAAAGAACAAAATTTAATTTTATTCTCGAAAAAAAAAAATAAATTATCATAATTTTTATGTTGTTTGCTGTGCTATTTTATTTTTTTATTTAATTTTCTATTCAGTTAATAAAATTTCAACAAAAGATTGACTTAAAAACAAAGCCATGTTTACTTTTTTGCCTACGATTTGTCTGTGTGTTTATTAGATTTTTTTATTTTCATATTATTGAAAGCAAAAAAAATAAAAAATTAATATACAAGATTAGCATGGTTGCCAATTACATTATGTTTTGTTCAAAAAACGAGAAAAAATAAAAATTTTACAACGAAAACAAACTAAAATTATAATTCATTTAGCAAGAATTTTTTTTTTTTGTTTTACTTTTCATAGAATCTTCATTATTTTAATTGATGATATTTTTGTTTTATATTTTTAATTTTTATTGCGTTCATTTTTTGCGTTTTCAAAAATTCAAATTTTATTAATCAGAAAATTAAAAATAGAAAAATAAACTGTCTTATTTTTTAAAAGTAATTCTTTTACATACAAAAACAATATAATTAATTATTTGTTTACATAATTAAATCAACTAAGCGGTGCTATTTAAATTTACTTAAATATGTCATTACAGGTTTTAAAGTGATTACACATAAGATTGCTTTCTATTGCAATTGCACAAAATTCGACGGAATTTAAATAAAATTCATACGAAAAACTATTTTATTTCTTTTAAGCAAAACAATAAATGATTTTTCCATTGAAACCGGAGTGGATTAAAAAAAAAATAAACACGCATGCTTTAAAGTGACGTCATTAAAATAGCATAATAAACCATGCTTTAATCTTGTATTAAGATGAGAATAAAAACAAAAATAAAAAACGGAGAGTGAGAAGTTTTTTTTTTTATATCCCCTCTAATGTGAACTTAGCGAATATAAGTATCTGCCAGACAATATTATTTTAATTCCAAATATTACCCCACCAATGGGCTAAGTAATTAAATATAGTTTTTTATTGTTACAACAGTTAATTGAGTTTAGAATAATAATGAGGAAAATATGTTATGTTTGTTTTTTTATTCATAGAAAAAACTATAATAAAGCTTTTATTTTATTGAAGGACAGAAACCAAAAAAAAATTTTTTATTAAAATTCACGATTCTCTGGAAACAATGACGTCAATTAACAGTAAATTATTTTTTTGTTATACAAAAACACAATCGCGCTTTTAATATTAAAAAATGGCATGATTTCTCCAGGCGCACACACACACATAAATAGATGATTGTTTTCTTTTAATTATTTTGTGACGTTTTTATAGTGTACGTCATTAATTTGGGTATTTTCTTTGCTTTCACCTTCTCGAATTTACATAACCTAACATAATAAAAACAACCTTTAATAACACGTTCAACCATGATTAGATTTATGCCTGTTGTATGAAACTTAATTCCATACAAACGATTTTCAAGGAATGCATTTAAATTTATCTATTTTAATAATAACTAAAATAACAGCAATAAAACAATTTAAATAAATTTCTTTTTCCTTATCTACATCATTTTTTATTGATTTATTCTCTAATATAGTAGTAATTCTTTAAACAAAGAAGTGTATTTAAAATGAAAACTAAAAACAAAAGTATGCAGATAACAAATGTCATAAATAGAAATAAATAATAGAATTTTTTTATTCATTTTATCTAAAAATAATAATTTAAAAAAAAAAGAAGCAAAAAACATGTTGACCGTGATAAAAAAAATATACATTAATGTGATATAAAAATCAAAATATGTCAGCCATATTCGGTTATTAAATTAAAAGTCATTTTGCAATTTTACATTTCCAATACTTTTAATTCATTATTGTATTGTAGCTTTCAATATGATAATGTCTATTAAATTTATTTTTATTATTACGACAGAACTCAGTCAATTGAATTCATTATAATACATTTAACATGAATAGTAGTATATTGTACATTTTTTTTTTTTTGTTTATAGAAACGTCAAAAATGTTTTTGTTATTATTATTATTCTGTCTTTTAATTACATTTTGTAAATAATATTTTATTTAATACGTTTTAATTCTAAACAGAAATATTTTAGTTAAATATATTTATTCAGATTATTTAGAAAAATAATTCTTTGTTCGATAAAATAATAACAAAACAAAAAAAAAGGAAAAACAAAAGAAATCGACCTTCAATGGATAAAATTTTATTTTAATTTTTTTTTTACTTTGTTTAATTTATTTTCAATAACTTAAAAGAAATTAAATACAGAAATAATGAATGTAATACTTACTGTGACATTTTGTTGTACAATAATATCCGATGAATTTTGACTATTTTCATCTGATGATTGTGAAGTATCCGAATTTGCATCAGAAATTTCTAATTTCATTTTATTAATCATTTTTAATTATTTTTTTATTTTAAACAATAAAAAAAAAAAAACATTAAGAAAAACTGTTAATCCAAAAGATTTAATTGTTTTTACTCTTTTTATTTTATATAAGATTATTTAACAATAAAACATACACCACGCCCAAATGATAATCACAATAATTATTATTTTTCCTTTACTTTTCTTTTATCAATAAATTGATTTTTTTTTCTTTTACTTTTTCTTATATTAAAGCCACAGACAACAAATTTATGTTCATGAAAAAATTGTTTGTTGTTAATTTTTGTTTTTACTAAAAATAAAACGTTCTTTTTTTGTTATTTTGTTTATAGACGAATATAAAAAACTGTTTAAAAATTAAATTTCATCAATACGCGTAATTTTTCAGTAGAAAATATAAATTGTAACGAAAATATAATAGTTGTTTAATAAAGTTAAAATGAGGAATAAAAAATAATAATAATAAATATAAACAGAGTTTTTGACACACAACAAACACAAAGCAGCGGTTAGAATGGTGCAAATGATGACTCATCGGGTTTCACGAATATTTTCTGTATTTTTTTTTTGTATTGTATTACTTTATTATTTTGTTTAAATAACAGTCCCCCTACAAATACGTCATAAGTTTATATATAATTGCGGGGAAATTAGATTTATAAGCACTGCATATATTCAGAGAATCAGATATATACAAGTCAGTAAGGTGTAAAGAGTTAAGCATTATACTCTATCGTTGTACAAGTTTTATTCTCTTTATTAGCAACATGGCGAACGTTCCAGAATGCGATAAAGAGAAAGAATAATTTTTTTTATTTGATTTGCTATATATGCAATGCGGCTTTTGTGCAGTATTAGAATTGCACTTCTTTTTTACCAAAAAATTTAAATTTAATTATTTTTAGATGCTATTTTTATGTATATTACACATAATTGTTGAAAAAATCTCTAGTGCAAAAAGATGTTTTTAAAATAAAAATAATTATTTATTAAAAAATTATTGAGTAGGTAGCAGTAGTAGCGGCAACAGAGCAGTACCAACAATTTATCTAAAAAATTGTTTTTTTTTAAATATAAAAATATGACGTCATGGTGTTTTCTAAGAAAGCATAATGACCTCATCGCAATTTATTTTTATCTCTGTATTTTTTTTTTCCTATGTTTGAAGCACGTGTAATGAGTTATAAAAATCGCGAAAATGTATTTATTTAAATTAATCTGTAATAACAGATTATGTAAGGTCAATCCAGTAAAGTTCTTAAAAGATTTTTCTTTCAGTTATTTGATATGTAAGTTATTTCCGTTATAGTTTTTTTTGATTTTGTTAAACTCGACCTTGCAAATGTATCAATTAATTTAAATCAAAAAAGTCTTAAATTGTTTTTTAAACTATTAAAATCGAGATTTATGGTTATTTAAGTTGCTTGTGTTTTTTTTAAACTTAAAGAAGTATCAATAAATAAAAGAATGTATTTGGTTTCCGGTTATATAAATTAATTAGAGTTAATTAAACATGTTAGTTAATAATTTATAAATAAAACTAATTATATATTAAATAAACATCGAATTATTGCTTCTTCCCCAATTAAGATGGAATAAAAATGGATTTTTTTTTAAATTTTTAATAGCAGAAAATTAATTTAAACAAACATCATGTGATTAGCGTTTTCTCGACAATTTGCTATCTTATCAGAGTGTGCTGTAGCACACATTTCAGTTACATTTCTAATTATATAAATAATTTTATTTTTCATTTAAAAAAAGTAAATAATGGTGAATCATGTATTTATAAATCTAATAAAAAAAAACTAAAGCAAATAAAAGCGCCAATTTGACGCTAAATGAAATAATAATAATAAATAATAAAATAAAACAATTTAAAACTAAATTCCGGAAGTGTAGTGCATTCCTTAAGCTCTGACTCACCTTTTCATTAATTTTTATATCATCTCTTTTGCTATGCGACTGGATAACCGTTTTCTTTTCTTTTTGTTTTTTTGGTATCTGTTAGAGGCGGTACATTTATAACATTTTTGATTTAAAGCTGTAGGAAAATAATAAAACAAAATAGCCGCAACTTTAAAATCAAGTTTAAAACGTGTTCGGACAAGTTCACGTGTACCAGTTTTCTATAACGTTTCGTATTAACATCACACGAGACACGACTGTTAAAATTTATGCCCAGAAAATATAACAAAAACGTACTAGAAATATTCAGTGTATTCAAGTGTTTCGATTTTTTTTTTCATTTATTTTAATACAATTACATAAAGGATTATCAAATTCAATTATAAAGATTAAGTAAGAAAAAATTATAAACCATTATAATTAAAGAAAAGAGATATTTTTATTAAAAAGACAAAAAAATTGTTTATTTTCTATTTATCATCCGTAGGACAGCAAGCACCAAGTTTTATCGTTACACAACCGTCATATTCAGGCATTTGAATAAACTTTTGTACTAACCAATCACGAATAAACGTTGGTGTTATTTTAAATAGTAAATGATAGATTTTATATCTAAAAATGCAGAATTTAATTAAATATAAAGAAAAAATAAAACAAAAAATTACCTTAACGGTTCCGCTTTATAAATTCTAGAAGGATTTTCATGCAATAAAGATGCAACAAACTTTTTCATTATAATCGTATTGTCCATATCGTCAGTCTTTTGGTAATTCGATATAATACTTAAATAAGACATGTATTTATTAAAGAAACAACTATAATAACGATTTTGTTCCGTGGTGAAATTCTTTAACATTTCATTAGCATATAACTCTTGTTTGGAAAGAATATTACTAGACATGATGAAGGAACCTTAAACAATGAAAATTACGTAACATTTATATGTTTTATAATAATAGTAGTTATACCTGGTATGAAATTTACAACGTTAACACCGTATTTTTTAACCTCTTGTCTTAACGAATCTGTCCAAAATAATAAACCAGCTTTGGATGCTGAATAAACTGATAAACCAGGTAAAGCCTAAAAGTAATCAGTTTTTGTAATAAATTTTTCTATAAATTATTATTTTAATTTTTACTTGCATTCCACAATGACTTGTTACATTGATAATACGTCCTTTATACTTTCTTAACATTGGTAAAAACATTTTTGTCATATTCATTGTGCCAATTAAATTTGTATTAATAATGTTAGAAATATGATCAGTTGTTAGCCATTCAAATTCACCAAATATTAAAATGCCAGCATTATTAACAACAGCCGTTAAAACATGTTCTTTATTATTTGTTAAAAAATCTTGCATTGTATTATATAATAAAACAATATTATCATTTTTCGTTATATCTAATTCATTAATAAATAGTCGATTGACATCCGGACACAATTCTAATAATTTTTTTGTTCCTTCAGATTCTTTATTATAACAGCATGCAATGACAGTCATATTTAATCGATAACACTTGATTGCCATGTTAAATCTGTAACAAAAAATTTATACATATAATTAAACGTTTTATAGTTTTGCTTTTACTAATATTTCAAAAAAACACTTACCCAAGTCCTGAATCACATCCGGTGATAATAACAACATTATTTTGATTTACTTCAATTAAATTTTTTTGATTAATTAAATACGATAAAAACCATATTCCAATTAATATAAATGTCATGTATTGTAAAAAGTCATACCATGTACCATGGAATAACATTGTAACCAAACCAAATACACCACTGCCTAAATAAATTAATTTTTCTGTAGCCAGATTAAATAAATTTTGAAAAAACATTTTCGCCGATGTAATAAAACTAGAATCGACAGGATCTTTTTCGCATTTAAGATAATTATTATTGACCATACTTGGTGCGATACGACGATAAACTATTTTAAATAATGCCATCGAAATGTACTTTAGAAGTAAAAAACAAAAACGAATAATTTAAGAAAAGATGATATTTACAAAATGATAATTTTTAGAATTAAATAAATAAATAATTTAAAGATTGAAAAAAAACAAAAAAAGGAACGGATATAAATTTAAAAAGAAAAAACAACGTAAAAATATAACAACATATAGCAGAAAATTTGTTAATCAAATATTTATTTTTATTGAATTTACAAAATATGATAGAAAAATTGAAATGATAAATAAAACAAAATATTATAATTTTATCTACATATTTTAATTTACATTTAATTTAATATGAGAAGGCATTGACTATTAATTTTCTTTTCTCTACATATATATTTGGTTAAAAGCATTAAACTTATTCATTTTGATTTAACATTTTATAAATTTTCTAAAATTTTGATTTATCAAGTTTTAATACAAAAATTATAGAAATTATCCATTTCTGTTATTAATTAATGTTTTTTTGATGTTATTACAATTTTATTTGTTGTATTTCTTGTTGTTACTATTTTAAAATAATTTTTTCTCCTTAAATTATTTGTGGAATCTGTTTGAGAGCTTTTTTTCATTATTGTTAAATTACTCAATTTTTCACTATGTTTATTTAGGATATTAGAATTTTTATTACATTCGTTATCTGTATTTGCTTGTATAGATTTATTACATTGATTTCTTGATGTATTTATTTTTATCTTATTTTTATTTATATATTTTTCAAATAATTCATTTAATAATTTACCCTTATCTAATCTATTTTTACTTAAATGTATTGAGGAGTTTTTTATTGTTGTTAAATTATCTTCAGAATAGTTTTTTACATTTAACATAACCTCATTTGAATATATACAATTTGGTAAATTATTTATTGGTATTTTAAAATTGAAATTATTATAATTATGGCGTGAATTTTGTTGAAAATTAACAATCATACCTGTCCGTGGAATTGTAAAGGACTCTTTATTTAATAAACTATTATAATTATTATGATCACCGGTTTTTAATATATTTATATATTTTTCGGCAAATTGTTTTGTATCCGTTTCACTATTAAAAACTTTTTTATTTCTTAACTGTTCTTGATTATCCTGAATATTAAATACCACTGGTTCCTCAACGTTATTAATATAATTTTGCGTTTGTCCTTGCTGCAGTTTCCTTTTGACATTTATTAAAGGTGGTTCTTGTATTTGCTGTTGATATACCTGATCGTCAACATAACCATAATCTCCATTATAAAGATTATAATCATATTCTACATTATTATTTTCATTCTTATTTTTATATTTATTTTTTATAGTATATGCTCTTGGTTTATTTACCTTCTTAATAACAGTTATTGAATTATTTTTATTTTTTTTACTAAAAAATTGCAAAACCATATCTATCCTTTTTGATTTTTATTGATAAAATTAAAATAGAAAAATTTATTATTTATATCGAAAAAAAAAATATTGTAATTTTTTCGTTTTAATTATTTTAGAAAAAAAAAATGCAAATAAACAAAGCTACTAATTTTTTTTTTTTTTAAATAAATCATTTAAATAAATTTTATTTCCTAATTAACAAAAATTGATTACATATTTTTTTTTTTAGGATTTTATTATATTTATATTATTCGGATTAGAAATAATAAGCATGAAGAAAATAAAGAAGAAAATAGACATTGGAATGATTAAAAAAAGATATTTAACAGAAAAATTATTGAAAACAATTATACTCATTTATTGCACCAATTTACCAATGGAAATATTTTTCTTTCGTTAATGTCGCTTTAATATTATTTTTTTGATTTCGTTATTTATTTTCTTATTCATCATGATTCATATTTGGATTCATGGCATTGTTTATATCATTTATGTCATTATTTAATGTAGTGCTACGTCCAAATTTAGCCATAAAGTAAATAATTGTTAAAAATAATATTATACCAAAAATAATTAAAAACCATGTACGCCGCCAAGGTGGTCTTGATGACGGAGCATAAAGACGTCTGTTGATTTAAATGACAATTTTATTTAGTTGTTTCATTAATAAAAATTTATTTTTGTTTAAAAACTAAATTTACCTTGACCATCTAGAAAATATTTCACTAGGTGTGCGTCTTTTGTATTTATTATCATCACGATCTGAACCACCAATTGGCGATTCTCTTGCTAATAAAGGCCTTCGACTACTAGCTACAAATTATAACGCGTTTTCTTTTAGAAAAATATAAATAGTAAAATACAGTAAAAGCATAATTACATTGATAGTTAGAAGTTGTTGAAAATGCATCAATATTCAATATTGAATGCGGACTGGCTAATATATTTTTATCATTATTTATATTATTACTATTATTATTGGCATTTAAATTATTATTAGTTTTTTTAATTACAAATTTTTGTTGCTGTTGATTATTATTAAAAACAGTGTTCGTATCACGTTGTTTCTCATCGGATAGCTAAAATTTATTAAAATATAAACAATGAATAAACTTAATGATTATGAGTAAATAGAATAAAATCTTACTAATGGTAAACCTAATTCATTACGTCCCCAATTTACTTGTCCTAAACGACTTCTTAATACATCAGCTACTGGTGATACTAAATTGGTTGGTGGAAATATTTGATCACTACACGTTGGACAAGTATGACCACCGGGTGCAGTATTTGCTGGCAAAGATTCTTCACGGTTATTTAAACAATTCCAATGAAAAACATCTAAAAATAACGTTTTTATTTTTATTTTCAACATTATTATTGATTAAAAGAAAAAGAATACTTACGATAGCATATTAATCTAATACAATCATCTGATTCTAATGTACTTCCACATAACGTACAATTAGGGTTATAGTCACTATCTTTTAACCATTGCAAATAAGATTGAACAATACACTAGAATTATAATAAATAGATATTATAAGAATACTTTAACTAACATATTAGAAATTCAACTTACTTTTGGATGATTTGTTACCATACAATGTTCACAGACATTTACCCGATGTTCAAAACAAAATTGATTTGTTACTTGACGTTTTGGACATTTACATAAACCCATAATTTATAATAAAAAAGATTTATCTTGTTTTTTAAACATTAAACTTTACACAAATTATTTTATTTTGACTTTGATTAATATCAATTTTTGATAATTTTTTTCGTTTAAATAAAATTCTGGCGATCAAATGTCAAAACTTTTTTTAAGAATAATAATAGCCGGGGCCACGTACTTTTATTTTAATGGAGATAGTTGGTACCAATGTTTACGAAATTTCAAACATATTTTCGAAAATTAAACTTAATCAAAAGATATATTCGTTTTAAGTTTATTAATTTATTCTAACCATTCATTTAAATAAATACATGTTTTTGCTGTTATTAACCCGTTTTTAGAACAACTCTTAATAACAGGACAAATCCCACATGGCATTTGTACTAGTCCAGAAGGCGGTAATGGCGAATTAATGGCACGATATAAACTACTGCCATCAAGCTGCACTATCCGTTCAGCTTTACCATCATAAACAATCGTTTTTAATATTGTTTCCAAATCTTCTTCGTCTAAATTAACCTTTTGTATAAATAGATTTGTTTATATTTATGCATTTCTTCTTTAAAATAAAAATATATAGCAGTATTACCTTACTTATACCTAAATCAGATATAAATTTATGAACTTGTTTAACCGAACAGCTTGACATTCTTTTACATGATAATGGACCATCTTTAGATACATCTAGTTCTTCACGTCTTTGTTGTAGGAAGCGAAGACATTGTTGATTCAGTACGTCCACAAATTCAGCCTCAAAATCTTGATCTTGATACCAAGCACCTCCAGTTATTGATCTATCTGCTTCTAAATTATAAAGCATGTAAACTTTTTTTTTACTTGCCTAAATAGTATTTATAAATTGATTAAACATTGTTAATTATATTAAGAAATTAAATTTGTAATTACATTCACTGATTTGACAGCTTTGATCAATTTTTTATTCTCTAAATTTTTTAATATTTTATTTAATTGAGTCATTATTAAATTTGATTTCACTCGTATATCACGTATCCAAATTCCCTTATTAGCACCTTCTTCAATTATACTGTAAACAATTTTCTCTTCATTATCGCATCCCTTTGTTATTATATCTTTTTTATTATTCTCTTTTAAACGATATATTAACACATTTCCTTTCTGTAATATTTCAATTAATCCTTTTTGTAATAATTTATTAATAGACTGTATAAGCTCCTCGGGGGTTGTTTTTGTTAACGATTTCATTATATCATCATTTGATAAGCCAGCTGGATTATCTTTTGCTAATGATATAATCTCTTTTCCCAGATTATCTAATTCTTCACTATCACCATCAACTTGAGCCATTTTTAAGTCCGTAATATATATTTATTTTATGTTTGAGGTTTAGAAAATACAAAATGATGTGATGTTATTTATTATCATTGCTACCAACTAGCAAAACTTAATGTCACCAAATATAAATATAAAGAAAAATACACGCTGTTTTGACAGTTCAAAGGATAAAATAAACAGAAAATGGACAGTGTGGATGTTTTAGACATCACAGAAAGAAATTTTAATAAAATTTCAAAGAATATTAAAAAAGTAAGTAATGAAATAACTATGATATTGAATTTATGTAAATATTATTTAATTTTTAGTCAAGCTATACAGATGGCATAACAGATGGACGAGATTCTGTGTTTCAAGATAGTTTCGATAAAGGTTATTCAGATGGTTTTAGTAATAGTTTTATATTAGGAAAATTTAAAGGACACCTTATAGAAGATAGTAATTCTAAGAATGATTTATTATTAAAAAATATAGGTAAATGTCATTGTCAAATGTGTTTAAATAAAAGTTTAATAAACGAAAAAAGTTTGAATGAAATTATAGAAATACAAAGAAAAGTTTGTACCAATGTAAATGAAAAATTAAGAGAAAAATATAAACATTTTAATGATATATAATTATATTGTGTTATTATTTATTATTATAATTAACTGACAAATTGAAAATCTTTCAATAAAAAAATTGAGAAAAAGAAATTATAAATAAAGTCCTTCAGGTGTGCCCTCCTTTTTACGATAAAGTACACTTTCTTTAGATTTTTTGAAATCTTCATTAGTTACTTTCATACGTCGTTCTCGCAAAGCCATTAATCCAGCTTCAGTACAAATTGCTTTAATATCGGCACCAGAGAGATCATCTTTAGCCATAATCAACTCATTCAGGTTAACATCCTCTGCCAATGTCATACGTGACGTATGAATATTAAATATACGGCGCTTTGTTTTCTCATCAGGCAAAGGGAATTCAATTTTACGATCAATACGACCAGGACGAATTAATGCTGGATCTAAGGTCTCGATACGATTAGTAGCCATAATTACTTTTACATCACCACGAGAATCAAAACCGTCTAATTGATTCAATAACTCTAACATAGTTCTCTGTATTTCACGCTCACCACCAGAATTTGAATCGTATCTTTTTGTACCTACAGCATCTATTTCATCTATAAACACAATTGACGGTGCATGTTCCTCAGCTACACGAAAGAGTTCACGTACTAATTTTGGTCCATCACCCTTAAATAAAAATAAAAAATGATTTAACAATTTGCAATTATTTTTTAAATATTAAAAATCTTACCAAATACTTTTGTATAAGTTCAGAGCCGACTACTCTCAAGAACGTAGCAGATGTCTGATTAGCAACAGCTTTGGCTAATAATGTTTTGCCAGTACCGGGTGGCCCATATAAAATTACTCCTTTTGGTGGTTTAATTCCCATTTCCTCATAATATTCAGGATGCGTTAAAGGTAACTCAACCGATTCTTTGATTTCTTGTATTTGAGTATCTAAGCCACCAATATCGGCATAAGTTTCTTGTGGTGCCTTTTCTAATTTCATTACAGTCACCATGGGATCTGTATCATCACTAAGAACACCAACAACAGCGTGAACTTTATGATTTAACAACACTGAACAACCAGGTTCTAATTGATCTTTATCAACAAATGATAAAATACTAACATAATGTTCACTGCCGACTGATGTTGATACAATTGCATGATTATCATCTATTATTTCTTCTAAATTACCAACAGACATTGGTGTTCCACGTAAATCATCAACTTTAGATCTTTCCTCTTCATTTTTTTCCTCTTGAGGTTTAAGACGTTCTTGATTACGAATAAACTCCTCTTCCATTAATAAATAATCCTTAATACGCTCTAATTTTAAAAGTTTTAAACGACAACGCGTATGTGGTGTCACTTGAGGTAATTTCAATGCAGCATCTGGTCCCTTTGCTTTACGCTTCTTTTTGCCTACACGAGTTGGAATTGGTGGTTCATATTTCTTCTTTTTGTCTTTATCATCTTTTTTATCACCACCGCCACCAGCACCAGACTGATTTTGCCCCTAAAAAAATTAAAAATATACAATTTGTTGGTTAAGTTTAATTTGTGTCATTTTTAATGACAATTCATTTCTTCTGTTGCCGACATTAAAATTATTGAATTTGTTATTATTATATCAGTCTTCAAAAATTTTAATTGATAAATTATATTAAAATTTAATAATAAATGTTTTTATTTACCATTTGTAATTAATTGTATTAAATCTTCTATTTTATTTAATATGTTTCACCGATGTCAATTTTTCTTTTATACTTTTCTCAAACATATATACAACACCACAAATTACACAGTCATGTAGAATGAAGTTAGTGATGTTTTTAAAATTGAACAAAACAAAATTCGAAAAACTAAAATTATTTCGAAATTAAAATTTTCATTTAATTATTTAGATTTATAAAATATGAAAATTAATGTTATTAATAATAATTAAGAAAATAAATAATTTACTATCTATATAGTTTATTTAATAATGTACAATCATCTTTTCGAATTCATCTCACGACTTAAAGCTAACAGAAAGAAATATAAACAAACTTTTATAACTGTAATAAGCAATTGGTTAACAATTGAAGGGTTTGTTTATGAAAAATTCTAATATTCAAGCTTTTTAACTTAGCTCATATTGCCAGTGATTCTGCAACAGGTTCCCGCAAAGTTTTGCATAATATTTATATAAACCAAAATTATAATAACAAAAATTCTTTTATTCAATAAAAAATTTTATATATTAATTTACAAATATTTAACAGAAAATATTTTATCCTTATTATAATTCTGATGAGAAATTTTAATTGGTCTCAATAGTATGATAATATGAGTTAACGCATACAAGAAGATAAATATGTATAACTGAAATATAAAATTAATTTATTATATTAATAGCAATTAAAAATATATATATATATAATATAAATTACCAAGTTGTATAATTGCTCCAATGATGTATGACAATGCAGACAATAATTCAAATTTAACAATGTGTGTGATCAGTATAACGACAAATCCAATTACAAATAATATACTTATTATAATAAAAGCATAAATCCACCACAATACATATTTTCCATTTCTCTATTTTAATAAAAAATTGTTTTTTCATTATTTAATTAAAAAAAATTCCATTTACTTATTTTTATGTCACATAAAAATAAACCCACAACCGAGTGTTAATTAATTAAAAATATTAAGAATATGAGTTAGCTACATAAACAAATATTATTCTAAATGCAGGAAAATTTTTTACTTACAGTAGTAGCACCTCTGAACAAAAATATGCTTGGAATAATATATAAAAGTGCGGCGATTATCGCACCAGCCAGTGTCACATCTAAAAACAAGTAATTTTATAATTAATACAATTAATTAAAATGGCTACAGAGATAGTATTAGATTAATAAAATTCTTAAAAATAAAATTAAATCATCATTTTTTTTCTTGTTTACTTTCAGAATTTAACGGAGATGTAGCTAATGCTAATATTCCCAATATTATGAAAATAATTGATATTATTTTAGTGCCAACTTCTAATTCAAAACAAAATAAGAATTTGTCGACTCTCAGGTCTTTAATCTTTTGAATAATACCACTCATTGTTTTGTTTAATTCTTTTTACACTAGAATGTTCTATTTATGATGATTATAATCTAAAATAATTATTAAAATTTAATGTAAATAATGATTTTTTTTTCTAATTAATATTATTATAATAAATTAAAAATATAAAAACTTACGTTTATAAAAATAAAAATGCTAAGTCAAAGTTTGGGCGGTAGTAAATTTTTGTTTAAGTCACTTTGTTTGTGTTTAAAAAATTTAAGCAAAATTTTTGTTAGTGTATGATCTTCATTCACTTTGGTTTAGTTTTATATTAAATTTGTTTTTACAAAAAATGAGCTAACTAACTAAAGAAATGTTATGAAATTCTTGTTCAAGCATGCTTTCGTGTACAAACACGATGCCCCCCATCGTTTTTTAAATTTTATTGCATTATTTTTGGAGAGATATAAAACCAAACACATGCATACCTTTAATAAATTTATGTAGGTTTATTTTGTTGAAAGCAAAGAATAGGAATCAAAACAAAACAAAAATGTGTATAGTTTTTTTTTTATAACTTTAATTGAATGCTCTACAATTTATTACAAATTAATTAAATCCTATTTGTTTGTTTATATATTGTCAATTAAATTACGATTTCAAATTAAATCGTTATCTAAAATAAATTTACCCAAAGTACCACTACGAAATAATTTAATAAAATATTTTGCCGATTCATTTAAATCAGGCTTATAAACAATATCATTGTTAAAATTTTTTACTTTAATAACTTTATTTAGTTTTCTTGCACCAGACAATAATACATGATCAATATCATCTGTTGGCTCTTTTAAATCCATATGATTTATATAATCAAAATGATTATTTTTATTAAGCCAATATAAAAGATAATCAGCAATCAATGTTTCACCAACTAAATGATCTTGTAGACACGATATTAATGATAATTTTAAACCTGTTTCATTGCTATCAATCCTTGGTGTTAATATACCAGGTGTATCAAGTAAATATATTAGAGGTGTTTCACTTATTTTTATTTTATTTAAAACACTGCGCGTTATACCGGCAATAGCTCCAACTTGTGATGCACTTTTCTTATGTAAATAACGATTTCTTAGAATATTAACTAAAGATGATTTACCAACATTTGGAATACCAATAATCATCATACAATAATCCTTTGTGTCAGAACGATTAAACCGATTTGCATTCAATATTAATTCCTCTGCCATAGGTATTATACTTTTAACGCCATTGCACTTCTGATTTTTACAATTTGTTAATATAATATTGTCTACATTATCGTTTTTTAATTTATCATAATATTTTGTTAACTCTTTACGATTCGATAAATCAATTTTATTTAATACTAATATGTGTGGTTTAACAATGTTCAAAGTTGTTTTAAAATTAGAATTACGTCCGGATAATGGAATACGGGAGTCGTGCACTTCAATAATACAATCGATTGTTTTTAATTTTTGTTGCATTTGTTTTAAACCTTTGTCCATATGACCTGGATACCATTGTAATAATTCACTTTGAACTTTAGGAAATGTTTTGCGAAAACTATTTATCATTATCTTTTATTTATTTAATTAATTTTTTTTTACAATAAATCAACTTTATATTTTAAAGGTTATATTTATTTAAACAAAGCTAATTTCGACATGAATGAAGTTAGTTTGAATGAGAAAATTATAGTAATGTTTATTCTAATGTTAGTAATTGTCATTTGTAGACATTAAAATAGGCATGTCTCCTCCAACCTGAGAAGGATTATTTTGATATTGTTGATTAAACTCATTTATATCGTCTTTTTGTAAAGTTTCCATAGGTGTTGATTCTGATTCTAATAAAGGATATTGTATTTGCTCAACATCCTCAGGTTGTGGAATAAATTCATTTAAATGATTTGGATCATAAGTTACTAAAATTTGTTGTCCATCAATAATAGGATTTGGTATAATTAATGATGCTGATGACATATTTTGAGTCAAATTTTCATCACTTGATTTATTTATTAATTCATTATCAGCCGATGGCATTTCCACGTCAGATGTGAAACTATTTAATGATGTATCGAAATCACTCATACGCAAACTTTCTTCTAAAATATTTGTGGTTACAGTAGTTGGTGGTGTTTTATTTACATCAGTCTTTATTGTTGCACTTTCAGTATCATCATTTAGACTAACTGTTTCTTTTTCAGGACGAACAACAATATCTAATTTTTTTCGTTCATTTACTTTTTTCATTAACAAAGATCTTGCTTCATAAAATTCAATAACTTTTTCTGGATCATTTGTATTCACTTCGTTTGCTGGCAATAAATCAAATTCTTCACAGTTACACCAATTTACTAAGAACTGTAATTCACCAGTACAATTTGTTGCGCCAACAATTTTCTCTAATATTAAATTCCTATCATAACCTCTTGGCTTAAGTTCCTCTTCAAGTTTATTCTTTTTTGTACGACGATTTCTGGCTTCTCTGATATCTTTCTTTTTTCGAGATTCTTCAAATTGTGCAATTAAAACCTGAGATGTTATTTTATCTTCAGTTTCCCATGTTTCACTAAAAAGAAGAGGTAAAATTACACACTTTCTTCGAAAATTAGACAAATTAATTACTCAGCGATATTCTTCCATTTAACCAAATATTCAGTTTTACCGTGTTTTACTTTTTTATCAATTAATTTCTCAATATTATTTTGAAATATTTCTGACTTATTATCCGATAAATCTGTTTCTTGAATCTCATCATTTACTGCCTGCGGAATGCATTCATTACTTAAAGCTAGTTTAATCGGTTTGGATTCATTCTCTGTTTCCACTGAAATATTAATATCAATTGTATAAATTATTATTTAATTTAATAAATATTTTATTGTTATTATTTTACTTGTAAACAATCCTTTTTTTAAATACTGTATTATTGTTATCAAATAAAGTATATTTAAATGTCAGACAAATTTTAGTACAAAATTGGTAAATTTTGTTTTGTTTTGTTGGCTATTCTGAAATTTTATATTGAAGTTAGATGCAGACTTAAATATTGAAGTTTTTTTTATTATTATTAATAATACCCCCACAATTTGACAGGTCGCCATAAACATAGTACATAAAAAACATTCAAAGTTGTTTTATTTATTTATTTTTTGTATTAAAGAGTAAAAAAAATAAATTTAATAATACTACAAAAACAATTATTTGAAAAATGAAAAATAGTGAAGTAATTTAATAAAAGTGTAAGACTAAAAAAAAGGAAAATCCTTATTTTTTAGCAGTAAAAAAGGTTAAAGGATTTTTTTTCTTAATGGATTAAAGTTTTTCAAAAAAAAAATAAGGCAAAAAGGTTTTCTTAACAAACAAAAAATATGTAAGTTATTTTAAGTTTTTTTTTTTAACTTTGTTGACACACAGAATGCAGATTAAATATATTGTTTATTTAATAAATAACATTTTTATTATTTAAAAGATTAAAATTATTTATTTTTAATCGAAAACAAAAATGGTGGTTTTCTTATTTACATTTTTTTTTGTCTTATAATATTATGTTAAATAATTTATGTCATATTACATAAAACCCGTATCTATTAAAAAACGAATTAAGTATTATTTCGAAATAATAATAAATAAAAAAAAGTCAACTCAAAAATGACACCTAATTAAACCACTTGTTTACTCAAGTGTCCCAATTTTTGTTTTATCTATAAATAAAATTTATGCTTTAAATACATTTGATGCATTTCTTTACAGCATAAAAAATAATAAAATTTAAAATATAAATTTCTTAAAGAATTTTTGGAAAACAAAAATTAAATTTTAAATAAAAAAATATATTTTTTAATTTTTACCCTGACCTCCATTTTGTTACCCTTAGGAAATAAAAGCGCATGCCCCATATAAATCTAATGTAATATATTTCTGTTTTTTTTTGGCTGCATTATTATTAGCAAATACGTATATATTGGGGAGAACGGCCCATAAATAGTTTTTGCCCTTACATCTATTGATCCATTGTATACTTGCTGATGGAACGAAAAAACTGCAGAGGCGCCTGATTATTTTGTTATTAATTTAATAATTTAAAATAAGATTTCACTAATACAAAGTTTAATTTGGTTTTTATGTTTGTTGAATGCTGTATTAGGAAATAAATCGTTTTAAAATTATTAAATTATTTTGTGTGGGATTTTAAATATTACTTGACTTTTTTTTCTCTTTCTTTGTTGCCAGTTTTCTTTAAGTATTAATTAAATTAAATTTAACGCAAATTAATTTTTATATACATAAAACCAACCTTGTTTAAAATTTGTTTATTAAAATTTATTTATATTTTATCAAATAAACTTGTTTTTTTTTTTCATGTTTTATCTTTATTTAAAATATTATTTCTGCTTCATTAGTTGCTAAAAATTTAAAAGTGAAATTTTTGTTTTATTTTATCATTTCTTTTGAATTTAATTATGAGTAATTAGCATAAAAAATTTATTCTTAAAAATAGATTAAAGAAATGACTATCTTACGATAAAGTAAAAACTACTTCACTGTTTTTTTATATATATACGTTTTACTATGGTATACTTTATTGGGGTTGGTTGTATTACTTAACGGTAAAACTGTAAATACAACAGTGCGCACTTTATGCGAATTTTTATTCCCCTTTTTGAGATTTTTTTTTGCTTTTTTAGCATGATATATGTATTTTTATTTTTTTTTTCTTACAATACATACATATAACGCTTAATAAATGGCGGCTATTGGGTTAATCTGCAAATATAATAAGGAAAAAGTAAAGAAGATATACTTTTCGAAAAGCTCAATAATGCCAAACTGTATGCACTTTTAAGTCGTACAAAAATGTTTTAGATAGAAAAAGCATTCACCATTGCAATATCATCCACTTAGGGATATTATTGTTTTTTAGAAATTAAGTAAAAATTATTTTACTGTGAGAAAAAATAATGCGAAATTATTTATTTTAATGACATCACAAGGTTGTGTTTTTATTTAATTTTATTTTCTGTGCAAATAAGAGCAAAATAATTTTTGGAGACTTTGAATACGAGTAAAAAAAAATTATTCAAGGTGCGAATAAATTTGAAAAAAATTAAGTTTAATCTTGTTTTTGTTTTTCCTTTGCAAGAAAGCTAAATGCGAAAAAGTTTTTCTACCCTTATTTTCTTGTAGAAAAATAAAATAGTGACTCACTGTTATTTCCTATATAAAAATAATAATCTTATATACTTTTTACATCATTTTTAATCATATTGGTTATCAGAGAGAAATAGACAATTTATAGTTTACAGAAAAAATAAATAAATAAAGAAATGAAATCCATGTGTGAAAAAAAAAAATTGTTCTTAGTTTAAGTTTGGTAGTCATGAAGAAAAGTACATGATTTTTGTCGGTGAAGAAGTTTATGATTTGTTTATTTTGTTTTTTGCTTTTAATTTAATTTATTTTCTTGCTTGTGATTAAAGTGTAAATTTTTTGTGTGTTTATAAAAAAAGGGATTTTTCTCTTTAAGTTTTAATAAAGTAGAAAAGAAATTAAAATAAAACTACACAATACCTAAGAATGGAATAAAAATTTGACGTCGTAAGGTTTGTAAAAAAAAAAAGTTTTCGTTTTTTTTTTGATTTGATTTTTCTTTTCTTTGCTGTGACGTACATTGATTTTTTGCTTCTGTGCATATTTTTAATTTTTTTTTTTATTTTGGAAATTATTGATTTTTGCATTTATTTTTTACGTTTCTTGTGTTAATTTGTTTTTGTTTTTATCAATAGTATTCATGCGGCTTTTAGTCTTTTTTAAATGTTATTTATAGTAAATTGTCATTATTTTTCTATTTTGCCAAAATAGATTATATAATTATCAATAATTTAGCATATGATTGATATTTAGTTATGTGTGTTCTATAGACTGTTTAATTAAAAGCGTATTATACGCACATTTAGTTCTGTTTTTTGAAACAATGCATAAAAAGCTCATGTTTATCATAATAGATTAAGGCATTGTTACCATACGACTCGCGTAACTATATAATACACCCTTTTTGAAGTAATAACCATTTTTATTATATTTAAGATATGCTTAAATGCTGTTTTTTTGTGTTACGAATACATAAGGTAATTAACATACTAGTTAAACTGATGGTCACACATCTGGATTATTCTATTAAACATTGTTTAGTGATTTAAAGCCTCTGTAATATAACAAAAATATTAAATAATTTATAATTATAAGAGTTTAACGGTTGTTTAAGGTATTTTAAGGGTTTAACCATATGGCTTGGTAAAAAAATATAATTAATTGTAATTAAGCAGGTAAAAATAACTCTTTTGTTTCGTTATTCGCAGACAAAAATTAACAGACTGTGTGTTTTTCCATGGGCTAAATTTCTTCTTGTTTTTATTTTTTTCCTAATAATATTACCTTGAAAATGATAATTAATTTTATAAAGAAAAAAAAAATGTTAATTTGAACGACATAATTATTAATATTTTATTTTATTTAGTTTTTGTTTTTTATGAGTGAGTCAAGTATATTGAATTTAATTATTTTTTATTATTACGATTACATAGCGCAAGTGGTTAATATTTTAAATGTAAAACAAAATAAGCTTTAATTTGATCTAAATAAAGAAGAAAAAAAATAAAGAAAAAACAATGTTTTTAATTAAGAAAAAAATGTTTTTAGTTTTTTGTTAATTTATTATTATGAGAAGAAAAAAAATATTAATAATTTATTTAATTTTGTTTTTCTTTTATTTGTGTATTACGATTGCAAAATAATATAATAAATAAAAGAAATAGTATATCTTGGTCTTGTAATTTAATAATCTAGAAAGAAAGAAATAAAGAAGAAAAAGGTATTAAACGATATTAATTAATGGTAACTAATAAATTTATTTAAAAAAAAAAATGAATTAATTAAATCATCACATGATTGTTTTTTTTTTTTAATATTTAATTTCACTTTTACTTTCCAATTATTTCAAAAAAATACTTTATTTTGCTGTTGTAATTTTGTTATTTATGATGTGAATATGAATTTTTCTCTTTATTATTTAAGTCTTATATGTATATATATATAAGCTTTATGCAGAATTTTAGTTTTGCTAATTTGACGCCAAGACAAAAAAAAAAGCCGCCTATTTTCGCACTATATGGCGCCCTTCTGTTTTATTTCTGTGTCTCATTTATTATGTCGTCGCTTACTACTCTACTACTTCGAATGTTACTTGCCTTAGTTAAGTAGCATCCAGTGTGTTTTATTACTTATGTTTATAAAAAATTATTCTCTTTTCTGTCCCTCTTAATTTTGGATTTAATAACGGGTTTTGTCTTGTTTCTTTATTTTGTCTTTTCTTAGCGAAATTAAGTAATTATTTTTTAATGGTTTTTCTTGGCCTTTATTTTGCTATTTAACTTTATCTGTGTCTTATCTTTGTTTTTCTGTTATTATTATTAATAATAATAATAATAATTATAAATTATATTGATTTGAACTTAAAGTTAATTTGCTGTTTATTATTATTTATTTTCCATTTTAATTTAATTTAATTTCAATTTATTTACTTTAACTGCAGCATGTTTAATTATATAAAGTTTTAATGTAGATTTAATATTTTTCTTTTTACTTGATAAGAAAATAATATTGTTTTATCATTTTATTTGCTGTCAATTTTATTTTTTATGTAGGGGGAATTTTCTATTTATTTTATTTTTTTTTGTATTTTATTATATAAATACTGTGTTTATATATTTAATGAATTTATTGATTAATACAAAGTTCATTTGTTGTTCATCAAAGTTCAATACTTTTTGATTTTTTTATTATTAATGCAGTTTAAAAAATAAATATAATTCAACTATTATTATTATTATTGATGATAAATTAAATCATTAAAAACTAATTTATGACGACAACGTATAAAGAATTATATAGTTTAAATTTGTTTGAAGTGGGATTGTGTATTTAACTCTTTGGGTTACCAAGAGAAGATTCTGATTAAGCTGAATTTATTTTTTTATCTCTTTGTAATATTTTATAAAACAAAAGGAATTTATTTCTATTATTTTTCTTTTTTCATCTCTTTTACTTTCTATTAATTTTTAAATTATATAATTTATGCTTAATTGACAATATTGAATAATTTTTTTGTTCCATTTGATAAACAATTTTAGATTTACATAAATACATGAAGTGTAATGTTTCTTATGTCACATGTCTTCATATTTTTTTTCTATACGAAATGTATGATAAAAAAGTATTAAATTTAATGATGTGTATAGAGAAATATTTTTTTATTATTCGTATTGTAAGATTATTATTAGTTTGTTTGTTCTTATAATAAGAAAAAAATTAAATAATAAGAATAAAAAGTAATAAAATGAATAAATAAAAAAAGGCTAGGCTAGGCGGCAGCCATTCAATATTATTATTATTATTAATATTATTATTCTCATATCTTTTTGTTATTATTGTTATTACTTGTGTGCTTTATTGTCAAACTTATAAAAAATATATCTTATTTAGTTTTTAATTTCTTATATTTAAAGAAACTCATTTATAATACTATAATATGATATAATGCAAATAGTGAAAATAGAGATAGAGATTAGAAATTTTTTTTCTAAAGAAAATAGATATTGTTATTGATATTGTGTCCAGAAAACACATTCAAAAAAAAAATTATAATAATAGTGGGTGTTGAGTTTTTTCTCTGTTTTTTTTTTTTATTGCTACAAAAGTATAATTTTGTCCACAAGAAGAAAAGTTGTTTTTACAAATTCTTTGCTTTTGATTTATACATTTGAACTGATTTTATTATTTTTACTAATATAAACTGTTAGCAAAAAATTAAAGGATAAAGAAATGATAAAATGAAATGTCTTAGATATGGGTTTGTGCTTTTTTCGTTTTTTATTCAAATGAATAACAAAATAATTTAATTTTATAACTTGTGCATATTAGCAATGTTTTTAAGCCCTGTTGTATACATATATAAATAAATGAGTAAATATATCTATTTATATGTATATTTGTTAAACAAATATTTAATAACATTAATATTTTTAAGATGACAAAAATAATAATAATAATAATACATTATTTTATTTTTCATAAACTTAAATAAAAATATTGAAGAAACGGAAAAACCTATGGAATAATGTGCGTCTTTTTAATAAAGGGAGTCGAATATTTACGATAATTTAATATTTCTTTGTTTTTATTTGATAATTGTTGTTAATAAATGGTTGTTTATTACTGCATATGTTCAAAAAAGAAGCAAAAGAAAATATTAAGAATCGAAAAAACACTTTCACACAACAGTAAAGACACTATTAATGATTTTTAGGGTGTGTAAATTAATGTATTATATATATTGTGTTGTGTTTTTAAGACTTTTATTTATTGTTCTTAAATAAATTACGCATGCCTAGTTTACTTAATTAACAAATCAATTGTTGTGTTATAAAGGGAATTCTTGGGAATAATAATGGTTTTTATTAAATAATTAAAAATGAAAAAAAAAAAACTTAAAACTAATTTAAGATGTTCTTGTTAAAAAATTAATTTCTTTATTTTGAAATAAATAACAAAAAAGCAGTACTTTGTAGGAGTATAATTCGATAATTTTTTTGTCTAACATAGCAAATTTATTTATTTATTATTCTTTCGTTAAATTGAAAACAAGTTAATTAAAAGTGATGAAAGTTAATTGATTTGATATAATAATTGAATGATGAATAATTGTATGTCCAAAAATAATATAATAATAATAATTATTATTATTTATTGGTTTTTTATTTTTATATAAGTGAAACTGAACAATGAATGTTATTTGCTTTCCGTGAGTGTTGCCTTTTAAAGAATTTCAATAAATAATTAACATAAGTAAAGGCGTTTTTATGTAGCCTTTTTTTTCTTATTTTTATTTATTTATAATATTTATTTTTATTTTTAATAAATTTCATTTAAGGAGAACAAACTGTAAAAGACAAAAAAAATATATGTCATTTTTTATATTCATATTGTTATTTGCAGTTTTTCTTCTCTGTTCTTTATTTTATTAATTGGTTATTGTATTAATTAATTATAAGATAGTTTTGTTGATGTCATTTTTTGTGTTTTTGTATTGTATTTCGTTACTTTTTATAATTATTATTTATTTGTGAATTTAAAGGCAATTATTGCAATCAATTTTTCCTATTCTCTGTTAATCTAATGAAACGTCATTCATTCATATAAAAAATTAAAATATTTATTCAATATTTATACGTAGCGTTTTATCTATCTTTGTTAAAAGGTACATAAAACGTATAAAAACTTTTTCATACACATTTAATATGTTTTAACAAAACATGTATTTTTCTTTTATTTGCGTTTTTTTTTCCTCACTTAAGTTTTTGCTTTTTCATTGAAAAATATGTTTAACTTCAGATTTTATTTTATTAAAATAATTTTTAAATGTTCAACATCATTTAACACTAGATGAATTTTTTTATTTTTACTTTACTTTTTTTTTGTAATTTTTGGTTTTATAATTAAAGCAAAGTAATTTAAATTTTAAAGAAAAATAAAATTGAATTCGTAAAAAATGTATGGAAAAACTAATTTAATTTAAATCCAAAGTAATTTCATTCTAATTTAGTCTATGTTTATCGGTTTTTTAATTGGTAATTTTTGAATGATTTTTTATGTGAAACACAAATGCAATTGTTTGTTATTTATATAGGGATTTGTGTTCGTTAAAATAATTTTAAATATCTTCTTTAAAAACAACAAAATCAACGTAAAACTGTAAATTAATTAGGAATTATTTTTATTATCTTCTGGATTTTAATATAAAAAATACACAGTAGTTTGGTTGTGAACTTTACTAGAGTATTCAGTATTCCACTTTATTCTATTAAAAATGTTGTTACTCTCTTATATTTATTGTAAATAATTTTTATTTTTAATATAAAAACATAAATTCAATTTATTAAATAAATATACTATGTGCAGACTTTCATTATAAAAGTATAATAATAATTTCTTTTGTTGTATATTTTACTTATTATCAATATAATATCAATTGTTTTGTTTAATATCGATTTTCTTTCTCTACATTACTGAAAGGATTATATGTATTTAGTATTTGTCGTCGTGACATTGATTTCTTTTTCCTTTTCGTAATTTTCGTTTTATTTATATATTTAATAAAAATGCTTGATGGAATTAGGAAGTTTATAATGTTTAGTTTTCTTTTTTTTTTTTAAATAAAAAAAATAAATATCGTCAGCAACATTCACGCCATACAGTAATTTGCTTATCAGTATATAAATTTTAAGCAACAATATACTTAATAAAGCAAAGTTTATATGTTAAATTTATATGTTAAATTATTTTGTTAAATAAAACCGTGTAGAATGTAAAAATCTCAGCTGTTTTTTTACTCAGTGAATAACATAGTTTACCAACATCAATAATCGATAATTACTTGTGAACTGTTACAGATTCAATAATAAAACAATATACTTGTTCTTCTTTTGTGTATATATTATGTTAAAAATGTAGAAATTATCATCTAATAATTAATTAAATTATCGAAAAAAATTGACCTACTCAAAAAGATTTGTTTGATATATCTGATTTTTGATATTTTTAATTATATTTTGTGTTAATTTGTTTGTTCGTTAATAGTAGGAATAAAAATTGGTAAAGTGTCATTAGAACATCATTATCACATTTTCAAGTGTTCTCTTTTATTCTTCGTTTTTTTTTTTTTTTTATTAGTCATAAAAATGTTTTCTTTTACATATAAAGAAAATTGTTATTTTTTTTTTTTTTTTGCTTTAATATATTTTGTTTGTTTATTTTTAGTCTTTTTCTTTTTTATTAAATTAAATATTTTATTTTTTAAATGATAATAAATTTCCGAACGAGAATTTTTGTGATTTTTTTTACGTACAGTTAAGCGGTGAAAACCGTATATATAAATGCAGTTCCAGATGCGTTATGGCTTTAGTTTGATGAATATTTTAAATTTGCAATTTAACAAGCCAACTATTGAGTATTCGTTTAATTATTCTTATTTGCAATACTAAAGAATAAGACATATTATTAACTAATAATAATCTTTTTTTTTGCTTTAATTTCAAATTAAAAAATTAACCTGTTACGTAAATATAAGAATTTAGTATTATTACATACATTCACTATTGCTTTAATAATTTAACCACTGCAATTTCAATACGATCTAAATTATAATTTATTCTGTTCGGTTTATCTTATAGTTTCACTGTAAGCGTTAAAAACAGCATTATCTTTATAATTCTTTATTAATGCAAATGTAGTCTATTCGTAACCTAAGTCTTTGTCGTATATAATGTGCGGGTGGGATGATTTATAAAAATTGTTAAAAAAAATGTTATTCTCTTGTATGTTAATTGTTTAAAATTTGTATTTTTATAAATATTATTATAAATGTTAAATGAAAAAATGCATTAAGTGTGGTCGTTTATTTGCTGTTGAAATTGTTGAAATTTTATTTTTTATTTAGTTCTAGTAAAATAATTTTATTGTTTTTTTATTTTAACATATTTTAATTATTTTATGTAAAAAAATTGTTTTTTTTTATATTTGTAAATATAAATATGAATATATAAAAATAATGTTATTTTGTGTTGCTATTTATCTTCGGTTGTTATATGTGAAAATTACAGTAGAAAAAAAAAACGCAGCTAGAATCAATTAAATGAATATAAATTGTTACATAAGAAGATTAATTTACAAAAACATTATATAAGTTTTTATTATAATTATTTTTTAATGAAATTTAAATTTGAAATATGCAAAATATAATAAATATTAAATTTCCATAAAAATAATGAATGAACAAAAGTCAGTAATAATAACACCCATCAACTAAGTACATACAAAACTGAATGATTGAATTTTTAGTTGCCCTTAATGTAGTGTCATACACAAAAGGGTACTCCTTATATTTTTGTTGACTAATCCTTGATGGGTGAGTCATAGTTTTGTTTATTTATTCCTATATTTAAATAAATGATGAGGTCATTCATTTATTGTTTTGGATTTACTTGCATTTTCCTTATAATTATTCTTTTTTTTTTTTTGAAATAAAATGTAAATTATGTGTGAACCCTCCTGAAATAATACGTTTTTTCTTCTCTTATTTATTTTTGTTTAACAGTAATTGAGTGTTATAGGATATTCTTTAATAATTTTAATTATTATTATTATTATTATATTACTTGATGTTATGCATTTAAAAAGTTTAAATACTAAAGATAGTTTAAATTTTGTTAGTTTAGTGATTAGTGACTTTGTTTTGATATTTTTCTTATGGGAATTTTAGGATTTTTCTTACGTCGTTGTCTTACATATTTTACGCAAGGAGGAATTTTTTTTTTGTTAATGTTCAAGATTTATTACAAGAAATAAAAACCACAAAAACATGTGCGTTTCAAATTTAGCTACTTATATAAAAATATATTGTATTGTACTTGATGTTTTCTTTAGACATTTTGTTAATATTAATGTTAATGGTTTCTTTGTGACATGTAGTTATGTTTTCCTTTTTTTTTAGTTATTAAATATATTTTTTTTGTTTGAAAAATATATAAGTTTGTTTAAATTGTCAAATGTATTTTTGGTGTTATTTTTATATCTAATTTTATGGGTCTATCTTCTTGCCTAATAAATTATCTTAATTTCTTTGTATAGGTTTAATCTTTCTTATTTTTTTGTAAATGTATTTTCTTTGGTCATTTTTATTATAAATTAATAATTAAAAAATAATGAACCTTGTCGATATTTAATAATATTTTATATTATTATTTGTTTGAAAATAGAAAAAACACATAAAAAACAAGATAATTAATTAAGAATAGAAATATCATAATAGTAATAATAATAAAATTAAAAAATAGTTTAAAGTTTAAACTAAAACATATATTGTGTTATAACAATATGTTATAAATCTTATTTAAATAATACTGAACTATTTTATCATTATTTATTATTTTAAATAATTTATAAAAAATATTTTAATTATATTTAAATATTCTTAATTTTTATACAAATAATTAGTAATTAGTTTGTTTGAGTAATTAATTGTATTAATTATAATTAATTTTTTATTATTTTAATACTAAAGGTTTTATTAATACATATTTTAATTATTTAATTTTTAATTAATTTGTTATTAATCATTGAGATATTGTTATATAAATGATATTACTTAATAAATTTTCTCAATAATGTTTATAGGATAATAAAATGTGTCTTGGATAAAGATGTACTAAAATGTTATATTGGCTATTATTTAACTGAATATCAAACTGGTATAATATGTGTTTAAAAATTAACAAATCTACCATACAATGTAATTTTTTGCTGTTTATAAATAATTACTAATTAAATAGCTCATTAATAGAATAATTAAAAATTTAAACATAAATAACGGAAACATAAGTTATCATCTACCAACGCCCGTTTTTCGACCATTTACATAATTTAAAATATATATTTTCTATTTGTAAAACTTTTCACTTTTCATTTTCTTAATTAATCATATTAAGAAAGAAAATATTTATTTATTTTTATATGCATATAAAAATATTGTTTGTCTATTTTAAATGTCTATAAATATTTTAACATGCTTAAAAAAAATATTATTATTATTCATAATAAAAATTTCTCGCCTCCCTTTTACCCCACTTAAATAAATATTGTTTAAAATTAAAATAGAATTTCTACTAAATGTATTTAAATGTTAATTCAATATAACGTTTGGTATATGTTTTTTAGTATATTTATTATATATAAATTTTCTTATTTGAATTGGCATCATTTCAACAAATTTAAAATAAAAGAAAGAAAAAAATATTATTTAAGATGAAGAAAAAATTAATACACATAAATATAAGCGTTAAATTCAGAAAAAATGATCACAGAAGATTTTTATTTTATATTTTTATTACTCTTCATTGCAAGTGTATTTTTATAACAAAATAATTATAATTATAATAATAATATAGAGGAAAAAATAAAATTTATATGTTAAACACCAACACGCATGCGTGAAAAGTTTAAAAATATACTTATTTTTTTTTTCAAATTTTAATTTCTTTTATATTTTTCCTCGTTATAAATATTCTAAATTAAAATTTATGTTTGCATTGGCTTGGGTAGTTTGCTTGTTAGAAAATAAAAAAAAAAAAATTAAAAAAATAGGAGGAAATTTCTTCTGTATTTCTACCAAGTTAAAAACCCAGCCCAACACAACTGAATAGAATAGAATTGACTGAATCATATATTTTTTATTTTAATTCAGTTTAATTTTAGTTTTTTCTTTAATTCAGTGTGAATTTGTTGTTTATTTTAATATTTCTGTTACAAGAAGTAGTATCGAGTGTTCAAAAAAAAAAAATAAATAAAATAAAATAAAATCAATTAAATAAAATAATTATGTTAAAAAATTAATAATTAAAGGAAAAAGTTTAAAAAAGGATTATCTATCTATATGGGATTATTTAAAATTAAAGGATTTTGTGCTTTTTTTTTTTTGTTTTTAATAAAAAGGGAAATTATAAACTCGTACAAAATGGCGTTTTTATTTAAATAAAATAAAATGGTGGATTTTTTAATATATTTTATTTTTTAAATCTGTTTAAAGTGAAAAAGTGTTAAAAACCCAATTTTGCGTATATAAAGTTGTTTTTTTGTATTTTTAAAGACTTTATTATTTTTTTTGTCATAGTAATTGATCCTGTCTGTCTATTTTGTTTTTTTCTTTTCTTTGCATTTGTTTTTTTTTTGTTTAAGCTAAAGTCTATTTTTGTTTTATTTAATTTAAAAAACAAAATTAAGTTTTGGCAACGTTTTTGCCTTACGTATAACTAAAATATTGTCAATTTTTCGACTTTTTTTTAAATGAAGAAATTAATTTATTTTGTTTTCGATGAACTAATTAATCTGACTTTAATACTGACCTTGTTAAATAATTTGTTATTTATCATTTAAACTTTAATTAATTAAATGGACTTAGAATTGATATAAATTTTTATGGGAAAAATAAAATGAAATTATATATTGTTTGGTTTAAAAAATAATTAAATAAAAAGAAAAAAACAATTTCTTATTCTAATGAAAGAAAAATAATATTTTTTCCCATCTTAAATTTATACTTTCTTTCTAATTTTTCTTTTTTTAAACATCTTTAATTCTTTATTATATTTTGTGCTAATAAATTAATTAAAGCTAATAATTTTCTGCACTTTATTATAATTTAAATGTGTAAATAAAATGATTAATTAAATCATATAGTTAATTGAAATGAAATTTCCCCGTTTTCTTAAGTTTTTTTCATTTTTATTATTATTTAAATAATAAAAAATTTAATAACATATTGTATGAATAAAATACATATGACACATGTTTTTATAATTTAAAATATAAATATTTTTTATCAGAAATACTTCTAAGAATTTATTTATTATTTATTTTCTTGTTTTAATAATTTTATCAAGCGTTTTTTCTCTTTATGTTTTCTTATTTTCTTAAGTAGAATAATTAAATCATTCATAAATTAAGTTTTCTTTTACTTAAAATTATTATTAACAATTTAAAAAAAAACATGTAGAGTAATTAAACAATTAAGTAAAAAATTATGTTCATAGATCGGTATATTCTTATTACTTTTTAATTTAAATAAAGAAAATTTCTTTCTTCTCTTATATTATCTTAATTTATTTATTTATTGTTTTTTATTTTCACTCCTTTGTATAAAAATAGTAAAAGTGACTCACGTAGTGAATAGTCGTTATAAATAAATAGAATAATTAAAAATAAAAAGTATAATTAAACAATGTGTAGTGTTTGAAAAAAAAATATTAATTATAAGAAAAACTAATTTCTAATTGAAGAATTTTATCAAAAAAAAAAAGAAAAGAAAAAAATTAAGACAATGTTTATTAGATTAAAATTTATGTGTATATAATGCTACTTGATTTGCACTATTATAATAGTTAGTAGTATAAACAAATATATTACATAAGGGTGGTGGGTGTGCGCTTATGCATATGTTTAATAGAAAAGAATCTTCGATTTTTAAATATATATTTAAAAAAAATTAAATATTAAATGTTTTTATTGTTGATGGTATGTTTAATGAAAATCATCAATATGACAACAATAAATAAAAGATATAATAATAACAATAATTATTATTATTATCAAGTTGATAATAATAATAATAACAGCAATAATATGCATATAAATAATAGTAATAATTTTATTGATTTATCATCATCAATTAAAGAGAATATAAAAATGAATAATAATTTTTTTAATATAAATTTACAACAAAGAAAAGGTACTTATTGTTTTTTTTTTATGTTTTGCTTAAGAGTTTATTTTTTTAATTTAAATTTATAATTATAATGCATTTTTATTGTTAAATTAAATTAATAATATTAATATAGTGATTAATTGCTTTTCGTTAATATGATGAAGGAGAAATATGTATGTACTTATAAAAATATCTGGTCAGGATGATTAATAAATTTAAAAAATCATAATTTTATTACTGTTTGTGTGGTTAGAGTTTTTTTTCTTTGTATCCATGTCTTTTGCAGCGCTGTACTCGAATTTGAAATAAAGCGATTCAAAAATAAAAAATCATCCCGTTTAACACGATTTAATTTGATTTAACGCGATCAAAAAAAAATCACTAAAATAATTTTATTAAGAAATAACACCCTATAGTTGGCTGCTATAGATATTTGTCCAGTTTGAAAACAGTTTTTAGCAGACTATTTTATTAGTTATGTGAAACGATGATTTTATTTATATATAAATGATGTTATTTTAGTTGAATTTTCAAACGGAGAACCAATCCCCTACTTTTCTATGAATTCTGTATTTTTTTTTAGGCGAATTTTTTTAACGCGGATTTTCTGAGAACGTATCTACCGTCCAAAAACAGAATTTGGTGTATTATTATTTTATTGTAAAATTGTTTTGCTTCATGTTCACAGTTTTACCATTACCTCTCTGGTTTTAATAATATACTAATATATAAATGATTTCATTCAAACAAAAAAATAAATAATAATAATATGAATAATTTATAATTTAAAAATTAAAAAAATTAGAATAATAATTAAAGAAAATAAACAGTTGAAAAAATATTTTTTTCTTCTTACTTCCTACTCATATAATTTTGCGTTATTTTGTCTCAAATCCCAATTTTGGTTTGTTTTGATTCATTGACTTTAATTTATTTTTTTTTTCTTTTTGATTTATTACTTTTATAATTAATTTTTTTATAATTACTCCAAAGTCTTATTTAAATAATTTTATTTTTAAATAAAAAATATTAATTTTATAAACGTTTAATCATTTTATAATTAAATAATATCGTTTTTTTATGTTTTACAAACGGTTTTGTGGTTTAAAACGTATGATAAACGAAATGATTGAGTTGTTTTGATTAAATGTAGAAACTAGAATTGCATTTAAGATAATTCCGCACCCGCCTTAAAGATGCATTTATCGATATAAAAAGGTTTAATTGTAGTTCATATACGAAGGTAAAAAGTTCTTTTAACTCATCTGACTATCTGGCATTATATCGTCATTAATTATAATAATAAATAAATAAATAATATATGTTTGATTGAATGAAGCACCCTGTCAAACTATGTTTATATATTAATTGAAATAATATACTTTTAGCAAATATACATTTGTTTTATCTCAATAAATTTCTTTAATTGTTTTTAATTTATATTAATTTAACATCTAAACAGCACAATTGTTCGCATAGTTGGTATACTTTTGTCATAATAAATATGAATTTAAAAAAAAAAAACATCAACATTAATAAATAATAATTTAGCTTTAAATTGTACATCCTGTTTATTGTGTGTGTGTGTGGTTTTAATATTTATTTTTTTTTGTATAATAATTCTTTTCTCTTTCATATTTTATGAATGCGAATGAATAACGTGATTATGTTTCAGTAATTTATAAAAAAAAGCATAATATAATAGAATTTGTCATCGTTTTTCCCCTTTGGCGTTTATTAAATAATAAATAAAGGATTCAACCAAGTACGTCCTTGTATAATTACATTTTCTTATATATTATAAGAATAATGGAGAAAGGAAGTAAATTAATTAACGAACGTTAACCAATTATTAGCTACTTTTTATATATATTGATTTTTTTTTTTTAAATTGATAAATTTTTATCTATGGTCTATTTTGATTAATTAGTTTTTGTTTTTGGTATTTATAATGAATTTATTTATATATATTTTACTTTTTATTAGATTAACAGAAATTTTAATTATAACCTTACGTTGATTGTTTATAGAATTATTATATTTTTCGTAGATAGAAAATGTTATTAAAATTATCAAAATGTCATATAAACGTTGAAAACAGTAAAGTTTCGCAATGTTTGAATATTTATAGATGAAGAGTTTTTAACTTGTTTTACGTAATTTGGAAATAGATATAGAAATGATTCAATTAATATTATAATTTGGAAATATTTTATTAACTTTTGTTTAGAATTATTTTGTAATTTCTTGTATTCAGTTTTGCATATAGAGGTAGTTAGATTGTCACTAACTTAATTTATTATTTATGTGCTGTTAGTTAAAAAGGGATTATTATTTTATTAGAAAACGTTAACAAATTTAAAGAAATCAACAATTATGTCTTAATTCTATTATAATGTTTAATATTTGTATGTTATAAAAACAGTTTTGTTCGTAATCATTATTTATAAATTTAAAATATGTATATCTATTGTAGCTAACTCTCCATCGACCCTTGTATCTCTCAAGTCACAAGCTAATTTATCCACATTTTACCAACAAGTTTTTGTTTTTTTTTTTTACAAGATGATGTACAAGTCTTAATTATATAAACAAATAAATAATTTATTAAGTATTTATGTAATTAGCATGTATAGGTGTATAATTATAGTCCTTTAATTGCATACATTTTATATGTTTAAGAAAAAAATTCGGCCCAGAGAGAGGGTTAAATAAATAGTATTTGCATTATTTTCTTTTTGTTTTTCGCTTTTTTAAAGGATATTATATTTAATAAATTTACTAAATTGTATTTTTTAATTAATCAAAGTGCGAATTGAGAATAGACTGTTATTACAATTAACGTATTTTTTGTTTGTAATTTCTTAATGTACATTATATACTAATTTTCTCATGTAGAATTATGTTGAATGCAAACTAATACTATTTCATTAATTCACATGTTTGTAACATTATTAATATTTAGTTTGTTGTTTTTTCCCGAAAAAAAAAAAAATAATTCAGAGATAAGATAATATAAATCGAGTAAAATGTGTACACTAATTCATAACGATACGTTGTTATTATCGTGAAGAAAACATGAATAAAAAATTAATGATAAAAAAAAAATAATGTTATTCAGTTATTAGAAAAAGAAATTTTATTATTATTTTATTTGGTTGCTAAAAACGAAGACAAACATTTTAATTAATTCAATTTAATTACAAAATATGTTTTAAAATTAAAGTTTTTTTTTTTATTTTTTAATTAAGTTAAAAAGAAATTAAACTTTAGAAAAAAAAAAGTGTCAACATGTTTTTAGACATAATTAGCTATGGTTAATTATTCAAGTTTTTAATATTATATTTTTTAAATTAATTTATTTTTTTTATTCAAAATGATTATTAATTAATTGATTTTTTTTTTTTTTTTTGTTAAAGGAACCAAATTTGTGCGTGGTATGACCGAACATCCTACATTAAATACGACAACGGCAGCTGCAACTACAACACCAACAATACCATTAAAAGAAAATAATTTTATAAAATTATCGGAATTTTTAAATAATAACAAGAATAATAATGCGAATAATAATAATAATATTGAAGAAGATGAAAATTTAAAATTTATTACATATAACAATAATTATAATAGTAATAGTTATTGTAATTATAGTAATAATAATAATAATCATACTAATATTGCTGATAATGATAATATTAATGAATATTTAACTGAGGAAAAATTAAAAAAGAATGTACAAATTGTATTAAATAATATAAAAAGAAATTATTATAAATTATTAATAAATAATATTAAAAATAATAATAACAACAATAATAATAAAAATAATATAAATCAAAATTTAATTAATAATAATAATAATAATAGTAAAATGTCAAGTCCCGAATCAGATTGTAATAGTAATAATAAAATGGGTGGATTAAATACATTGGCATGTTCAATTGCATCATCACAAGATTTTACACATGATAATTCTGATTATCAGTGGTTCTTAGATTATGGGTGAGTCCCTTTTTTTTATTAATATTATATTATTAAATGTATAATGATAATTCTTTTTTAATTAAAGCTATAGAGATGGTGTTACACATCAAAGTATATTATCCTCATTATCAGCATCATATAATGGTATTGGTGAATTATCATATTATGAAGATTTAGCAAAAAATTATGATGCTAATTTAGCAGAAATTGATATTGAAAGTTTTCGTACAGAAGATATACATTCATTATTACAGCAAATACCATCATTATGTAATAATACAAATAATTTAGATAAACAGCAATTAAATAATAGTGAAAATAATCTATATGATAATCATTATGAACAACAATTAGAGCAAATACATCAACAGCAACAACAGCAGCAGCTGCAGCATCATCAACAACATCAACATCCACAACATATTAATTTAAATAATTTAAATAATAAATGTAATGATTATGATAATTCATTATATAAATCTGAATTATTATTTTCACCAATAAAAGAATCACATATAAGTATTGATTCATTAGATTTAGACGGTTATCCAGATAATTCTGATGATATTATTTTAACATGCAAAGCAAATAAAGATAATTATACAATCGCATTTGAAGGTAGCACAATTTATTCAGATGAAAGTTATTATGGTAAATATATATTAAAATTATTTATTTTAATAGTTTTTTGTTAATTTATTTGCGTTTCTTTTAGATTTATCAGAAGCTGGAAAATTACGTTTAAATACAACATTTAATATAGGCAATAAATTAGATGACATTGTTAAGCGTAAAATATTAGAAGTAACAATGTCCAAATCGGATACTGGTTTAACAACATGGAGTAAATTAAAAAAGAATAATTCATTGCAAAGGTAAGACAGTTTTTCTTTTTAAATTTGTTTCTCAATATATTAATAATTAAAATTATATTTTAGATATCCATCTGGAAATAATAACAGTAATAGTAATAAATATATTAACGATAATAACATATACATGAATACAAGATTAAATAGTATCAATAATAATAATAATAGTACGTCAATAAATTTAACAAAACATCATTTACCAAATTGTAAATTGCGCAAAAGTTTAAGTTTACCAAATTTATATAAAATAAGTAATTATGATAATAAAAATAATAATTTTAATAATAATATTAATAACAATAAAGAAATACAAGTACATTTACAATTAAACAAACAAAATCAATTAAATGTGTCACAAGCTGTTAATAATATGAATAAATTTAATGAATATACTACAAATATATTGCCAATGTATAAAATACCGATTACATTAAATGCAGATGAATATAATCAACAAATAAATGTTAGTCAAAATGATTTAAATGAGCAGCAGCAACAGCAACATATTAACTTACAAATGCAACAGCAACAATTAAGTAATCAACAGCAACAACCATCATTTAATTTAGTGAAGTTATTTATTAAACAAAAAAGTAATTCAACTGATACGTGCATGGATGTATCATCCGGCTGTTGGCCAAGTGATTCGAGTTCATCTGCTGAAAATAAGGTACGTGTGATAGTTTTTTATCTTTTATTTTTTTAAATATTATTTATTAATCAAAATCATTTTCTTTAATAAAAATTTTAGTTACGTAAAAAGAGTATGAACGATTCTGGTAAATGTTCTGCGTTAAGTCGTAATAATGATGATGAACTTGAAGATTACGATGATGAAGTTGATAATATTGATAATGATAATAACAATGAACATTTAACTGATGAAAACTATGATAGTTTAGATATGATGGATAATAAGAAAAAATTGAAAAAAATCAATTATTTAAAAAATGGTATTAAGAATGTTATTAATAATAATAATATTATTAATAATAATAATATTAATAATAACAACAATAATAATAGTAATGATAATATTAATAAATCAACAGCAGATAATTTAAATATTAAAAACAATAATAAAAGTTTAACTGATACTAGTCTTACATCTGATAATATAACACAATATTATAATAATAACAATAATAATTTCAATATAAATAATAAAATGAGATTACCAGTTGATATGATAACAAGATCAATACAAACATCTTTATTATATAATTGTAATAATAATATAAATCATCATCATCACACAAAACGTATTAATAGTAATAATAATAATACGTTAAATAATAATATAAATATAATACCAATATCATTTTTAAATAAATTATATAATGATAATAATAAAAAAAGTTCACCAGTTTATGTTATATATCCAAACTATACATTACCTAATTTAGATTTTATAAATATACAAAAGAATAATTTTATTTTAAAACCATATAATCCAATTGATAATTGTAATATAAATAATAATAATAATAATATTACAAATAATAACATAACAGATAATGCAAATAACAATAAAAATAATATAAATATTGATAATATAAAATATAATATAAATAATAATATAATTGATATAAAATCATTAATACAATTATTACCAATGGATTATATAAATATAATAAAAAGTATACCAGATATTAACATAAATATAAATGATGAATCAATAATTAATAATAATAATAATAATTTATGTAATAAAAAACCATTATTTTTATTAAATAAATTAAATTTAAATAATGATAATATGACAAGTAACAATAACAAACAGCAATTATGTGATTGTTACAATTATATAATATCAACATCGCCAGAAGCGAATAATAACAATAATAATAATACCAGTAATACAAAACTAAGTCAACAGAAAAGCAGTGGCTATCGTAGTTTATCAACAATTAATAATTCATCAATAAATAATGAAGATTTTAATATATCAATTAATATAAATGATCAAAGACCACCATCAGGTTTAAATATAACAACAGGATCACCTGGTCAAACAACAACAATTAATATTAATAATACAATTAATAATAATAAAATTAATATGATCAAACGAAAATTAAATAAAATTAAACGTAATAGTATGTTTGTTACACCAGCAGCAACAACACCAGATAATAAGCAATTAAATCAACAACAGTTGCAACAACAAAATGATATTAAAGAGAAATTATTAAAAAGACGTTCATTACAAGATACAGAAACAAAAAATAAATATATGGATAATGATTATTTATATAATAATAATAAATTACCAAATCGTCATTACTATGGTGATTATCGTGATACAATGCATAATTATAATAATGATATCAATGATGATAATATAACAGCATTAAATACAACATTTGATTGTACAATTGATAATGATTTACTATTATTAAATGAAAATAATATTGATAATAAATCATTAAATATATTAAAACATTTATATAAATTAAATAATGTTAATGATAATAATACAATTAATATAACGAATGATAATCACTTGGATAATGATACGTTTTATAATGATAATATAAATGATCATATTAAATTAAAAAATCATGTAAGTTTTACATTATTTAATAATAATAATATTAAAACCACTAAACACCAGCAACAACCGAAGAAAGTAAGAAAGCCCATTGTAACAACACCGGAAAATGGTTGTGGTGATAAATTAAGTGCTGGTTTGTTAACAATTCAAAAAAATAATCAAATAAGGCAACCGTGGTCTACACCACCAAATTCACCGAATGTTTCAATGCAAATTCAACAGCAACAGCAACAACCATCACATCAACCGCCACAACATTTAAATCTGCATAATCATCACAATCAACAATTAAATGATAGTGAATTAATTACGGATAGTAATAAATTAGATACAAATCGTTTTAAACGTTTACAAATACAATGGGAATTATTAAGTAAAGATGGTACAACAAGTTTATTAGATGAATCTGATTTAAATTTATTAAATAATTGTACGAAAAATGCACCAACACCGAATATATCAACAACACCAACGGCGACAACAACAATAACAACAACACCGACCGCAATCAATAATAACATAGTTGGTGGTGGTAATGTAACACCAACTGGGGGTTGCTTACCAAAATCAAAAATACCGCGACCTGTTAGTTATCCAACATCTAAGTAAGTTTATCTATTTTATTATTATTATTGTCTCTTAAATAATAATTAATTATTTTGTGTCTACTTTTAGAACTCAATCTGATAGCGATGTTAAGAATTTACGTTCACCAAGTCGATTATTGGCACCAAAAAAATATACAACAGCTGTAACAACACCTTTGCCAATACAACCATTACCGAGAACAACTGCTGCAGCAGCCGTCACATCGACAACACCTTATAAATTATTACATAATACACCAAAAAAAACATTATCCACACCAAGGTAATTATTTATTTATATTAATTTTTATTTTATCTTATTAATATTTTTCTGTTTTCTATTTTTTACACAGACCTGCAACACGCACACGATAAAATAATTAAAATAAAAAGAACAAAGATTATAGAAATTAAGAAATAATATTTTTAGTTATTTAAAAATAAGAATTTAATTGTATTTAGGATAAACTATACATAATTAAAATTGAAAAAAAAGGATAATGCTATTATACAAATTAACATTTAATTATCATACTATCATTCATAAATTATTAATCATCGTCATTTGTCTATTGTAAATTATATTTAATATTTATCAAATTATTATTATAAATGAAATTAATTACGAAAATTAATCGAACGCGCGCTTAAAGATAATGTATATATACAATGTTGTTTTATAAAATAATAATATTTTTTTTTCATCTAGTTATTTAATAATTTTTCATTTAAAATTTAATTCTTAATTTTTTTTTTATAAATAATAATTTATTAATTAATTCAGTGAATTTCATAAATGAATTTATGGTTTTTGTATAAACACTGTAAATCCGACAGGATTATTTTTTTCGTTTTTTAATAGATGGCAGGAGTTGTATTTTTTTTAATTAATTAATGAAGTATTTAATTAAACAACATTGTATTAAAATTAGTAATTATTTTTTTTTTCAAAAAAAATATGTTTAAATTACATTTATGAAGTTGATTTTTACATATTTTTTTAATTTAATTTAATTTAGAAATGAACTTTTGCCCAATTTTTCATTTTATTTTATTCAATTTTTTTTTGATAAAATTCATTAAATTATATTAATTTTTAGCATAAAACGCTAGCAAAGAAAAGAAATTAAATTTAATATTGTGTCGCTTATTTTCTTTATGAAATGATAATTTAAAATAAAATTTAATTTAATTTAAAAATTATGTTATAATTAATTTTAATTAAATAATTTTTTTTTTTTGTTTTAAATTAAGTTAATTATAATTTGCAAACGTGATAAATGTTTTATTATAATAATAATAATTATTATTATTATTACCATTAATTATTATATTAGTAATAAAAATTAACAAAAATTTAAATAATTAAATAACTTTAAAGGTATATAATGTAGGTAATCAAGAAAATTATAATTAGGTTTAAAAATGATACAAAAATAATTAATAACAAACATAATCGTTTTATACATACAAACAAAGACTACTAATTTTTTTATTAATTTTATATAATTTTATTTTTTATTATTATTACTATTATTTTTTATTTATAAGGAATTTAAGAAAGGAATTGTCACAAAAAAATAAAAGAAAAGTATGAAAAAAGATAATAATTATTAATTAATTATTATTAATTAATTAATAAAGTGCCATAAATTTATATTTTATGATTTTTCTTACAAATTTTAATTAAACATTTTTTTTTATTCATTTATTATTTTGTTATTTATCTTTTACTAGTATTTAATAAAAAAAAATTACAATTCTTCCTCGACAAGAAAGTACATATAATTAACAATAGAAACGATCGAAAAATCGATAGACAAAATATAATCAATCTTTATCTCCTATGCAGGTATAACAAAATTAACATATTTGTTTAGAAAATCATTAATTAATAAATATGTAAAAGCATCACAAATTTTCTTATTTTTCTGTTTGATATGTTTTATTAATTAATTAAACAAAACAAAGTAAAAATTTAATAATAGAAATAATAATGAAACAAAATTCTAAACAAAAAATGCTAGTCAATAAAAAAGTTTAAAAAAAAAAACGAAATTAATTATAATTTAATTAATTACAAATATATATATTTTTTAATTAATATAATTAACATATTATTGCCATTTTAGTTTAAAAAGAAAAAAAAACAATTTATATATTTTTTAATTTTTTTTTTTACTAGAGAAAAACTTGTCCGCGTCTGCAGTAAATGCTTTTTTTTTTGATGAAATTTTTATATTTTCTTTAAGTTATGTTTTAAATATTAATTTTCTTATCATTAAACCAAAAAAAAAAATCATAATCCTATCAATTAAATCAAATCACAAGAATACAATATTATTTATAAGCTATTAACTTAACATAATCCCAAAAAATTAATTCAACATTACTGATTGTAATTACGATTTAGACTTATTATATAATAAATTAATAATAAAAAAAAAGAAGTAAAAATGAAACAATAATAAAATTAAAAAAAAAATAATAAAATATATAAATTAAATTAATAAATATTTTTTTTTTTTCTTTATTAATCTGTGCCTTTCTTAATCCTAATTCCTGATGATAGTTCTCATTATGCAGTTGATAACGTAAAAATTACCCATCGATTATTTAAAAAAAAAACCCGATAGTGTCTTTACTTTATTTACCCCAGTTTGAATTGGTTTGTGTCTTTGTTTAAAGATTGCGTGTAGAACGTACATTCACCTTACAACACTTTACTTTATTTTAATTATTTTTAATTTAAATTAATAAAATAAAATCTGTTTATTTATTTAATAAACACAACAAATTACATTAATTTTTACAAATTATTATTTTTGTGACAAGTGACTGCACAAACTTGTTAAAAAATTTATTTATATTTAATAAAAAAAAATTTTATACAATTTAATTTGATTATAGAAAATCTAAATAACAATACAAGGTTAAATGCAATTTTAAATATAATTGAATTATTTAAAACTATTTTATTTTTGTAAATTAATAATAATAAAAAAAACATATATTTAGTGAAAGAATTATTCATTTATTATCCGATGCAGTAATACATTTTTATAATTATTTTTTAAAAGATGCAAATTATTTATTGAGACGTTTTTGCAACAAACAACCGATAAAAGATCAAAGATTTATTTGTTTGATTTTGTTATTACCACTTAATAATGTTAAAAATATATAAAATTATATCTTGCCCTTTAAAACATGTAAATTTTTCATAATTGCTCATATAAATTCCATTAAAATGCAGAAATTGTTAAGATATAGATTTTTTTCCGAAAACTATTCTCATCGTAGAGTTTACGAGTCTCCCAGGGTCTACGACGTAGATCGAACATAGTCCTATATAGAAATAGAACAAAATATTTGATAAATTATTCTTTTAGCGTAACTTACTGTTATCGGTTTTACAGATGTTAAGACGTATGCTGTATCAGTTCGTGATAAATAAAAGTTTATTGCTGGTTCTTAAGAACTCTAATTACATTCATTTTTAAAATTTTTAATGCAAACTAAGGGAGAGTTTTTTTCTTTTTAGAAAATTGTCTAATTTACTCAAATTATTTTCATATTCTTCTGTTAAGGATTACCGTATTTTACGGATTATAAGACACAACTTTTTACTTTTAAAAATGGGCTCAAATTTTGCGTGTGTCTTACGGTCCGAAGGTAACATTGTATACTTTTTACAATATATTTTTCTAAGAATCACATTAGAAATTTGAGGTGCGTCTTATCGTTCGGTGCGTCTTATAGTCCGTAAAATACGGTATAAGTAATGATTAAGTTAAATAGTTTAATAAAATTCAATATTTTATTAAATCATCGTTTTTAGATAGTTTTACAGCAAAACTTTAGACTCAACAAAACTATAAAAATTAAATATTTAATAATATTTTAGTGTAGTTGTTAATATAAAAAATGTATAAAATTTAGTGATAAAGTAGAAAAATAAAGCAAAAATATTTTATTATCATTTTTAATTTTTGTATCAAATTTTTGTCAGATTATTATTAAATAATTTTTATAAAAAAAAATATTTCTTTTCTGTAAAATAAATAAAATTTTTAATTTTATTTTGATAACTGTATGTTGTGTAAAAAAAAAAAATAAATAAATTTATATATAAAATGTGTATTGTGTGATGTGCATCATTCTGTAACAAAGCATCGCTTGTTTAACAGTTAAGCATATATACTTATTTACTCTTTCGGTATTTTCTTTTTCTTTATAAAATTATAATAACTAAAATTATATACAAAAAATTTGTTATGTGGGGTCATGTTGAGTAGTGTTATTATTATTATTAATAAAGTAAAAAAATTAAATTTACTTTTTGTCTACATCGGTGCTACGATAGTGTTGTTGAAGAAAAAAAGAAATTAATTTCTTTCTTTATTAAAAATTGTGAATAAAAATTTCAATTAAAAATTATAATGTTTATAAATTCTAATAGTTTTATTATTATTTTTAATTTATTATTAATTGTTAATGCATTAAATTTTATTGAAATAAGTTTAGACACTGGATGGCAAATAAATAATCAAAATAAAAGTTAAATTAATTTATTAAATTTTTTTTTTAATTATATTTATTTATTTTTAAATACCTTTTTTTATTAAAATAATTATTAAGGTATAAGAATAAAAAAGGAAAAATTACCATCTGGTATTTATACAGCGTTGGAGAAGAATAATATTACCGAATCATTATTTTATTCGTATAATGATATTAATTTAAAATGGATTGGACTTGATAATTGGACTTATTCATTGGATTTTAAAGGTAAATAAATTGCTAAATTAATAACTAAGGTATTTTATAGTGACAGTGATATCAAAATTGAACATAATAGATGATGATTCACAACTGAGTCATACTCTAATTAACTTAACTTAACGCAAATTTCTAATCATTTATTTTATTTTCCATTTAGTTCCAATAAATTTAAAAAATTATGATAATAAAATAATAACATTTCATGGACTTGATACAATTACACATATTAATTTAAATAATGTAACGATTGGCAAAACAGATAATATGTTTATACGTAATAGATTCAATGTCGCTGAATTATTAAACTATGGAGTTGAGTAGAATTCTTATTTTTTCATTACGATGGCTAAACCAATTGTATTTCAGGATGAAGAAAATAAATTAATAATACATTTCACATCGTCAGTAAATTTTGCTAAAAATTTATCAAATTATTTACCTGAAACACCACCTGAATGTCCACATCCGCGCTACAATGGTGAATGTCATATAAATTTACTTAGAAAAATGCAATCAAGTTTCTCTTGGGATTGGGGTCTAGCAGCACCGTCTGTTGGTATATGGAAAGATGTTATTTTAGAATTTTATAATAATGGACGTATAAGAGACATTACATATCAGCTAGTCGATGATAAAGAAAATAATAATTGGCTATTGCAAATAAAAACATACTTTGAAAATGGTTTAGAAAGTAACGAAGTGCATGGACAGTTACAAATAGAATTTCCAGAATTACCTGAATTAAATCAAGTTAATGATGTGCATAATATAACAGATAATTTCGGAGAGTTTGAATATGAAACAAAAATTTACATACCAAAAGTATTATTATTCTCATTATATATTTACACATAAACTTATTAATTATTTTATGTTTTTAGAATAAAATCGTATTATGGTGGCCAAATGGTTTTGGTGTGCAAAAATTATACAAATTAGTATTTCGATGGAATACAGATAATGTAAAAAATATTAATATTGGTTTCCGGACAATTGAATTAATTGAGGATCCTTTTGGTTTATTTCTATGATTAGAGTTTTTAAATTAATTAATTATTAATTTTTATTAACATCTCCTCTCTTTTCTTTTAGAAAATGGCTTAACATTTTATTTCAAAGTAAATGGACATCCGATATTTATGAAAGGTTCTAATTGGATTCCGTCAAATATTTTACCAGAAAATAGCTATAACGAACCATACAGTTAAGTTAATTATAATAATTTTTTTTAATAAATAATTATTAATCTTGTTAATTAATTAATTTCTAGTTCGTCAATTATTAAAAGCCGCTAAAAGTGCTCATATGACAATGTTACGTGTTTGGGGTGGTGGAATTTATGAAACTGATTATTTTTATGAATTAGCTGATCAATATGGTTTACTAATATGGCACGATTTAATGTTTGCCTGTTCAATGTATCCAGCGGAGAATACATTTTTAAAGTGTGCAAATTAATTATTAAAATCGGTAAAGGATTTTATAATTAATAAATAAAATTATTTTCTTTTTAATATAGAAACGTTAAAAGGGAAATTAAGCAAAACATTCGACGTTTACAACATCATGCCAGTATTGCTATTTGGGCAACAAATAATGAGAATGAAGCGGCATTACAACAAAATTGGTATGGTACTTCTGGAGAGTATCAACGATTTGCGAGAGAATATCGTCAATTATATGTAGATGTTGTGCAGAAAGAAGTTAATTTAAATGATAAAATGCGTGTTTGCCTAATATCATCACCATCAAATGGTGTGATAAAAACTGAGGAGAATAATTATTTATCACAGGATCCACAAGATTGGCATTATGGCGATGGTGAGGAAAATAATAAATTATTAAAAATAAAAATATTTCTATATTTTTCTTCTTCTCTTAGTACATTACTATAATTATGATTTGGACGGTTGGAATCCTAATATTTATCCTCATCCACGTTTTGTATCGGAATATGGCTTTCAAAGTTTACCATCATTGGGCACATGGAACTTAACAAAACATCATAATGATAATTTATTAGAACTAATTGATCATCGGCAACACTTTCCATTTGGAAATACTCCAATGGATATTTTAATTAAAAAACATTTACCATTGCCAAATATTACGTCTTCAAATTTTATTGAAGCTTATATATTTTTTAGTCAACTAAGTCAAGCGATGACTGTTAAAACTGAAACAGAAGTTTATCGCAGTTTACGTTCTAATCAGAGTTTAAGTTTTACAATGGGCGCTTTATATTGGCAATTAAATGACGTGTGGGTAGCTCCGTCGTGGTCCAGCATTCAATATGATGGACAATTTAAGGTACATTTTTTTAAAATAAATATGTGCTTGTTTTGACTTTATAATTCTTTTAGTTATTGCAATACTGGGCACAAGAATTCTTAGCTCCAATAACAATAATAGCACATGTTGATATTCTGAATAAAATTATTATTACAATTGTTCGAGATGACATTGGTGAGCCAATGGACTTTACAGTTAAAATGGAAATTTATAAATGGTCAGAATTTAATGTTTTTTATAGTAAATTATGGAATTTCTCAATGGTAAATATTATTGATATAGATCAGTTTTAATTTTCCTAAATAATTTATTTAATTTTTAGGAATCAAATACAGCGATTATAATTGATAAGTTATTAATAAAAGATTACTTAATAAATGGTTTAACAGAGAAAAATTCATTATTTAAGTTTTCGTTAACGACAAAGGATGGTAAATATTTATCAGAAAATTATGTTTTCCCAGAAAAGTTAAAAAACATAATTGGTATTGCAAAAAAACCGAATATTAAAATAAAAATAAAAAAACTTACGTGTGATTTATCAATAAGTGATGCAATTATTGAAATTAATGTTGATAAACCAATATTATTTATTTATTTACAATTAAATAATGATTTAATTAAAAATTATACATTTTCGAAAAATGGTTTTATACAATTTAAACGCATCGAAATTGTACAATTGAAATTTAATAATAATAATTGTGCATCAATAATTAATGAAAATGATCTTGTTGTATTGACCGTTAATCAATTTATGTAATAAATGAATTCAAATAAATAATTATTAAAAATTTGTAAACTTAAATTTGAATAATGTGTGTTTGACCAGTTATTCAGTATAAAACATTTCTTTTAGACATTGTTTGATGCGCATTTGTATTACGATTTATGATAAATAACAGTTGGAATTAATTTTTTATTAGGAAGTAATAATTTGTCGCTTTTTTAATTAAATAATTTAATTATAATCAAATCATTTAAAATAATTTACAAAAATTTATACATATGATTTTCGAACTTATTTAGCAAAGGCATTTTTATTATCGAAAAATATTATAACCTTAAAGTGCATACAGTTTATAACTGTGGAACATATGTTTTATATAAGAATTTCAAATTGGATTAAAATTAGATTCAATAAATTAATTTTAAGAAAAAACCATTCAATTTAAATAATTATAATTTATTAAAATAAAAATTAAATATCTATGTGTTTTATTTTATGTATAAAACTTATTAATAATTATTTAACTAACATTGGCAAAGGAAGTTAAACTTTCCACGGTTTTGTGTAATTTTTTTTTTTCTTTGTAAATAATAAAAATAATTACTTATTAATTTAATATTTATATGTACATAATAAATGATGAATTTAAAATATAAATAATATAAATAAAGGAAAAAAAAAGAAACTATATATATTTGGAATGATTTGTATATATGTAAATCTATGTAACTTTAGTAATCAGGAATCACTTTTTATATAATCATCATAATCATCGTTTTTACACATTAAATTTAATAATTGTTTATCTATTGTATAACTATCATTACTAGCCTTATTATTACTTTTATTATTAATGTAATTATTTACACTTGTTTCACCATTTATTGTTTTATTATTCTTTAATTTACATTTAAAACACGTTAATTTATTTATAAATTTATTATTTGCAATTAATAAATAATCTGATGACTTTGATGAATGAATTATTGAATTTATTAATTGTTTTTGACGTTGCTTATCTTTTTTTATTTTATATGCTTCACATTTTTGTCGCATTTCTTTAAATTTATTTTTTATTTTTTCACAAAAATATTTACTATTATTTTTACAATAACTTATATCACACACTTTGCCTGTAGTATCACAACAACCACCACTAGAACCATTATTATGATTATTATCATTTGGATAACCATCGCAAGATGGAATATTATTACTATTTTTATCTGGACCATCACAATTTGGTGGATTTGGATTTAAACTATTATCTTCAGTGGTTTCAATACATTCTAGATAGGTCGAGGCACATGATGGTTGATATATAACTGCAGATGCATGGCCGGACCGGCCGGAAGACAAAGGGGTACCCTCCTCCCACACATCTTCATTTGGGTGATAGACTTCAACTATTGATAAGAAATTTTGACCATCAAAACCACCCATGGCATACAATTTACCATCTAACACTGTTAATGATAGTGCACTTCTAGCTATTTTAATAGATGCTACCATTTCCCACACTTGTAGTTCAGTATTAAAACGTTCAACCGATGATAGTTGTGTTATCCCATCGAAGCCACCAACAACATAAATATATTGATTTAACGCTGCAACACCTAAAATTAGAGTTCATTTTTATAATTTTACACATTTATATTAACATAAAAATAATTAAAAATATTTACCAGCTCCACTTCGGCCAAAAGTCATAGACGGTAACAGTGTCCATGCATTATTTTCTGGATGATAACATTCCACCGAAGCTAATCTTTCTTTTCCCTCAAATCCGCCAATGGCATATAATAATCTATTTACAACCGCTACACCCACGCCTAGCCTTTTATAATGCATTGGCTGAACTAATGTCCAGCGATCTATGTCCGGATCAAAACTAAAATTTATCATATTATAAAATGCATTCAAAACAATTAGTTAAAATGCAATTAACCATTCAACAGTTTTATGATATTCTGAACCAGAGGAACCACCGACTGCATATAATAATTCATCCATAACTGCGACGCCAACACGATTTCTAGGTACCGTCATTGGTGCACATGGACGCCATTGTTCAGATATTGGATTATAACTTATATATAAAAAAAGAAGGGAAAATAAAAGATTAATTAATAGATTATAGATATTCAAAGTAAATTATAAATAAATTTTGCTTGTCATTCGTATTTTATGTTTTGAAAATTTATCAATTACGATTAAATTATTTTATTGTATTTAAGATAGTAAAAATAAATAATTACCGATCAACCCAATCAGAATCGTATGAGGAACCAGGAGAATTATTTCTTCCGCCAACTGCATAAAATGTTCCCTTTAAAAAAGCACCGCCTAGTCCAGACCTTGGTACCCGTAATTTTGGCAATGTTATCCATTTTTTATCATCAACATTAAACGCTTCTAAAATATCTAATGAATTACGAAAATAACCGCCAGCTATAAAAATCATACGCGTTGTATTTGGATTTCGTTGTTTAACAATTGGTCGCTTATGCAATGTTAAATCTTTGAAAATTCTTGCTAAATATTCTCTACAAGCGGGCACTTTTCTTAAAACATCACAGTTTTTCATTTGTTCTTTCAAAAAATTTGGCGTCAACAATTGACAACGGACCGCCCGTAATATATGCTCCATTTTTGGGTATCGGTTATTTTCATCATATTTAACCCATTTTAATACAGCATTATAAACTAAACGTTCCTCCTGAACATTTAATTCGTCTTTTCTTATTAAATTAATTAATTGTAATGTGGATAATTGTAGAAATTCTTCTTCGTGACAAATCTGTAATAAAAACTCATTAGATTTGTATTCATAATTTAAAGTAACTGCGAACAACAATACCTGTGTAAAATGACGTTCAATAAATTGATTAGCTTTTTGTTTTAATGCAACACAACCATGCTGCTCAGCAAAATCACCAATTCCAATGGCATTTGTTGGATCTAATTGTCTTTCTAAAAACGAACAACATGCGTCTATAATATCTGGCACTTGAAACATTGTAGCCGCTGGTAATAATTGACAAACAATTACTTCAGTTACATTTATGTATCCTGTGTACATAAAATAAATAATACGAGAAATGGCGGTGGGACACACCTAAAGATGTGAAAGAAAAATATTTGAATAAAAAACAATGATTAAAAATTGAAAAATAACATTAAAAACTGTATAAATAAATAAACATTTTTACCCCTTGTAATTTAACTCTAGACATTTCGCATTCTTTCAATCCACCCGTAAACATTGCTTTAAAATAAGGACTAGCAGCTGATAATACAACTTTATGACAATGAATTATTTCATGTTCCACTTCTAACACAACATCGGTAAGCATATGATGTGATCTCATCATTGACATCATTTTTAATATTTTCTTTGCAAAACTGGACGTACAACATGTTTTATCAATTAATTCTTCAGTTGTAGATGCAATACCAGATGCTCCAAATGGACATGGACCATCTGCTAAATGATTCTCTGTATACTCTTCTTCTGTCATTGCCATTTATTAATTCAATTTTAATTTTTTACTTTACACTAAAACAACAAAAAAAAAGCACACAATAAATAACTAACGAAAACGTAACATAATTAAGAAAATTAATTTAATTTTTGGGAAAAAAAAGAACTGAAATATAAATCAATTTCCTTTAAATTATATGTATTATATATGTATGGAAGTGGTTGTATGATTAAATCAATAAATAATTACAGTAATACAATCTCACTTTCACAAAACAAGAATAATTATATATATATTTATAAATACGTATAAAAATTATAAAATTAAAAGAAAAATAAAGAAGAAAAAAAAAATATTACACTATGTAAAAAAAACAAGTATATGCAAAATCATCGTGATAAAGTCATATAGACAACATGTGTCTCGCTCTGTTATAAAAACTTCTTTCTTTTTTTTTTATAATAAAATAATTAAATATTATATATTAAACAAGAAGTAACCCATAAACAACTACAACTATATACTTTATATAAATATGGTTAATCGTTATAATTCTCGCAAGACAAGTGCTAAAAGCATAGTAATTTTTCTAATAATAATAATAATAATATTAAATAAAAAAAACAAGAAATTTTTATTGTTATTAATCAGGAAACATTGTAAATCATTTTACACAATTTAATAATAATATTTAATTAATTATTAATATTAAAAAAAAAAAAACCAATCAAACAATAATAACAAATCACAAATACTTTTGCATTAAAATTTTTTGCACACACAATGCAAATATACTAAAAACGCGTGTATAATCCCTAATTTGTTTTTATTTTAAATGTGTTTAATTACTAATTAGGTTTAAGAATATGTTAATTTATTGTTATTTTAAATTAAACATAATTTGTATACATAAACATTAATTTTACATAAAAAAAAAATAATAAATCGTTAAGTCATCACAATAATTCGATTAATTTTCTACACTTACACAAAAAAAAAAACAATTTTTCGCCTTGTTTAAAAGTAAAATCACTTAAAAAAATTATGAACTTTTTTAATTTAAATTAATTTTGTCATCTTTTTTTCAGAAAATAAGGGAAAAAACACTTTTCAAACTCACTTTGCTTACACAGGTAGATGGAAAAAAAACGTTGGTAATAATAGTAAACTTTTCTATTGTTTTCGTTGTATTATTAAAATAACAAAATAATAATAACAATAAAATCAAACAAATATTAATAAAGACTATATTATTTCTAATCTATAAAGATTATTTGATTGAATAAATTATTTGATAATAAAAACATAATAATAAAAAATCTAAATGAAAAATATTAATACGTTTTTTATTCACAATCTTATCTAACCTAACACTTATTTTATGTGCGTTATTCACAATAATTCTATATTTATTTCACTCTTGTACATTATAAATACACAAAAGAAAGAAAAAAATACATAATATATCACACAAAAAATTACATAAAAGGCACAATTATTGTATTAAAAACCATATATGTAAAATTTAATAGTTTTAAATTATTTATTATACATACCGACAATTAATATTAATTAAGTTAATTTGGGTATTATTTTGTTTTTGGAAAAATAAAGACTACACTTGCTAGATGTCACGTAAAATCAATATGCTTCGAATACCTCGCGTTTTTGCATTATTTTTATTTGACGTTTTCTTTCTCGTTTGAATTTAATTTTACGCACATATACATTCTTAATTATCCAAATCTCATTATATATATTATTTATAATCAAAAAACACAAAACAATTTATAATTGGCGTAGTTATGTATGACACAATTTTATATACATGTAAAAAATTTTAACATTTATAAATAATCAAATTCCAAGCATTCAACAAAAGTGACGTTTATTGTTTACCCACGGATTTTGGTATACATACCATGCGAATATATATATATATATATGCGAATATGTTTAAATTTCTTTGAATGATAATGCAGATTGCAAATTATTTTTTTAAAACAATTAAATAGACAATTTTTTTTTTACATTAAATAAGATTTTAGAAATTATAATTTTAATTAAATTAATCATTTATTTATTGAATAATTCAACACTTTTTTAAAATAATAAATATTTATAAATTGTTATGTTTACATTAATTGAATACACCCCTGCAAGTATTTTTACCGGCAATTCAAATATTCCTTTCACTATGAACTTCGTTGTTTGACTGTCAGTGAAATACAAGCTATACGCAGATGATAAACAACACTTGATGAAGTAACATAGTGAAATAAAAAGAATATTTTAAAGTTAATAAACAATTATAATAAAACTTTTTTAATGATTTTTATTCTATTATTTGTGTTTTAATATTTGATAAAATATCAAAAATATAATTAAAAGTGATGATGTTTGATAATGACGAAGGTAAACTATACATAACCTAAAAATATTTATTTTGTATATTTTAAATTTGTATTGAATTAACAAAAAAAAAATAACAGAAAATTTGGAGGAAGAGGATGCCGAAGAAATATCTCATGAGTTGTGGCAGGAAGCTTGTTGGATTGTAATTAATGCATATTTTGATGAAAAAGGTCTTGTA